>OZ038387.1:25513371-26158053 GCA_964036045.1 Eutreptiella sp. 'Long Island Sound 2002'
TACGACTTCATGATGGAGACGGACTCCGGCGTTCTCCCGGCCCAGGCCTCCATGACCCTGTACCAGGACGACCAGCTCTCGTGGCTTTCGTCACCTGAGCACCATGTGGAGTGCCAATGGATCAACGTGGAACGCAATCAGCTCGAAGTAGCCGCGCTGGGGACTGAGCCAGCTGGGCCAGCAAACCAGGAGTACGGCGTAATGCCGGAAGTGGCAAGCCGAGTGGTTGCGGACCTAGGAGCTTCGGATCTGGCCCTGGATGCGTTCTCTTCAGGAACCCCCGCCCATCTTCGGGTTTGTGAGAAGTACTGGAGCGCCCAGGACTCCGCGTGGAAGAAGCACTGGGGTCCGCATCAGGGTTTGATGTGGATCCAGTGCCCCCGATGGGACATTCCAAGGGCGGTAGCAAAGATTTGCAAGGACCGCTCCAAGGCAGTGCTGGTTGTTCCTATGGGATGCACCGAGGAGGAAAGCACCCGAGATTGGGTGGTCTCACTGACCAACATGACCTTAAACAAGGTCACCCTACCGGTTGGAGAGAGCGTCTATCAGGACGCTAAGGGACAGCCCATGCCGCCCCAGAGATGGCCAACGGAATTCCACTATTTGGATGGGGGCCTTGAGCAAGCCGACACCACCGACTTCGTGTGTGTCAACCGCATCATAGCAGAGCCCTGGAGGCAATGCTTTGCGGTTTCCCCTGTTGACATCGGAGAATCCGAGGAACTCCTCACTGAAGAGGAGCTGGACCTGGTTCAGGGGTATATGGATCAGCCCTTTTACGACTGGGGAAGCCAGCGTGAGGGCAAGAGCCAGGACAAAGCCTGGTGGGAAGTGGACTCCATCGTCTCTGGTTCCTATGATGGGGATACCTTCGTAAGGAGGGTGCTGGACCACATGTTCAGCCAGGACGAGCCAATCGGCGGTAACCCACCCACCTACGGCGACTTGTTCCGAGGCAACACCAGAGATGGCCCTTTGGGCCACCTGGGGAGACCACCTGAGCCGAAACCATGCGGTGGTACCCCGCAAGTAAGCTCAGTGGTCCAGGTGCCCGGAAAGGCCAAGGCGGAGTCCGATGAGTGCCCCAAGATCCAGGCATTGAGGGCCAGGCTGAAGCAGAAGTATGGTGATACCTTCTTCAGCGAAAAGCCTGTATTTCCCCCACCGGTGCATGGACCGTATGGTGAGGCCAAGATACGGCTGAAGCCGGACCCCCGTGTGTACCGACACCGGGAGTTCGCCCTCAGGGGCGAGAAAAAGGAGGCCATGGAGAAGATCCTCCGTGAATTCATCGAGAGAGGCTGGCTTGAGCCGTGCCACTACGAATGGGCCGCCCCGTGCTTTGTCGTCCTCAAGAAGGTGGCCGGAGAGTGGCGGCTCGTGGTTGACTACCGCGGCCTAAACGCCCAAACGCAGCATGACAGCTATACGCTGCCCCTCATTGAGGACATGCTGCAAAAGAAACACCGGCGGAGGATCTTCACGGTGATTGACCTGAAACATGGTTATCATCAGATGCCTCTCGCCGAGGAGTCCCGTGCCTGCACAGCAATGAGCACCCCACTTGGACCCCTCCAGTGGAAGGTAATGCCCATGGGCGTTACCAACGGCAACGCGGCTTTTCAGCGGATGCTGGAGAACCTGCTTGAGCCAGTGCGTGACTGTGCGGACCCCTTTGTGGACGACTTGATCATCGCGTCCGGGGACCCCAGTATGAGCTATGAGGAGCTCCTGGAGGCACATGAGAGGGACGTCACCAGAGTGCTGGACCTTCTGGTTCGGCACAAACTCACGGGCAGCAGTGACAAGGCCACCATTGCGGTAAGCGAGGTGGTCTTCGCTGGCCACGTAGTCAGGAACGGGCAGCGGAAGCCCATACCTGGCAAGGTGGCTGCGATTGAGCACTGGGAGAAGCCCAAAACGGTCTCTGAGCTATGGGCATACTTGGGGTTCTGCAACTACTACGCGGGGTATATCAAGATGCATGCCGAGTATGCAGCCCCCATGACGACCATGCTCAAGGGCAACCGAGAGGAGACCAAGAAGGGGTCCAAGAAGGCTCTGGTCTGGAATAAAGAGTCCGACCGTGCCTTTGAGGGGATGAAGCGGGCGCTGGTATCCGCAGTGGGTCTGCACCTCGTGGATCCTGACCGAGGGTTCGTCCTGCGCACCGACGATTCCGACTACGCCATTGGCGCTGTGTTGGAGCAAGTGCTTGACGATGGGAGGCACGTGCCCGTGGCCTTCTGGAGCCGAGTCCTGGCGGAAGGCCAGAGACGGACGTGGACCCCCCGGGAAAAGGAGGCATACGCCATCGTCATGTCTCCCAGGAAATGGGCTGGGTACATAGCCCTCCATCCCGTCACCGTCTGCACCGACCATCAGAGTCTGCAGTCGTGGCACAAAGAGCACGTGGACACCCCCTCTGGTCCCGCCCCCCGACGGGCAAGATGGCATGAGACCTTGGCCAAGTTCGACCACACGGTTGTGTATGTTCCTGGCAAGGACAACACCGTGGCGGACTGTCTAAGTAGGTGGACCTATCCCGCCAGCAAGGGCATGACGGATGTCTCCGCCCATGGCGATGAGGCTGAGACCGCTGAGGCCAAGGAGATCATAGAAATGGAGCGCCTGATGGAGGAGGAGGGTGTTAAATGCTTCGTCGTCATGGCTACGGATGCCCCCTCGGAAGGAGGATGGGCAGAGCGGTCAGAGTACTCGCCCCTGAGGGGGCCGAGTCCGACAAGCACCTCTTCCCTGAATTGTGCCTCCAGGACGACTGGACCGACGAATACGCCACGTCTGAGGCCTTTGAGGCCGAGTATAGGGCTGTGACCGACCCTGATGACGGGCAGAAGTGGCCAAAGGGGCTGACTGAGGAGGATGGCAAGCTCTACCGGAATGGTAAGCTGCTGGTCCTAGAGTCCTGAGTGCTCGAGCTATGTGAGGCTTGGCACCACCACATGATGCACCCAGGGGTCAGGAAGCAAGCCCTGGATATGCAGCGCCGGTTTGAAATCGACCAGATCAGTCTGTACAACGCTATCAACAAGGTCAGAAAGAGTTGCTCAATCTGTCAGGCCTGCAATCCCGACAACCGGAACGTTAAGGGGGAAGCCCAATGGACTCTGGTGCCTGACCAGCCCATGGAGAGCGTGGCCATGGACGTCTTCTCCATGCCCAAAGTTCACATAGGCAAGGAGACCTTTGACTGTGTGGTCCTTTGTGTGGACCGCCACAGCGGCTACGTAGTAGCCGTTCCGGCACGCAAAAGGGGGTTGCTTGCCAAGGAAGTGGCAGTCATGATGATGTGTCATTGGCTGACCGTCTTTCACATCCCCCGCACCATTTGCAGTGACCGACGGCCCAAGTTTACTGGCGGCTGGTTCAAGGCCATGTGTTTCCTCATGGGAATACGTCATGCCAAGAGCGTCGCCTATCTCAGCCGGTCCAACGGCCGGGCTGAAGTGGCTGGACGACAGCTGTTCGAGAAGCTACGCAAGATTCACATCACCAACCCACGTCGGAACTGGTTTGAGGAGATGTGGCCCGCTCTGAAGGCCCGTCATGACACCCCCACTCCGGGTGGTTTGTCCCCTCACCAGATTTTGTTCGGCAGGGACCCCCTGGGTTGGGGACTCCCCTTGTCGGGTGATGGTATGGCCATGGACGCCAAGGAATTCTTTGCGCAGCAGGAGGCAACGGCGCGGGACATCCGCCAGCAGCTCGAGAAGGAGCATGCCGAGCGTCAGAAGTCCGCCCCGAGCTCGACAGCGCAAAAGTTCAGGGTGGGAGACCCGGTGTGGGTGATCAGACCCCGCCCTATGGGCACCCACCGCACCAAAACCTGGTTCACACCTGGAGAGGTGGTCCGCAGGATTGGTGAGGACACCTACCGCATCAAGGTGGGTCAGGGACAGTTCTGGGAGCGCCACGAGAGTCAACTCCGTGTGCGGGAACCCGACCTCCGTGGCCAACATGTGTCCCTGGACTACGCCGCACATGAGGCTGATTCGGACGATGACTACGCTGAGCAGGACGACTATACCGTCGAGAAGATCCTGGCCCAGCGTCCGAACGCTTCGGCACCCGGAGGCCTGGAGATCAAGGTTCGTTGGCGAGGCTATGGGCCATCCCACGACACCTGGGAACCCGTCTCCTCGTTCGTGCCGCGGATTAACAACCCCTTCATGGACTACATCCGCAAGCACAAGACCAAGCTCCATGTCTCGGACTTGGCAGCACTCACCCGGGCGATTGCAGCCAGAGGCGCCTGATCACCGCCCTGAGCTCTCCCCTGTGAGCATCGCTGGACTTTCCAGTGAGATTTCGGAATCCACGCTCCATGTCACGGCAAAGCATGTTATTGCAGTTTGAAGGAGCTGGATTGTGCACACGCCGGGTGCTCAGTTCAGGCTTAGATGCTTTCGGCAAACATTGTCCGTAAGCATTTTCCTGCTGACATTTCCCCGGCGTGCTTGGGCGGCCATAGCCCCCTGCTGAATTCGTTGGAAACCAGGGCGGATGGCACCCCTTCATTATCCCAGATTGAGGCCTTAAGGCCCATACAACGTTGCGCAACGGATGCTGCTGTCATCGGCATTGCGATTTTTGGGTGTGTGGTCTGGTCCCATGGCAGTTGCGGTATCCGGACCCGTCTATGTGTGTCTGCAGACTATATATGGCCTGAACTCAGGCGTTTTTCTGTCCATCGCCTGCATATGCCTTATCCTGACCAGGGCGTGGTTTGGCGCTCTATCCAGAGTGTGTTTACACGCCTATTTACCCATTTCTTGCTCACTTTTCTGCCCCCCAGGATGTGTGCATCTGTATGTTGCGTGTTATCAGACGGCCACCGAAATATGGACTGTTTTCCCCCCCGAGGGGACGCAAATTGGAATACGAAGGCGCCCTGAGTCGCCGTGTACATGCTCTTACATAAGGTCCAACCTGGACCAGTACCTAAGTACAGACTGTCATGTTTGAGTGCCCGTGATACCGTGTGCCCTAGTGGCTGTGATGTGCTGAGATCCTGATGGCGCCAGGCGGGAAGCCCAGTTGCCTGACTACACTCCCAGCGGTCCGCCACTGTCAGTCCCAGTGTGAGCCTACCGACTCCCAGACGCACTTGCAGTCGGGTGGCGACCTCCGGTTTCCTGACCTCGGTCAGTCTGCCTGGGAAACTGGTGGTTTGAGGAGTCGACGCCTCCGCCCAGACTGCATGGGGACTCCCCCATGCATGGCCTTCGTGGTAATTGGACGAGGGAAAAGACGGCCTTGATGCCCAATCCCTTATGGAGGAGCTCGTGCGGCTTTACCACTCTGCACTCGCGTCGTGAATATGGACATGGTGCGCCCAAGGGAAGACCCGTGGGGACTCTCCCCCAGCCTGCGGCCTTCGGAAGCCTGGGGTAGCCTGATGGATCTCTGTGGTCGCTTTCGACCCGTGGGACCACCCCAGTTGTCGTGTGACGCCTATGTTGGCCGTGTATGCCACTACCACTGTGGTGGTGACCGTAGCAGCCGGCACCCGGTGCGCCTGGTATGGGTTAACGGGTCCTTTGCATGCCGAACAATCGCCGCCAGGACCCGGGACTTGATACTTGATACTATACTTGCGGTTACTAACAACTACAGCACCGTACCTGTCTTACTGTTGGATTGTAATGAGCAACCTAACCCGCAAATCAGCCTGAAATGGGAGTTGGACCCCCCCCCCCCCTTCAGGGGATGGTCCTGGGTACCCGCTGCTATGCTCCGGTGTTATCGAGGCCCCCCAGGGTTTGCTCTAAGGAGGGGGGTGAAGCGGTACCCAGAACCTATGGCCCATGGCCCAGAGGCCTGTGAGCTGTCACACCCATGCGGAAGCCGTTGACACCGGCTGTCAGCGGGATATCCCTGTTCTCTAATCCGATCCCTAACCATTCAATCCATGTAGAATTACCATAATTTTACTGTCTTGGTCGATTTTCGGTTAGAAATCGGTGAAATACCCGATTTCTACCGCGATTTCTGATTGGCGTGAAATCGCCGCCTGTTGTCGCCTGTTCGCGCGCTTTCGTCGCTTCTCCGTGGCGAGTTTTGTGATGGACTTTTCTCGAGTACCTTTGAGGTTCCAAAGGAACTAATTTGCTGGATCTAGAGGGTTTTTCTTGTACTTTCATCTGGTGTCTTCACCAGAATTTTTCGCCGTTGCGTCTGAGAGAAAATCAGCGCGCAAGCTTTTCCGTCGATTGCTCGAACTCATGGTTGTCAAGGACCGTGAGTTCGGACGGAACCCTACGTTCCCCCCCTATGCCTTTCATCCATGCCCCTTTCACGTGGGCATATCACGTTGTATAGCGAAGCGGGCAATAGGGATGTTTTAGGCAGCGTATGGGTGTTGTAAACCCAAGTTGTTTGCGTGCGCAAACGCTAACTTTGTGGCCTTGTGAGCATGCACGTTAATAACCGAACACAATGCTCACAAGACCAAAGGCCCTAGGGCATTTTCGTTTTTCGAGCCAACTCAACGATGGCTCCACGCAATTCAATGCGTACCAAAACTCTTTTTTTGAAAAAGGGCGAATTTTGGTCGAAAATTAGGCCAAAATGGCCAATCCCCCGAGGCTCGTACTCGAAGCCCATTGAAATTTGAGCCTTGAACCAAGGCAATATGTAAAGTAGAGACCACGAAGGGCATCGTGGATGGCTTGGTTGATTTTTGCAACCTTGTCTTCTATTTGATATACTGTCGCCTTGTGAGCACGCGTGCCAAACTGCCTCTTTGCACACGCGCTCATATGCAAACACTAATGACATGAGTGCACGGAGACAATCTAACCATAGTGTGCATATTTGAAGGCACCTACTATGGGCCTACTCCAAAAATGTTTACTCATATTGTTGTTCCTCAATGACCCAAAGATATGTACATACCAATATCGCCGATATATGCACTTTTTCCCATAAATAGTGTGCTTCAAGGATTGGGGTGTTAAAAATGCTTCCATTATGCTTTGAACCCCAATCCTTGTTGCAAAAGGAAAGCAAAGCTTCGGTTTGCATCCATGCAAAAGCCCGAGGCTCACTTCTTTTGTGATACGGAGATATGATTTTTCGAGTGACCACTTTTGGGTGAATTTTGGCCGTTTTGCCCAGAATGGCCAAAACCCCGTCTCCCCCTTAATGTTCGGCCCGAGGTTGCGTGCGCCACTTGACCAAGGGTAAGGGCGATTCGGAGAGGGCACATAAACCCGCATGGAATGGCATGTTTCCCCATGTGGCTGCTCCTCTTGAAGGGAGAGTTGTGAGTCACCCAATTTTGGGTATGTTGCCATTCTGCCCCATTTGTGTGTCATTTTCCCTCTAATAGGGAAGATAGCTAGAGGCGACCATGAGGGTTGGCAAGTGGCATATATTGGGACCTAAGTCTCATGTGTCTATAGCATCTTTGGTTGGAAGGATCCTCGAGATGGCCATTGAGATATGGAATCATGAGTGCGGGCCATTTTGGCCAAATTTCGCTGTTTTTGCCATTGTATGCCATATTGGAACTACCATATCTCCATGGGGCAAGAGACCTAGCCAGAAAGAAAGTGCAATTATTGTAGCATATGACCAAGGGTTGAACACCATTGAGTTTCGTATTTGCTCCTCCGGCTCATCGGAGGTTATTCAACTTTTGGTGCGATCCATGATCCCCCCCTTTGCACCGCATGCTGCTTTCTGCCCCATCGGTGTGTTCATCCCCTCGGTGAACAGTAAGCAGGCAGTGTGACAGCCAGCCATAATCCAGGGCATGGGACCAAAGGGAATATCAAGGGTCGTGAATCAAGGCTTGGCGCGACAAAATCGCCAAGGTTTCCTACCCTGGACGGTCGCCCGAGACGGCCGATTTTGCCATTTTGGCATTTGTGGACCCAGTTTGGATCATCACCACGCCGAGGGCCATGGAGATTCTCGAGAGCAAAGTACATGTGAGTCTCCGTCAGACTCCCAGTGGATTGCATATGGAATAGCGGATCCGATCTCCGAGCCGGCGTGGAGATACACCATTGGGGGTACCCCGATTCTGGCTCATTTTGAGCAGCCAAAATGACCCCCTTTTGGGACCCCAATTTCAACCCCCCGTGTGGTCAATTGGCGGCCCCATATCTCTATGCCCATGAGGAGCCCGCACCTAATTCCAGATCGTGCACTCAGATATACGTCCTAGGTCCTGCCTCCTATCCTGTGAGCAATTGGCCTTGCCCTGGCCGGGCGAGTCACCCGTGGGAATGACGCCAATTTTGGTGATTTTGGCATCGTGACCCCACATGACGAACCCGTGGTGCCCTGATGCCGGGGGTTCAGAGGGAACCAGGTTGGGTGAAAGGTCCAGTGAGTTCTTACTTGAAGGGCATAGGGTCAGTTGCCTCGTTCCTACCTCTGGATGGTCCAGACGAGGGGTCAATTTTGGAGTTTTTTGAGCTAATATCAGTTTGGGCTGAAACAGCCCATTTTCAGCTACCAGCTCCTAGGGGATACTTGCGTGGCCTTATCTCTGGCTAAAAAGGGAGTTGGAACCTGCCGTTAAGGGAGCATAGGGAGCCACTGTCGGTTGGCCTTTGGGCATCTTGGTTTCCAGGAACCCGCCTCTGGCTGGGCGGGACACGCTCCCCTACGGGCAGGGTTTCAGGGTCCGGACTGGGCAGGGCATGGGTTGTGTTTGAGCCCCCGCCCCTGCCAGCCACTGGGAGGGTCGGACCTGGGATTGGGATATGAGTTGGGACTGAGTGTCTATTGTCCTGTGATGCCCTTACCCCAGTCCAGTCTTAGCCCCATGTGTACATATCCTGATGTGTTTCTGTACATACTTTTGTTCCCTTGTTTCAGAGTGGCAAGGATCCTGAAACGCTTTGTCACATGACACGAGCATGAGGATGCCCCTGTGAGCGCAGTGCTTTGCCTGCCTGCTTGCTTGTGCGTGTCCACCGCAGCGTCCCGTGGCCAGGCCCCCCACGGGAACGCCTCAAGACTATAGTACCTTCAATTGGAGCCAGCAGCTGAACAGAGGAGAGGCCCTCCGGGTTCAAGAAACTCAGGCTATATTTACCGAGGAAGACATGATGGCCATAAACGCAAGCGTGAGTGGCAAAGGGAAGACGGGGAAGAAGCCCACAGAAGAGGAGATGCTTGAGTATAATATGTTCAGAGCCCGCATCATGTGTGGCTATTGTGGCAAGAAAGGCACTTCACTTCCTGGTGCTGGAAGAAGCAGAACGATGAACAAGGCAAAGGAAAAGCAAAAGGCAAAGGAAGGGGAAAAGGGGGTGAACCAGGTCAAGGGCGTTGTGGGCGAGGTCCTCAAGGAAAAGGGAAAGGTACTGTTCAAGAGTCTTCGACTACCCTTTCGGGTGAGGACATTCCTCCACCACCCCCCATGATGCCACCGTTGGAGAACCCCATGGGCCCTTTGAATGAAGTCCACCCTGGGTCGAAGGCAACCGCTACTGCAGGGCCTAGTGCCCCTGCGAGTTCCTCGGGAACTGCATCTTCTATGACTGTTCACCCGGCGGCTTCCAATATGAGCATTGACCGTCATCCCAGAGAAGGCACTACTAATGATGGCCCCGATAAGAAGCGGACCAGGTTCAACTTCCTCAAGGAGGAACTTGTGAACCTCCTACGAGCCAACCTATTGACCCTGGACATAGTGGTTGGAGGACAGACGGTGGAAGCATTCTTGGACACCGGTGCCACTATTTGTGCCGTCGCCGCTTCAATAGTACCACTTTGTCTGATTACGAGTGATTCCGTATCCTTGCTGCGCATGGGAGACGCACACCGAGTCATGACGCAAGGCCTGGGTCGTTTTCATATTCCATTTGACAATGGAGAGATTGTAAGTCAAGATTTCACAATCTTTGATACCACGGCCTTCAAAGGTGTGGTGGGACTCAATTTTCTCCTCAGAGATGACTTTCCGAGGTTCAAGGCTTTAGAACTGGACACACCGGCTCTCATCTTTGAGAATGCCTCCAAGAAAGAGCTTAGGATTACCCTCACGGTTCCTAACACACCCCCGCCATCAGCTTTTGGCTTCCTCCACGCGTCAAGGTTCAAAACTGAAAACTACCGATTGGACCCTAGGGTTCAGAACGCCGCCCTCTCCGAGCTTGGAACAGAAGTGTCGGTTGATTTGTTTGCCAATGCGCTCAACCATACCTCCCCTCTTTGGTGTGGAAAGAGCCATGGAGGCAAGTCGGCGTGACGGTACGACTGGGCTACTTTCACCGATGGACGCTCTCCCGTCAAGGTATGCCCGTGGGCCAATCCCCCTTTCTCTAAAATCCATCATGTACTTTGCAAGGTCATTTTGGATAAGGCCCACCTCCTCATATGCACTCCTGATTGGTCAGTGAGTGAGAGTGCCAGGAAATGGAGACCCATGTTGGATGCACTGACCATTCAGAGAGTTTCCCTTCCGGACATACCTTTATGGATACCGGACGGTTCTAGTGAAGTCCTACCCAAACCCCCTTGGGTAACTATTATCTCTGTGCTTGAAGGCTCACGGATGTCAAGACAAGATGTTCCTTCAAGTCTTCGCAAGTGGGTCCTAGTTCGGCACATGCACAAGTCACTAGTGCAACTCTTAGATTTGTGTCCCAATGCCAGGTTACGCTGGCACCAAGAGTTTTGTTCTACACAAGACTTGCAACAAGCTCGCCCTATTATGGAGGCAAGGACTGCCCTCCAGTACGGTAAGGATCTAGAACAAGATTCGCAGGGGGTAAGTGAATTACCCCCCTCAACTGATGAAGGCGAGCATTTCGGAGGTTGCTTGGATGACCTTACTGATGCTATGTCTGTTCTGATTGAAAGTTTAATCGAAGAAGCCGACTTCATCCATGAGTGGGGAATAACATCCCAATGTTCCCAATTGGATGAAGAAGTGCCGAAGCATCTTCCAAATGCGCATACTTGGGCTAAGTTCAGTACGTCTGAGCCTATGAGCTACCAAGACCTGTGTATTCTCAAGGCCCAGATTGCTCAGTTTGGGTTAGACGCACAACTAAATACTCACCACCCACTCCCGGGTGACAATGAAAATATTGGCATCATGGCCCTTCTGGGGGAACCCGGTGATGAGGCTCACTTGTGTGAAGTACCTTTGCACGTTCAAGACCGCTGCCCAAGTACAAAGGTAGGGGGGGGTACAAACTTCACAAGTGACCTCGAGGCCACCAAGGAACACATTCTGGGTTCCAACCTACCTCTACACTTCCAAGGTATGCTCCCATGAGACCCACCGCTGGGGGTATTTTCTTCGAACGAAACCTTCGAACGAAAATTATTTCTTCGAACGAAGAAAGGTTTTGAACTGTTCGAACGCCTTTGTTGTGGCCGTTTTGCTGCAAACATTGCGATAAAATGCTCAACACAGGTATTTTGGAGCGTTTGGTTCTTTGGATTCAGCCTGCAACCACCTAAATGCCCTGAAAATGTGTTTTCGAAATGTGGTGGGCTTTTCTTCGAACGAACCTTCCAATGTTCGAACGAAGATTTTTTTCGAAGAAAAAGACGCGGCGTTTACCAATGCACATACAGGCAACAACAGAACCGCAGAACCACCAATGTCCCTGTCCAATGTAGCTCTCTGGGTCCTGGCTCACGACTCACTGCCTGACACTAGTACTGCAACCTCGTCTTTCTTTTCTGTATCCTCCTTGTCTCCCTCTCCGGCATCTTCTTCTTCTTGCTTTCCACCACTCTTCGTTGGCGTGGGCTTTTGAAGTATATACAGGCCTTCGGGGATCTTCCTGAACCTGGTAGTGTGGAGAAACTTATTCAAATGGATTTGCGCCTGAAACCTGAATTTGCAAACAAAAAAGCTCAAGTGCAGGCCATACCCTTGCAGTAGAAAAGTTTATGGTGCTTTCAACACTGTGTTTTTGTCTCTCCTTCTGCTTGCTGCTGGTGTAGGGTTTCCTGCTGCTTGTTTTTGGAGATGAAAAGCTTTTGTTTGCTGAAATACAGTCAATCCAGGATAGCCCAAGCCAGAGGTGTGCAAGGAGAAGAGAATCAGGATCAAAGCATGAAGGGCTGCAGTGTAAACAGTGAAAGATGAAAGGATATTCACAGAAACTGCAACTCAGGTCAAATCGGAATGCATATTCACAAAGATAGCTGAAATGTTTTGGAAAAGAGTTGGAAAACTGCCCCATGGTCACTCTATCTCCATAGTGCCATCTCAGGAGATGTGCACTCTTTGTTTTGGGTCCCATATGTGCTGAGGTGGCAGGGCATGTGGCGATGAGGTCACTGCCATGTCACATGGGATCTTCCTACTTAGCTAGGCTGACCAGGAATTGAACCCAGGACCTCTCAAAAAGAGGTGCCCAGCCCCCTAGGGTGCATACCACTAGGACAGCTAAGTATTCATGGAAAAACATAGATAAATTCATAGGCTCTGCCTTGGATATGTCAGTTCTCAGTCAACTCAGGAAAAGATGAATTGCCTCACATTGAAAGGGGATTAAGGGGTCCACTCCATATCCTGATTGGGTGTTTGGTTCCATAGGTCAAAATGTGTTATCACCACTTTTGGTGGGGCCAATACTAAGATAGAAATGCCTGGATGCTCAGTGCATCCCTAATACAACTAGAGTATGCCTCAAAGCATTGGAAAAGCACTTTTTCTTACTCCCCCCTTCTGCTGTGGTGGCCACCACTGTCGCATTTTAGGATAAAGGGATTTTTTCTTGGCCTTTCCTTGGTTTCCACATCTACTTTAAAATACCTATAGTTTCCCTCACACAGAAAAATGGGCGCTCACCATGGCTGGCCCTCTTTTGCTGCTCTGTTTGTAACATTTCCTACAGAAGACTCAGCGCTCATGGCGCTGCCGGGGCTCCTGTGGCTTGGTTGGGTTAGTTTGGGAGCATGCCAAAACATGTGCATGTGCATCCCTCCCTCCAAGACGCAGCGCGACACAAACCCAACGCAAGACACAATATACACACTCGCATGGGTTCTCGTAAACCTGCTGGCGACCTGTGACCTGTCTTAGGGCGAAGGGAGTCGTAAAAAAGTTAAATTGCCCCTTGGTGGGGTCTTGGGTTCTGCTCAGTCTCTCCAGGCTGCTGCGTTTCGGCCTGAACATGGCCTACTCAGCGAGGCTGCGCGTGGGTATCTGCAAAGGCAGGAATGGGAGAATGATGGACGAATCAACGCAAAAGCGAAGCGACGACACCAAAATCCGTCAAATGACGGCCTAGAATTTTTCTAAGACAACACACCTGAGCAGAATCCAATTGTGCATCAGAAGCACATTTTTATAAAAATTATAGTCATCTCTAGATTTTTTAAATCAAGAAATTCCTACGCATAAAAAGGCGTCGCGCAGGAGCGGCTCCTAGCGAAGCGCCGGAAAATGCAGAAATAATGGCATTATAAACGTATGTCTCACGTAGTCTTGAAAATGAGGAGACACACATTAATAAATAAACATACAGATTCCACCTACACTAATAGAAGTATCAACAATTCAAGAATTCGAAAATCAACGAAAAAACTTCAATGAATCAGGTATAAACTACAGGTATGCTCGTCTCGTATGCCGCATACACATTGCTCGTCTCGTGTCTCCGTGAACGAGTCTTGTAGCAGCGCTAACAACGATAGGACGCGATAGGGGGATTGATTAGAAAGATTGCAGATGATTAGAGGTCAGATCAGGGTGATTAGACATACACACAAGTGCATAGTGACGTTTTTTGCTTGCGCCCCTCACGTGCCCACTTGTTCTCTCTCTCCAGCGGTAGGTAAGGTGAGTAAGCCCAGGTGGGGCCACCCCCTGGTGGAGTTCGTGATTGAGGTACAGATGGGCAGGTTTGCCCAAAATACTCGTGCATGCTCGCGCATTCACACACGCATTAAAGGGTAGGCCCCGCGAAGTGCGCACGGTAAACCTTGTTTAGGCTACCCAGGAGCTCCTCGGTGCGTTCTTTAAGAGAACCTGAGAAGTCCCTAAACGCTTGCTTGCTTGACAGGGGAGCTGAAACTTCAGCGCGTTTGCGGACAGTGTATTATAGGTCACACTGAGAACCGTATAATACGGGGAGTGTGGCTTGGTTCCTCCGCCGCAAACACCCCTTCATTTGCCTTTGCTTTACAGGTGGGCAGGTAGGGTGATTGGTGCAGCAGCATACCATTTTTTTCATGCCCTGCTAAACAAGGGCGCAGATCACACAAACAAGTAACTCCGCCTCTGCCTGTGGCATAGCAGGGAGTCCGACTTCATCGACATCTGCGCCGTGCACGCAAAAAGAGCACCCCTTCCCTCCAAGCCCTAGCAGGGGAAACGCGTTGTGGCGTCCCCTGTTAGGCCACAGTTGCTTAGCAGCGCTGTGTTCTCTTGTCTTCCTCACAGGAGGGTCGCTAGGACCCACGACATGTTCTTCAACAACACCCAGTAGAGTGTGCGTGTAGGAGTGGTAGTCCTGAGTGGGGGCTTGAGCCGGTTGCAGCAGTGCTCGCCCACCAGGATGGTGCCACCGTAGGGTGTGTAGGACCTGTAGTGCGTGTGTCACTGTCCCACCCGTTTCCTGCAATTTTAGCAGGGTTGGTGGGCTGTGGCAGTGGTTAGGTCACTGTTTTGGCCACTTAGCAAAACGGCGTTTTCAAGCCTTCACAGCTTTTGGCCACCCCTCCCTGTAGTAGACAGATAGGTAGGGAAAACAATACCCGGATTAGTACGCTGCGTATTCCCCAAAGGTTTTGCGCCAGCACAGAAATTGGGCGCTTAGGGGAGGGGAGACCCGGGGCGTACCCCGTGGCATCAATAAGCCAACCCTCCAGGTTTAGCAAGCGTGCAGACTTGGATATAATTAGGACACCACTTCTGCGGCTTGCTCTCAGGACCTTAAGAATAGCACAATCACACATACGCTTTGGCTGGTAAGGGTAAGGTTCAGTCCCTAGCTTTAGTCTTGGAGGCAAGCGTCTCAGCGAGACTCAGCAACTCACCAAGGTTGTTCTGGGACAAGTAGTCAACCAGAACTGTGTTTAGGCGTCCCTCAGGTAGAACAAATGCAGAGAAGGGCTCCCAGGTGGCCTCTTCGACTCCAAACCCTTCTCAGAGGGTGAGGAAGCGCCAACCCTGGCGATAGCGGTGGCGTAGGACAGACTTCACCAGGTAGAAGCCCTCCTTAGCCATCTCCTCGGCGTTCATGTCGGGGAGTTCACCTTCAACTTCCATAGGGCTGGCAGCCCCTTGTAGGTCCAGAGCGGCGATTTCCTCGTCGTTCAGCTCCCACTCCTCCCCACAGAAGTCTTCAGGATCATAGTAGCGCTTCAGGTGTTGAGCAGCGCACACCAGGGTCCCCCATAGACGGGGAGAACACCGCACGGTGATACGGTGTCCATCCACTGATAGAATCTTGTACGGCCCGAAGTATGGGTCATCGCTGGTAGAGCGTGGCCAGGCGGGTAGTCGACTGTGGTGCACCAGCACCCAGTCCCCCTCTTGGTAGGTGGCCGGTACTCGGTGCTTGTTCTTCTTGTTCCACTGACGCTCCCTCACTCTCTGGAGCATAGCCTTGGCCTTGTCCACCTTCGCTTGTTGCTCTTGGACCCATTCACCCACAGAAGAATGGGTGTCCTCTGGATAGGGGGCATGTAGGAACCATGCCGGGCGCCCTAGGAATAGCTCATGGGGCGAGTAGCCAGTAGCTGAACTCTCTTGGGACTTCATCATCAAGGATATGACGGGGAGTAGTCTCACCCAGTCTCTGGTGCGTTCAGTTTTGCACCATATCCGTACGTTCTCCTTCAGGACACGGATCTGTCGCTCACATAGGGGGTTGCTCGTGTGCGAGTAGGGAGTCCCCGTAGACACCTGGACATTGAGCGATCTCAGGACCCTCCTGTACCAACCGGTATCTGAGCGTACTCGTACGTCCTCATCGGAGTGGATCTCCTTGGGCGCCCCATAGACACAAAACCACTCCTCCCTTAGCCCACGCAAACTGCACCCTGTTTTGCGCGCCGAACGCGCAAAAAAGGACCGGTTCGCAACAGGGCAAAAAAACTATTTTTTTGGATGTTTCATGAACGTGATTTTAGACGTAGTGAAATAAATTGCTTTTTTCGTGTTGTGCAACTCCGTGTTCCTCAATGTGACGTTTTTTACATTTCTCTGGCGTTCTGAGTGCGCGAGGCCTCGCGCACTCAAGATAGCGAAAGCAGAGTTTATCACGAAACGTAACAACCCGTAAGGACTGGCTTTTGCGGAAATACGCAGCTCCCACACGGTATTAAAATTAGGATTGTGTTGACCAGGGAGCATTGGAAGTGTATGGCTGTCGGACTTCCCATGTTAGGGGAAACACATGTACTGTAAAGTGAAAATAAAATACAAATTTAAGCAACCTGAGTGCGCGAGGCCTCGCGCACTCAGGTCACGTTATGTATTGAATTTTCAGACTGGATGTGACGCGTACAATTGCAGGTACAGTACGAGACGGACAAACACGTTTGATTTTTCCGGTGTATATGTGTGTAGACACCATGTTGATCAGATTCAACACGGTATAGAACATTGTTTCCCCGGAAACAATCAGTGCGCGAGGCCTCGCGCACTTAAATGACAGAAGAAAATGAAAAAGCGATCAAGCTAGGCTACACCGGTATTTACATTCCCCTTCACGTCTACCACCTGTGACAGTCGATTATACATCGGTAACCTTCGTCATATTTTTCAGGGGATCAGGGGAATGATTTGCTTTTTTCCAACAGCCACTCGATGGTAGACGTGTCCGGTTTTAATAGCGGCGTAGCCTTCGTTGACCGATAGACATGGTTTTTTTTTCCAACTGGGTTTAAAGACGGACGCAGAACAGGAAATTGTGGTTGCGAAAACAGTTTGCGGTTACTGGGAACGGAGCGCACGCAGACACCAAATCCAATTTGCGGCGACAGCACACGCACCAGAATGACGACAGGAAAAGGCCAGATGTTTTCTAATACATTTTTTTAAAGGTCGCTGTGCGAAACGATAACCAACATATGTGCGCAAATATAATTCCACAGAGAAAGACGCAAAATGCCACTTCGAGCCAGAAAATCCGTAGAGCAACGCATGATTGCAGAAGTAAGCAAAGGAGCAGCAGCACTACGAGAGGCATGCGCGGCAGAACCAGCATACCAAACAGCAGGTGACCTATGGAAAGGACTGAAACGGAACGACCTGGCGGCGCACAATCATGTGCACATTGTTGTACAACAGCAAGTGGCACCAGGACCTGCCCGGTCAGGCACACTCAGAGGAGTTTGGAGAAGGGATGTTGAGCAAGCTGGTGCGGGACAAGGCGAGAAACACGGGTTCTGTTACTGTTCAGGAGGTGGAAAACCATTACTTGTTGCTAAAGGTTGGTCCTGGTGGAAAACGCGTGGGGGTGCAAAACGTTCCCAAGAACCTGGTACACAGCATGCGACAACGACTGACCAGATTTTTGGCGACAGACCGGATATGCATGGCCTATGTGGAATGGGAGTCGGACAGAGTAAGCACGGTTGCACCTTCTTGGCCGCGGAGGTTACCGAGATTTCCGCCCTCACCTACACAACCCCTCGGTTACGACCACTACCGGCTACTTGGTCACAGCGTACTAGATGCCCTCATTGACCAGAAAACAAATCCCACCAACCAACTGAAACGGAAACTGGATGCTGTTGTGGGACAGAGAACAGATATGGATGCCGACAGACAGGAAGCAGCAACACGCAACGTGCGGCAACGCTTGCGGTAACTGACACCCGCAGTGCGCGAGGCCTCGCGCACTAAACGTTATGAAAACAGGTATGTAATGCGATGTGAGTGCGCGAGGCCTCGCGCACTGAGTACTTCGCTAAGTGCCGTGGATTAAGTCACAACAAAGACGTTTGTGGAACAGATTTCCGAAAACGACCTGCAAAATACCGTTTCGACTGATTTCAGAGTTCAAATGACCGTGTTTCATGTCATGCCATTTGCCCTTTTCAGGTATTGTTTGGCATCATGAGTGAACCAGGGTCGCCAGAACGTCCAGTAACAGACGCAGAGGCCATGGAGTCGTCACCAGGGACCGACCACGGGGACACGCCGAAGAAAGGACGCAAGAAGAAGGGTGAGAAGAAAGCAATACCGGAGATGAAGCTCACAGTCGAAGTGGCACAGTGGCTGCGGCAGGAGAATGGTAAAGCCGTGAAGGTAAAGATTGCTGATTTGAAAATTGACAAGACCAAGGAGCGCGGACAGATCCGATCCATCAACTATGACGACGTTGCCAGAAAAGTGGCAGGATACCAAGCACTGCCACCAGCTGGACCGTTGCGCATAACGGCGTGGGAGGATGGTGGTATGACTCGCTTCGCTTTCGATCGAAGACGGTTCTTCTTTTTGCTTCGGTACATGATTTGCTTTGCAGATGGCTCCCTTTACGTTCTGAATGGTCAACATGGCACAGAAACATGCAGAAAGATTCAGCAACAGCGTCTCGAAGAAGGCAAAGAATTGGAGGATTGGCAGGAGTTTTGCTACGTTGACATTCTGAAGTACGAAACGCCTTGGAGGATCCGTGCCAAGGTTGCAGGATTGCAACAAGCTGGCAGCCAGTCTGTGACGTGGATTCCGCTGTCCGAGGCGCTGGACAACATGTTGTTGTACATTGAGGATCAGAAGCGGGAAAAAGAGCCACAAGATTTCGAGAGGTTCAAGATTGCTGTTGTCCAAGCTGCCGTCAACTCTGCGTTTCTTGCACCCGAGGCTTTGGAGGAAGCAGGACATACAGTATGTATTCGTGTATCGCACGGTTACAGTGCGCGAGGCCTCGCGCACTCCATGACACTGTCTCCCCCCGCAGGACTCGACATTCAAGAATTGGAGGGACATCTTCTCCCTGGCGTATTACTGCGGCCGTGAGGCGGTTACTGGTATGAGGAACCTCGAGAGTAAGAGCAAGAAAGAGGACGTTACAAGGAATGCCTTCAAGAGGCTGGAGGGGCTGCATCTACCGAGCCTATTGCAGAAAGTCTGTGCGCACATGAACCTGAAGGACTCGACCTTGAAGACCACCCAGAACTACATTGACGCGCAGATTACGGAACAATGGGTTATTTTCCATCTTGACCATCCGGACAATACGCAGCATGTCAACCAGACCGCAGGTATGCGTCAGTGTCGCAGCTGCAGTGCGCGAGGGCTCGCGCACTTCACCACGTTTGTCACATCCGTACAGCTGCCGATGCGAAGATCCGAGCAGAAGTCGCAGCACTGGGCACGCCGCAATTGAAAATTGGGCTTGGAAATTGGGGTTATTGGGTGGACGCAAAAAGTACGAAGTTTCGGTCGCCCTGGCCAAAATGGAAGACGTTGCTCACTGCACCTCTGTGGCGCACTGGGGACAAGGGCGCACCTCCATTACCACAGACGTTGGCCGTGCGGAAACAACTGCAAAGGAAGGTTGAGGCACCATCATCGGCACCTTCACAGACACAGCTCAGTAATGGCGATGTGATCAATGTCTCCAAGTCGGACGAGCAAGGGATCAAATACGCTTTGACAGCCTGCCGTATTGAGAATATTGAAGAGACACCGCCAGGCCGTTTCCGGGATCTGCAGTACCCGTTGTGGATCATCAACGCTGACCTTTTCATTGAATACGACTCTCCAGGATTTGTTCCGAAGTGGCTGTTCGATGTGATGATGCTGGGGAAAGACGTCATTTTCTATGGCGAGGCTGATGTTGTGCACCGTATTGGCCGCGAAATGCAGAGGCTCTGGCGTATGGAGAAGGACAAGGATCCAACCACAGTGCCATTCTACCATGTTCGGTTGCCGGTGTACTCTTGGTTATCGGGTCCCGTGACCAGCAGTACGTATCAGTTCGACGAGCACTGTATGTGGATCGGAACAACGAGTCGCTGGGATAAGCAGGTATATCTGCTTCTTTCGATTGTTACGATGCCGTTGTGTGCGCGAGGCCTCGCGCACTGCTGCCTCCGTTATTCGTCTATATTCATCACATTTACAGTTGCCGAACTATGTGTCGTATTCCGCTGGACATTTCGAAGAGATGCAAGAGAAGAACCTCGGCGGTTTCATGCCTCTGATTCACGTGCTGTGGTACCTGGACAGATACGTTTTGTGCAGTGGGCTTCCTGATGCAGTGGTTGTTGTGGACGACACGCCTGCCATGGCCGCAAAGATTGCGATGTCTGACCTCAAAACTAAAGTGGCGTTTCTGGCTATGTCAACGATCAAGCAAAAGGACCTAGGGAATGCCGTTGGAGGTGCTCTGCAGCATGCAATCGTGATGCGGTACATGCTGGATGCCGATCAGACGGAGCAGGGAGCAACAGCTGCAACTTGGGATACTCAAGAAGAGTGGCTCCAGCGTGGCATTCCACTGTGGGTTTTGGACAGCAAACGAGGGCATGAAGGGCACCAGCAGGTGCATGCTGCAGAAGCCGTCCAGCAAGATGTCGTGACTGAGGCCCCCGCTGAAGACACTGAGCCTGGTGCGCCTGCACCTACCTTGCCAATGCAAGCCAAGATGAAGAAGACTGCCAAAGTTGTACCAACTCAGGGTACTGCAGCCGGAAAAGGAACACCCTCGAGTACCAAGAAGCAAGCAAAAGGGAAAGAGAAGGAATCGGACAAGCCCGCGGAATCAGACGACGACGATACTGACGAGGAGTCAGAAGAAGACGATCTGGAGCAAGTACTGGAGACCCAGCAGAAGCGCAAGCGGGCATCCGCCTCTCACTTCGATGCAAGCAGCCCCGACTCTGGTAAGGAACAGTCCAAGAAGAAAGCGAAGACTGCTGCCAGTGCTACTGCAGAGTTCAAGCCGCCCTCGCGTTCTGGTACCCTGCCGTCTCGAGGTACCGTTGCCTCTCCAAGTGGGACAAGTACAACAGCAAGAAGCCTGGGTTCCAGGTTGGCTAAGGTTGCTGGACCGAAGAAGAAGTAAGTCACCATTAACCCAAGTGTTACGCCTCTTTTTGCAGTCATGAGTGCGCGAGGGCTCGCGCACTCGCCTTCGACGCGAATGCAATTATATGCCCTTAAAGGGTTGTACATTTTTGCCAAGCTTTTATCTCAGTGTTTGTACGTTGTGCACTTCGTGTCCTGTTTTTGTTGCCCTCTGTACACAATTGTTTCCATGACCTTGAGTGCGCGAGGCCTCGCGCACTCAGGTACACAAAAAAGCAATTTATTTCGCAGGACAAACATAGGTGCAACTGGAGACCCGCAGAATGTCATATTTTGAAAATGAGCTCCCGAACAGGCACGCACCAGTTGGCTTTTGAAATACAAAAACGACAAGATTGGTAAAACACACCCCTCAAATCAGACAAAATAATAGTTTATTTTGATAAGCAAAAAGTGGAAAAAAGCAGCAAATTGGGTAAAATTGTATTTTTTCGGTGGCATCTGGGCCATGTGTGTTGCAAATGTCCAAAAAAAATAGTTATTTGGGCGGTCATTTTTTAGGTCCTTCTCTTCCAAAAGGGGGTGCAGTTTGCGTGGGCTAAGCCTCCAGGAGTATCTTGATAGTCTCCTCCCCGGTAATATGCTTGGTACATGGGAACACCCTGGTAAACCTGGTCAACCCACAGGTTACCACGAGGGCGAAGTCATAGCCCCCGAACTTCGGCATCTCCGTGTAGTCCACGTATAGAACACTGTTAGCACAGTGAGGGATGGGCAGGGTCGAGTAGAGACCTCTGTCCCTGATATCCCCTGGTTTACAGGACCTGCACGGGCACTTGTCCACGATAGGCTGGAGGGTTTTCCGCAGTTGGTCGTCAGTCCACGTAGTGTGGAACCACTGCTTGAACAGCCTCAGGGTACGGTCAGCACCCACATGACCGCTGGACTCATGGGTCCACTTCAGCAGCGCTGGGACTCTGTCACTAGGCACCATAATGCGGTCCTCGTGCCAGAGGTAGCTCTTGTCCCTCTCCCACTGGTCTTGGTTGACCAGGAGGGGTTCAAGGCGTTTCTCCAGGCGCTTGTAGATATCCCCAAACTCCTTCAGGTACTCCGATTGTTGGAGTCCGTCCAGGGGGCGTATCATGGTCATGTTGAGGTCCAAGTGGACGTCCATACAGCTGAAAGCCTCCTTAGCCAGCGCTTCAGACCGGGCACCAATCAGGGCGTCGAAGTTGTTGCGGCTGATGTAGTCGGCACACTCGTTCTTCACTCCCTGGATATGGTGTACCGTCAGCCGTAGTTGACTGAGGTAGGTCCACCAGCGCCGTAGCTTGGCCTTCTCAGTTGGGGGACCCTTCTGGAAACTGCGGACCGGTTCTTGGGCGCACAGCCAGACCACAGGGTTACGCCCCAACAGTCGTGCTTGTGAGGATAGCACCAGCATACCCGCGAGCAATTCCTGCTCATAGGTGGAGTAGTTCCCCCTGGCCTGGTTCCACTTCCAGTTCCAGTGGCCCAGAGGTACTAGGACCCACTTGTCGTCAGGGTAGCTGTGCTTGAGGGTTCCATCTCGGTTGAGACCTTCCGTCCCCCATTGGGATATGGCCGAGTCGAACTCCTCCTTCTCTAGTGCTTGCCATTGGAACAACGTTCCACCACCGCCCACATTTCTGGCGTCGGTAACCAGGATAATCTCCCCTTGTGCCCTAGGCACGCCCAAGCATTTAGTGTTGGCTACCTTGTCTTTGAGCTCGTCAAACGCTTGTTGCTCTTGTGGGCCCCAGCGCCAAGTAGTACTCTTCTTGATCAAGTCTGTCAGAACGGCGCTGGTGTAGGTGAAGTTTTTGATGTGGCGGCGATAGAAGTTGCACGCCCCAATGAAACTGCGTACATCATGAAGTCCTTTCTTAGGGTCTTCGTGTCGTACCTTGGCATCCATCAGGGGTTTGGCCTTAGAGGCCGCTGGGGTCCACCACCCATAGCCAACGTCAAACCCCAGATACTGCATGGTCTCCTGCATGAACTCACACTTCTCCAGCTTGAGACGTGTGTGGTTGTCCTGGCAGACCGCAAAGAACTCACCCAAGAGGATTAGGTGATCTTCCTGGGTATTGGTCCCGAGGCATACATCGTCGATGTGAGCCTCCATCTGGGCACCACGGGATATGAGCTCCTGCACCTTAGGTCTCCTTCGTAGGATGGACAAGATCTTGTTCATCAGCTCTTGGAATAGAGCGGGTGCATTAGCCACGCCAAATCGCATGACCTTCCAGTTGAACACCCTCCCCTGAGGGGTGATGAAGGCCAGTAGTTCCTGTGCGTTGGGCGTCAGGTCCACTTGCCAGAATCCGCTCCTCTTGTCCATTTTGGTCTTGTAGCGACAGGAGGCTATCTTCTCCAGGGTAGACTCCATATTGGGAATGGACCCTGAGTGGTTCAGCGTCTTCTTGTTCAGCTCTCCGTAGTCCACTACCAGCCGTTTGGCTGTAGACCCAGGTTTAGCCACCAGGAAACAGGGGCTGCAGTGTAGGGGGTAGTCCCCGTCCTTGTACTCCAGCACTAGGCCAGCGTCGATACATTCTTGTATCTGTCGCTGAATCTCGTCGGCCTGCTCTTTAGGAGCTGGATAGAGTCTCCTCCGGATCTTCTGACCCACGAACTCGGGTTTCAGCTTGAGATCCATCTGTACCAGCTTGTCACATGAGGCTTGAGGGGGTAGTTCTCCGAAAACCTCCAGATAGGTCCTTATAAGCTTCTGTACCCGCGGGTCCAATACCTTGATCTTGTCCTCCATGTCCTCGTCAGAGTGTAAGTTGCTTGCCCCATGAATAGACGTCGGGAGGTGGTCCTCCACCGACTCTTCGCCCGTGGTAGTGTCCTTCAGCTCTTGGTAGGCATATAGAAGGTCTTGTTCAACCATCTCCGGTGGACGATGGCAACATAGGCACGCTCGAGGGGGTTCACATACACATTCCTCCGAGAGGGCGTCCTCCTCTGGGGTCCTCGAGTGACCCCTTTTGCACACCTTTGAGCGTAGCGGTTGAACAGCGGTTGAACCCAGTTGAACAGCATGTTGCTGTTCAACCCCCCAGTTGAACTCGGTTGAACGCGGTTGAACAGTTCAACTGGCCTATCGCGCCAATCGGTGGCGCGTGTTTTCACGCGCGATCACGCGTTCAACAGTGGTTAATTAATATACATGACGCATTGAATTGAAGAATATTTAATTTCACCTTTGTGCAATATGGTAGTGTCACCAAAAATAACGTAACAATAAGAACAAATTAGAGCACCAAGAGATTCCCCATTGTGGTTTCTTACTTGTATGCAAGGATCCCTCTCATTTTACAATCAAAAATGCCAACGTCAAACTTGAAGCAATGTATTGCAGATCACTACACTGGATTACAATCGGATGAATTGATGAGTGATTTGGTCAACTTGTTCACCGCATCCAAGGGTGGTCGTACACTATGGGAACGCCTCAAGACTAGAATGGGTAGTGGGCGGCGTAGTCGACGCAATGACCGGAAGGTCATGGAAAGGGTGTTTACACCCAAGGATGCCGTCCGGTTGATCCTTGACTTGGAAATGCCGAAAAATAGGTGCTCTACATGTCCTACATGCATACCATGGTGCGTTGCATGTATGCAAGGAGTGTTCAACCGTATGCGAGATGCGTTCAAGTGTGCGGTTGAACACATATGAAACAAATGCGACTCATGTTTGTGCAACATAGAGTGCCTACCTAGGTTTCATCGAACTATCATGTATATGTCTTCTTCCACATGCAATTTTGGCCCCATTTACATGCTACCATCAAGTGTTTTTTCATGAAAACAACAAATTGAACATTTGTTAAAGTCATGTTCAACTGCCCGGTTGAACAAGTTGAACGATTTCAACCAACGCTCACGTTGTGCACCAACGTTCACGTTGTGCGCGTCACTTTGTTCGAATTAACATGCCTCAAATTTAGGTACAAGAATCTAATATCTTGGGCCAACCGGCGAACAAAAGCTGCCCAAGAAAAGTTGGATGTTCATTGGGTGCACCCATTTCCATCTTTCAAGCGTATGCACCGTGAATGGCAACGATTGGGTAAGGCGCAAAAATTGGAAACCACTATTCACAATGGCAAAGTTGGTGTACGATGGGACTTACCGCATTTCTTTAATTATGTCGCAACACAAAAGGAGCTCATGGAGTCCATGGACTTCCCAATGATCGATGGCGAGCAATTATTCGTCATCATAATTAGAGGCGACGGGTTCCCATGTGGCTCACGCCCATGGGTGCAAATTGCGATTGGCTTTGCCAATCACATGGAAAAGGCCCGCACTCTTCAATATAATTGGACATTGGATGTCGCATTGACATCTGAACATGACGACGAAGCAATGCGTGTCTTATTTTGTGCCACGTTGCAACACATCCAAACTATCATTGATAGTGGATACATCCAAATGAATAATGTTTATTATCGTGCACGAATCATGTTGGGTGGAGACTCTCCATGGTTGCGTCTACTTTTAGGATTGTCGCCTTACTTTGCCATTGGAAGCATCTACTCTTTTTCCACATGGTGTAGTAGGCGTGAACGATGGATGAACACTAAGGTGCGGCGCACAACGCACCTTGATGGAAAATTCCGCGCTTTGTACGATAAAGGTTTGGATTGCACTACGGCCAAAGGGTGCACTTCAAAACCAATGCTCCGCGTGGATGACCGCACACGGTTCATTGTGATGTGCATTTTGCACTTGGTGATCCGACTTGGCGACTATCTTACACACTTCATTCGCGCGTTTTGCAAACGTTTGCCGCCTCTTGTCCGTGCACGCGTGCAAACCGTGTTGAATGAATCTAAGACTAATATTAGTCTCAAAGGTAAGGCAAGCCCGGACGGTGAGGAGACATGGCGTCTCCTCGCTAACTGGACAATAATAGGTAAGACCATGAAGTTGCCTCCAAAGTATATATCTATTGTACAAGAAATGGCAAACCTTTTGACGGCCATGCAATCATGGCGCTACGAGGCCGCGGCCCTTTCAAAGTGTAAACGTGTGGCACGTCGATTTCAGAAATTAATTTGTCCGCATAAGCGGTCACCTTACCTTTTGTGGCTTAGAAGAGAGGCTACGGAGGTTCTGCAAAATATTTACCCATGGGGGGCGGGAATGTTTAGTGGGGATATAGTAGAATCACTAAACTATATATTAAAAGACCACTTCTTATGCTCAAGTGGGCGTGGCGGTGGCCCCGGTGGGCGTGTAGCTCGTGATAAGCGCATGCTAAAACAAGCGCACGAAAGGATCTTTCTGGCAAAAGAGCTACCACGGTGGGAACGTACGAGTGCGGGTGGAGAATGATCAAACTCTAGGTGTGGGCTATGTGGTTTGTCGTTGGTGCTTCATACTTTATGCTCCGTGTTCCGTGTGCAACCGTGTTCAGCGGCACTTCAAGTTGTTCAACCGGTCGGTTGAGGTGTGCAAGCATGTTCAACCGCGCGAGTGTCTATTTTTCTTTGTTTTTAGGGGGGGGTCATGGAAGGACAACAAGCGTCGGCGCAACAAGCGATTGGGCTCGCACTCATGCAGTTCTTACAAGCCGCACAAGGGGTACAAGGACCGCAAGCACCACAAGGTGCCCAAGTGCCGCAATTGGGACCACCGCAATTGGCCGCGCCGCAATTGCCACACCCAAATGTAATTGCGCCGACCCAAAGTGGGCCTACGGGATCAACGGGGCCGATAGGCGGGGGTACAACAGGAGGAGCATCCTTGCCTTTGCCACAAGTGGTCCCAGCGTTGGATGCTTTGTTCCCAGCGAAGGAGGAGTTGACCCAATTTGGGGTGTGCCACGACTCATCGTCGTTGGCGGATGACTCCCCTCAATGGAGATGGCTCCGGGACATCACACCCCGGTTCATGTACCGGAGGAGTGTCGGGGTGTGGATGAAAAAAAACGCCCAGTATGACCTCCATGGCCACCAGAGCCACCCGTGGACAACGAAAGCACTCACAGCCCAGAATTGGGCCGAGTGGAAACTTTTGAGGATTGGTTTGAGCACGCGCCCCGGAATTGCCATGACGTTGTCGGAGACCGCCCTCCATGCCCTCTTTAGGGTATGGGAATCCTACGGGCTGGGGACTGCAGTGGCACCCCAATGGACCGGCCCTGGGTGTGCTGGCCGAAGTGGCGGCCATGGCAAGGGCCATGGGCCGCAATTCTTTTTTAAAAACGTGGAGTCCGTGCCGCACAATTGGTATGACGCCTCCGACGCCACCAACTACAACGCGTCACCGCCATCCATGGTCGAGGTCGGGGGAACCATATCAAGTGGCGGGCGCAGCAAGAAGTCCAGCATGGAGGAGGCACCTGCAGCGGTTGCACCACCAACCACACTACCCAATGCGGCCACAAGCACTTCGTCAATGATGCGAGGCGTGGAGCAGGTGTGTGCAACAAGTGTTCAACCGGTGTTCAACCGTGTTCAACCGGGCAGTTGAAGCAAAGCGAACGGAGAGAGTATGGATACAGTCCGTGTGTGACACGTTCGGAGTGGATGTTTTGGGCAATTGGTGGCTAGGACATTGAGACCTGCATGTCTGGGATGCATACATGGTTCAATAATTGAATACCCTGTGTTAGTGCGCTGAGGGTGCCGTGCATATGAGGTGGTGGCCACATGTGTTCAACCGGTGTTCAACCGGTCGGTTTCGCACCTCAACCCCATTCAACCGCTCATCTCTCTTAGTTATCGGCCCAAGACGTCCCACCCCACATGTTCGTCATTGACAAACGCGGACCGGCGGTTATGCTCCATGGAGCATGGCCGCCATTACCCATCGATGAATGGTGGCATGGGCCAGGTGCACGGGTTTCCGATCGCGACGCCCTCGTGAAGAAATGGACCCGAGGACTCCATCGCGCACTCCAAGAGCTTGCACATGGCGGGTCCCCACATGCGATTGACACACATGCGATTGGCACACCCATGGAGTCCACCCCAAAGCATCGGAGTCAGTCGGGCAAGGCGAAGCAATTCCCCCAACCAATGTTTGGCGTGAAGGAGGAATTGAGGGATGACGTGAACACCGACGATGGCACGTGGTGGGAGAATTCTAATGCATGGTTTGCGCCGGATCATGGAGACGTGAAGAGTGAAAATCCCGTGGTCGACGAGGCAGAGAGCCCAACATCACCCTTCCGAGAAGAGCCAAAAGTCCACGTCCCCATTCGTGGACTCTTGAAGCCTCCACCAAAGGCAATTCCACAAGCAAAGGGAGGAAGTGCAAGCCCAAAGGTTTTGCTCCTCCAAGCGCAAACTGCGCTCAAACAAAGGGTGCAAGACAAAACCGACAAGAAGAAGAAGAAGGACGGGCGGGGAGTGCATTCCAAAAAGCGGCAACGGGTGGCAACGTCAGCGGACTCGTCGTCCGACTCAAAAGGGTCAAGTGCAAGCCAATTGTCGGACAATGATGAGGGGTGGACACCTCCCAAGAAAAAGGAGGCTCCCAAGGCAAACAAGAAGAAGAAGATCGACGCAAAACCAAAGAAGGACAAAAAGGACAAGGACAAGAAGGAGAAGGCATCTCTGCGGCCCAAAGACGCCAACAACGCAAATGTGGGAGCAAAGGAAGGACAACGGTCAACACCGAACGTGACGGAGGCAAGTGGCACAGCGAAGGCAAGTGGCGTGACGAAGGCAAGTAGCGCGATGGAGGCAAGTGGCGCGACGGAGGCAAGTGCCGCGACAGAGGCAAGTGGCGCGATGGAGGCAAGTGGCGCAATGGAGACAAGTGCAAGCACAAGTACCACGGTGCAAGCAAGCGCACCAGCGGAAGAGGTGATGTCCCCATGTTCCTGCGTATGCATATGCCTCTACATTTGGTTGCAATGCGCCTTCACAACGTCGAAGCATGCCGGTGCTATAGTGTGTGGCGGTACGTCGTGAAATACGGTTGAACACGGTTGAACACTTCAACCGGTCGGTTGAACACGGTTGAACGCGGTTGAACTCGGTTGAACTCTCTGCAACGCTTTTGCATAGGAGATGGTGAAAGTGCAACGATTGGAGGAAAAACGCCGCCTCGACGAGAAGCGCCAAGAGGCACGTGAGAAGTTCGGGTTGCCAGCGGGATCCGCAGTACGGTGGGTGCTGACCGAGGGTCCAGACAAGCGCCACCGCATCGCAGTGGGCGCCGTGGCAAAGCCAACGAAGGACGACCCCAAGCCACGGAAGGGGGAGGAGATGGTGAAACTCCCCCCCCAATGGCCTGGAGAGCAGAGTGAGGCCAACGTCACGTGGCCAGTCATTGTGCGCCTCCGCCACACAGCGTTCACGAGCGAGGATGAGGCAAAGGCCATGTTGGCGAAGTGGGAGGAGAACATGGAGAAAGCGACCAAGGAAACCGAGAGCGGAGATGCAAGACATGGAGGCCACGACAAGGAAACCGAGAGCGGAGATGCAAAACATGGAGGCCAAGACGCGGCAACCGAGAGCGGAGATACAAAAGATGGAGGTCAAGATGGGGCAAGCACGGAAGCAATCGCAAGCACGGAAGCAATCGCGGGAAGTACCACCAATGCGTCGGACAATGGCACCAAGGAGGACTCCGAGGATCCCATGAAGGAGAGCACTTCAAATGACGTGGACGATTCCAACAAGGAGGGCATGTCCGTGGAGGATTCGAACAAGGAGGGCACGTCCGTGGACGATGCCAACAAGGAGGGCATGTCCTATGCCCTCAACAACCCCAAGGTGGAGCACGATGCCAAGGAGAATGAACGACCTCATGTTGGAGATGATGCAAAGGAGGAAGATGGACCTCAAGACGGCATGCACGAAGGTGGGAGCGAAAGGGCAATGGCGAGCACAAGGGAGAAGGAGTGTGCCGATGATGGGAAGGAGGAGGTCGGACCGGAGACGCAAGCGCTATGGGCCGTGGACTCAAAGTGACTAGCCGACAAGGTCCATGAAGCCTTACAAGGCTTGAAGGGATGGCTCCACAAGAAGAAACATGGAGGAGAGTACCGCCGGATCCTATGGGGAGCAACAAGGAAGTTTCCGACGTTTACACACGTGGGCATGTCTAAGAGGACACATGATGATGCACATGTTGTGCGCCTTGTAAATAATTTCCTCACGGTTTGTTTACCGTCCCTCAGTTACACCGCAATTTCCATCGTGTGGGGCAACGGATGTGCACCCATGGATGTACACAAACATCCAAGGGATGACTCCGCGTTGAGTGGGGTGGTGGCGGTGGGTGATTTCCGTGGTGGTGGTTTCTTTACTACGGCGTGGATGGGTGGTGGGGGGGAGGGGGGGGCGCAGCGTCAAGCATGGATGCAATGTGGGCGTCAAATTGTGCAAGGGGTTGTTGTGGATGCACGAAAGGGGGTGATTTTCAATGCGTGGCGTACGCATGGGCCGGAGCGATGGGAGGGTGAAAGGTATGCCATTGTGGCGTATACATCTATCGCGTGGCACCGCCTTCCCGCTCCGATGCGCACTGAACTCCTGGACCTGGGGTTCCCATGGTGACAGGCACTGGGATTGTTCATCCAATTTGACGTGAATTGTTGGTGCCATTGTTGTGTGATTGCGATTACGTGCGGCATTTCTCCTAACGCGCTCCAGTGTGTGTTCAACCGTGTTCAACCGTGTTCAACCGTGTTCAACCGCGCGGTTGAACACGCAGTTGAACATGGCCGAACGCGTATGGGCGGCAATATGAAAGTAGCAGAAAATCCATGGTTTTGTGGTTATAATTGATTTGGATAAGGCAGGTGCACACTGCAAAAACCTCTGAACGCCATCCACGATAGAATGGAAGCCAAAGGACCACAATGAAGGTCAAAGCTTAGGGGAATGTGTCAAGTGGGGTGTTCAACCGCATGGTTGAACACCAAGGCGGCGTTGACGCTACTCTTGGACATGATAGAAAGGGAGTGGCAATGTGAGGGGTATGGCATGGAATAGTGCATTGGGCATTAGTATGTTGTTAAAAGCATGGTACATCGTCATGGATGGTTTGGAATGGCATGGTGATACGTCAAAAGTTTAATTTTTGGTAAAATTGCACTACGCGCGGTGGGGGTGTTCAACCGCTGTTCAGGGGTGGTTCAAGGGCCCAGGTGAAGTCAGTTGAACACCGGTTGAACATAGAACATGGCACCATGGTGTGCAAAAGGGGTCACTAGGGTCACATGGTCACATCTCTGCGGCCCAAAGACGCCAACAACGCAAATGTGGGAGCAAAGGAAGGACAACGGTCAACACCGAACGTGACGGAGGCAAGTGGCACAGCGAAGGCAAGTGGCGTGACGAAGGCAAGTAGCGCGATGGAGGCAAGTGGCGCGACGGAGGCAAGTGCCGCGACAGAGGCAAGTGGCGCGATGGAGGCAAGTGGCGCAATGGAGACAAGTGCAAGCACAAGTACCACGGTGCAAGCAAGCGCACCAGCGGAAGAGGTGATGTCCCCATGTTCCTGCGTATGCATATGCCTCTACATTTGGTTGCAATGCGCCTTCACAACGTCGAAGCATGCCGGTGCTATAGTGTGTGGCGGTACGTCGTGAAATACGGTTGAACACGGTTGAACACTTCAACCGGTCGGTTGAACACGGTTGAACGCGGTTGAACTCGGTTGAACTCTCTGCAACGCTTTTGCATAGGAGATGGTGAAAGTGCAACGATTGGAGGAAAAACGCCGCCTCGACGAGAAGCGCCAAGAGGCACGTGAGAAGTTCGGGTTGCCAGCGGGATCCGCAGTACGGTGGGTGCTGACCGAGGGTCCAGACAAGCGCCACCGCATCGCAGTGGGCGCCGTGGCAAAGCCAACGAAGGACGACCCCAAGCCACGGAAGGGGGAGGAGATGGTGAAACTCCCCCCCCAATGGCCTGGAGAGCAGAGTGAGGCCAACGTCACGTGGCCAGTCATTGTGCGCCTCCGCCACACAGCGTTCACGAGCGAGGATGAGGCAAAGGCCATGTTGGCGAAGTGGGAGGAGAACATGGAGAAAGCGACCAAGGAAACCGAGAGCGGAGATGCAAGACATGGAGGCCACGACAAGGAAACCGAGAGCGGAGATGCAAAACATGGAGGCCAAGACGCGGCAACCGAGAGCGGAGATACAAAAGATGGAGGTCAAGATGGGGCAAGCACGGAAGCAATCGCAAGCACGGAAGCAATCGCGGGAAGTACCACCAATGCGTCAGACAATGGCACCAAGGAGGACTCCGAGGATCCCATGAAGGAGAGCACTTCAAATGACGTGGACGATTCCAACAAGGAGGGCATGTCCGTGGAGGATTCGAACAAGGAGGGCACGTCCGTGGACGATGCCAACAAGGAGGGCATGTCCTATGCCCTCAACAACCCCAAGGTGGAGCACGATGCCAAGGAGAATGAACGACCTCATGTTGGAGATGATGCAAAGGAGGAAGGTGGACCTCAAGACGGCATGCACGAAGGTGGGAGCGAAAGGGCAATGGCGAGCACAAGGGAGAAGGAGTGTGCCGATGATGGGAAGGAGGAGGTCGGACCGGAGACGCAAGCGCTATGGGCCGTGGACTCAAAGTGACTAGCCGACAAGGTCCATGAAGCCTTACAAGGCTTGAAGGGATGGCTCCACAAGAAGAAACATGGAGGAGAGTACCGCCGGATCCTATGGGGAGCAACAAGGAAGTTTCCGACGTTTACACACGTGGGCATGTCTAAGAGGACACATGATGATGCACATGTTGTGCGCCTTGTAAATAATTTCCTCACGGTTTGTTTACCGTCCCTCAGTTACACCGCAATTTCCATCGTGTGGGGCAACGGATGTGCACCCATGGATGTACACAAACATCCAAGGGATGACTCCGCGTTGAGTGGGGTGGTGGCGGTGGGTGATTTCCGTGGTGGTGGTTTCTTTACTACGGCGTGGATGGGTGGTGGGGGGGAGGGGGGGGCGCAGCGTCAAGCATGGATGCAATGTGGGCGTCAAATTGTGCAAGGGGTTGTTGTGGATGCACGAAAGGGGGTGATTTTCAATGCGTGGCGTACGCATGGGCCGGAGCGATGGGAGGGTGAAAGGTATGCCATTGTGGCGTATACATCTATCGCGTGGCACCGCCTTCCCGCTCCGATGCGCACTGAACTCCTGGACCTGGGGTTCCCATGGTGACAGGCACTGGGATTGTTCATCCAATTTGACGTGAATTGTTGGTGCCATTGTTGTGTGATTGCGATTACGTGCGGCATTTCTCCTAACGCGCTCCAGTGTGTGTTCAACCGTGTTCAACCGTGTTCAACCGTGTTCAACCGCGCGGTTGAACACGCAGTTGAACATGGCCGAACGCGTATGGGCGGCAATATGAAAGTAGCAGAAAATCCATGGTTTTGTGGTTATAATTGATTTGGATAAGTCAGGTGCACACTGCAAAAACCTCTGAACGCCATCCACGATAGAATGGAAGCCAAAGGACCACAATGAAGGTCAAAGCTTAGGGGAATGTGTCAAGTGGGGTGTTCAACCGCATGGTTGAACACCAAGGCGGCGTTGACGCTACTCTTGGACATGATAGAAAGGGAGTGGCAATGTGAGGGGTATGGCATGGAATAGTGCATTGGGCATTAGTATGTTGTTAAAAGCATGGTACATCGTCATGGATGGTTTGGAATGGCATGGTGATACGTCAAAAGTTTAATTTTTGGTAAAATTGCACTACGCGCGGTGGGGGTGTTCAACCGCTGTTCAGGGGTGGTTCAAGGGCCCAGGTGAAGTCAGTTGAACACCGGTTGAACATAGAACATGGCACCATGGTGTGCAAAAGGGGTCACTAGGGTCACATGGTCACATCTCTGCGGCCCAAAGACGCCAACAACGCAAATGTGGGAGCAAAGGAAGGACAACGGTCAACACCGAACGTGACGGAGGCAAGTGGCACAGCGAAGGCAAGTGGCGTGACGAAGGCAAGTAGCGCGATGGAGGCAAGTGGCGCGACGGAGGCAAGTGCCGCGACAGAGGCAAGTGGCGCGATGGAGGCAAGTGGCGCAATGGAGACAAGTGCAAGCACAAGTACCACGGTGCAAGCAAGCGCACCAGCGGAAGAGGTGATGTCCCCATGTTCCTGCGTATGCATATGCCTCTACATTTGGTTGCAATGCGCCTTCACAACGTCGAAGCATGCCGGTGCTATAGTGTGTGGCGGTACGTCGTGAAATACGGTTGAACACGGTTGAACACTTCAACCGGTCGGTTGAACACGGTTGAACGCGGTTGAACTCGGTTGAACTCTCTGCAACGCTTTTGCATAGGAGATGGTGAAAGTGCAACGATTGGAGGAAAAACGCCGCCTCGACGAGAAGCGCCAAGAGGCACGTGAGAAGTTCGGGTTGCCAGCGGGATCCGCAGTACGGTGGGTGCTGACCGAGGGTCCAGACAAGCGCCACCGCATCGCAGTGGGCGCCGTGGCAAAGCCAACGAAGGACGACCCCAAGCCACGGAAGGGGGAGGAGATGGTGAAACTCCCCCCCCAATGGCCTGGAGAGCAGAGTGAGGCCAACGTCACGTGGCCAGTCATTGTGCGCCTCCGCCACACAGCGTTCACGAGCGAGGATGAGGCAAAGGCCATGTTGGCGAAGTGGGAGGAGAACATGGAGAAAGCGACCAAGGAAACCGAGAGCGGAGATGCAAGACATGGAGGCCACGACAAGGAAACCGAGAGCGGAGATGCAAAACATGGAGGCCAAGACGCGGCAACCGAGAGCGGAGATACAAAAGATGGAGGTCAAGATGGGGCAAGCACGGAAGCAATCGCAAGCACGGAAGCAATCGCGGGAAGTACCACCAATGCGTCAGACAATGGCACCAAGGAGGACTCCGAGGATCCCATGAAGGAGAGCACTTCAAATGACGTGGACGATTCCAACAAGGAGGGCATGTCCGTGGAGGATTCGAACAAGGAGGGCACGTCCGTGGACGATGCCAACAAGGAGGGCATGTCCTATGCCCTCAACAACCCCAAGGTGGAGCACGATGCCAAGGAGAATGAACGACCTCATGTTGGAGATGATGCAAAGGAGGAAGGTGGACCTCAAGACGGCATGCACGAAGGTGGGAGCGAAAGGGCAATGGCGAGCACAAGGGAGAAGGAGTGTGCCGATGATGGGAAGGAGGAGGTCGGACCGGAGACGCAAGCGCTATGGGCCGTGGACTCAAAGTGACTAGCCGACAAGGTCCATGAAGCCTTACAAGGCTTGAAGGGATGGCTCCACAAGAAGAAACATGGAGGAGAGTACCGCCGGATCCTATGGGGAGCAACAAGGAAGTTTCCGACGTTTACACACGTGGGCATGTCTAAGAGGACACATGATGATGCACATGTTGTGCGCCTTGTAAATAATTTCCTCACGGTTTGTTTACCGTCCCTCAGTTACACCGCAATTTCCATCGTGTGGGGCAACGGATGTGCACCCATGGATGTACACAAACATCCAAGGGATGACTCCGCGTTGAGTGGGGTGGTGGCGGTGGGTGATTTCCGTGGTGGTGGTTTCTTTACTACGGCGTGGATGGGTGGTGGGGGGGAGGGGGGGGCGCAGCGTCAAGCATGGATGCAATGTGGGCGTCAAATTGTGCAAGGGGTTGTTGTGGATGCACGAAAGGGGGTGATTTTCAATGCGTGGCGTACGCATGGGCCGGAGCGATGGGAGGGTGAAAGGTATGCCATTGTGGCGTATACATCTATCGCGTGGCACCGCCTTCCCGCTCCGATGCGCACTGAACTCCTGGACCTGGGGTTCCCATGGTGACAGGCACTGGGATTGTTCATCCAATTTGACGTGAATTGTTGGTGCCATTGTTGTGTGATTGCGATTACGTGCGGCATTTCTCCTAACGCGCTCCAGTGTGTGTTCAACCGTGTTCAACCGTGTTCAACCGTGTTCAACCGCGCGGTTGAACACGCAGTTGAACATGGCCGAACGCGTATGGGCGGCAATATGAAAGTAGCAGAAAATCCATGGTTTTGTGGTTATAATTGATTTGGATAAGTCAGGTGCACACTGCAAAAACCTCTGAACGCCATCCACGATAGAATGGAAGCCAAAGGACCACAATGAAGGTCAAAGCTTAGGGGAATGTGTCAAGTGGGGTGTTCAACCGCATGGTTGAACACCAAGGCGGCGTTGACGCTACTCTTGGACATGATAGAAAGGGAGTGGCAATGTGAGGGGTATGGCATGGAATAGTGCATTGGGCATTAGTATGTTGTTAAAAGCATGGTACATCGTCATGGATGGTTTGGAATGGCATGGTGATACGTCAAAAGTTTAATTTTTGGTAAAATTGCACTACGCGCGGTGGGGGTGTTCAACCGCTGTTCAGGGGTGGTTCAAGGGCCCAGGTGAAGTCAGTTGAACACCGGTTGAACATAGAACATGGCACCATGGTGTGCAAAAGGGGTCACTAGGGTCACATGGGCGCCCCACACGCTCTTCATAAGCTTGAGATCTACCTCCCTTTGCCAGGTGGTGATCTTCTGTTCGAGGTCCTCCTTCAATTGGGATAGGTCTCCCATACGTCCTTGCTTCAGTGGCCATGAGCTGCGGGTAGGCCTCGCGTAGCATGGCTTTTTTGCCACCAACTTCCTCTTGGAATCCACATACTCCCTTGGCCTGGATGGAGGGTCCAGCTCCTCGTCCACGGGGTCTTCCACCCTCATGGAGAGTAGGGGTTTCAGTGGGGCGACGTACTCGGCGTTCTCCACTTCCTCCACACAGGTCTGCACGAAGAGGGCGTCGTGCTCAGTTTCGTCATCTGAGTGGATAGAGCTAGGTAGCTCAGATAGTCCACACTCAGAGACTCCATCAGGAACAGGTACATGACAGGGAGAGTTGGGGGCGTTGGTGTCGTAGTCGATCCTTCAAGTCACCCAAGGCGAGTCCGTCGCTTTCTCGTTGTATAGCCTGGTCCAGAGCCAGGTCCAGATCCTCCCAGGGGATGGAGGTAAGACCTCCGTCCACCACGCTCAGCATACTCCCCCATCCGCGTTTCCCAATAGGCGTCTTACGACCCAGAGGCACGTAGATGGCCTCATCAGGTAACCGGACAGAGCTGATAGTCAGCCTGTCCAGGAGGTTTCGCCAGTATTCGTTGCCCCCATGGGCTCCCCAATCGGGGGAACACAGGACCATACGGGAACGTTCCAAGGCCACCTTGGTCAGCACCTTCCTAGTTCACTGAACCTGGGGTTCCTGTAGGCCATCCCGAAAGAGGGCCAGTAAAATTTGTAGCTGCAGTTCCTCCCCTTGCTGCAGTAAAGGTCCAGTACATGCTGCTTGTCGCTGGCGAACAACTCCACACTCAGGTCTTCTCGAGAGTAACCCAACTCCTTCAGACCTTGGTCCAGGACTTCCCCCAATAGTTGATAGTCCTCAGTTTTGGAGGCCGCCATCATGTTCGAGGGCTCCTGCTTCGATAGTCTCAGGTAACTCGAGGTATGTTCCGACTGCTCCAGTGGCAAAGACTCTCTGCCACTGCCGTGGTCCACGTAGAGGAGGTAGGGCGCTTGCAGCGTCAGGGATTGTATCTGGGAGTGCTGTACGAAGAAGTCAGTCCCCAGTACAAAGTCGAAGGCCTCAGTGTCCATCACATAGAACCGATGGGCGATAGTCCGGGAGCCCATAGGTACCTCCACTTCACAGTCCCCGCAGCTGTGCACCACATGTCCATCCCCCATGCGTATAGCAGCGGTAGTCATGGTGTTCTTCAGGCTCCCACAAGGTAAAATTTTCTTGGCCACTATAGATATGGTGGCGTCAGTGTCCAATACCCCCAGGTATTCACATCCCCCTAGTCGGATACGTACCCAAAACACCAGGTCTTTGGTGCCACCAGAGCGTCCCCGTCACAACTCTGCGGGACAGGTCACCTCGAACCCCTTGTTCCGCAATTTGTGGGCCATCCTCATGAAACGGCTCCTCTTCTTAGCGTTGCCGTCATCACCACCTTCATGCTCACGCTTGGCTCCTTGTTCCTGCTGGGCCTGCGTTTGTGAGCGTGTGGTAGGACCAGACTGCCCTCCAGAGGGCTCGGAGTTCCACCGTGGATTAGGGTTGGGGTTGCCTCCGTTCTTGTCCTTGTTCTTGTTGTCGGGCTGGCGGTTAGCGCCTCCTCCTCGTTCACCTTGACCCCTGTCTTGCACTTGGCCACGTCCTTTCGACTTGCCCTTGCCGGAGTCGTTGCCTTTGCCTTTGCCTCCACCTTTGCCTGAGACTTTACCAGGATCTTCACCCTTAAGCTTCGCCGATAGGCGTTGCTTATGGTAGCACTCATCCTCGTAGTGCTTCCGCTTCCCGCAGAATGCACACGTGATGGTGCACCTGTAATGATCCGGCAGCTTCGCTTTGGCGCCGGTGTTCTTCTCCTGCTGCTTCCCCTGGACTACGAAGCAGTCTCGCTGCTCGCAGTCAGGGGCCTGCTGCAGGTGGCCCTGCTCGTCCCTGGCATCACACCAGAATAGCTCCTTCACGTTCTCCATGATACGGGCGTGGGCGTGTTTGGGGGTAGTCCCCTGCCCAGGTCGGCACCCTTGGTACCCTTTGCCATGGCCTTCAGAACCTCGACCACCAGGACGGTAGTTGTTCAAGTGCTGGTCACTCTCCTTCTCCAGCGCCAGCTCCAGGAGTAGCACGCATAGATCCTCGTAGCGGAGGGATCTAGCCTTGCGCTCCGCCGTCGAACGGCACTCGTCCCATAGCTCTCGAGGAAGCTTGGCCACCAACCAGAACAGCAGGTCGTCGCTGCTGTAGGAACCGGGCGTCAGTCGTGCAGCCCAGTGATCCAGGTCAGCCAACAGCTCAGAGACCCTGCCAGGTTTGGGGTTGTTGGGCAGCACGGGCAGGTTCTGGATCTCGGCCCTGATGGAGAGGTCGGTTTTGTAGGTCGGATACTGCCTCTCCAGGGCAACCAACACATCGGCAAAGGTGGCTGAGTTAGTCACGATCTGCCTGACCTGCTTCTCCAGGTACTTGGTCTTGCAGCACTGCAGGAGCAGATCGCACTTGACTCGCCCACTAGCGTGGGTTTGGCCGGTCATTCGGAGAAACCGGCCAAAATTCTCAGCGAACTCGCTGAGGTCCTTGCCTGTGAACTCAGGCAGGTTCACCACGATCTTGGACGTGGCGATAGCCTTCGCCTCCTGAGACCTGCGTCCCTCAGGGCGTCGGGTCTTCTTCTTCTTCTTCTTCTCCTTCTTCCCCTTTGGGTCCTCGGGGTCCTCCGGGTCATCGTCCTCCGAGGGGGAAGTAGAAGTCATCGACGGCGGCTCATCATCGGAGAGGTCTCCGCCTAGATCACTAGAGCCATAAGGCTCCACGTCCACCATTGCCCTTAAGGCTGTCAGCCCCAGCCGGTCCAGCTCGGCCCTCGTAGAGTTCGTCACGTGGCTGTAGGGCGGCTGGGCCGTTCTCGGTACGAAAGGACTTCTCCGTATAGGTGCAGGAGTCGGCATCGGTCGACTCCTCAGGCTACCCAGGGTGTGTGTCAACCCTGCCGCCAGGTGGTTGGCCTGTACTCGGTGGGGTGACATTCCCACTGTGGTAGGTGACGCTTGGGGCGGTATCATCAGGGGCTCCAGTTTCTCTCGGATCTCTTGAGTGAGGTCGCCCACGATTTTTGAAGTGGCTCCTCGGAGCACCTCGTTGATCTCCGACCGCGTCAGGGACCTGTTGGAGGATCTCCCCGATCCTCTACTCCTGCCTCCGAGAGACTCAGGTCCTCTCCTCAACCCACTCAAGGTTGCAAACTCAGGTGCATACCCAGGAACATCCACATAGGTTCCAGTAGCGGGTAGTAAATGGGGATATTCAGCCGCATACCATCGCGGCGCAGAGCTGGAAGCCACCGGCTCACTGGCAGTAGTTGCCTCAGGGAGCGCAGTGGTAGGTGGGCCCATACCATAGTCGGGGTAGGGAGGCATGCCAGTAAAGCCTGTGCCCTCTGCCATAGGCGGGTTGGTTATGGGAGTGGATGTTGCAGCGGCTGGGTCTGGAATTGGGAGTGTGGTGGTTATAGGAGAGGGTGATGCGTGGAGGCCAGAAGCGCTTGGTGCGCCTTCGAAGGTAGGGTCATTCGTCAGGTCTTGCCCTTGTTCCTCTCCTTCGTCTGCTTCGTCTCCAGCATCCTTCTCGCTCTCTCTCTTCCTCTTCACAGGCTGAGTGACCACCTCCTCGACTGTGAGGGCCCTGAAGGCCGTCTGAAGTCCATCCAACGAGTCCTCAGCCACTTCCACTGGCCCATGTAAGGGCTCCGAAGGTACAGCGCCGCTACGTCCAGGTCCAGGTTCCCCAGGTGCTGGCCTTGCCGGTGCCTCAGGCGCTGGCACTGTCTTCACGTCGGCGTCCTCCTTCCTTGTATCCATCTTCGTTCGCCCTTCTGCTTATATGTGACTGCTCGGCGCACTGGATGTACGGCGCGGGGTTGCTGCCGGTGCGCAGAGACAGTCTGCCTCTGCTACCAGAAAAGTTTATAGTGGTTTCAACACTGTGTTTTTGTCTCTCCTGCTGCTTGCTGCTGGTGTAGGGTTTCCTGCTGCTTGTTTTTGGAGATGAAAAGCTTTTGTTTGCTGAAATACAGTCAATCCAGGATAGCCCAAGCCAGAGGTGTGCAAGGAGAAGGGAATCAGGATCAAAGCATGAAGGGCTGCAGTGTAAAAAGTGAAAGATGAAAGGATATTCACAGAAACTGCAACTCAGGTCAAATCGGAATGCATATTCACAAAGATAGCTGAAATGTTTTGGAAAAGAGTTGGAAAACTGCCCCATGGTCACTCTATCTCCATAGTGCCATCTCAGGAGATGTGCACTCTTTGTTTTGGGTCCCATATGTGCTGAGGTGGCAGGGCATGTGGCGATGAGGTCACTGCCATGTCACATGGGATCTTCCTACTTAGCTAGGCTGACCAGGAATTGAACCCAGCACCTCTCAAAAAGAGGTGCCCAGCCCCCTAGGGTGCATACCACTAGGACAGCTAAGTATTCATGGAAAAACATAGATAAATTCATAGGCTCTGCCTTGGATATGTCAGTTCTCAGTCAACTCAGGAAAAGATGATTCGCCTGACATTGAAAGGGGATTAAGGGGTCCACTCCATATCCTGATTGGGTGTTTGGTTCCATAGGTCAAAATGTGTTATCACCACTTTTGGTGGGGCCAATACTAAGATAGAAATGCCTGGATGCTCAGTGCATCCCTAATACAACTAGAGTATGCCTCAAAGCATTGGAAAAGCACTTTTTCTTACTGCAGTGAGGCACACATGAAGGAGATCCAGAAGCAAGTTGAAGAATGTGTGCGGCGCAATGTGGTTGAAGAATTGCAACATGCGGAAACCCCTACTCATTGCTCCCCGTGCTTCTTAGTGCCAAAGCCCGCAAGTACCGCCTTACGTTTGGTGGTAGAGTATGGGCGCCTGAACAAACTCACCTACTTGCATGCTGGGTCGTTACCCAATATGGAACGGACCTTAGAATGCATGGCCCGGTCCAGGTTCAAGTCCAAGATTGACATGCGGTCAGGCTTCTGGCAAGTGGAGCTGACACCTGAAGCTCAAAGGCTGACGGCCTTTATCACGCCTGAAGGGAGGATTTTTAGGTGGAAAGTGATGCCATTCGGGTTGGCTAATGCACCGGCCGTCTTTCAGGAGATCATGAACCAAATAATGGTTCAGATCAGGTCCCATTCCAAGGCACGAAGAGTGTTTACACGTGGAGGCGAATTAGAGTGTCACATTGATGATATCATGTTGGGCACCCGTACATTTGGAGACCATCGGATCTTGTTGGAAGCCTTCCTCGAGGTGTGTCCAGAGGGGTGGCTGTAGACCTGTATACCACTGTATACCTGGTACCATGATAGCAACTGTATACCGCCTGTATACTCTGTATACACTATAGACTGTATACCGTATACGGCTTCCTGGCTGTATACTTGTGGTATACGGAGACTGTAGACCTGTAGACCTGTAGACCTGTATACCTGTATACCTGTGTATACTAGCTGTATACTACAGGTATACGGATCTGTAGACCGCGTCTGTAGACATTTGGCTGTAGACCTGTAGACCTGTAGACCATGAATACAAGTCCTATATATAATATGTATTGCAAACACCCATGACTGGACATATGTGTTTATTGGTGCATGGATACAAGGAACGATGGGCATATCACATATGTATGCCATGCAATATGTGTTGATATAGTCTCTCACGTAAATTTTCATGGAGGGAACAATATTTGTTTGCAGAGGAGTGGTATGTACCCTACACACCTATCCACTTTCCTTAACACATTGAGTCATATGTTGCACCTTGACTGCATACATGCATGCATGCTAGTGTTGCCCCCCCCTCCCCCCAAGTGGTGCCGGTGGCTCCAGCCCCATAGGCGGCATCGGGCAGGCGTCTTGTGGAGGTAGCTGCACCTTAAAATGCAGTAGGTATGCTTTGATTAAATTTTTTTGAAATCAATTTTGTGGATCCGAACTGGAGTACAAACAGAAGACCACCCAGACCAGATTTTATTCACATTGCATTGTATGTTGCTGTGTCTGTGTGTGTGTGTGTGTATGTCTGTATGTGTGTGTGTTTGTGTCTGTTGGCGACGTGCGTTCTGGTGCTAACAGGTTTGAGAACAAGAAATTTAAGATCAATCAAAGCCCAGACCTTCAAGATCAAGCAAAGCCGAGTATTTCCAGATCAAGCAAAGCCGAGGACAACGACGACCAAGCCGACCACCACGACACCGACGCCGCCGCCAGTCTGCAAATTGTGGTGTGCATAGTGTGTGCGTGCGTGCCATGTGCTCAATGTGTGCGTGCAGTGTGCACAGTGCGTGCGTCCGTGCAGTGTGTACAGTGCGTGCGTGCAGTGTTCTCAATGCGTGCGTGCAGTGTGCACAGTGCGTCCGTGCAGTGTGCATAGTGCGTGCGTCCCTGCAGTGTGCACAGTGCGTGCGTGCGTTACGGATGCCGATTTGATGTCTTGGGTAAATGAAGGGTTGAACGACGCCATGTTTCTTTGGATGAATGAACTTGGTGTCAGAGACATCATGGTAGCTACCAATCCGGAAGAATTCTATGTCAAGCCCATCAAGCATTTTCCTTGGCACGAAGCATATAAAGACCCGTCATTCCAAGAAGTGCGCAATGAAACAAATGATGAAAGTGACGAGCCAATTGACGTTGATGGCCATGACGAGGAAGATAACCAAGAAGCCGCTATGCTTATTGATCATTTGGTGGGCCTAGCTCCTGGTCGCCGAGGTGCAGCACCGCCGTTGGCCAACGGAGACCCCTTCAATGCATTGCTCGAGAACATTGGTCCGGTTATTGTTGAGCTAAATGCTTCAATCGAAAAAGAAGCTTACGAACGCAAGTATCGCTTTAAGGTATGATGCCGGAATGGGAAAGGGCCACCACCTTTAGCAGAGATTGCAATATGCCAAACATGCCTTTGCCACAGTTGCACCGTTTGTTCAAGAAGTGCGCTTTACCCGGCGCTGTGATGCGAACCAACGATGACCGTGACTATATTTCCGATGATGATGATGTCGCAGTCATGTGAACGGATGATGCAGGCCGTGCTTACATTGCCCTTGGTAAGGTGGAAGATCTTGCGCATTCAAACAGTGAGGTTGACAAAAACAAGTTAGATGATTGTGCATAATTGAACCGGCTGGAGAAGACATATCAGTCCAGAGTGCCGGTCGATGATGGTGATGCCCTTTTCGTGTTGCGATGGTATGATGAAGTTGGCCGCAACGGGCGAATCTTTTCGGGGTACCAAAACGGGGGAGTAGTGCAATACCATTTGCCATTGGAAATGAAAGAATCTTTCAACTGGTACTCAAATTGGCAAGTCATTTGTCCGGTACATTTAACTAAGATGGAACACCAGCAAGGCATGTATAAACTGAGTGGAAGAGATCAAAAAAAATTGAAGGTTGAGCTACAAAAAGCACGACGTTGACGTGGTTTATTTTTTTGTGCTTCACTGTTTGTTTGCTGTGTTTCTGCGTCTTGTTTCAAAGCGCAAGTATGGTACCTGTATACTTTCTGTACACTCTCTGTAGACCTGCGGACCTGTATACCGACCTGTAGACGTCTGTAGACTATCTGTAGACCCTGTATACCTGTAAGCCTGTATACCGGTATACGGTTACTATCATGGTACCGCTGTAGACTCTGTAGACCACCCCTCTGGGTGTGTCATAGGAACCACCTCAAGCTCCGATATGACAAGAGCCTATTCCTCGTTCACAAGGTGGAATATTTGGGTTTTGAGAGTGGCTATGGGTGGTGGAGACCTTCATCCTCCAAGGTGGCTCCTATATTGGAAGCTATCATTAAGGACGTGAAGGATGTGAGGCAATTCTTAAGGGCCTATAACTTCTACCGGCGCCACATTAAGAATTTCACCTACGATGCCTCAATACTCTCAGACCTCACTCGCAAGAATGCCACCTTTGTCTGGACACATGAGCATGAGTTTCACATGTCCCAACTCAAGAATAAACTCACTCAAGTTTCCTCACTTGGGGTCCCATTGTACGGCCCCCAAGGAGGAGAGTTTGTCCTCATTTCTGACGCCAGTGACGTCGGCGGAGGGGGAAGTTTGTACCAATGGCAAAAGCCTGAGCAGGGTCAGTTGGATGAAACCCCTGGTTGTACTACCGGGGCCAACCAGGAAGGAAAGCTACAACATACGTATGAGGAGGATTCGATTCTTATTCCAATAGGATATTGGAACTGGAAATGGAACCCAGCTCGTAAGAACTACTCTACTTACGAGCAAGAGCTCCTATCAGGGGTTCTTCTGATGGGTTCCCAATACAGGGTCCTGTCTGGCCAGCGTCTAGTATGGTTCTGTGACCAACAGCCCGCTGCCACTTTCTTGAATAACCCTCCTGCAGAAAATAAGCGTATGAGGCGCTGGTGGACCTTCCTAAGTCAGTTCAACTTGAATATTTATCACCTGCCAGGAGTCAAGAATGAACTATGTGACTATTTGTCTCGGAACAACTTTAACTCCCTCTATCAAGTGGACACGGAGGAACTTGCAAGGAAGGCATTTCAAAAGATGGACACCCAATTGGACTTAGGAATGGAAACGGTTCTAGATCTTCCCACCCATTCTTGGAACTTCAATGACTACTCCTCGGATGAATACTACCATGGCATCATAGTAGCCTTGAGGAACAAACCTGTCCTTTTTCAAGACCGATCCATGCCGGTGATCAAAGCCAACAGGCTCCATAAGGAAAAGCAAGTGGTCGTTCCTGACCACTGTCTTCGTAGTGTCCTAGTTTGGTGTCATACAATGGCACAACAGCATGCGGGCGGGGCCCGATGTCTGTGGTTCTTTCAACAGTTGTTCTTCACCCGCATTTCCAAGACAAAGATCTGCAAATTGATCCAAGAAATTACCGAATCTTGCCCCATCTGCATTGAATGGAAGCAGAATACATGTGCTGATCGTGGACTTGTAGGGGCCCTTCCTATCCCAGAGTTGGGAAACCAAATCTTGTATGTGGATTTTGTTGAAGTCCCCGAATTTGGAGGATTTAACTACATCCTTATGGTTTGCTGTGCCTTGACCCGCTTCTGTAGGGTGTATCCCTGCACTAAGAGGATTGGCGGTGAGCAAGCCTTTGAGATTCTTTTCAAAGAATGGATCCAAGTCTACGGTCGTCCGGTTGAGGTCTACTCGGATAATGACGTCCGATTTACTTCCGAAAAGGGGTATTGGCTTGGTCTGCTATCGCGTATGGGTGTGCGAGTCCACTTTAGTATCCCTTACAAGTCTTCAAGTAATGGACTGTGCTAAAGGCTCAATAAGTCCTTTATCAACATTATGCGGGTTCTAGGAAGACAACAAAGGGGCAAGGATTGGCTGAGACTACTACCTTACGCCAACTGGATTTTGAATTCACAACAGTCCACGAGGACTGGCTACTCACCCATGAACTCTTTCTTGTGAGACCCCAATGGAATTTGGACTTTCCGGTGCCTTCCGAGCTTAGTGTCCCTGTAGAGGACTGGCTAAAGGAGGAGCAGCGCTTATGTGATTGGGCCAAGGACACTCTGAGGGCTTGGAGAGAGAAGTCCCTTTCCCGGACTAATTGGAAGAGAGTGCCCGCTAACTATCAAGTGGGGACCCATGTGCTCGTTCACAAGAACCGATTCCCCCAACTTCAAGTTGGCAAGTTTCATGCTCCTCACTTGGGTCCGTACAAGATTACCCAAGTGGGCCCCGGTAGTGTCCTGGTCTGGCTGAGCCCTACCCTTGGAGGAGAAATCAGAGTGGCCCACTCTTTTCTACGGAAGTTTCCACTGGAGCTGGAAGATGACGAAGAATGGGTTCCGCTTGATGCTGAGAAGGAGAGTGAGGTAGAAATAGCGGAAAGAGATGACGAAGAAGGGGGATAGGAGGATATCTTGGATGTATCCGCACCCGAAGAGCGAGAAGCTCCTATGACGAGGTCAAGAGCCAAGGCCCGGTCCGACCCTCCAAGCAAGATTTCGGGCCCTGACGTGTTGCCAGACATGAATGCAGAAGAGATGGCACATACGGGGTACTATGTGGTCCATTACGTACTCAAGCATGAGTATCGTCAAGGTTGGAAGTTTCTTGTTAAGTGGAAGGGCTTCAATCTTACGGAAGCCACATGGGAACCTGTACGTGCCTTCATACTGGGGAAGGATAGGGTCAATGGCAAAGTTGTGAAATGTTGTCAAAAGCACGACTTACAATCAGCTCTCCGGGAAGCCAAGAGGCTAGCAGCCCGAAGAAAAGACTAATCACGTCACTCCTTCATCTCCCGCTTTCCCCCCCCCCTCTCTCGGCTTTCGCCCTCTTTTTACCAAAACCCCCCACCCTTCTCACTTTATTTGTCCTAGATGTAGGGCAGCCCCCCCCCAAAGTCCTCCCGATACACTGCAGCTTCTAATTCCGTCATGGCATTTCTCTCGTCAACCATGGAACTTGAGCAGGCCTGGGACTGGCCTTCCCAGGAGGAGGAGTCCTTGAACCTCGCCTGGCTCACCATCCAGGATGCCCGCAGGGAGCCCCCTGGAGCCTTCCCCATGGAGGCCACGTCGGGCCCCTCCTCAGCAGCGGGCCCCCAGGAGCCCTCTTCCTTGTCGTCTAGCCGAAAACGCAAGATCGACGAGGTGGAGGAGACCCCGGAGCACCGCCAGAGGAGGGAACGGCGCGAACAGAACCTGGGGTATAAGCAGGCCTCCCGAGAACGCCAGCGGAACCCAGTACACTATCTCCGGACCAATGAAGACAAACAAATGGCGTGTCTGCAGAGCCGGATATTCCAGCTGGAGCTCCAGCTGGGGTTCCGGAGTCAGGAGGTGCAGCGGCTCAAGACCGTGGTCGAGGGCCTCCTCCCCTACGTGCCTCCAGTGGTACGCCAACTCGCCATCCTCCCGGCTCAGATCGCTCAAAAGGTAGCCCCTCTCTATTTAGGATGTTGGACCTAAGGTTAGTCCCCAGCCCTAGTGTAGCCTTTCGGCACGCACCCCGGGGCCCTTCCGTCTCTCAGCACGAACACACACAGGCACTCACACACACACACACACACACACACACACACACACACACACCGACTCACATACCCCCAACGTCTAGTCATGGTACCTTACTCGTTAGGATCAAACCACCAACGCTTCGCCTTCTCCAAAATGGACGAAAGGACTCGCCGGGTTTTGGAGGACAATGGATGGACTTTTGTTTTGCCCCAATTTTTATGGCATGAAATTGATTGGGTAGTCCTTCGAGAGTGGTCCCAATCTTGTCCCCAATACCTCCTAGAATTGCATGGCATGAGTCCAGGGCTAGCCAAGTTGTTGGTTATTGCCTTTAGTTTGGACGAAGCAAGTAGGGGTGGGGGTGGCTAGTTTCTTGTCATTGCTTGTCGTTCTTCTTGAGCTTGTCTCTTGTTGTTTGCCTCTCCCTAAAGATTCCAGTTGTTGATGTGAGAGAGAGTATTTCTTATCGTGCCTTTGCTCTTTTACCTGACGAATTTTTCCTAAAAGCCACTCCTTTCCCAGGAGTTGTGCATTCAGGTACTTCCCGTTCTTCCCTCCAGGTGTATATATTAGGGAATAATGAGTGGCTGGCCGTTTTTAAGGAGCACGAGTCCTCTCTCCTAACCGGGGTGCACGAGCTTAAGTTGGCCCAGGACTTGGTTTCCCAAACTCCAGGGGGACCCCCCCATCGCAAAGTATGGCAATTGGGGAACCAATATGACCCTGTTTCTCATCAAGTAGTCCTAGCAACACCAAAGAGTCCCCCACCCCCTAAAACACTTCAAGACTTTATGTTGTCCTTTCCTTCCAAATTGCCATTCCGAACCATTTGGGCCAACACAATTTGTAACCAATTCCAAGGGTCTCGTGAAGATGGCCACTTCCTTAACCCTCATGTAGACCATGCGTCTTTGTGGTTCATACCGGTCAAATTGTCCCTCAGGTTGTGGTGTAGGGTTGTCATCCTTCGTAGTATCAAAGGGTTTGGGTGGATTTCCTTTTGGGATGGTAAAAAGGCCATAGGCAGGATATTACCCACCCCGGGGTGTGTTGTCATCTCCCCCTATTCCCTCCGTCACTCCACACATGCCTTGACCAAAGCTCATATCCATCGCCCCCCTCACATTCCGGTAGGACCCTTAGGAGACCCGGATGATAAGGGGTTTGACGGTGCCATAAGGACCGAGGATGGGGATGATGCCGGTGAGGAGCTTCATGCTTCAAATGAGTCAAGGGAAACCGAGACTCTAAGGCCCTTTCACCCCGACTATGCTCCGCCCGTTGAAACTCATGTAACGGAGCCCGAAATTTTAAGGGAGGTTCTTCATAGGACTAAAGTATGGCTGAAAATTTGAGGCCAGAATGAACCCGAAACTTGGAATGAATTATTGGGTCCCTAACCCCAAATTTGGCCCATTAATTTCGGAGCTCTTTACGTATATCACCAACTTCGTGTGAGGCTTTCTTTGCCCTTTGAACTTGAGGGCGAGATCACTAAGTATAATGCCATCTACCTAAGGAATGCCCTCACCCTTGATTTGGGTCTTAAGGGCTCCACTCCTCGCGACTCCGAGAGGCCCACTAAGCGTCTATGCACCAACCATCCGAAGGAATAGGGAGCATTGCCTCCATCTACGCCCCCCCCTTGAGTGCCCTGAGAACCCCCCCCTTTTTCTCGAAGGGATATGGATACTTAGCTATAGTCTAGTGCCCAGGGAGGCTTTGCTTTATACTAGTCCTCCCGAATATCCCTACCCTCCCTTTTTCTCCAAGGGATATGGATACTTAGCTATAGTCTAGTGCCCGGGGAGGCTTTGCTTTATACTAGTCCTCCCGAATATGCCTACTCTCCCTTTTTCCCAAGGGATATGGATACTTAGCTATAGTCTAGTGCCCGGGGAGACTTGGCTTTAGACTAGTCCTCCCGAATATCCCTACTTTTCCATTTTTCTCCAAGGGATATGGATACTTAGCTTTAGTCTGGTGCCCGGGGAGGCTTGGCGTTATACTAGTCCTCCCGAATATCCCTTCTCTCCCTTTTTTCCAAGGGATATGGATACTTAGCTTTATTCTAGTGCCCGGGGAGGCTTTGCTTTATACTAGTCCTCCCGAATATCCCTTCTGTCCCTTTTTCCCACGGGATATGGATACTTAGCTTTATTCTAGTGCCCGGGGAGGCTTTGCTTTATACTAGTCCTCCCGAATATCCCTACTCTCCCTTTTCTCCAAGGGATATGGATACTTAGCTTTGGTGTAGTGACCGGGGGGACTTGGCTTTAGACTAGTCCTCTCAAAGATACCGGTTTACTCCTTCTCCCATGAGATTGAGGGCTTGAGTCGCTTGTGGTCGTCGTCCGTTTTTGTTTTGTTTCTTTCCAATATTGTGCTAACCATAACTCCATTCCCCACATAATTCCTTCATGGGTTTATCTCCGGACCAAGTGTCAATACGGGCAAAGGATGACTTTGATCTTATCCTAAATAGTCCCAGCTCGGAAGCCTACAAGGAGGTGGTGCTTTGGCACTATCAATCCGGCTCCAATGATTTATTTGCACTCTTTCCGGATAGGTTCACCCCGGAATTCATGACGTGCGTGTATGCCCTTCAATATGAAGCAATGTATTGGCCTCCCCAAAGATCATCCTCGCACGTACCTATTAACCCCTCGCACTTACCCACTTGAACTCAAAAACCTTTTGTTTTCTTGTCTTGTGGTGTATTTGAGTTGTCTTCTTTGCGCACATTTTCTTTTTTTTTGTGGTTGATTTCACGGTTGTTTAGTTTAGTTGATAATGACCGCAACTCCAACCTCCATGTCAAATTTTGTTACACCGGCGGACATTAGGGCTAGGGTAAGATGGATGAAGGAAGCACTCGGGGAGTTGGAAGATGAGTTGGATAGGGTGGAGGAACTGATCGATGAACCACGTGGGGGAGAGAGAGAGGAGAGGGGTATGGAGCCCCTCATTTATGGGGAGGATTTGGGGGGGTTTTTCATTCGCAAGGGGGCGGAGGGGCACATGAGGAGGGTTGAAAAGGGGGCCGATGGGTTAAAAGTTGCGGAGGGGATTTTGAGGGCCCAAGCCCTCACGTATTTGAGAGGGAAGCATGGTCCAAGGGACCTCGAGAAACAAGGGGGTACCCAAGCCTTTGAGCGGGGCTCCTCCTTCCTTGACTCCAACACTTCCACCTACACCGACATGGATTCCGACACCAACCCTAGCCCAACTCACTCACCCCAACTCACACCCACAACCCCCAACTCTCCCGCCTCCTTCTATTTTATGATTCCTCCCAACGAGGAGGCGGCGGACCATTGCTCCGCCGCCTTTGCCTACGCCTCTCCCCCGTGACCATAGAGGGAAAGGGGGGGGGGACTTGACCATATGGGGAAAGGGGGGGGGAGTCCAAATTTCGTTTAAGATTCCATGGGGGTGGCCCCGATTTCAGTCTTGGGGGAACACTTGTCGTTCATGGGGGACAAATTTTCGTTCATGGGGGTCCAATTTTTGATTAAGTGAGTTCATTTTTTGTCCATGGTGGTCACATTTCGCCCATGGGGACCCCATTTTCATTCTTTGGGGGGGCAATTTTCGTTCATGGGGGACCAATTTTCGTTTTTGGAAGGCCAACTTTCGTTCAATGAGCCGCATTTCTCATGGAGGGGTCAATTTTTTGTTTATGTGGGGGTTGAAATTTTCGTCCTCATGGGTCAAATTGCCTTGGGTGGTGAAGGGGGGGGGGTACCTTTCCCCCCCAATCTGTGTGGAGATAAGGGGGGATCACATTGAGCCATCCCGGGGATGTCCATGTTCGATATTCTGCAGTTTGATAAAGATATACATCATCAGCGATGTGTCATGCTGTGTGTCATGCTGCTTTCCACTTTCATGTCAGGCCGTGGACAACCGAACGGTGTGCAGCTGCTTGAGAAAAGGGAGAGCTGCAGTGGGACCCCCTCTTCCACCGCAACGGCAAATGTTGATAGCGACGCGTGCACTGTCCATTCTTCTGGTACCAGTTGTACTGGGTCTGTGCTGGCCACCGTTGCAACTGACGGGACGTGCGTTCAGTCCGTCGGGCAGTCAGTTTCAGTGACCTGCAGCGCCTTTAGCACCAGCACGGGCAGCACAAGCTCAAACGGCAACTCGGGCAGAGGCAAATCGTTGTACGGCTTGCCACTGGTGGTTGATGTCCTCCCAACCGTTGCTTGCTTGACGTCCAGTGTCCGTCAACAGCCAGCAGCTTTTTTTTATCTTATCGCTGCTTGTTAGCGCTTGTGTGCCGGGCGGACCCTGTCTTTTCTGTTTGTGGAAATGCCCTCAGCGCATGTCCCTCCCCGCTGTAAATTGTTCTGTGCCTATCCACACGTTCATCTGTCAGGCCATTCTTCAGCATTCCATGGTACTCCAGCACAAGGGAAAGACATTGAGGCTTGGTTATTGGGGATAAAGAACGGGTTCAGAACCGACCCAGCTTTGAATTCTTCTGTGCACGAATTTACGCCGGGATCTTTGCACTTTCGGCAAAAGCCTGTGAACCCACCACAACTTCGAAATTCATTTGTTTCCTATCATTGGCAAGTTTTTGAATGCAGTCAAGGGTGAAATGCTGAGCAGGCAGGAAAACACGCAGTTTTGTCGCTGTCCTCCACTGCAAGTGCATTCCAGGCAATCAGGGAGGTGAACCCGTGCTGAAATTTTCCTGTGTACTGTGCTGTAGCGTACAGTGTACTGTGGGAAATGCTCATTCATTGTGGGCAGAGGGTGCGTAGCGGCTGCAGTGACTGTCATCTCGGACAGGTGCATTTTTCAAGCAGTTGTTTTTCTTGGCACTATTCCAACTGCACCTCTTTTCAGACCATGGGTGGTAACATGGGTGGTCTGGGCCATGGCACTGCAGGAGCGGCTCTCTGCATATTTACAGAGAGCTGTCCACAACGCGTCCCTTTCCAATCCCAACAGATGTCGGACCTTGTTGCATTTTTGTGTGCAGCGCTGTTCTTGGGGCTTGGCTTTCCAAAGAGCATGTGCAGATCCTGGCCATGGGAATGCAGTAGCAAACAGAATGCAAATTGTTTCCTTGGCACGGATGGCCAAGGTGTTTAGGGGTGCGCTAAAGAGCCATGGGGCACAAACGATAGCATTTGCCATTGCTACAGCAAGGGAGATAAATAGGATGAAATGGAGGTCTGAGGATGATATCATGGGGAACTGCTACACGGGGGAAACTGCATGGCTCATGTGATTGAGTGTGCTTGCAGAGGTCATGACGACTCTTCAGCACCAGAAACGCACTCAGTGAAGGGCTGTCCTGCACTTGTCCTGCTTTTATGTATGCCTCTTTTGCCATGCTGTATCAAGCGGCAATTTGGCATGGCAAACTGCACATGAGTGCAGCAAGATGCATAGCACCTCAATTTTGTTCGCTGGGCATCATTCATTCGAAAGTAAAAATTTTGCGCTCTTTTACGTTGTGATGTTTTGAATCATTCTGTGCCTGTGCTAACATATCGAAATGTGTCCAACAACGCGGCTCCTCATTGATCTGCAAGGATGGAATCACAGCGATGTGGTTTTCATTTTATGGCTTTTTGCTTTCAGGATGCTGTGTGCTCTTGGGAGTGTGGCCTTGTTGCACTTGAGTCTTGAGGTGGTGTTTCCTGATGATGCTATGCTCAAGAGCTGTAGACAATGGCGGGTTGCGACCCCGGGTCGAGCTGCTGTCGGCAGGGCGTTGGGGCTCTGGTGTCAGGGCCACTCAGAGCGGACTCTCCCACTGCCCCACTGCGGTGTTGACCTCCTGCACATGGCGCTGCCTAGTGTTCCTTGCACACATGACCTCATAACAGTGCTGTGTTTCCAGCAATGTATCACACCCACTGTTTTGCCAGTCTGAGAATGTGGTGCAGCAGCACTGTACTGTGCCCAGTGCTTGCCCCACGAAGCAAGGCTTCAGCGTCGGGCGGTTGGAAATTTGCTGTTCTGTCACACCTCTCTGTCATTTGTGACCAGGTTGTATCAATTGTGCCACGTGTCGCCCATGTCTCTGCGCCCGCATGGGTGTTGTGCAAGGCAAACAATCTGACTGTTTCACTGACTGCTTTTCCTGAATCTGATTCCTTTTCTTGGTCCCTCCACAGAGTGCACACTGAGCCCCAGATGGCATTGGGGGGCTATTGTCCACGAGGCAGACATGTTCTTGCAACAACACAAGCTGAAAGGCAGCAGTGATTGGGAGGAAGATCTGTTCCCCAATGTTTACGACAAAGGTCCTGGCAGTCCTGAGGCCTCACAGGATCATTTCTCCTTGTGCCTGCTCCCATACTTGTTTGCTTGCCTGAGATGTGGCACAGTCATAGAGCCACTCTGATACTCCAGACGTTCTCATAATGGCGTGGATTTTTCATCAACGGCACATTTATTCTGCAGGGGACTTGGATTGCTCTGTATATGTGTGAGTTGTGCATTCCCCAAGCACTCCATGTCCCATGAAATTCTGCAGTACCAAATGGAGACGCTTTCTATCATTGTGGACGCCGAAAAGCATGGATTGTCTGGGTGAGGTCAGAAACTCTCTCCCTTTGCCGGCTCGGCCCTGCATCTTGCAGACACCACTCACAAATTTCTGCATTCCTCAGCCTGCTGCGCTCTGTGAAGGAGTTTTGACTGCAAATGCAAACTACTTCAGGAACCCCGATGCTGGGGGGTTTGCCCTGTCGGTAAATTCAAAGAGGCAGGAACCTGTCTTCAATTTCTCTGAACGTTGGGTGTGTCCTTGCTGTTGAATCAGGGCAAAGTTGGTAGTATAATTTTGGCGTGGTACAAACAATGTGGATGTGGTCTGGTGAGTACATGCCAGCCATATGCCTTTGGCAGTGCCACAGCACCCCATGATCTTAGCTAGATGATCAGTAGGAGTGCAGCGCCCCCCCCCCTGCGCCTTCGGCGTTTCGGATTGAGGGTAGGCCTATAGCATCTTTGGCTTGCTGAGTAGGGGAACTTACGGTTGCATTCCCCGAACATGGCAAGCCAAGATGAGTCCTCGGAGTAGGGTGTGGACTTTGGGGGAGAGGGGGAATTGCCCCCCCCCCAAGCTCTCTCTGGTTCACAGAGAAGTCACAAAAACACACCCGAATGAGGGTGACACGCCGCTCCTGTCAAACCAGAAACCACGGGGGGTGGGTGAAAAAGGGGCTGCTCGGCGTAGGCAATGTGCCGTGACTCAGTGAGGTAACACAGTACCCTTTTTTTTTCCCCACGGCGTTGGCCGCCACCCATAACACAGTACCCTTGCAGTTACTCCTCCAAATACGAGTGTGCACTGAGCTGGCCCTTTGTCCTACTCCTGCGCCAGCTTGCGCGCTATCTAAAAATACAAGAGTGTTCTGTGCTGGCGCCCTGCCCTACAACTGCGCTAGCTGGGGCGCCATCCAAAGGATCCAGTGAATTTTGTAATGAGTTGTTTCGAATTCTGGAGGGGGGGGGGGTAGTCCAGACCTTTTTTTGTCCAGATTTCGAAAGTTCTACTCAGTGCGACGCACTGCGTTTCATGTGGCAGCACCGTTCCTCCTGTAGCTGGAGCAGTGAGTGTGAAGGGAGTTGCTGCTCTTCGTTTCCCGCAAGACAAGGGGGCTGCATTCACTTTGGAGGAGCGGAAGGCACACTGTGAAGACCAGCAAGTGGAACGCTGCTATGGTGCCTACAGCCAAATTCCGACCAATATCGAGAAAATACCAGTACCTCCGCCACCTTCAGGAGCGCAATGAGCACTTGTACTACGCTGGCGGAGGTGAGGCCAGTTATCCACACTCCGACAGTGGGAGAGGCCTGCGGGAAGTACAGCTGCATGTTCCAACTTCCCCCGTGGTATTTCCCTCTCTGTGGACAACATCAGCAATGCTGACCGGATGTTGGGCGGGATACTTCTGCCATTCTGGAAATTGGTAACAAGGGTTACTCCCATTGGCAAGCTCGCCTTATACACTGCTGTTGGAGGCGTGAGCCCCTTCCAGACGTGCCCCATTACACTCGATGCGGGTACCGGCCGTGAGGATTTGCTGAGTTCATTGTTCAATAAGTACGCGGTGATGGATGATGATGTGTCCAATCCTGTGATGTACTCTAACGTCAGGCTTGCTCAGTTCATTGGAGCGGGCACAGTCACAATGGCTGGTGTCAATGCGGCTTGCAAGAAGACTAACCAGAAGCTATCCGACCAAAAGCTCCGGCGCTGGTGCGGGTGATGCAGGTGTTGCCTGGGTGCTCCGTGAAGGTCCGACCCCCGAGCAGGCACGTGCACACGTCATGGCGCTGGACTCTACTGGTCTTTTGTACGAAGGACGCCATAAGATGGAGGCTTACAAAAACAACAGTGTCCAGACCGCGGAACTGGCCCAGTCATTTGCTCCCGATGTTGGTGTTCCTGACCTGCTGCAGACAATTAAGGGCTCTAAAGCCACATGCCTCATCGGCTTGGGCGGTATTCCAGGGCAGTTCACTGAGGAAATTGTTATGGCAGTTGCTACAAACTGCAAAATTCCTCTGTCGAACCCCAACATCAATATGGAGGCTTTCCCTAAAGACATCGTCAAGTGGATGGACAACAGGGCCCTGATTGCCTGTGGCAGCCCCTTTGACGGCGTTCCATTGCCAGATGGCGGCGCAGGTCCCATTGGTCAGGGGGACAACGCATTCATCTTCCCTGTTTTGCGTGCTGGGGCTGTCTGTGTGGGGGCTACAAAGATCAGGGACAACATGGTCATGGAGGGTGGTTACACAGTGGCTGAGTAGTGCTGTGAGCACTGGCCTGAGTTGAAGCGCCTGTACCCCCCCGTGAATGAGATGCGGATTGTTGGCAAGGAAGTCGCCAAGCGTGTGGCGCTCCAGGCTATCATCAAGGATGGAGTGGCCGCTACTTCTGACCACAATGTGGGTATGGGTCCGCCAGTGGTATGGCTCCTTGGGCCATTGGATCAACGCTCAGCTTTTGTATCCTCGTGGATGGACCTCTGACTGGTGCTGACCTGAATCCAGCCCGTACCCTGGGTCCCAATCTGTATGCCAACGCGTTTTGGAGCACTCCCAATATCATGAGCCACGGTTCCCACATCTCCGTCGATGAGGACGTTACCGGCAGCGGGACCAATGAGACGGCCGCTAGCGCCACTACTTCTTTACCAGGGGTATCAGCCCCCTGATGACTGGGGCCCTGAGCGATCGAGGGGCTGCACCTCTTCAGGTGCAGGGCATGCGCTTTGGCTGCCCCCTGTGTGTTCTTGCTGCAAAACATTGCTGCTCAAGTTGCTGGCACTGTTGCTGGTGTCCACAGGCAGTGCTACCAGTGTCCAAGTCCAGTGCTGCACCATCCTCCCCCTTTTTTTTTGTATATTAGGGTAGTCAGTCATGCTCAGACATGGCCAGAGCCCTGGACAGTGCTCCCCGAGTATATTTGAGAGCTTTCTGCCATGCCCTGCAGGGGACCACTTTTTCCCTTGTGCCCTTCAGGCTCTCTCACACCTACCGACCCACTTTGTGATTTCAGGATTCCCAGTTGCAGGCAAAAAGGGGGGGGGGGTCACAGCGAGTGCAAGGGGCCCAATGCTGGGTTCACAGCGATTAGTCTGGCAATACCTGATGGCTTAGCAGTGGGAAAATTGGCTTCGTGAAACAGCCAACTTATAGCCTAAGTCTCGCTGCTCTCTGTATGTGCTGTCTCTCTTGGCCTTCAATCTCTCAGTGAATCAAAAGCACGCTGGGATGCCAACGGATGTGGCAGTTTCCCACTGAATATCCTGGTTTCAGATTCATTTCATGCTCACTGTCTGTCTATTAGCGTTGGGTGGACGGCGCGGCCGCTCCGCCACCCACACATTTTCGTTTTTCAGTTGGATAGGGGGCAGCCCCAGAACAATGTGCGACAGTGCAGCTATTCGTGTGTCAGAGCGGCGGAGCAGCCATTGTCTGAGTCAGTTGTGGGGCATAGCTCTAATGTGTTTGCGAACTGCCATTCAAGGGATGGCTGAGGTATGGAAACTCTAAACTGTTGCCTTTCTCGTGTTACAGGCAGTTGACAAATAACAAGACAAGTTTTCTGGTTGATCCTGCCATATGCTACTCCCAAGGACCAAGCTATGCAAGCGTCAGAATACCTGGGATGGAGAGTGAATCTGTGAATGGCTCATTACACCGGCGACAGTCTGATAACTGTGCACTGATTGCTTGGGGCTCTCATGGTCCCCTGAGGTATCCGTCCGGATACTCACCTCAATTGGGTGGCTAAGGCAAGGAAGCTCTGAGCTGTGGCACGTTCAGTAAGAAAAAGTGCTTTTCCAATGCTTCGGGGTATACTTTAGTTGTATTAGAGGTGCTCTAAGCACACAGGCATTTTTATCTTAGTATTGGCTCAACCAAAAGGAGTGATAACACATTTTGACCTATGGAACCAAACACTAAACCAGGATGTGGTGTGGACCCCTTTATCCCCAAGCTATAGGCACTAAAACATCTTTTCCTGGTTTGCTGAGGCACTGATATACTGAAGGCAGAGCCTATGAATCTATCTATGTTTTCTCATGAATACTTAGCTATCCTAGTGGTATGCACCCTAGGGGGCTGGGGCACCTCTTTTTGAGAGGTCCTGGGTTCAATACCCAGTCAGCCTAGCTAAGTAGGAATATCCCATGTGACATGGCAGTGACCTCATTGCCACACGCCATGCGACCTCAGCACCTATGGGACCCAAAAACAAAGAGTGCACATCTCAAGATGGCACTGTGGATGATAGTGAGCCCTTGGGGCAGTTTTCCAATCAGTTTTTCTCAAACATGTAAAATATTTCATCCTGAGTTGCAATGTATGCTAATTGCTGTGGTCTATTGTTGATAGTTGTTTTTATCTAACGCTTTGTGACTGCAGCCCTTCATGCTTTGATCCTCACCTTCTTCTACTTGCTTATCTCTGGCTTGGGTTATCCTGGATTGGTTGTATTTCAACAATAAAACATTTTGCTCATCAAAAACAAGCAGCAGGAACCCTACACCACCAGCAAGCAGCAGGAGAGGCACAACAAACACGCAGTGTTGAAATCACTATAAAACGTTCTGGTAGCAAGAGGCAGACTGTCTCTGCGTACCGGCAGCAAACCCGTGCCGTACATCCAGTGCGCAGAGTTCAGTCATATATAAGCAAGAAGGGCGAACGAATATGGACAGCAAGAAAGAGGACACCGACGTGAAGACGGCGCCTGAGGCACCAGCAATGCCAGCACCTGGTGAACCTGGACCTGAACCTAGCGCTGTACCTTCGGAGCCCTTACATGGGCCCGTGGACGTGGCGGAGGATTCGATGGAAGGACTTCAGTCGGCCTTTCGGGCCCTCTCAGTCGAGGAGGTGGACACCCATGCTGTGAAGAGAAAGAGAGAGAGAGAGAGAAGGATGCTGAAGAAAGCATAGCAGACGAAGGAGCACACCAAGGGCACGACCCGACGAATGATCCTACCTTCGAGGGCGCACCAAGCGCTTCTGGCCTCCACGCATCACCCTCTCCTATAAGCACCACACTCCCAACTCCAGACCCAGCCGCTGCAACATCCACACCCATAACCAACCCGCCTATGGCTGAGGGCATAGGCTGTACTGGTATGCCTACCTACCCTGCCTATGGTGTGAACCCACCTACCACTGCGTTTCCAGAGGCAACTACTACCAGTGAGCCGGTGACCTTCAGTTCTGCGCCGCGATGGTATGCGGCTGACTATCACCATCCTCTACCCGCTACGGGAGCCTATGTGGATGTTCCTGGGTATGCAACCTTGAGTGGGATGAGGAGAGGACCTGAGTCATGCGGGAGCAGGAGTAGAGGATCGGGGAGATCCTCCAACAGGTCCCTGACGCGGTCGGAGATCAACGAGGTGCTCCAAGGAGCCACCTCTAAAATTGTTGGCGACCTCACTCAAGAGATTCGAGATGAACCTTAGCCCCTGATACCGCCCCAAGGGTCACCTACCACGGTGGGAATGTCACCCCATCGAGTACAGGCCAACAACCTGGTGGCAGGGCTGACAAACACCCTGGGGAGCCTGAGGAGCCGACCGATGCCGACCCTTGCAGCGATACCTAGAAGCCCTTTCGTGCCGAGGACGGCCCAGCCACCCTACGGTCACGTGGGGAATTCTATGAGAGCCGAGCTGGACCAGCTGGGGCTGACAGCCCTGAGAGCAATGGTGGATGTGGAGCCCTACCGCTCCAGTGACCTAGGCGGAGACCCCTCCGACGATGAACCGCCGTCGATGACTTCTGCTTCGCCCTCGGAGGACAACGACCCGGAAGACCCCGAGAACCCAAGTGGGAAGAAGAAGAAGAAGAAGAAGAAGACCCGACGCCCTGGGGGACACAGGTCTCAGGAGGCTAAGGCTATTGCCACCTCCAGGATCGTGGTGAACCTGCCTGAGTTCACAGGCAAGGACCGCAGCAAGTTCGCTGAGAAATTTGGCCGGTTTTTCCGATTGACCGGCCAAACCCATGCTAGTGGACGGGTCAAGTGCGATCTGCTCCTGCAGTGTTGCAAGACCAAGTACCTGGAGAAGCAGGTCAAGCAGATGGTGACTAGGTCTGCCACCTTTGCCGATGTGTTGGTTGCCTTGGAGAGGCAGTACCCGACCTATGAAAACAACCTCTCCATCAGGGCGGAGATCCAGAACCTGCCCATGCTGCCCAACAGCCCCGAACCTGGCAGGGTCTCTGAGCTATTGGCTGACCTGGATCACTGGGCAGGACGATTGACGCCCGGTTCCTACAGCAGCGACGACCTGCTTTTGTGGTTGGTGGCTAAGCTCCCTCGAGAGCTGTGGGACGAGTGCCGTTCAACGGCGGAGCGCAAGGCTAGAGCCCTCCACTACGAGGATCTATGTGTACTACTCCTGGAGCGGGCGCTGGAGAAAGAAAGCGACCAGCACCTGAACAACTACCGTCCTGGAGGTGGGGGCTCTGGAAGCCATGGCAAAGGGTACCAAGGATCCAGACCTGGACAGGGGACTACCCCCAAACACGCCCGTATCATGGAAAGCGTCAAGGAGCTCTTCTGGTGTGAAGCCAGAGACGAGCAGGGCCACCTGCAGCACGCCCCTGACTGCAAGCAGCGAGACTGCTTCGTAGTCCAAGGTAAGAAGCAGGAGACCACCACCGGCGCCAAAGCGAAGATGCCGAATCACTACAGGTGTACTATCACCCGTGCCTTCTGTGGGAAGAGGAAGCACTACGAGGATGAGTGCTACCACAAGCAGCGCCTGTCGGAGAAGCTGAAGGGTGAGGATCCTGGCAAAGGCTCTGGCAAAGGTGGAGGCAAAGGGAAAGGCAACGACTCCGGCAAGGGCAAGTCGAAAGGACGTGGACAAGGGCAAGACAAAAGTCAAGGTGGACGAGGAGGAGGCGCTAACCGCCAGCCAGACAAGGACAACAAGAACACGGACAAGAACGGAGGCAACCCTAATCCTAATCCAGGGGGGAACTCAGAGCCCTCTGGAGGGCAGTCTGGTCCCACCACAAGCTCGCAGACGCAGGCCCAGCGAGAACAAGGAGCCAAGCGTGAGCATGAAGGTGGTGATGACGGCAACGCTAAGAAGAGGAGCCGTTTAATGAGGATGGCCCGCAAATTGCGAAAGAAGAGGTTTGAGGTGACCTGTCCCGCAGAGTTCGGATGAAGATGCTCCGGTGGGGCCCTGGACTTGGTGTTCTGGGTACGTATCCAGCTAGGGGGACGCGAATACCTGGGGGTATTGGATACCGGAGCCACCATATCTATAGTGGCCAAGAACATTTTACCTTGTGGGAGCCTGAAGAACACCCTGACCACCGCGGCTCTACGAATGGCGGATGGACATGTGGTGCACAGCTGCGGGGACTGTGAAGTGGAGGTACCTATAGGCTCCCGAACTATCGCCCATCGGTTCTATGTGATGGACAGTGAGGCCTTCGACTTTGTATTGGGGACTCACTTCTTTGTGCAGCACTCCCAGATACAATCCCTGACGCTGCAAGCACCATCCCTCCTCTACGTGGACCACGGCAGTGGCAGAGAGTCTGTGCCACTGGAGCAGTCGGAACATACCTCGAGCTACCTGAGGGTATTGAAGAAGGAGCCCTCGAACATGATGGCGGCCTCCAAAACTGAGGACTATCAACTATTGGGGGAAGTCCTAGACCAAGGTCTGAAGGAGTTGGGTTACGCTAGAGAACACCTGAGGGTGGAGTTGTTCGCCAGCGACAAGCAGCATGTACTGGACCTTTACTGCAGCAAGCGGAAGAACTGCAGCTACAAATTTTACTGGCCCTCTTTCGAGATGGCCTACGGGAACCCCAGGTTCAGTGAACTGGGGAAGGTCTTGACCAAGGTGGCCTTGGAACGTTCCCGTATGGTCCTTTGTTCCCCCGATTGGGGAGCCCATGGGGGCAACGAGTACTGGCGAAACCTCCTGGACAGGCTGACTATCAGGTCTGTTCGTTTACCTGATGAGGCCATCTACGTGCCTCTGGGGGGTAAGACGCCTATTGGGAAACCCGGATGGGGGATTATGCTCAGCGTGGTGGACGGAGGTCTTACCTCCATCCCCTGGGAGGATCTGGACTCGACTCTGGTCCAGGCTATACAACGAGAAAGCGATGGACTCGCCTTGGGTGACTTGAAGGATCAACTACGACCTCAAGATGCTATTGAGACTATACCCGGAGGAGATGAATACGTCGTGACTAACACCAACGCCCCCAACTCTCCCTGCCATGTACCTGTTCCTGATGGAGTGTCTGAGTGTGGACTATCCGAGCTACCTAGCTCTATCCCCTCAGATGACGAAACTGAGCACGACGCCTTCTTCGTGCAGACCTGTGTGGAGGAAGTGGAGAACGCCGAGTACGTCGCCCCACTGAAACCCCTACTCTCCATGAGGGTGGAAGACCCCGTGGACGAAGAGCTGGACCCTCGATCCAGGCTAAGGGAGTATGTGGACTCCAAGAGGAAGTTGGTGGCGAAAAAGCTATGCTACGCTAAGCCTACCCGCAGCTCATGGCCACTGAAGCAAGGACGTATGGGAGATCTATCCCAATTGAAGGAGGACCTCGAACAGAAGATCACCACCTGGCGAAGGGAGGTAGGTCTTAAACTCATGAAAAGCGTGTGGGGTGCCCATGTGAGGACCCCAGAGGAGGACGACCTCTCGGAGGAATGTGTATGTGAACCCCCTCGAGCGTGCCTATGTTGCCATCGTCCATCGGAGATGGTTGAACGAGACCTACTATATGCCTACCAAGGGTTGAAGGATACTACCAAGGGCGAAGAGTCGGTGGAGGATCACCTCCCGACGTCTATTACTCAGGGGGCCAGCAACTTACACTCTGACGAGGACATGGAGGACAAGATCAAGCTACTGGACCTGCGGGTGAAGACGCTTATAAGGACGTATCTGAAGGTGTTCGGAGAACTACCCCCTCCAGCCTCATGTGACAAGCTGGTACAGATGGACCTCAAGCTGAAACCCGAGTTCGTGGGTCATAAGATCCGGAGGAGACCCTATCCAGCTCCCAAAGAGCAGGCCGACGAGTTTGAGCGACAGATACAACAATGTATCGACGCTGGCCTAGTCCTGGAGTACAAGGACGGGGCCTACCCCCGACACTGCAGCCTCTGTTTCCTGGTGGCTAAACCTGGGTCTACAGCCAAACGGCTGGTAGTGGACTACGGAGAGCTGAACAAGAAAACACTGAACCACTCAGGGTCCATTCCTAATATGCAGTCTACCCTTGAGAAGATAGCCTCCTGTCGCTACAAGACCAAGATGGACAAGAGGAGCAGATTCTGGCAAGTGGACCTGACGCCCAGCGCTCAGGAGCTACTAGCCTTCATCACCCCTCAGGGGAGGGTGTTCAAGTGGAAGGTCATGCCATTTGGCGTGACCAACGCACCCACTCTATTCCAAGAGCTGATGAACAAGATCTTGTCCATCCTACGAAGGAGACCTAAGGTGCAGGAACTTATATCCTGTCGGGCCCAGATGGAGGCACACATCGACGATGTATGCCTCGGGACCAATACCCAGGAGGATCACCTAATCCTCTTGGGTGAGTTCTTTGCAGTCTGCCAAGAGAACCACACACGACTCAAGCTGGAGAAGTGTGACTTCATGCAGGAGACCATGCAGTACCTGGGGTTTGACGTTGGCTATGGGTGGTGGACCCCAGCGGCCTTTAAGGCCAGACCCCTGATGGACGCTAAGGTACGACACGAAAACCCCAAGAAGGGACCTCATAATGTACGCAATTTCATTGGGGCGTGCAACTTCTATCGCCGCCACATCAAAAACTTCACCTACACCAGCGCCATTCTGACGGACTTGATCAAGAAGAGTACTACTTGGCGCTGGGGCCCACAAGAGGAACAAGCTTTTGACGAGATCAAAGACAAGGTGGCCAACGCTAAGTGCTTGGGCGTGCCTAGGGCACAAGGAGAGATTATCCTGGTGACCGACGCCAGCAATGTGGGGGGTAGTAGAAGGTTGTTCCAATGGCAAGCACTAGAGAAGGAGGAGTTCGACTCGGCCATTTCCCAATGGGGGACGGAAGGTCTCAACCGAGATGGAACTCTCAAGCACAGCTACCCGGACCACAAGTGGGTCCTAGTACCTCTGGGCCACTGGAACTGGAAATGGAACCAGGCCAGGGGGAACTACTCCACCTATGAGCAGGAATTGCTCGCGGGTATGCTAGTGCTATCCTCACAAGCACGACTGTTGGGGAGTAACCCTGTGGTCTGGCTGTGCGACCAAGAACCGGTCCGCACTTTCCAGAAGGGCCCCCAACCTGAGAAGGCCAAGCTACGGCGCTGGTGGACCTACCTCAGTCAACTACGGTTGACGGTACACCATATCCAGGGAGTGAAGAACGAGTGTGCGGACTACATCAGCCGCAACCACTTCGACGCCCTGATTGGTGCCCGGTCTGAAGCGCTGGCTAAGGAGGCATTCAGCTGTATGGACGTCCACTTGGACCTCAACATGACCATGATACGCCCCCTGGATGGACTCCAACAATCGGAGTACCTGAAGGAGTTTGGGGATATCTACAAGCGCCTGGAGAAACGCCTTAAGCCCCTCCTAGTCAACCAAGATCAGTGGAAGAGGGACAAGAGCTACCTCTGGCACGAGGACCGCATCGTGGTACCTAGTGACAGAGTCCCAGCGCTGCTGAAGTGGACCCATGAGTCCAGCGGTCATGTGGGTGCTGACCGTACCCTGAGGCTGTTCAAGCAGTGGTTCCACACTACGTGGACTGACGACCAACTGCGGAAGACCCTTCAGTCCATCGTGGACAAGTGCCCGTGCAGGTCGTGCAAACCAGGGGATATCAGGGACAGAGGTCTCTACTCGACCCTGCCCATCCCTCACTGTGCTAACAGTGTTCTATACGTGGACTACACAGGGATGCCGAAGTTCGGGGGCTATGACTTCGCGCTCGTGGTAACCTGTGGGTTGACCAGGCTTACCAGGGTGTTCCCATGTACCAAGCACATTACCGGGGAGGAGGAGCTAGGCCTGGCCAGCCACAAAAGGCGCCGTTCAGTGCAAAAAACATTACCGGGGAGGAGACTATCAAGATACTCCTGGAGGAGTGGTTTTGTGTCTATGGGGCGCCCAAGGAGATCGACTCCGATGAGGACGTATTAGTACGCTCAGATACCGGCTGGTACAAGAGGGTCCTGAGATCCCTCAATGTCCAGGTGTCTACGGGGATCCCCTACTTGCACACGAGGAACCCCCTATGTGAGCGACAGATCCGTGTCCTCAAGGAGAATGTAAGGATACGGTGCAAAACTGAACGCACCAGAGACTGGGTGAGACTACTCCCCGTCATATCCTTGATGATGAACTCCCAAGAGAGTTCAGCTACTGGCTACTCAACCCATGAGCTATTCCTAGGGCGCCCGGCGTGGTTCCTACATGCCCCCTATCCAGAGGACACCCATTCTTCTGTGGGTGAATGGGTCCAAGAGCAACAAGCGAAGGTGGACAAGGCCAAGGCCATGCTCCAGAGAGTGAGGGAGCGTCAGTGGAACAAGAAGAACAAGCACCGAGTACCAGCCATCTACCAAGAAGGGGACTGGGTGCTGGTGCACGACAGCCGACAGTAAGAAAAAGTCACTGCCATGTCTTTCTTGGAGGGCCTGATCCAGGCCAAGCCCCCCTTAAAACCCTTTTGTTGATGCTAAGACTAACTTAAGTATTTTTATCTCTCTTTTGAAGCCTAAAGTACACTTTCTCAAAGTAACTAGGGTTGTAACCCTAGCCCCCCATGAAGTTTACCCCTACCACTCAACTGAGCGGAGGTATCTTCCTTCATGGAGGATATACCGAAATAAAATAGGCATTTCATGCTTTAGGCCTTGGAGGTTAAGCCTAGTGGTCTCCCACCCCAAGACCCCTATACTCAATTGTTTCTACCACTTATTGTGGTTCTACGTTTTAACTGTTTCTGAATTCAGTTGCTTGGCCAAGTCATATTCTGTGTCTGGCCTGACACCTATGCCGCACTTTCCTAACCAGCACCATTTCACCCAAAAGATTGCACATGAAGTGCTTGACGCTATCTTGGAGGCTGAAGTCAGTCCAGTTTTCATATAAAATCTTTTGTATTATCCATTTGTGATTGAATCTTTGTGTTTATACCTGCTTTGTCTATCTGCAGCCCTTCTGTGTTACACTGGATTTCAAAATATTCATTGATTCGATCCACATCCTGTTCTTGCTCTACTTGCTCCTTTGGTTTTGGGATTTCACCATCCAAAACCTGCAGGATTTGATCAAAGTCTATAGGGCACTAATCAAGGACATCTTTCCGGTAGCAGAGGCAACCGCTGAGAACCTTTCATACCGACTCTGAGCAGAAGCACAAGAAAGGCACACTGAAAAGCACATTGAACATGTCAACTCAACTGTCCTCCCGAACCTGGCCGATCAGAAGTGTACAAGTGCAACATGGCAGTGTAGCCCACCCAAAGAGTGAACCACTCAGAGCAGCATCTGGGTCTCAGGAAGATCCAGAGCACAGAAGGGCAGAACTAAATCCGCCCAGAAAAATCCCATGAACCATGGAAACCTTAGCGGCCCATGGTGAAGACAGCCTGCAAAGGCTCCGCAGGTGTGTCGAAGCTTCCATCGCCCAGTCGGCCTGTCGGGCGTCGTCTTCTACCGTACTTGGAGTTGGTCCTGAAGAACAAGAGGACCTAAGAACGAGGATGGACCAGTTCATGCTCCACGAAGAGTACCACAAGTCCACCGTAGAAGAAGATGGAGAAATACCTCTTGATGCTCTCGGGTCGCCGCCCCAAACTGAGATGGGCTCCTTCCTCTTTTCTGGGCCATCTACAGACATGGCGGACACAGTATCACTACCGAGACGACCGAGAGTACACGAACACCCGAGAGCAAGGCATCCAGACCTGCCGATAATGGAACCTCTTCGCCTAGAGCACATCCATGGGGCTCTGGATCGTACGGCCGAACTTTTGGCCAAACTTCTATCCGGATCGGAAAACCCGGATGCGACAGCTCTGTCAGAGGCTGTCAAGGCAAAATTGGGTATCACTGAACCCTTAGCCAAGCCAGCGCTACTCTCACCTTCACCAGCATTGAGCACGTTGGCTGATGATCTCAAAAGATCAAGGGTGTCCAGGTTGCTACCCAAGGTTACTTGCCCCAGCCCTTTTCATCCTCGCGCCAGGACAGTCCCTATCGCCGAACTACAGGACGTGCCGGTGACGGAGACTGAGAAAAGAGGGCTGTCAGCCCTGGCACCTCTTGCCGGTGTATCTCCTTCTCCTTCTGGCCTAACCCCGGGGGGTGGGAAGATGGGCAGACCTATTGCCCAGGCGAACATCCAGCTAGAACTGCCGGAGTTCGACCCGAAAAATTTGCCTGAATGGGCAGAAGAGTTTGCTGAGTTTCTTTTGCTCACTGGCCAATCCCATGTGGATGTGGCCAACAAATGCTCCTTGCTGAAACGCTCCTGCAAAAAGAAATTTTTGCAACAACAGGTGAAACAGATTGTGAAAACCTGTTCAACCTGGGTAGAGGTACTCCAGAGGTTGAAGAAAACATTCCCAGTCTATGAGACTGACCTCAGTGTGCGCACACAGATAGAGGAGCTACCTATGCTCCCTGAGGTTCCTTCCGCTGCGCGAATCTCTGAATACGTGTGCGACCTGGAGTATCTGTTTTCACGGATGAACCTGGGCTCCTACGGAGCCACTGCGCCCCACCTGTGGCTCATGACTAGGATCCCCCAACGTACGTGGGATGACTGCCGCGCTACCTCTGAGAGGAAAGGCCGGACCCACTCGTACGACGAACTGGTGGACATGCTGATTGAGCTAGCTCTTGAGAGGGAGAATGACTGCCACATGGAGAAATTCCTCAAGAAGCACTTGGGTCGGGGTGGTACCCCTGCCCCCGAACGTCGCGAAAGGGAAAGGGCCTAAAAATCCCACTAACACCAACCAGGGAGGTGGTAAAGGGAGGGGTAACCTACGTGCCATGAATGAGGTTAAACCTGATGCAGGTACACCCCCTTTGTTCTACTGCAAACCTGTCAATGACAAGGGGGGGCCTTGTCATGCCCCTGACTGCGATCAACGCAGTAGCTGTATGCTGCAGATGAAACGACAGCAGCACACCAAGGATGGGAAACCTGTGACCCATCAGGATCATTTTAGCTGTACCATCACCTGTGGCTATTGTGGCAAATGTCGTCACTACGAAGACGAATGTCACATAAAGAAACGCGAGACTGATCAACTCAAGCGGCAGGAGGCTGAACGCCAGAAGACCCAAACACCCACCAAAAACCCTCAGAATGCGGATAAAGGTGGTAAAGGAGGTGGTAAGGGGGGTGCAAAAGGTGGACCCCCTAACCCCCAGAGGCGCTCATCAGCGCCCGTTGCTACACCCCCTCCTGCTGCTACACCCCCTCCTGCCGCAGGTGATCCCAAGAAGCGCCCAGAGGGGGATAACGCCACCCCTGTGGGGAATAACTCCAAGAAAAGGCGATTGGCCTGGATGGCCAGGTCCATCATAGCTGCAGGGGTGCATGTCAAGTTCCCTGATGAGGAGTAGGGGGGCAGCTCCGAAGAGGAGGACTTGGTTTTCTGGATCCTCGTGAAAATCGGGGATCAAGTTTTTCGAGCGGTGCTTGACACCGGTGCAACACTTTCCATAGTGGCCCGGCGCCTGCTAAAGACTTTCAAGAAAACTAAGACCTGGCCATAAGAGTAGGGGATGGGCGTACGATCCATTCCTTGGAGGGGGTCAATGTGACTATATGCCTGGGCGACAAAACCGTGACCCAACACTGCAGAGTGCTGCACACCGACGCCTTTGACATCGTCATTGGTACAGACTTCCTACGAAGAAACCCCCCGGTAAAAATGCTGTCTCTCCAGCGCCCCTATTCTTTGCACTGCGACTTTGGCAGTGGGCGGTTCTCCGTACCTTTGGAGCTGTCAGGACGAAAAGAGTCTGGGCTGCGCTACGCATCCAAGACTAACTATCGTACTGAAAACTACCAATTGGCCCGTCACATTCTTGAAAATGGACTGGCGGCCCTTCAGGTAAACCTGGATGAGATCCAGGTGGAATTGTTTGCGAGCCAACAACAGCACATCATGCAGTTGTACTGCTCGAAACAATTGAACAATGCTTTCCGTTTCTTCTGGAAAGCAATGGGCCTAGCGTATGCTAACCCTCCCTTCTCCCTGCTCGCGAAGGTTCTAACCAAAATCACTTATGAGGGAGGAGGGGTTGTCATGTGCACTCCTGACTGGGGCTGCTCTGGTGAACATGCTTACTGGCGCCGTATGCTAGATCGAATGACCGTGGGAAGAGTGCAACTCCCCGACGGCCCCATCTATGTGCCTGGGGACTCAGAGACAGCTATGCAGGCCCCTGAGTGGGCCAGTTTCCTGTCCATCGTTGATGGATCTCTCAATCCTGTACCCCTGTGTGACCTAGACCAGGTGCTTCTGAAAGAGGTCATGGCCGAAAATCGTGGCCTGACCCTTTCTGATCTCAAAAATTGATCTCCTGAGCACCTATCTGCCACACTTACAGGGTGTGAGTCTCCCGATGGCTATCTGGAACCTGCAGCTGTAAAGGAGGATGCTGACGACCAACTGTCTGAGATCGCCAGCACTATTCCTCCTGTTGATCCCAGCTGTGTTGACCTAAAACACAGTGCCTTCCTAGCCCAGCTGTTGCTGGAGGAGGTAGATCTAGAGTCAACCTCTGAGCCTGCTTCCCTGTTGGGAAGCCAGTGCTACACATGCAGCCTATGCACACAGGTGAACCCGTGGCCCGGATTGCTGATGCTCTGGCGCGGCCTGCTTCTAATAACATGCCATTGTCTGAGCATGACATTCAGGAACTCCGGCAGCTGTTGTACCTGAAGGCCGAAGGTATTGAGCGCCAAGAGCGGCTGCAATACCTCAGACAGACCTGGAAATCCTCCATCTGGTCTGAGGAGGACGATGATTCCTATACGCTGCCTGATCCTGAGATACCGCTGGTGTATTCTCTGCACTATGGGCAGCAATGTCCCCCTGAGTGAAACGATGGTTCTGTGCCTGCCGAAACTGCTGATCGGCAGAAAAAGAAAGAACATGGTAAGAGCAACCTCCATGCTGAGGAGGATTTCCTGCAGAAACGTGAGAGTCTTAACCTTGACCCCCGACTGAAGAAACTGCTGATAACCAATGACGAGGTATTCGGCGCCTTGCGGCCCCCCCTCTCTTGTAAAAAACTGGTCGAGATGGACCTGAAACTGAAACCTGAATTTGAAAAGACGCGAGTGAGGCGTCGTCCCTATCCCGCTCCACAGGAACAGGTTGGAGAAATCGAGCGCCAGATCCAGGAATGTATTGATGCTGGCCTCGTTGAAGAATATAAGAAGGGGGACTACCCCCATCACTGCAGTCCCTGTTTCCTGGTTGCCAAACCAGGGTCGACCGCCCGCCGACTGGTTGTTGACTATGGTGAGGTCAACAAAAAACCCCAGAACCACTCAGGGAGTATTCCTAACATGGAAAATATCCTGGAGCGTATTGCCAAATGGAGGTACAAGACCAAAATGGACAAACGCTCTAGTTTCTGGCAGGTGGACCTAACCTACACAGCTCAGGAGCTGCTGGCTTTTATAACCCCTAAGGGCCGTGTCTTTGAGTGAAAGGTTATGCCTTTCAGTGTGGCTAATGCCCCAGCGCTTTTCCAAGAGCTAATCAACAAAATTTTGTACATACTGAGGCGCAGGCCTCTAGTACAGGAGTTGATTTCTCGAAGTGCAGAAATGGAGGCCCACATCGACGACGTGAGTTTGGGTACTAATACCCAAGAGGACCATGTCCTTCTCCTCCGGGAATTTTTCATTGTTTGTCAAGAAAACCATCTCCGAATCAAACTCGAAAAATGTGAGTTTATGAAAGAGGAGATGGAATACTTGGGTTTCGACGTGGGGTATGGTTGGTGGAAACCAACCGCATCTAAGATGCAGCCCGTACAGGACATGCAGATTCGCGATGACCCTAAGAAGGGTCTACACGACGTGAGGAGTTTTGTGGGCGGCTGTAATTTCTATCGGCGTCACATCCACAATTTTACTTACTCCTCTGCCCCCCTCACTGACGTAATCAAGAAAAGTACTCCCTGGAGGTGGACCGCCAGAGAGGCAGAGTGTTTCCAGGAGTTGAAGAAGAAAATTGCCTCCTCCAACTGCCTGGGAGTACCCCGCCCTAAGGGCCAGATAGTACTGATCACTGATGCCAGTGATGTAGGGGGTGGTGGTACGATCTACCAATGGCAGGAGCTCAACCCCGCTGAACTAACCCACTGCCATTGTCGTACTAGTGGACTGAACCGTGATGGTTCGTTGAAACATGACTATCCTACCAGTGACTGGCGGCCGGTGCCACTGGGACACTGGAATTGGAAATGGAACCAAGCGCGTTCCAATTACAGCACCTATGACCAGGAACTCCTGGCCGGTATGTTGGTGCTTTTGTCACAATCCCGACTCCTGGGATCTAACCCTATTGTCTGGCTGTGTGACCAGGAACCTGTGAAGTCTTTTCAGAAGGGCCCACCACCAGAGAAAGCAAAGCGAAAGCGGTGGTGGACTTACCTGAGCCAGTTCAGGCTGACCGTTCATCATATCCCCGGAATAAAGAATGAACTGTCCGACTATATATCGCGCAACAACTTCAATGCGCTTATAGGTGAGAGCTCTGAGGCGCTCGCCAGAGAAGCTTTACGGCGTATGGATGTCCAGCTTGACCTGTCCATGCGCACTGCTGGTATCCTGGAGGGTTGGAGTCTAACCGACTATCAGTCAGAGTATAAAGAAATACTCCAAACCCTCAGCACTGGTCTCGAACCCCGTGTCATTGACGGGCACCAGTTGTATAAAAACAATCAGTACCTCTTCTACGAGGACCAAATCGTGGTGCCTGAGGCACGAATGCATGGGTGCCTACAGTGGTCCCATCTCAGTTCTGGTCACACTGGCGCTAATTGCTCAGTGGACTTCTTCCGTGAGTGTTTCTACTCTAGTCTAACCCTGACTGAACTGAGGAGGCGTCTGCAGACCATTGTGGATGCTTGTGGCTGTCATGCCAGCAAGCAGAGCGACAGTAGGGATAGGGGCCTGATCTCCAGCTTACCCATACCCTATTGTGCTAACTCTCTTCTCTACGTGGATTTCATCCACGGCCTACAATGCTTCGGCGGCTATGATAGTTGCCTAGTGGTCATCTGTGGCCTATCTCGCTTCACCCATGTGTTCCCTTGCAATAAGAAAATCACAGGTGAGCAGACTGTAAAAATGTTGGTCGAACAATGGTTTGAACCCTATGGAGCACCTAAGCAGGTGCACTCTGATGAGGATGTACGCATCCGCAGTGACACTGGGTGGTACAAACAAGTGCTAAATGCCCTCAACGTGCAGGTAACCACAGGTGTGCCCTATACCCACACGTCTAACCCTCTCTGTGAGAGACAGAACTGTGTGGTGCAGCAAAATTTAAGAATCCTGATGAAACAGGAGCGTACCAAGGACTGGGTACGCCTAGTGCCCTGGGCAGTGCTGACCATGAACTCACAGCGGAGCTCCTCTACGGGTTTCACCCCCCACAAACTGTTCCATGGAGGACGACCTGCATGGTTCTTCAAAACCCCCTTTCCTGAGGACTTCAAGAGCCCTGTGGGAGATTGGCTGGAACACAAGCAGTCTCTGGCTAACCAGGCTGGGACTAACCTGAGACACATTCGTGATCGTGAAGTGAGCCGACGGAACCGCCTACGGCGACCTGCCAGCTTCGAGGTTGGTGACCTTGTTTTGGTTCACCATTCACGCCTACCCTCCTGGCCACGTAACTGCCTACAGGACCCTTATTTTGGACCCTATCGTATCATCAGGATAGATGGGTCCAGGATCCATGTCAGGTGCAGTCCATGTCTAGGTGGTGAACTGCTGTGTGCACCTAAACAGTTAAGGCACTATCACTCCCCTGACGATTTGTCCTGGGATGAGTGGCGCCTCAGCGACAGTGAGGTCGAGCGTATAGACCTAGAGAACGCTGCCAGTCCAGAGGAGGCAGAGGAACTCGAAGAAATGACTGCCGAAGAGATGGCAGTCGATGGTTACTACGTGGTTGCAGATATTGCTCGCCACGAGTATAAACAGGGCTGCAAATTCCTAACCCTGTGGGATGGCTATGGGTTATCTGAGGCGACCTGGGAACCTATGTCAGCCTTCATACAACCAGATGGGAGTATCAACCCTATTTTCCGCTCCTACCTCGTTGAGAACAACGAGGGACAGCTACTAACCCGTGCTGAGACTATGTCCCAGCGTAAAAAGCGAAACTTTTTTCTCTGTGTCAGTCTACTGACTGTGTTCTAACCTCACAGGTGCAGCGAGCACTCTTGTGCAGACGTGCCTGTGCATGGGTGTAAGAGCAGTTGTCACAGTTGCCCCGCATTGCATCGCAGGACAGGACCGTTAGCCCCCCCTGACAACCACTCCCTGGCCGAAGGCCATTGGTTTTACACAGACTACTGCTTACTGAACACTGCACTGACCCTGTCTGTGCCCTGCAGACCCATGCCTATGGTTTTCAGCGTGGACCAGGTGGCCGCTTATCAGGTTTGCAGCCACCCAGCGGGTGTATGCCTTGTTGACCATGTGTTGCATGGGGACTGCCCTGATGTAAGGACCTTGGGGAGCCAACGAAGAACGGTGGCTTACTACACCAGGGGGGAATGACAAGCAAGGTGTTATGAGGCAAGGTGTGCCTTCCCTCCTTGGGGACAAGCGAGCCCACAGTTAGGACCTCTGACTGGTCCAGACCCATGGTGTTCTACCCTTCTTTACAGGGTTTACCTTACCCCTAAGTGTGCTACGTATGTCTGTGTGTGTCTCACTTCTCTCCCGGTCGTGGCTCCCAACTCAATGGGCTTCGCTGATGTCGGACCGAAGTTCCTAGTCAGTTATCGTACCACTCCCATGGCGCCCAATTTCTGTCCTGGCGCCTATCCTTGGGAGAAGACGGCAAAAGCCCTACCTACTGCAGGGGAGGGGTGGCCAAGTGTGCTAAGGGCATACAAAACGCCCATTTTTGCTAAAGGTCAAAAGCTAACGCACTCCCCTGCCCACGTGGAAAAGCACGGGGGACAGGAGACACCACTACACTACACTCACTAACGCCAGCACCGGCCTTCGAAGGCAGGGTGAGCACTCATCACCTGCACTCAACTCCTGCCAGGCCTGCTGACCCTAACACCCACACACGCTACTTGGTGTTGCTGTCAATGAGGTCTCGGGTCCTATTGACCCTCCTGTGAGAAAGCAAGAGAACACAGCGCTACTAAGCGGCTGTGGCCTAACAGGGACGCCACTACGCGTTTCCCTGTCAGGGCTTGGAGGGAAGGAGTGCTCAGCGTTCGTGCACAGCGTGGATGGCGATGAGGTCGTACTGCACCCACCACTCCTGGTTGAGTTGCAGTTTGTTGTTTGTGATCCGCGCAGCATAGTTTAGCACTGCCAAGAGGGACTGCACCAAGCGCCCTTACCTTCCCACCTGTAAAGCAAAGGCCAATGACTGAGGTTCAGGACTGAGGAACCAAGACAGCCTCCACGTGTTATGGGCTTCTCAGGCTGCCCTATGATACGCTGTTCCTGAACCTCAGTACAAGCAAGCAAGCTTAAGGAACTCCACCCGTTCTCTTAAAGAACGTAGGGTGGAGCCCCTGGGTAACCTGAACACGAGTTATACCGTGGGCACTCCGCGTCGCCTACCCTTTAATGCGTCATATGCATGCACCAGTATGCACTGATCTTTCAATTTAACCCAACATAACCAATCTCAGCGTGACTCAACCAGGAAGTGAGCTGCTCCTGGGCTTACCTACCTTACTCACCACGCATCATGTGAATGCCGAGGAAAACACGAGCGCAAAACAACCCTACTTTAGCGCTACGGCTACACACGAGCAAACAAACACGAGCAAGCACTTTCTTTTCTTTCCTGTGAAGAGAGAACAAGGGTGAATTGGGGTACAGGGAAAGCGCCACAGCGTATGAATGCCTCAATTAGGCACATGCATGGTGAGCACAGCGCATATTCCAACCCTACGTGCGCGCTGCGCGCTCCATTCGCATCGCATACCTTTCATTCCTGTTTTGACCTGTGCAGAGCAAAAGAGGGGAGCACCCGAACCCCCAACGAACACAGCGTTGACAACCCTAACGTTTTAACGAAGCAACCAACACGAACGCAATGCATGCGTGTGAGGTGCCACTGGCATACCTGACAGGTGGGTTGTCCACCTTCTCTGTGGTGTGGGTTGAGTTTGAATACTTTTCCCTAAAGTTTATAAAAATTTTGATGCAACTGTGCAAAAATTTTCTTTAGAACTTTAAAAACTACGGCTCATACCTTCTTTTTCAAAAGCCTTTTACGCTTGCGCAACCTTGTTTTTGAAGTCCGCTTCCGTTGCGCTTGTCTGCGACTTTGAGTTTGAATGTAAAAATGACGATTTCTTGCTTGCTTTCGTCAATTTTTAGCGATTTGACTTCTTAAATCGCTACACCTTTTGCTCAACCGCAGGAATCACTCCCTGTTGGTTACATTTTCTATTTTTCTCAGCTCCTGGAATTTGTGTCCTCCATTGGGAGTATTGCTCCGCCCTGGCCCTTGGTCAGGACGTTTACTAAAACGCTGTTTATGCAGCGATGGCCGTCCGCATTAGAGCGTTCGACTGTACCCTAGTGGGCAAGCATATGTTCTCTAGGGAGGGAGTCCTGGGTTCGAACCCCACTACCCCAAAGTTTTTACCAAAAGGTTTCGTCGCACGCTGGCGACTTTTGAGGAATGCCCCATCGAAGGGACATCATTCACGGTACATTACACTGTTTTTCGAGGGTACCCACAGTGTGATAGGCTTCTATGAACTGATGAGGATGTGTTTGGTAAGTTTAATGCATTTTCTGAGGTAATTTTGGGAATATTTGAGCCTTTTTCCTTGGTCCTACTAGCTTAGCTAACTAGTACCCCAGGGGGGAGTAAGAAAAAGTCACTGCCATGTCTTTCTTGGAGGGCTTGATCAAGGCCAAGCCCCCCTTAAAACCCTTTTGTTGATGCTAAGACTAACTTAAGTATTTTTATCTCTCTTTTGAAGCCTAAAGTACACTTTCTCAAAGTAACTAGGGTTGTAACCCTAGCCCCCCATGAAGTTCACCTCTACCACTCAACTGAGCGGAGATATCTTCCTTCATGGAGGATATAGCTAATTAAAATAGGCATTCAATGCTTTAGGCCTTGGAGGTTAAGCCTAGTGGTCTCCCACCCCAAGACCCCTATACTCAATTGTTTCTACCACTTATTGTGGTTCTACCTTTTAACTGTTTCTTAATTCAGTTGCTTGGCCAAGTCATATTCTGTGTCTGGCCTGACACCTATGCCCCACATTCCTAACCAGCACCATCTCACCCAAAAGAGTGCACATGAAGTGCTTGATGCTATCTTGGAGGCTAGAGTCAGTCCAGTTTTCATATAAAATCTTTTGTATTATCCATTTGTGATTGAATCTTTGTCTTTATACCTGCTTTGTCTATCTGCAGCCCTTCTGTGTTACACTGGATTTCAAACTTTTCATTGATTCGATCCACATCCTGTTCTTGCTCTACTTGCTCCTTTGGTTTTGGGATTTCACCATCAAAAACCTGCAGGATTTCATCAAAATCTATAGGGCACTAATCAAGGACATCTTTCTCCGACTACCCGCCTGGCCACGCTCTACCAGCGGCGACCCATACTTCGGGCCCTACAAGATTCTATCTGTGGATGGACACCGTATCACCGTGCGGTGTTCTCCCCGTCTAGGGGGGACCCTGGTGTGCGCTGCTCAACATCTGAAGCGCTACTATGACCCTGAAGACCTCTGTGGGGAAGAGTGGGAGCTTAACGACGAGGAGATCGCCGCCCTAGACTTACAAGGGGCTGCCAGCCCTATTGAAGTTGAAGGGAGACTCCCCGACATGAACGCCGAGGAGATGGCTAAGGAGGGCTTCTACCTGGTGAAGTCTGTCCTCCGCCACCGCTACCGCCAGGGTTGGCACTTCCTCACCCTCTGGGAAGGGTTTGGAGTTGAAGAGGCCGCCTGGGAGCCCTTCTCTGCGTTTGTTCTACCTGGGGGGACACCTAAACACAGTTCTGGTTGACTACTTGTCCAAGAACAACCTTGGTGAGTTGCTGAGGCTCGCTGAGACACTTGCCTCCAAGACTAAAGCTAGGGATTGAACCTTACCCTTACCTGCCTAAGCGTATGTGTGAGTGTGCTATTCCTAAGGTCCTGAGAGCAAGCCGCAGAAGTGGTGTCCTAATTATTCCCAAGTCTGCACGCTTGCTAAACCTGGAGGGTTGGCTTATTGATGCCACGGGGTACGCCCCGGGTCTCCCCTCCCCTAAGCGCCCAATTTCTGTGCTGGCGCAAAACCTTGGGGGAATACCCAGCGTACTAATCCAGGTATTGTTTTCCCTACCTATCTGTCTACTACAGGGAGGGGTGGCCAAAAGCTATGAAGGCTTGAAAACGCCATTTTGCTAAGTGGCCAAAACGCTGACCTAACCACTGCCACAGCCCACCAACCCTGCCAAAATTGCAGGAAACGGGTGGGACAGTGACACACGCACTACAGGTTCTACACACCCTACAGTGGCACCATCCTGGTGGGCGAGCGCTGCTGCAACTGGCTCAAGCCCACACTCAGGATTACCACTCCTACACTCACGCTCTACTGGGTGGTGTTGAAGATAAAGTCGTGGGTCCTAATGACCCTCCTGTGAAGAAGACAAGAGAACACAGCGCTGCTAAGCAACTTTGGCCTAACAGGGACGTCACAACACGTTTCCCTGCTAGGGCTTGGAGGGGAGAGGCGCACAGGTGGCGTGCACAGCGTGGATGTCGATGGAGTCGAACTGCCCTCGCCACTCCTGGCTGAGGCGCAGTTAATTGATTGTCGGATCAGCGCCCTTGTTTAGCAGGGCAAGAAAAAAACGAACGCTGCTGCACCAATCACCCTACCTGCCCACCTGTAAAGCAAAGGCCAATGAAGGGTGTTTGCGGCTGAGGAACCAAGCCACAATCCACATATTATACGCTTCTCAGTGTGACCTATAATACGCCCTCCTCAAACACCCCTGTCAAGCAAGCAAGCGTTAAGAGACTCCTCAGGTTCTCTTACAGAACGAACCGAGGAGCCCCTGGGTAACCTAAACAAGGTTTACCGCACGCATTTCGCGTGGCCTACCCTTTAATGCGTGTGTGAATGCACGAGCATGCACGAGTGGACCCTCTGCCTTTGGCAAACTTCCTAATCTTACACACCATAACGAACTCCAACAGGGGGTGGCCCCACCTCGGCTTACCTACCTTACCTACCGCTGGAGATGTAATAGGACACGGTGTAAAGATCGCTAACGCGATGGGTCGCGCATGCGCAGCGAGTACGTGCAGATGCTAACAGGACACAGCGATATGAAATAGACAATCAGAAATAATCTAGGTATTTTGCAGTGAATATGTGAATTTTATTGTTATACAGAGAACAGGATGACATTACGTTTTGGGACAGTCTTCTGTTGTGTTCGCTGAGGGATACTAAGAGGATGCAAGGAATTCAACAATTTGAGTGATTTTGAAAAAGCATTGCAGGATATCGCAAATCAATAACAGAGGATCAGTACCATTACAATCCCGTTCTCGTAAAATTCAAAAATCGCCGTGGAGAATTTTGGTATGTCTGCTGTACAAGGGCCGCCGTCGTCAAGGAGACCGTCATCCAATGGGGACAACGGCTTGTGTGAGAGCGATCTACCCAGTTCAGCGTCCATGGCAACATGTGAGGGCTTGACGGACGCCAAGGAGATGATCAGCCCATTACTTGAGGCGGCGCGCGCCCAGCACGCTGAGGAGCTGCGTACAGAGCGAAGGCGCGCTGACAAGGCCCCCAAGGGTCTTCATCGCAAAATAAGGATTCTTACCGCGCATATGCAGCAGCCTCAACAGGATGACCGAGTACGCTTCCCAGCCACTGAAACGAAGGTCGCTGAGCAGAGCGCGAGGATAGTTTTGTTGGAACGACGTTTGGCGGCCAGGAATGATGAGAACGCCGTCTTGCGGAATCCTGTGGAATCTTTGTTGACGGCGGTAAAAGAGACTGGCGCCAAGGAGAGGGCCACAATGCGGCGTCAGGGTGACGCTGAACAAGGGTGAACAGTGCAGTGCGTAAGTCGAAGCAACCAGAGAAGTAATGTAGGTAAATTTACGAGTGCGTTGTATATATTTTTTTCTTGTTGTGAACGCGTTGCGCTTCGAATTTCAACGCGCCCCGCCTGGCTTCGTAACTTAGTATTTTAGAACTGCTGCTTTGCGTTTTGTCTTCTGCCCTGCCTTGCAGGTGGACGCAAAGAGCAGCAGCAAAGACACGACACATGAGTATGGTGAGCAACGACAAACACATTTTCGGGATGTTGTTTGTTGCACGCCTGCTTGGTGAGTTGGTGTTTCTTTCTGGTGAGGATTTTTTGTCTCTTTTCTTTGTCTTTCTTTTCTTTTTTAAGTATTTTTGGACTGGTTGTCTGCCTGCCTCCTTTGGGCAAAGACACGACCCTTATTTCATTTTTGATTTTCACTTTGTATTTCAATTGTTAGGGGTGCGACCTTCCATGGTGAGTTGGTAGGTGTTACTGGGTTTCTATTTCTACATTTCCGAATGGGTGCTATTTTTCTGTTTCCTGCCTTCGGCGGCTGCTGCCCATCGTGGGCGACGATTAGAGGTACGGTGAACCCCCTACTGTCTAAGGAGCGTGAGGCTCCAAACCCCCAAGCCCTAGGGTGTACGCGTGATGCGCTTAGAGGTGTGTGAGGCACCCCGCCCGCGCTGCGTGATGCGGCGATTTTTTTGTGTGGCGTGCGAAGCGCCCAGTCCTTGGGGTTGCGCGATGCTTCCCCCGGACACCCCTCCCTGTGAATGGTTAGTTTTTCTAGGGTGATTTTTCTCTTCGGAGTGGTGCGTGTGTTTCGCCCCGCTCCCTGGCCATGGTGCGAGATGCACAGGGCCTGGTCTGAGGTATATAGTTACTGTGGGTCAGTGAGCAGGGAATGTATGCCCGCTTTTGTATTATATCTTTTGTGACCCTGTGTGTGTTCATGTCAGTTGTGTCATGAGTTGTGAGTTTTCTTTGTTGTTTGTCTTTCAGTATGCTTTTACTCCTTACCTTAATTCTTTTACATTTCAAAATATTTTGTCTGTGTTGGTCTTTCGCTTTTTCTTCCAAGTATGTGTGTGCATTTGTGTGTGCGCCAGGTGTGGCAAAGCGTTGGCGTAGGTTTGCGCAGTCCAGCTTGATTAGTTTTTGTTATAGATTTTTCCAAATACAGTTACAATGATAGGATACAATGATAAAAATATTTCAGGCTGCGTTTCAGTAGGCTTCCGCTTGCGTTTTTTCACGTCGTGTGCATTAGCATAGTTGTCGTGTGTGTGTAGTAGTGAACCTCTGTGTGTGTACAGGTCAGGAAGGAGGTCAGTAAAAGAAGATCGTATGGGAATACGGTCGTAGGAGGCGACACAGGTGTAGTACTGTGTTTGTGTGGTGGTGACACTGTTGCGATTTTTTATTTGATAGTCGTGTTTGTCTGTTTTCGTACAGACGGCGTACTGAAGGCGCGACGGCACCGGAGCGAGCAGCAGCAACGCACTTCAGGTGTGTTTTTGTGGTCTGCTATGCTGTGTGGTCGTCGCTGCGCGAGCGGTTCGTTGCATCGCTTCTTCTGCGCTTTCCGTTGTTTTTATGTGCATGTCTTGGGTTTCTGTTTTGCTTCTGCAGCCAGCAAGTGGAGAATATCACAGGGTCCTGAATTGGGGGCAGGACCACAGAAGATCATCGGAGTGTCCTGAACTCGGTGCAGGACGAGCGATTGAAGTGAATTGAAGACGAATTTTACAACAGTACAGGTTAATTGGATTTCTGTACATTATTTCAGGTTTGCATTTTTTCCAGCATTTAGCAGTACAAAGGAACACAACACTCCACTTGCTGTGTGTGCTGCAGGGCAGGCAGGGTATTGTTTTGTAAATGTTCTAACCATTTTTCAGCATGTAGGGCTGCAGTGTACTTCTGCACTGCAGCACGCCACAGTGAACCTTTCTTTTTAGGGTGTGGGTTTGACATTTTTTTGTTTGACACCCTGCTCTGGGCTGTCTACAGCAGCTGAGCCCGTCCCCCCCCCACACTAGTGTAAAGATCTGAGTGTCTATTTTCCTTAGTCAGCCATTTGCTGAGGTAAACCCCAGCAAAAGGCTTTGGAAGGGAGTGTAATAGGACACGGTGTAAAGATCGCTAACGCGATGGGTCGCGCTTGCGCAGCGAGTACGTGCAGATGCTAACAGGACACAGCGATATGAAATAGACAATCAGGAATAATCTAGGTATTTTGCAGTGCATATGTGAATTCTATTGTTATACAGAGAACAGGATGACGTTACGTTTTGGGACAGTTTGTGTTCGCTGAGGGATACTAAGAGGATGCAAGGAGTTCAACAAATTGAGTGATTTTGAAAAAGCATTGCAGGATATCGCAAATCAATAACAGAGGATCAGTACCATTACATCGTGTTTGGAATGTAATTGGAGTCTGATTGGTTTTCCATGTTCTGCGAATACCTCCGATGATCCCAATGATCCCAGATAACCCAAACTCCAGCGGCACGACACGGAACCACTGAATTGTGATTGATAGTGAACTAGTGGTTCAGTTTTTACGCTGATTCATGCCTAAACAAAAAGACATAAATAAAATGCTTGAAAAACTGATAATTAAAAATCAGGCTCATAATGCAATGTGAATAGACAATAATTGTTTAAGCCTGTACTCCTCACCATACAATCGCGACATCTGTTGCATGTGCCTGCAGGACTGGCTAATGCCGCCGATCCTATTACACTCCCCTCCCAAAATATTTCATAGTCTACAGGAGACTTTGCTAGACTTGAAATGTTTGATAAAAAAACATATAGGAGTGGTAGCACTTGCATATCGCATGCTTGCTGCTCAGCACCCCACTGTGGGCTGTCTACTGTACACAAACAAAGATTGGTGTTGATATATGCTTTAGCCCTATTGTGATATACTGATAGTTGTATGCGGCAGGGTATGCCTCTATTGCTCCCTCTCAGCCTAAATTGGATTTGGTAATGTATAGAAGTATATGTACAGTGGGTGCTGCAAGTATAAGGAGTGGGGCTGAGTCAAAAATGCTTTTATGCATCTCCCAGGGGGAGTATGTGGGGCTCACCTTTACAGTATTCAACACAAGACAACCACAAAAGGAATACCCACTAAAAAACTCAGCCACTTGATAGATCCTTTAATATGAAAATAAAAAGGAAAATAACAGAGCTACCCTGCCGGCTGTTGTTTCTCTGACTGCCGGCTGTTTGAACAAAAAAACAAACACTCCACAGACAAGAAAAGCCAAAACAGAGGTGTGGGGTTTCACTTTCCCTGCTGTTTTGTGTTTCAAAAAAAACACACAACAGACTAGAAAAGCAAAATACCTCAAGCTCTAGCATGCACAGCACAAACAAAACATGAGAAGTCATGTTTGGTGCTACAAATGTGCACGTAAGTCCTCTGCCTGTGCTCAGCAAAAGCGAAGTAGCGCCAAGGGACGCCACCAGGTGTTATACTTGCATCATGGGCCACTGGCGCTAACAGACAGCCTGCCCGTGACATATATCACTGAGCATATAAGCCCTCATACAAAAAGAAGATGAGCCCATGCATCAGCGCCATAAGAGAAGGCACTAGGGCACTTACAACAGGCAAAATGAGCTTCGTTGACTGAGTCAATTTGCACATGCATGCCATGTGAATCAGATGCACAGCAGGCGCGTACATTACAGCGCAACTGTAAGCAATTAGCGCCCTTGCAGTCTTTGCTTTGCTGCGCCCTGCCCATTGTCCCACTTTGGCTGGAACTCCCCGACATGAACGCCGAGGAGATGGATAAGGATGGCTTCTACCTGGTGAAGTCTGTCCTACGCCACCGCTACTGCCAGGGTTGGCGCTTCCTCACCCTCTGGGAAGGGTTTGGAGTTGAAGAGGCCGCCTGGGAGCCCTTCTCTGCGTTTGTTCTACCTGGAAGACACCTAAACACAGTTCTGGTTGACTACTTGTCCAAGAACAACCTTGGTGAGTTGCTGAGGCTCGCTGAGACACTTGCCTCCAAGACTAAAGCTAGGGATTGAACCTTACCCTTACCTGCCTAAGCGTATGTGTGAGTGTGCTATTCCTAAGGTCCTGAGAGCAAGCCGCAGAAGTGGTGTCCTAATTATTCCCAAGTCTGCACGCTTGCTGAACCTGGAGGGTTGTCTTATTGATGCCACGGGGTACGCCCCGGGTCTCCACTCCCCTAAGCGCCCAATTTCTGTGCTGGCGCAAAACCTTGGGGGAATACCCAGCGTACTAATCCAGGTATTGTTTTCCCTACCTATCTGTCTACTACAGGGAGGGGTGGCCAAAAGCTATGAAGGCTTGAAAACGCCATTTTGCTAAGTGGCCAAAACGCTGACCTAACCACTGCCACAGCCCACCAACCCTGCTAAAATTGCAGGAAACGGGTGGGACAGTGACACACGCACTACAGGTTCTACACACCCTACAGTGGCAACATCCTGGTGGGCGAGCGCTACTGCAACTGGCTCAAGCCCACACTCAGGATTACCACTCCTACACTCACGCTCTACTGGGTGGTGTTGAAGATAAAGTCGTGGGTCCTGATGACCCTCCTGTGAAGAAGACAAGAGAACACAGCGCTGCTAAGCAACTTTGGCCTAACAGGGACGTCACAACACGTTTCCCTGCTAGGGCTTGGAGGGGAGAGGCGCACAGGTGGCGTGCACAGCGTGGATGTCGATGGAGTCGAACTGCTCTCGCCACTCCTGGCTGAGGCGCAGTTAATTGATTGTCGGATCAGCGCCCTTGTTTAGCAGGGCAAGAAAAAAACGAACGCTGCTGCACCAATCACCCTACCTGCCCACCTGTAAAGCAAAGGCCAATGAAGGGTGTTTGCGGCTGAGGAACCAAGCCACAATCCACATATTATACGCTTCTCAGTGTGACCTATAATACGCTGTCCTCAAACACCCCTGTCAAGCAAGCAAGCGTTAAGAGACTCGTCAGGTTCTCTTACAGAACGTACCGAGGAGCCCCTGGGTAACCTAAACAAGGTTTACCGCACGCATTTCGCCTGGCCTACCCTTTAATGCGTGTGTGAATGCACGAGCATGCACGAGTGGACCCTCTGCCTTTGGCAAACTTCCTAATCTTACACACCATCACGAACTCCAACAGGGGGTGGCCCCACCTGGGCTTACCTACCTTACCTACCGCTGGAGATGTAATAGGACACGGTGTAAAGATCGCTAACGCGATGGGTCGCGCATGCGCAGCGAGTACGTGCAGATGCTAACAGGACACAGCGATATGAAATAGACAATCAGAAATAATCTAGGTATTTTGCAGTGAATATGTGAATTTTATTGTTATACAGAGAACGGTATGACATTACGTTTTGGGACAGTCTTCTGTTGTGTTCGCTGAGGGATACTAAGAGGATGCAAGGAGTTCAACAATTTGAGTGATTTTGAAAAAGCATTGCAGGATATCGCAAATCAATAACAGACGATCAGTACCATTACAATCCCGTTCTCGTAAAATTCAAAAATCGCCGTGGAGAATTTCGGTATGTCTGCTGTACAAGGGGCGCCGTCGTCAAGGAGACCGTCATCCAATGGGGACAACGGCTTGTGTGAGAGCGATCTACCCAGTTCAGCGTCCATGGCAACATGTGAGGGCTTGACGGACGCCAAGGAGATGATCAGCCCATTACTTCAGGCGGCGCGCGCCCAGCACGCTGAGGAGCTGCGTACAGAGCGAAGGCGCGCTGACAAGGCCTGCAAGGGTCTTCATCGCAAAATAAGGATTCTTACCGCGCATATGCAGCAGCCTCAACAGGATGACCGAGTACGCTTCCCAGCCACTGAAACGAAGGTCGCTGAGCAGAGCGCGAGGATAGTTTTGTTGGAACGACGTTTGGCGGCCAGGAATGATGAGAACGCCGTCTTGCGGAATCCTGTGGAATCTTTGTTGACGGCGGTAAAAGAGACTGGCGCCAAGGAGAGTGCCACAATGCGGCGTCAGGGTGACGCTGAACAAGGGTGAACAGTGCAGTGCGTAAGTCTAAGCAACCAGAGAAGTAATGTAGGTAAATTTACGAGTGCGTTGTATATATTGTTTTCTTGTTGTGAACGCATTGCGCTTCGAATTTCAACGCGCTGCGCCTGGCTTCGTAACTTAGTATTTTAGAACTGCTGCTTTGCGTTTTGTCTTCTGCCCTGCCTTGCAGGTGGACGCAAAGAGCAGCAGCAAAGACACGACACGTGAGTATGGTGAGCAACGACAAACACATTTTCGGTGTGTTGTTTGTTGCACGCCTGCTTGGTGGGTTGGTGTTTCTTTCTGGTGAGGATTTTTTGTCTCTTTTCTTTGTCTTTCTCTTCTTTTTTAAGTATTTTTGGACTGGTTGTCTGCCTGCCTCCTTTGGGCAAAGACACGACCCTTATTTCATTTTTGATTTTCACTTTGTATTTCAATTGTTAGGGGTGCGACCTTCCATGGTGAGTTGGTAGGTGTTACTGGGTTTCTATTTCTACATTTCCGAATGGGTGCTATTTTTCTGTTTTCTGCCTTCGGCGGCTGCTGCCCATCGTGGGCGACGATTAGAGGTACGGTGAACCCCCTACTGTCTAAGGAGCGTGAGGCTCCAAACCCCCAAGCCCTAGGGTGTACGCGTGATGCGCTTAGAGGTGTGTGAGGCACCCCGCCCGCGCTGCGTGATGCGGCGATTTTTTTGTGTGGCGTGCGAAGCGCCCAGTCCTTGGGGTTGCGCGATGCTTCCCCCGGACACCCCTCCCTGTGAATGGTTAGTTTTTCTAGGGTGATTTTTCTCTTCGGAGTGGTGCGTGTGTTTCGCCCCGCTCCCTGGCCATGGTGCGAGATGCACAGGGCCTGGTCTGAGGTATATAGTTACTGTGGGTCAGTGAGCAGGGAATGTATGCCCGCTTTTGTATTATATCTTTTGTGACCCTGTGTGTGTTCATGTCAGTTGTGTCATGAGTTGTGAGTTTTCTTTGTTGTTTGTGTTTCAGTATACTTTTACTCCTTACTTTAATTCTTTTACATTTCAAAATATTTTGTGTGTGTTGGTCTTTCGCTTTTTCTTGCAAGTATGTGTGTGCATTTGTGTGTGCGCCAGGTGTGGCAAAGCGTTGGCGTAGGTTTGCGCAGTCCAGCTTGATTAGTTTTTGTTATAGATTTTACAAATACAGTTACAATGATAGGATACAATGATAAAAATATTTCAGGCTTTTTTCAGTAGGCTTCCGCTTGCGTTTTTTCACGTCGTGTGCATTAGCATAGTTGTCGTGTGTGTGTAGTATTGAACCTCTGTGTGTGTACAGGTCAGGAAGGAGATCAGTAAAAGAAGATCGTATGGGAATACGGTCGTAGGAGGCGACACAGGTGTGGTACTGTGTTTGTGTGGTGGTGACACTGTTGCAATTTTTTATTTGATAGTCGTGTTTGTCTGTTTTGGTACAGACGGCGTACTGAAGGCGCGACGGTACCGGAGCGAGCAGCAGCAACGCACTTCAGGTGTGTTTTTGTGGTCTGCTATGCTGTGTCGTTGTCGCTGCGCGGGCGGTTGCGTTGCATCGCTTTTTCTGCACTTTCCGTTGTTTTTATGTGCATGTCTTGGGTTTCTGTTTTGCTTCTGCAGCCAGCAAGTGGAGAATATCACAGGGTCCTGAAGTCGGGGCAGGACCAGAGAAGATCATCGGAGTGTCCTGAACTCGGGGCAGGACGAGCGATTGAAGTGAATTGAACATGAATTTTAAAGCAGTACAGGTTAATTGGATTTCTGTACATTATTACAGGTTTGCATTTTTTCCAGCATTTAGCAGTACAAAGGAACACAACACTCCACTTGCTGTGTGTGCTGCAGGGCAGGCAGGGTATTGTTTTGTAAATGTTCTAACCATTTTTCAGCATGTAGGGCTGCAGTGTACTTCTGCACTGCAGCACGCCACAGTGAACCTTTTTTTTTAGGGTGTGGGTTTGACATTTTTTTGTTTGACACCCTGCTCTGGGCTGTCTACAGCAGCTGAGCCCGTCCCCCCCCCACACTAGTGTAAAGATCTGAGTGTCTATTTTCCTTAGTCAGCCATTTGCTGAGGTAAACCCCAGCAAAAAGCTTGGGAAGGGAGTGTAATAGGACACGGTGTAAAGATCGCTAACGCGATGGGTCGCGCTTGCGCAGCGAGTACGTGCAGATGCTAACAGGACACAGCGATATGAAATAGACAATCAGGAATAATCTAGGTATTTTGCAGTGCATATGTGAATTCTATTGTTATACAGAGAACGGGATGACATTACGTTTTGGGACAGTTTGTGTTCGCTGAGGGATACTAAGAGGATGCAAGGAGTTCAACAAATTGAGTGATTTTCAAAAAGCATTGCAGGATATCGCAAATCAATAACAGAGGATCAGTACCATTATATTGTGTTTGGAATGTAATTGGAGTCTGATTGGTTTTCCATGTTCTGCGAATACCTCCGATGATCCCAATGATCCCAGATAACCCAAACTCCAGCGGCACGACACGGAACCACTGAATTGTGATTGATAGTGAACTAGTGGTTCAGTTTTTACGCTGATTCATGCCTAAACAAAAAGACATAAATAAAATGCTTGAAAAACTGATAATTAAAAATCAGGCTCATAATGCAATGTGAATAGACAATAATTGTTTAAGCCTGTACTCCTCACCATACAATCGCGACATCTGGTGCATGCGCCTGCAGGACTGGCTAATGCCGCCGATCCTATTACACTCCCCTCCTAAAATATTTCATAGTCTACAGGAGACTTTGCTAGACTTGAAATGTTTGATAAAAAAACATATAGGAGTGGTAGCACTTGCATATCGCATGCTTGCTGCTCAGCACCCCACTGTGGGCTGTCTACTGTACACAAACAAAGATTGGTGTTGATATATGCTTTAGCCCTATTGTGATATACTGATAGTTGTATGCGGCAGGGTATGCCTCTATTGCTCCCTCTCAGCCTAAATTGGATTTGGTAATGTATGGAAGTATATGTACAGTGGGTGCTGCAAGTATAAGGAGTGGCGCTGAGTCAAAAATGCTTTTATGCATCTCCCAGGGGGAGTATGTGGGGCTCACCTTTACAGTATTCAACACAAGACAACCACAAAAGGAATACCCACTAAAAAACTCAGCCACTTGATAGATCCTTTAATATGAAAATAAAAAGGAAAATAACAGAGCTACCCTGCCGGCTGTTGTTTCTCTGACTACCGGCTGTTTGAACAAAAAAACAAACACTCCACAGACAAGAAAAGCCAAAACAGAGGTGTGGGGTTTCACTTTCCCTGCTGTTTTGTGTTTCAAAAAAAACACACAACAGACTAGAAAAGCAAAAGACCTCAAGCTCTAGCATGCACAGCACAAACAAAACATGAGAAGTCATGTTTGGTGCTACAAATGTGCACGTAAGTCCTCTGCCTGTGCTCAGCAAAAGCGAAGTATCGCCAAGGGACGCCACCAGGTGTTATACTTGCATCATGGGCCAATGGCGCTAACAGACAGCCTGCCCGTGACATATATCACTGAGCATATAAGCCCTCATACAAAAAGAAGATGAGCCCATGCATCAGCGCCATAAGAGAAGGCACTAGGGCACTTACAACAGGCAAAATGAGCTTCGTTGACTGAGTCAATTCGCACATGCATGCCATGTAAATCAGATGCACAGCAGGCGCGTACATTACAGCGCAACTGTAAGCAATTAGCGCCCTTGCAGTCTTTGCTTTGCTGCGCCCTGCCCATTGTCCCACTTTGGCTGGGACATGTCCTCCAGGAGCGCGACGAGGGTCTTGGCAGCTTGCTGCTGGCACACTTGTTTGCCGCCACGTTTACCACGCTGCTTGGTGGGCCCAGGGCTCGCCTCGCAGGAGCTGGGCGTGTCAACCACAGCCACAGCGCCTTCATCGGCGGCGCAGTGCGCGCTGGCACGCACATTCCTTCGCGTGCGGGCCTCTGTCGCAGCTGGCTTTGCTTTGGCGCCGTGATTAGCGCCATGCTGCCTGTACTTGGGCAAACCAGCACCTTGTGCGCCTTCGCCAGCGCCTTTTGCAGAGTAATTGCGCAACGCAGCAACTTGGGCGCCTTCAGTAGCGCCATTGTGAGTGTTTGCTCGCCGCGCAACAACTTGGGTGCCTTCGGTCGCGCCATTCTGAGTGTCTGCTCGCCGCGCAACAACTTGGGCGCCTTTGGTCGCGCCAGTCTGAGCGTCTGCTTGGCGCGCAGCAGCCACGCTTGAGCCGCAGGCCTCTTGTAGAAGCCGGTCAACCTTGTCGTGCAGCTCACGTTGCGAATCTACCAGGATCTCCAACTTCTGCACAGCGCACACAAAAGGGCTCTTGCGGGGAACAAAAAGCGAACAGATGAAACTTGCCAGCAGCACATGGTACGCAGCGGTCTCTTCTGCCTCTAGCGCACGTCGCAATTTGCCTTGATTGTTGGTGAAGTTCACGCAGCGCCAACCGGCAAGTTCAGTCCAACCTGAAACCTCAGTCTCCAGCGCCGGCAGATCTCCAAGCTGGACCCAACTCAATATTGCTGCTCTCCAGCGCTCTGTCTCCCTTAGCACGGCTGAACCAACAGCTGATCGCACGTTGCATTCGCCATCAACCCTACAGTGATCCGTGTTCTCAGTCGAAAAAACTGAACTGTAATTGGAGTCTGATTGGTTTTCCATGTTCTGCGAATACCTCCGATGATCCCAATGATCCCATGCGGGGGGAAGCCGTAATGAAAGTGCGCGGTTGAACTCGGTTGAACAGCGGTTTCACTTTGGTAATTCAAGGGTACCTGATCCAAATGAGCACGTAGGGCAGATAACCCAAACTCCAGCGGCACGACACGGAACCACTGAATTGTGATTGATAGTGAACTAGTGGTTCAGGTTTTACGCTGATTCTTGCCTAAACAAAAAGACATAAATAAAATGCTTGAAAAACTGATAATTAAAAATCAGGCTCATAATGCAATGTGAATGGACAATAATTGTTTAAGCCTGTACTCGTCACCATACAATCGCGACATCTGGTGCATGTGCCTGCAGGACTGGCTAATGCTGCCAATCCTATTACAGAGAGTGAAGCAAGGTGAGGAGAAAAGCGTGACACAAGCGAAAAACGTCGCTATGCACTTGTGTGTATGCCTAAGCATCCTGATCTTACCTCTAATCATCTGCAATCTTTCTAATATATCCCTCTATCGTGTTCTATCGTGCTACCAGGCTTGAAAACGACCACACATGGCGAGCACTGTGCGTCGCGCAAACAGAACGAGCACACATGCAGTTTATACCTGATTCATTGAAGTCATATTCTTATTTTTTCGAATTCTTGATTTTTGCTTGATTCTGGCAATGTGGGTGGAATCTTTAATCACATCTATTTATGTGTGTCTTGTCATTTTCCTGTTTACGTGAGACATACGTTTATAATCTCATTATTTCTTCTTTTTCCGGCGCTTCGCTAGGAGCCGCTCCTGCGCGCCGCCTTTTTCTGCGTAAGAATTTCTTGATTTGGAAAATCAAGAGATGACTACAAATTTTATAAAAATGTGCATCTGATGCACAATTGGATTCTGTCCAGGTGTGTGCCTTCAGAAAATCTCTAGGCCGTCATTTGACGGATTTAGGTGTTGTCGCTTCGCGCTTGCGTGGACTCGTCCCTCATTCTTTCATTCCTCTGTTGTACAGACCTCCTCGCAAAGCCTCGTTGAGTAGGCCGCTGTTCTAGCCGAAAAGCAACAGCAGGAGACTGAACCAGAATCAAGACCCCTCCAAGGGGCAATTCTAATTAAATCAGCGCACCCTCGCCCCAGTACCAGGACAGGTGTCTCCATCAGGTTCCTTGAGACTTGGGTCGAGCGTCCTATGAGAGTCTGGCGTTGGGTTGTGTTACGCTGCAGCTTGGAGGGAGCGATGCACATGCATATGGTCTTGGCATGCTCTACTCTAACCCCACCAAGCCACAGGATCCCCGGCAGCACCAAGAGCGCTGAGTTTTCTGTTGGAGATTGTCATCAACAATGCAGCAAGAGTTGCTGGCCATGTTAAATCGCTCTTTTCCAGTGTTAGGGAAGCTATGGGTATTTTGAAGTAGGTGTGGAAACCAAGGAAAGGCCAAGAAAAAATCCCTTTTTCCTGAAAATGCGACAGTGGTGGCCACCACAGCACAAGGGGGGAGTAAGAAAAAGTGCTTTTCCAATGCTTTAGGGTGTACTTTGGTTGTATTAGAGGCACTCTAAGCACTCAGGCATTTTTATCTTAGTATTGGCCCAACCAAAAGGGGTGAGAACACATTTTGACCTATGGAACCAAACACTAAATCAGGATGTGGTGTGGACCCCTTTATCCCCAAGCTATAGGCACTAAAACATCTTTTCCTGGGTTGCTGAGGCACTGATATACTGGAGGCAGAGCCTATGAATTTATCTATGTTTTCTCATGAATTCTTAGCTATCCTAGTGGTATGCACCCTAGGGGGCTGGGGCACCTCTTTTTGAGAGGTCCTGGGTTCAATACCCAGTCAGCCTAGCTAAGTAGAAATATCCCATGTGACATGGCAGTGACCTCATCGCCACACGCCATGCCACTTCAGCACCTATGGGACCCAAAAACAAAGAGTGCACATCTCAAGATGGCACTGTGGATGATAGTGAGCCCTTGGGGCAGTTTTTCAATCAGTTTTTCTCAAACATGTAAAATATTTCATCCTGAGTTGCAATGTATGCTAATTGCTGTGGTCTATTGTTGATAGTTGTTTTTATCTAACTCTTTGTGACTGCAGCCCTTCATGCTTTGATCCTCACCTTCTTCTACTTGCTTATCTCTGGCTTGGGTTATCCTGGATTGGTTGTATTTCAACAATAAAACATTTTTCTCATCAAAAACAAGCAGCAGGAACCCTACACCAGCAGCAAGCAGCAGGAGAGGCACAACAAACACACAGTGTTGAAATCACTAGAAAATTTCTCGTTCCTGCGGCACTGGCAGTTGGCCGATTGCAAGACTAGCATCCGCCCAGGGCTGTGTGCGTAAGTGATTCTGACCGTCGTCCTACGGTGATTGTATATAGGGTATTCAGCCATAACCAGACATGGCCAGAGCCCAATGAACGCTTTTGCTTGAGTTTGAACGCATCTGAGTACCGGGGGGGGGGGGGCTGGTTGGTAACCTCCTAGGTGCCTGGGATTCCCACCATTTCACCATACCCCCCCCATGTCCGACCTCCCCTTGTTTCCTTTTCCCTTGGGAGAGGGGGGGGGGGGTTCAGTGAGTCGTCGTTGCTTGTGCACCTCCTTTGTACATATCCCTTGCCCTCCTCAGACGTCTAACATTGTTTCCTCAAGGCAAGAGAAGTTTTTCGCAGTTTCAGCCGTGAATGTTGATCAGATTGACTTGAGGGATCATCAGGGATGACAGATGGGGTCTCCCACGAGGTCCCCTCACGTCCTCATGGGTCCTCGTACGCCCCCACTCGCCCCCACTTGCTCCCACATGTTTGAGGGTGTTCCCAAGCATTCCCCCATGTACCCGCGGGTTCCCAAGCACCCCCATGCATCCGCGCCTGTCTCCAAGCGTTCCCATGTGTTGGTAGGGTGAGGGCGAGTGTATTGCGCAATGACAACTGATGAACAAGGTATGCAGGGGCCCCAAGGCGCCTTGTAGGATAGTCTCAAGGCTGTGTCAGGACAGCCTCAATTTGGCCTTAAAACATGCTGCCCAAGGGGCAGCCAGCCTGCAGCCGGAGAGCCCATTCCTATGCCACGCTTCCGAGTCAAGTGCTCTCATCAGGTAGAGCAGGGCTGAAGGCATTCCCGACTCAATTTCTTGTTTCATATACCATTGTGTCTACACAACGGCGTGTCCTGTGCATACTCATGGGGGGGGGGGGGGCTGCAGATATCAGGATATGTCTGTGGGGGGGGGGGAGGCAGAGTTTCTCAGACTTTTTTGCCATTTCTGGGATTCCCAGATGACAGTTTCTGGGTGTTTTACCCCCCCCAGATGGAATTTCTGTCATTCTCACATCCCCCAGATGGCAGCTTCAGGATGTTTTACCCCCCCCTTATGGGAAATCTGTCATTCTGGGATCCCCAGATGACAGTTTCAGGGTGTTTTACCCCCCCCTGATGGGATTTCTGTCATTCTGGGATCCCCAGATGACAGTTTCTGGGTGTTTTACCCCCCCCCCGTGATGGGACTTCTGTCATTCTGGGATCCCCAGGTGACAGTTTCAGGGTGTTTTACCCCCCCCCCTGTGATGGGATTTCTGTCATTCTGGGATCCCAAAATGACAGTTTCTGGATGATTTACCCCCCCCGTGATGGGATTTCTGTCATTCTGGGATTTCCAGGTGACACTTTCAGGGTGTTTTACCCCCCCCCCCGGATGGGAAATCTGTCATTCTGACGTCCCCCAGATGACAGTTTCAGGGTGTTTTACCCCCCCCCCTGATGGGATCTCTATCATTCTGGGATCCCCAGATGACAGTTTCTGCGTGTTTTACCCCCCCCGTGATGGGATTTCTGTCATTCTGGGATCCTCAGGTGACAGTTTCAGGGTGTTTTACCCCCCCCCCTGATGGGATTTCTGTCATTCTGGGATCCCCAAATGACAGTTTCTGGGTGTTTTACTGAAGCGGTAGTGGGGTGCCCAGGCTTTTGGCTCCTTATTGCCCAGATATTGTGAGGATTCTGTGGTTTGACGCTTTGCTTCGCTTCCCCAGTTCCGTTGCTACGGCCCTTGAAGTTCCTGCAAAGTTTTTGTCGAAATCCCTGATTTTTCGCAAAATCTCTTGAGATTTGTCAAACTCGGAAAATCCTCTTTTCTCCGGACGTGCAAGCGCCTCCAGTAGCGCACCAGCCCCACTCTTGGTCATCCTTCTAGGCACGGAGCGACACACGAGGAGCACTGAAATCACTTCGGCGTCCGTCGTTCCCACAGGGTTCTCCATGTCCATAGCTTGGCTTAAATCATCGTAGGACCCTTGCATGGTCCTATACATGACACAGTCTGGTGTCCTGTGCACAGAAAAGGGCAGAGTGTTTGGTCTCTGTGAAGCACGGATCCCACGCATGCCCGTAACTTATGCTACACCCTTGGATGAACCCGTCATAATTAAAATTAATGATCTGCAATAAAAATTCATTGTAAAATCGCTGCCTTTTGGTGGTCTTTCATGCCTGAGCGTGAGCTGGCAATTATCGCCTGCGACAATCTGGCGCTTCGCGGCAGCGTTCGCGCTGCCTGTCCGCAGGCTCCAAAAGGTCTACGGAGTACCTAAGGTACATTCATCCATCCCAGGAAACACCCATTGAGTGGCCTGTTCTTGCGCAATCGTGGACAGCCCACGATTTCGCGTCATTACCCCCCCCCCCGTGATGGGATTTCTGTCATTCTGGGATCCCCAGGTGACAGTTTCAGGGTGTTTTCCCCCCCCTGATGGGATTTCTGTCATTCTGGGATCGCCAAATGACAGTTTCTGGGTGTTTTACCCCCCCCCCCCCCCGTGATGGGATTTCTGTCATTCTGCGATCCCCAGATGACACTTTCAGGGTGTTTTTGTAAGGGAACCAGTGAGCGAGGGTCGGAGGGAGCGAGCGAGTGAGTGAACGAGGGATGAAGCGTGGTGTGAGCCCGAGTGAGTGAGAGAGCGAGCGAGAGAAGCCAGAGTGAGCGAGAGAGAGCGCACGCGCACACCAGAGCAGAATTTTTGCGCCGCTCATGAATAGAGATAAGCGATATATGTCAATATGCGTGATTCGCATTCGTGTATACTTACGGGCCCTGGTATGTGTCTATTTCCTTTAGGGGATTCTCAGCATGAATTGTCTGCTGAGAAGTGAGTCTCCTGTGGACATGTGAATATCACCGCCGTATATGAGTCAACTAACACAACTCGTATTTGCTCTGCCCGCTACGTGTTTGCCTTGTCGGATTTTCTGTACTGGATTTCGTTATTGGATTTCATTATCAAATATTCAAGATAGTGGGCATAAAGAGAGAGACTCCAAAAGCCTCGTCTGCCAATCAGGCTGTACCCGGAGAAAGAATCAAAGTGCTTACAAGACAAGTCAGCACTGCACTTACAAGACATTTCATGAGCAGATGCTCTGATGATGAGGCAGCATGCCGGTTGTGCCGTCACAATGGCCGGCCTGGGTGGAGAACCCACACCACTCAAGGATGTCACCGAGAAGAGTGCTTGACGGAACAAGATGCCTTGAAGCAAGCTCAACGCCGTGAAAAGACACAGCGAAGGAAACTCCGCAGAGTCATGGTACGACCCGTGCAAGTGGGTCAAATCACACGAAACCCCAGTGCAGTCGCCTCGCCAGGTCAAGTGAAGCCCGAAAACTCTCATATGACAGCAATTCCCTCTCCATCGTGCCCCTCAGAGGGGAGTTAACTCTGTATGGCTGTATGTTCGCAAACTTGCATAACCTTCCCTGATCGCTGACTCAATGTCTTCTGCGCCCACTGAAAATTTGTGGCGCCAGCTCAGTCTTCAACGAAGGAGCTCAGAGTGAATTCAAATTCGTTGCGTGAGCAGGTTCTGGGAGCGAACCAGCAGCGAACAAGTTCCAGAGGAGGTTTTTGATTCTAACATGTATGTTTTGTGGCTTTGGTCACCAGGAATGCTCGCAAGTTGCAACTTCTCTTCTGAGTACCTACAAGGTTTACTTCTTGTCCATCCTTTGCAAATTGGAGTTTGGGACACTTTTGGACCAACTGGAGTCTCAGAGCTCTGATTTGGACAATTCGAAGCAAATGGAAGCGCGCGAAGTGCTTCAGCGCGCGTCGACGGTCGTCGGCGAGCGTCGACGGTCGTCGGCGAGTGTCTGTGTGCTGCGAGAGACTTTTTGTGGCTTGTTATGGCCTCATTTGGGGTTAAATTGGCCATTTGGGTCAAATTTGGTCAATTCTGGACATCTTGGAATTTGGTGCACGTGAGACCATTCTCGCGCGCACGTGCGACCTACTGGGCGCACGCGCGACCTACTGGCTGCGTGCGTGAGACCCTCTTTGGTCTCTAAGTCCATTCAAGTGTTGGTGTGTTTGATCTTGACCCACAACCTTTTAATTGGGCTGCAGGCAAACATGGGCACATGGACAAGGATCATCCTCCACATCTCCTTCATTGTCTGGTGCTGGGCCTGCCAGGGCGCTCTAAAGTAGTTTGAAGCTTTGAGAAACTGAATTGATAACACTTTCCTACCTTCTTCCCTTTCTCTGAATGTTGAACAAAAATTGTGGTGAATACCCAAAGGTTGTGAACAAGTATGGTAGGTCGAAGTTATTCTTCTTTCTCCATGACCAGAACTCGCGCGTGGAACCATTTTGGCAACTCGTTTCTGAGTGCGGGCGTGTTTGTTCCACTCGTCGCCACTCTTCCTTTGTGCTTTTAGCTCCATTTTGGTTCACCTTGAGTTTTCAGTCAAACAAAAAAATAATTTTGGACAATTGTCCTGGGTGACACATTTTTTGCCTCAAGTGACCAGCGTCGGTTGAACACCGCCTTTGGTCTACAAGACTTGTTTGAACTTTAGTTGCAGTGCCTTGCCTACTTTGTCTAGTCTGTTGATTGTTGGGACCACCCAGTCAGAGGTGTGTACCTCATGAGTCAATTTTGTGAAGGTTGTTTTCAAAAAGTCTGTTTGACAAGTGACGAATAGTTGTGGAAATATAATTGTGTTAGCTCTTGAGTTGATTGTTGCTTGACTTGATTGTTGAGTGTTATGCAGTCACAGCATATTGGCACACCATTGCTTGTTTCGAGTCATCAGACAACTTTGTTCTAGTTGTGTAAAGGTTCGTGTGAATCATTCATTGTCTCACTTTTGTACCAAGCCTTGGGTCCAGCACCAATGCCTAACCTCCAGGTGCCAAGGTAAACACAGCTTTCTTCAGATCTTTCCCTGTGTGAGTGTGACTCTCTTACCGCTTGTGTTGGTCAGGACACGGAGAATGCATTGTGATACAATTGGTATATATAGTCGCCTTGTTAGTTCACGTCCGCATAGTCTGTCACTTACCTACCTGCCACCACCGGTAACCTCTCGCCATATTTGCATTGCAGTGAGGGTTAAGTGGACTGAGCTACCGGTGAGGTCAGAGTGTGCTCCTAGGCTGGACTAACCGCTGTGGAAGGGGTACACCGAGGAGTCCACGATTTCTAACCCAAGGCCAACCTGGGTGCAGACAGGCCAAGTTACAGTACAGGGCATGGCGTGACGAGGACTAGGGTAGAGGAAATGATCCAGCGCGGGCAACAGTGTAGGATGAGACCACCAGTGACCGGCAGACCTGAGTGAGTGCCAGTGCAGGACCACAACCATCAACACGGAGTAATGTCATGTTACCTGAGTCTACATGTAAGCATCCTCTTACGTAGGCCAAGACTACTCGTGTACCACACAAACATGAAACCCAACCGAGTGACGGCTTAGGTGACGCCTCGGTGCAACAAGCAACCACCACACGAAAAACACAGCCACCAACGCACAGAGCAAGCGCGGGCCCACCACAAAGGTACCCGACGCATACCCAGCCAGATGCCAGGCACAGGCGTATGCGTACGCGTGTGATGGGGAATAATTCCCTGCTGAGGCCAACAACCACGAACACCACAGCCAGGAGGACCCAGAGAGGGCGCCAGGCACCAAGACCCAACAGAGGGACCAAACACCACATAGGGCGCACAGAGCGACGCACACAGCGCGCGCGGCCCACGCAAACAGCAGACAGGCAGAAAGGGCACAGAGGTGCAACATACACCAAAGCATGAGGCTATTGTTTTTTGTGCCTCCGAGCAAGCTCTCCGGCATGTAGGGGAGTGCTCTGGCACTCCTTACGTACAGACACACATGCATGCTACACACACTAAGTTGATGTAGGCATTTCTTTGGTAACTCTCAGTGGAATTGATTTACTGTCCCCTTCAGAATTCCCTGGCGGATCGGAGGCGCAAGCCTGACGACGACCAGTGGTTGATATGCTCAGTTCTGCAGCCACCATCTGTCTTGTATCCAATTTTCTATTCAGACCAGCCACAAGATCATTGAGTTTCGCACCTAGATCAGGCACAGCACAAGCACAGAGACAGACACCACACTGACAGTGAGGGACAGTCGGATGATGCCATCAGGCCAACAAAGTTTCGCACCTAGATCAGGCACAGCACAAGCACACAGACAGACACCACACTGACAGTGAGGGACAGTCGGATGATGCCATCAGGCCAACAAAGTTTCGCACCTAGGTCAGGCACAGCACAAGCACAGAGACAGACACCACACTGACCGAGCGGCCTTTTTACAATGGTTACAATCCTTTGCCCTATTCACAGCTACAGACAGTCATGTTGGTTCAGGTTAAGGTTCATTTTTAAAGTTTACTGTTTGTTGATTCATGACAGTTTACACAGGTTGACAGTTAGTGGTGTTTGCAATTTGTTTGCAGTTTTTGTTCAAGCTGAGTAGTTTCGATGTGCCTAGTGTGGCTGAAACTGATTCGCCAGTTATATGTTGTGTGTTGTATGGCTTGTCCAACGGCCATAGCCAGTCGCTGCATGTAAATTACACAGCCAGCAGAAGCAGTCAGAGCACCCAGAACAGAAACCACGAGCCACTACCACGAGCCACAGCAGGCAGACAGAGCTTAATTGCCACAAGTCACACCTGCAGTCAAGCAGTTTTTTCGCCACAAGTCAGTTAGTAAGTCAGAATTCCCTGGCGGATCGGAGGCGCAAGCCTGACGACGACCAGTGGTTGATACGCTCGGTTCTGCAGCGTGGTTGATACGCTCAGTTCTGCAGCCACCATCTGTCTTCATTCCAATCATTACCCAATTCGATTATCCAATCCTTCAATCTTGCATTGTCTAATGCCTCCGAGCAAGCTCTCCGGCATTAGGGGAGAGTCGCTGCGCCACTCCCTACTTTTTTACTTTGTGCTGTACAGTGTATGGCACTTACTGCGTGTACATGTACGCTGGTCCTTTGGGACGACAGTTTTTTTCTTCTTGCCGCCGCCCACCCCAACCATCCTCACCGCCCGGCTTAGGGGAGTGTAAGGGAACCAGTGAGCGAGGGTCGGAGGGAGCGAGCGAGTGAGTGAACGAGGGATGAAGCGTGGTGTGAGCCCGAGTGAGTGAGAGAGCGAGCGAGAGAAGCCAGAGTGAGCGAGAGAGAGCGCACGCGCACACCAGAGCAGAATTTTTGCGCCGCTCATGAATAGAGATAAGCGATATATGTCAATATGCGTGATTCGCATTCGTGTATACTTACGGGCCATGGTATGTGTCTATTTCCTTTAGGGGATTCTCAGCATGAATTGTGTGCTGAGAAGTGAGTCTCCTGTGGACATGTGAATATCACCGCCGTATATGAGTCAACCAACACAACTCGTATTTGCTCTGCCCGCTACGTGTTTGCCTTGTCGGATTTTCTGTACTGGATTTCGTTATTGGATTTCATTATCAAATATTCAAGATAGTGGGCATAAAGAGAGAGACTCCAAAAGCCTCGTCTGCCAATCAGGCTGTACCCCGAGAAAGAATCAAAGTGCTTACAAGACAAGTCAGCACTGCACTTACAGTTTTACCCCCCCCGGATGGGAAATCTGTCATTCTGGGATCCCCAAAATGACAGTTTCTGGGTGTTTTACCCCCCCCCCGTGATGGGATTTCTGTCATTCTGGGATCCCCAGATGACACGTTCAGGGTGTTTTACCCCCCCCGGATGGGAAATCTGTCCTTCCGACGTCCCCCAGATGACAGTTTCAGGGTGTTTTACGCCTCTCCCTGATGGGATTACTATCATTCTGGGATCCCCGGATGACAGTTTCAGGGTGTTTTACCCCCCCCCCCGTGATGGGATTTCTGTCATTCTGGGATCCCCAGGTGACAGTTTCAGGGTGTTTTACCCCCCCCCTGATGGGATTTCTGTCATTCTGGGATCCCCAAATGACAGTTTCTGGGTGTTTTACCCCCCCCCGGATGGGAAATCTGTCATTCCGACTTCCCCCAGGTGACAGTTTCAGGGTGTTTTACCCCCCCCCCTGATGGGATTTCTATCATTCTGGGATCCCCAGATGACAGTTTCAGGGTGTTTTACCCCCCCCCCCCTGATGGGATTTCTGTCATTCTGGGATTCCCAGATGACAGTTTCTGGGTGTTTTACCCCCCCCCCCGTGATGGGATTTCTGTCATTTTGACGTCCCCCAGATGGCAGTTTCAGGGTATTTTACCCCCCCCCAGATGGGAAATCTGTCATTCTGACTTCCCCCAGATGGCACCTTCAGGGTGTTTTAGCCCCCCCTGATGGGAAATCTGTCATTCTGGGATCCCCAGATGACAGTTTCAGGGTGTTTTACCCTGCCCTGATTGGATATCTGTCATTCTGGGACCTTGCAATAGGTCTGGAATATCTCTGTTAGTCCACAGACGCCCAGACAGACAGACTGAGAGACAGAAGAACAGTCGCAAATGCACGACGCGACGCCAGAAGGAATTGTTAGACAATCATTCACAGAGCGTGAACGATGTGTTCTATGTAGACAAATAATTTGGTGAATTATTAGTCTCTGTCACGGATTTCTGTTTAGGCCGAGTAGACACCAGAGTTTCATGGCCGTATGTTGGGAGATCGAGGGGGAACGACAATTAGATTTCGCTGATAAGGGAGATCCTGTTTGGTTGGGTCATGCACGATTCAGTTGGTGATTCTTGGTCAATCTCCCTTGGTATCATCGAAGGACCTTCAGTTATGTGCCATGATTAGTCGTTAGAGTAGTAATCATCTTAGATAGAGGTGATGGCTTCATGGTCTTTGAGATATTGAGGTTTTGATGTGTCATGTTTGCTTGAGTTATGTTTGGCTTTCTCTCCCCAAATTCATTTTGAGATGTATGAATTGTTTGGAGTTTGCAAGCCCATATTGTAGTTTGCGTGGATGTTTGTTGCATTGTGATGCGGGGCATGTTGTCATCACAATGCTTGCTTCTCTTCTCCTCTTGTCCTCTTTGTGTGTTTTGGTGTTGGTATCCTTTCATGCCTTGTTCTTCAACAAGGCATCCAAAGGACCCGCACGTATGACTCGCTAAACACGCCATGCTACCTTGGTGGGTGTTGGGCCACACCACCCCGATGCCTCCAAGCAGTGCGGCACGTGTTTGAGTCAATGTAAGAGAAGGCATTGTACCATGGCATATGTGCACGCATACTAATATAGCTTGAACTTCGTTCCGCAGTTGGTGACCATGGAAGGACTAACTAGAGAGCAAGTCGAGATATGTGCCCGTGGGGTAAGGCAAATTAGCCTTGCATGCAACCCCCAAAGTCATGAAGTTAGCGGTTGGGGCTTCGTCACGGTGACTTCATGAACGGGCTCCCCAACTCTCACACCCGGTCCGTGTCGTTCATTTGAGTAAACCTCTACTAACGTCTTTGTTCCCGAGCCGCAAAAGGAACATCGTAAAATTGAACCACATCGTACAATTGAAGCGCCACGCATACAAGGCCGTGTAGACTGCCGCCATGAGCACTCACACATGGGCTACAACTTGGGGGTGAGGGAATACTATTCCCAATGGAACACATAGCTCAGAACACATGACCTATGGATAGTACAACCCGAGATGGACCCAGCCACACAGCCATTTCGCAAGCGCTACAAGCCACGAGCCAAGGAGACACAAGCAAGGTCTCCTGAACGACGCACGAAACACACCGCACCGGACGCACACTAGACAGCTACTAAGCCTCTTCAACAAGGCATCCAAAGGACCCGCACGTATGACTCGCTAAACACGCCATGCTACCTTGGTGGGTGTTGGGCCACACCACCCCGATGCCTCCAAGCAGTGCGGCACGTGTTTGAGTCAATGTAAGAGAAGGCATTGTACCATGGCATATGTGCACGCATACTAATATAGCTTGAACTTCGTTCCGCAGTTGGTGACCATGGAAGGACTAACTAGAGAGCAAGTCGAGATATGTGCCCGTGGGGTAAGGCAAATTAGCCTTGCATGCAACCCCCAAAGTCATGAAGTTAGCGGTTGGGGCTTCGTCACGGTGACTTCATGAACGGGCTCCCCAACTCTCACACCCGGTCCGTGTCGTTCATTTGAGTAAACCTCTCTGATGGTTTACTTTGTTGCTTTAATTTGCTTTGATATTGTTTTGAGTTTATTCCTTTTTGGAATCATTTGTTATGTAGCTTTGGGTTGAATTGAGTATTGATTTTGCTCTCATGCCTTCGTGTTTGGTAGGAATGTGCTTATCTTTGTGTTGCCCCCTTTGTAGATAAGCACAAGATGACATTATGTTATCAATAATTCAGAAGTTGATTTGAATTTGGCCTTTGCGGTATACCTCGTGACCTCCATTGTGCATTGGGTGCATTCGGGAACCTTGGTGGATTTTTTTTTGCAAAAGTGGGGTGTGTGTGTCACTTCACCAATATCACCACCACAAATAGACACCAAGATAACAATCTTGTGCTTATCAGTGTGACAAGACACGTCCCCTTTGGGTTTATCAAAGCTTTGGACATTTCAAGAAGGGTGCTTGCTTTCTATTTCTTTTGCAATGAGCGAATCGGTGGAATATCACGACGAGCAAGCCTCACAATCCATTGATTGTCAAGATGCATCGGTTACAACGAAGGTAATCACGGAGAAAGGTCGGCAATTTGATTCGTCTATTGAGGCACTACTCGATGCCCTACACGACCAATACGTGACGCCGACTCAACACGCTTCGGTTGACGAATCCGGGAGTCGATCAAATCGACGGGTGTCGTTTGGCGATACAAGGCGACCGTTATTCAAAATGGGTATCACACCAAGGGGAAAGGACCACTCGGTGCGCTTTAAGAAACCAAAAAAGCGCCGCGTTTCACAAACCGAAGATGGAGATGAAGCATATGAAAGGTCCGAAAATGCAATTGTGCATGTGCCCAAGAGCCTCGTGAATGCCATAGCCAAGAAAATTCATAACCAGGTGATGGGAGATGTGTTACAACGCATGACACCGAATCAAGAGTATAAGAAGCTCGTGCAACGTGTTGAAAACTTGGAACAAGAACCAATGGAGAGCGAACATGATAAAATAATTGATCATGAGCGGATGGAAGAACACATTCGAGACCTTCAAACGCGCTTGAATCAACACGACGAAGATGTCAAACAATCAAAGGAGCATCAAGGAGATACACGGCGCCTTGAGAGACAGTTGCGTGAAATACAATCCGACATGGCCGGACAAGGAGAATGCAAACGACTCGCCGGCCAACTACAAGAGCTTAGGAGTGCCATGGAACGCCAAGACAATGATACCATGCAATTGAAGGACACCATGAAACAAGGCATGACGAGCACACATGGTGATCAAGAGCGTTTGCAACACCAAATGGAGGACGGCCAACGTACACAAGAACGGCTTGCACTGCGAGTGGGACAAGTCAAAGAGTCCATACACCACGATCAGCAACAGTTGCAACAAAAACACGTGACTATGGAATCCAAAGTGCGAGGGTTGGGGCAATTGGTGAAGCAAGCGAACACAGCGAGTGAAGAGGCGCACAAGAGTGGTCAAGCATTGACCAAACGGGTTGATCAAATGGGGAGAGAAATATATGAGACGCAAGTACGCATCCTAACGGAGCAATTGGGCGAAGAGAGAAAATTGTGGGATATCAGATTTGGGCGACTTGAAGACTGGTTGACGGACGCTGATAAGCAACGCCGTGAGCAGACTTCGCAAGATAGTGCACGGATGGATCAATTTTCGGATTGGATTATGAAAGTGGAGCGCAAAACTGATTTGCCCACACTTGCTGTTGGTCATATGCCACAAGAACGGTCCATGGACGTGGAGCGCATGATACAGATCAAACTGGATGCATGCAGCCAGGTGGCCAAGAAAGTGGAACAACTACAGCGACAAATTAATGACGATATACAGCATGGTGTGCGAGCAAGAGAGGAGTTGGCGGCGCAGACCAAGGTGAGCATGGAGGCATGCACCAGGAGCCCAGCGAACATGGATAAGCAGGTGAAGCAGTGTGCCCGTGAGTGGGAAACAACATGCGCCAACATACAGGAAGAAGTACAAAATGCATTGGGACACGTCACCACGTGTAAAGAGATCCGGCGGGAGTTGCAGATGGAGCTCACGACGTGGCGAGAGATGAAGGAGCACACAGCACACGGGGCTGACGACTCCCGCGGCACAATGGGTCAGTGGGAACCTGCAGTGCAACATCTGAGCAGCCAGATCGCAGAGATGCGGGTGACTGGATCCACGCAAACAGCCGAGTTGAAAACATATGTTGATCAACAAGTGACAGAAACAGGTCGAAGGTTACAGGAGACCTTGCAGCGGGACATCCAGGCACACGCTGATACGCTGACTACTGGGGTCCAAAAACAACTGGCCGACTCCGAGAGGGCGCTAGAGCGAAAGATCGGGGTGCGGGACCCATGGACGTCATTTCAGGGTGAAAGACGGGAAATTCAACAGCATGCTGATCGGCAAATGCAGAAATTGCAGACAGGAGTAGCAATCGACCTACAGGGCCTGGGGGAGCAGATTGCGGCGGTACAAGAAATGGAACACGCACTGAAGGACGAGGTGTGTGAGGGTGTCAGGCAAGTCACTGAATACGTGGACAACCAGATCAGTGCCGCCACAACTGCGCAACGACGTCAGCGTGAGCAAGACCTGAAAAAGATCATGACAGAGGTTGAAAGCCAAGGCAGTGGCATACAACAACAGGCGCAACAAGATATACAACGGTATGTCGAACAGCGTGTGAAGGAAGTGCACGCAGGACTGGCTGAGGAGCTGCAGAACCGATCGGGGCGAGTCCACGGAATACGCCAGTCAGGGGACGTCCGAAAGTTGCAGGAAGCATGCGACAATTGCGCCGACGGGTACGGCAAATGGAAGATACGCCGTCCATTTCAAGTTTATCAACCTCAGAGCAGGAGAGTGACAGTGATGGATCTGGGAGACGGCCCATTGAGGGCCACAGAAAAAGATTTCGATCTAACCAGCACCAAAGTTTTCCTAACCTCCCCCCCCTTCCAAAGGCAATTTGTGGAATGCCTCAAAGAGCATGTCCCCACAGTGAGGACCCCTGGGGGACCTATGTTATGGGTTGTTGTGCATGTCATGGTGAAATGCATTGAGGGTTTGTATGAGCTTTGGAGGGTGAGGGAGTTGTACACTCTAACCCAAGTGGAACGCCACCGTGCGTTGACCACAAAATTTTCAAAAGCGTGGGGAGACTCAGGTTGGTCCCCCACCAGGTGGATCCATTGGTGCTTGGCACATTCCACCTTTTTTGCCGAGAAATGGAGGAACATTTTTCAGTTTTCCTCCATCCCAACGGAGTATCGGCATGGGCCTTACAAGAGGAGGCTCAAAAATTGTTTTAAGGGTTGGTCTTTGCTGAGGCCAAGTATGTCCCTCCGCCACATGCACCATTGCATGTCCATGAACGCCCTGGAGCAAGGGCTTTTGGGACTGGAGGCAGCCAAGGCCACAGACATTGATGACTTTGTATGAAAAACGACCACAGATGCTTTGTGCCAAGTGTTTTGTGTTGTTTGTCCTAGGGAGGGAGGGAGGAGGGGTGCGCGATAACTACCCGCGATAACTGCGCGATAACTGAGTTATCGCGCGATAACTAGCGCGATAACTAGTTAGAGCAAGGTGCTCTAACTGCGTTCTAACTCTGTTCTAACTGTGCTCTAACTCTTTGACCCCCCCCCCAAAAACCACCCCCATGATGCGGGTTATGTGGGGAAAGAAAGGGGATGGGGGGTTTTTGAGGGTGCTGAATCCATTTTTTTAGGTGGTTTGCCCCAAAATTGAGGGTAGGTGGGTGTTCCAGAAATTGCGTTCTAACTAGGGGTTCCGCACCACGCCCTAGAACGCTGCATCCCACAGGTGTGACAAAGTCTGGGCGGTGCCGCCGAAACACCTAAGCAGCAAGGACCCTCCGCCCAGTGCATGCAGGTTGTTCCAGGACAAGGCGCGGGCCGTCACAGCGGAGCACGACGACACGACGGACGAGGAATCGCGGTATGGAGGGCGAGGGCGTGATAGGGGCCGTACAGTGGATCACACACGTTACAGGGGGTACGAGAAATCACGACCCTCCTCACGACGTCACAGTCATCGCACACGGCGCGGAGGGCATGGACACGGCGACTCGGACGAGTGAGAACACCCTGGGCAGCGACGATACGAGGGTCGTTCTGGACGTGGAGGAGGCCGAGACCAAGATGATTCTGAGGACTCCAGCTCTTCGGACAGCAGTAAGGACGATCGTCGGAGAGGACGATGGGATGACGGTGACACAGAAACTGACAGTGGGTCATCGGCACATGGTCACCGACGCGATGGACGCAAACGAGGGCATCACAGACGCCGGAACGACAGGCGGCGGTCAGAAGAGCCTGATCTGGGCGGGTATGGCTCCAGTGGCGGGCTGGCATGGGAGCAGCAGGCATGGTGCTACAACAAACGTGGGTACTTCGACCCATACAAGGCACTGAAGCCACCGCGAACTTCTCTGCGACGGCCCATAAAACCTACAGGGATACCCATGGCATGGACTTTCAATGAAGTCATGCCCCGCAGGCCAGCAGAATTGTCTCTTCAAAAGGCCTCACGTGAACACCGGCGGGCGTTCAAAAGAAATTGGAAACAGTCCATGAGAGAATTGATGGGATCCAGAGCATTTGCGTCACTGGAGGAGAAACTGCAGATGCCCTGTTGGAATGGCAAGCTGGCGGAATTCCCGGAGTGGGATAAGCTCTTCCGCATCTGGTATAGCGAGTTGGGGGTACATCTCACAACTAAAATGCAAGTGCGAGCCCTGGTGGCAGCCATGCCAGAAACGGGCCAGTACCGACAAAAGAAGTGGAGTGACCGCCAGCAGGCATCCGGACTGACATTCCACGAGCTATATCAGCTGATCTGTGAGGCCGGGTACAGTGAGCAGGACCCGGGCCATGCTGAGGCATACTGGACGTCGGCACGGCTACCTCGACGGCTCGACCCTGATGCCATGGCTGGCTGGTTCAATGACTGGCTGCAGAGGGGTGCAGAGGTGGCTGGAGGAGGAGTACCGCATGCGCAGGCTCACCGTCAACTGATGGGTGTCATGCTGCACCATGAAGAATATGGTGCCACATCAGGATGGGCGCGCATGCGACAAAATGTCATCAACAAAATGTCAGAAACAGGCATGGCATACACATACATTGAGCTGTACCTTGTTATCATGGATCACCTCCGGGCGAATGCGGCGACGAAGGTCCACAAAGGATACAATTATGCTGAGTTTTATGAACACCAACAGGATGCACATGTGCGCAATGTGCAAACGGCAGACGATGAAACAGAAATGGCTTGGGAAACGGAGGCAGAATGGTGTCTCGACGGCGATGAACAATGGGTAGATGATGAGGCAGACGTGAAGGCCATCCAACACAAGGACCAGGGAGGCCGAAAAAACGAAAAGTTCTGCACCCATTGCGAAGAATATGGTCACCTCCGGGAGACATGCTTCATACTGCATCCTGAATTGAAGAGAGGGGCTGGCGGAGGACGACGGGATGATCCAGCACAGCCGGGCTCAACCCAACGGGGCCCCATGGGCGGCAAAGGAGCCAAAGGGGATGGCAAAGGCGCATTGGGCGGAGGCCCTGCGGACAAGGGCAAGGGCAGAGATAACCAGCGGCAGCATCCCCAACGAAAATCGGACACGCCATCCACGCCGAGACAGGAGGACAGACAACGCTCCGCCAGACCCGACCAGCGCGGAGAGGGGCCCAGAGACCGGTCCCGCTCAAATTCGCGGGGGAGCAATACCTCCAGACAGTCTCAGGGAACCAAGTGCCACACCTGCGGGAAACCTGGGCACTTCAGCAGAGAGTGCCCTGAAGCCCTCAAATGCCATAAATGTGGCCGCCCGGGCCATATTGCCGCCAACTGCCCCCACCAAGGGTGAGGTGCGACATGTATGTGTTCGCTCTGTCGGAGCGCGGTCCATGGATCAGTGGGAAGACATACCACGGTCTACAATGAGAGTCCAGCAAGGGATCGAAGCCATTACTCGTCGTCCCACAAAGGTGGCCAAGTGCAGAACACAGAAATCTATGATTACGCCTGTGAGTTTGCACGTACAGGGGATGCCTGACATACTCCCCATCGAGGTGGATGCCTTGCAGAACACCGGATCGGAACTACCAGGGGCGGCAGGACGCTCCCTGTTGCCAGCCAAGTGCTGGGCGCCAGCGAAACTGGCACTGCAAGTCAAAGGGGCTGGAGAGGCAGCCATTGCCGGAGGCCAACACGGAGCCCTAGCGACAATTTCAGTCACTGGTTGGTCCCCAAGAGGTCCAGTTACCATGGACTGTCAGTCAGTGTATATTTGGCAAGTGGAAGTGGGAAATAGGCTCATCCTGGGCTTCCCATTTTTGTCAGCATACCGATTGGCCCTCATACCGGGCTTGCCTTATCTTGTTCCTGTTGAATATTTGCGTTATACACTCACCACCACACCCACAGTTTATCAGGGTCACAGGTGTAAACACTGCCAGTGTAATACCATCTGTCCCTTCCACCATCGTGTGAGTGTGTTGCGTGGGCATGCAAAAATCGCTCAGCTTGAAACATCTCCCCCCTCCTCCTGTATTGATTTTCCTTCTTCCCCCTTCCCCCTTCCCCCTCCCCCAGTGAAGGTCAAGTGCATCCTTCGACCTTCAGCTCTTGCTTTGGCTGCCCTGAGCCCATGTGCTGCTCCCACTTTCACAGAACCCACGGAGAGAACACAGAAGTTCGAATCCGAGACGACCAGTACAACTACAGCCCAGCGCCCACACAAGCAGATGTGTCGCCAGGGGTCTGCAGGGGTGCTAGGTCCGAGGGACAGACAGCTCAGTTCGCCTCATTTTGTGCATTCGCCATATTCTGTGCATACATACGACGCACGTACGGACAGTCGTCAACGCAATGATGTACATTATTCAGAGATGTTCAAGGGAGATCAGGGTGGCAACGCCAGTCAGGGCCAGACGGAAGGCAGCACAGAGCGATGTGCCGAAGGTACGACAGGACACCAGGTCAGTTTCTCTCCTGAGTCTTCATGGATAGTACATGAATACGACGACGCATACAGCCCTCTCATGTATGGTGGACGTATTCGTGCATGCATTCTTGAAAAACTTCCAACACACATAATACATTCCACTGGTGATTGTCACCACAGGATCTCCGCGGCCGAGGCTGACGAGCCAGAGCGACCAATCAGAATCCAGCGGGAACATGAGCCGATGCAGGTGTGCTCTGACAGAACCCCTGAGTTTCACAGAGAGCACGCGTGGCGCGCGGTCTCACGAAATCCCTGGGTCCCTCAAAGCCAGCTTGGGAGGGGAGTGGAATGTACTATAAGGATCCCTGAGGACAGTCCAGGCGACCAGCAATACGCCGTGGCTGTTCGCAAAAACGGCGCTGAAGCGCACCCAACGGCCTGCCGAACTGCCCTGTGGGGGGGCGGTCAAGGACCAGTGGGCACATTATAACTATTGGGGCGCCCTGCCTGATCAACAGGACGATGACCAACCCCCCACCCCCAGCGAAACGCAAAACCCCGGTTCAGTTCAGAAATCTCAGGAATCTGCGAGAACCCCCCCCCCCTTGCGCAGGACAGACAGTGTTCAGCACACCCGACCCCCCCCCCTGTAACCAGAGGGAGGGAACGAGTGGGCTGGAGAAAGCCCCCTGTCCACAGCGAGACGATACACTGATGCCTATTGCCCTGCCCGTTTCACCATTGACGCGGGCGAAGGCATCAACAACAAAGTACCAGCAAAGCATCGAAACGGCGTGCCGAGCAGTACGCACTGTTCTGGCTGAACGCCATGAGTTTGAATCCTGTCACAGGTGCACAGGGGAGTCCTGTGTTCCGGACACGCTGGCACATTTACATGCCAGCACAGATGGGGACAGTGTGTATATACAGCCCATAACCGCACGGGTAAGTCAGATCAAAGGGGACACAACAGCGGGCCAGAGTGACTCTGAGAAGGCAGAAGCCACTGAGGTTGCAGTAATACTGGCCGCTGGGTGTGTGGCCTTTGGTGTACTCAGTACGCCTGTGCTGGCGTTGGCAGTATGCAGATTGTCACACACGATGAAGCTAGGTGGTGGAACTGAGTATCCACCAACCCCAGAACAGAAGACCACAACGTTGGTCCCACGGCATATGGCACAAACTCACAGGTGCTGGACTGTGGAGGACCAGCGAGCGGCGGCAATTTTACACGCTGCAATTGACATGGATCAGCCAGGACAAGAGAGAGACCCTGGACTGTATCCGAAAATCTCTGACAGCAAACAGCTAGACCAGCTGTGGGAGAATCCCACACCAATGAGTGCGTCGGATCCAGGGATGTCGTCGGAGGATGACTCCTCACAATCAGACACAGCACATCTTGACAAGCAGTGGGCTCCTGACTACTTCATGGGTGGTTGGGGGTATCCTAGGCACTTAATGACCCTCTGCCATAAGGAGCTGCCACAGATACAGGAGGAACATACAGGTACAGACCTGACCTCGCTGGACTTGTGGACAGACTCAGTGGAGGGCATTACCTCTGAAAATGATTCACAGTCCCCAGAGGACGGGTCAGATAAGTCGGAGGTCGGAGCAGTGGCAGCCAGGCACAAAATGGGACCGGTGGCAGGATCCCCACCAAGACAGGACCATCTCACTGACCAGGCTATAGTCCACAGCACACAGGGTTTGAAGTTGCAGAAACAGCGCAAAAAGAAATATCGACGCTACACCTCTCCTTATGGTCATTATGACCACACTGGAGACCTGTGTGTCCGCCCAGAAGTGTACAGACGCATTGTTGCCTGGGCGGCACAATATGAATTGGTCCCTGATCTGGACCCATTTGCACAGTCTGTACATACGGCCAAAGTCCCTCATTTTCAGGGTCCGAAACAGGACGGACTGTCTGTAAATTGGTCAGGGTGAACACTTTGGCTTTTTCCGCCCACGGCATTGTACAGACAGTCAGTGCAGAAACTGCAGGCAGAGGGATGCAGGGGCATTGCAATTATCCCCGTCAGGAAACAATGTCCCTGGTTCTGGGCGTTTGGGGAATGCATTTTAGACTGGGTGGACGTACCTCAGAGTGCGCCCCTGTTTGAAACCCCACAAGGCGACCCCTTGCACACCCCTGGACATGCTCAATGGCGCATTGTCGTTTTTGACGCTGTAGGTCAACAAGACGGCGGCGACAATACACCGGAGCCAGAGCAACAAGTCCGTACTGAGCAACCGCAACCACACAGGTATACTAATTGGCTACCTCCCATGGAATTGCCCGAGTCTTCAGCACCGGCCGATGAGTGGGCCAGAGAGGCTCATTGGAAGCCTACTGATGGATGTACCGCTCAAGGAGACAGGTTACGTCACAATGATTCCACAGTCCAGAACTGTGAGGCCCCCCCTGCCGGCTCCGCGAGTACTGTCAGTGGCCAAGAGCCACAACCCCAGCGAGTTCACAAAACCGCAGATACTTGTAAGGGTGATTGCCATGCAACGCCAGATGAGACATCAGCACAGAAAATAACGCAGAGAACAGAATTGTATGATACCAATCATACCGCGTCAGAGCGACGTGGTGACACGCACACAACTATTCCTGAGGATAATTCAGGATCATATAAGGCCAGTTCCCACACAGACTGCGATATACCTAGGTATATGCGCCGGAACAAAAAATATCGTAAGCATGCCTCACGCTCAGCAACTCAAGCAGGGCACGCTTACTTGCCGAATCGTGACGAGAGTCTTTCTGAGAGAGAGAGCAGGGTTTTGAATGATTCTTATAAGCGTAGTATCCAGTCAGTAATTCAGGCTGATGAGGAGCACCCAGACTGTGCCCGGTATAGGGAACTAATTATGCAGGAGTTCAGGGAGTCAGTTTTCACCCCCCTGAAGTTCAAGGAGGATCGCTGGGTGAAGAGGGGTCCCAAGGAGATCAGCCAAGTTAAGCTGACGCCGATACAGGGAGCAACCCCGAAATCACAGAAGGCGATCAGGACAGTGGGTATCCGGGAAGCCTTGCTGTACGAGAAAATACAAACATTTTTGGAACGTGGGTACATTGAGCCCTGCTCCAAAAATACTGAGTGGGTGAGTAGAGCGTTTTTAGTCCCCAAGCCTAACGGTAAGTGGCGTTTAGTAATAGACTATAGGTATGTAAACACACAGCTTAAGGGACAAAATTTTCCGATCCCCATTATTGAGGATCAAATTGCCAACCAGCATGGCAATTTTTTATGGACGCTGGTGGACCTACAGGACGGGTTCCACCAGATGCACGTGGAACAGGACAGTCGCAAGTACACTGCGTTTATTACCCCTTTCGGGGTATACCAGTGGCGCGTCCTGCTCATGGGTGTCAAGGTGGCACCACAAGTTTTTCAACGTATGGTCGACTACATACTTACCAGGCCGGGGGTTGATTCTAGTCGACCATACATCGACGATGTCCTCACTGGCACGGGTAAACACCTGGTAGGTAAGGGTAAACTCAGGGACAGCAGGGCATACATTGACTTGATGAAGTCTAACAGGCCAGAGGACAAGGCAGTGGTCAGGGAGTATCTGGATGAGCACTTCCAGGCAGTGCGTGCATTGTTCTCGGCTTTGGCTGCGGCGGAGCTAACCGTCAAGCCTGAGAAGTGCCATTTCTTCAGGACCACTGTCCAGTATGTGGGACACGTCCTGCGGGCTGGGCAACGCATGCCCAACCCTGCCAAGACTGAGGCAATCAGGGAATGGCAGGAGGGGGACATCACCACCCCCAAACAGCTAAAGGGGTTCTTGGGGCTAGCAAACTGGTATGCCCTGTACATACCCAAGTTTGCACAGCACGCTGCGCCTCTCATGGAGGCTTTAAGGGGGAAATATCAGTTTGAGGCAGCGGCTGTGGGCCCCAATGAACGCCTGAACCCTGATGGCACCCCCCTGAAGAAAAGAAAGAGGGTCAAGTTGTCCGCCAAGGAATCACGCATCGTGTGGAACGATGCCATGAGGGTGGGATTCAGGGCAATCAAGGATTCCTTGGTGGACGCGGTCAATCTTTATATCCCCTCCCCCGAAGGTAGATGGCGTATTTTTACTGACGCCAGTGATTATGCCGTGGGGGGAACATTGGAGCAAGAGCAACCGGATGGGAGCTTCCACCCGGTTGCATTTTTTTCAAAGAAGCTCCAGGGGACGGGCACAGGACATGGAGCCCAGGGTCAGCGTGGATGGACCCCCCGTGAGAAGGAAACATACGCTGTGGTATGTTGCCTACTCAAATTCCAGGCATGGATTGGGGGTGCTGAGGTCATGGTGAAAACTGACCATGGCAGTATCCTCCAGTGGTACAAGGAGGACTTGTGTACCATCTCTTGACCCCTGGGGAGACGGGGCCGATGGCACCAGTTCCTGTCTTGATTTGATTTAACAATCGAGTACCACCCAGGGGAGCAAAACGTCGTCGCGGACTGTTTGTCCCGATGGGCGTATCCTGCGGGGGCAGCGCAGGATTCAAATTTTCATGGGTCCGACCTGGATCTGGAGGGCTGGGGCAGGGATGAAAGGGAAGCAGTTGAGCGGGGGCGCCAACAGCTAAAGCAGGATCACCCTGAGCTCTTCCAGCTAGAAGCGACGCTGCTCAGGATAATGGCTGAGCGTTCTGATGAACCCCCTCACCCCCCAGCCGACCAGGGAGATGCCTCTGAGGACCAGGAATTCATGTCTGTGCGTTCATACAATCGATTACTGAGACACATGTGGACTGATGCTGCGTCTGATCTGAGCGAATATCCCCATGCACTTTGCGTTGTTTCGCAGGGAGTCGCAGATGCCGGTCCCACGCGGGCAGAGCGCAAGCGACGGAAAATCCACAGCAGGTATACATCCCAGCACAGGAGGGTGAATCTCAGTGCAGCAATGAGCTCCATGGGCTGGCACGTACCTGGGCTGGAGCTGCTGAACATGGGACCAGTCAAGGCTGTCAAGCTCCCAGCTCAGATCAAAATTTTACACGATTCATGGGAGGTATATTATCAGTCAGATGACATCATTGGTCCCATTTGGCCTCAGCTGCAGCAGGATAGGGTGCTGCACCCATACGTTTATTGTGATGGCAAAGTGCGCAGGGAGGGACGCATAGTAGTGCCTAGTAAAATTTTAAGGGGGGTGTTGGAGGCCCTACATTGCTATGCGCATCCCGGGATGGAAAAGCTACTGCAGCTTTTCAAAAGGCGCTTCTGGACCTCCAAGGGCCATACGGCACTGGAGCAGGAGGTGGCACATGTCTGCAATCACTGTGGGGTGTGCCAGGTGGTGAAACCACGCAGGGGTCCACAGCCAGACACATTGGATTACTATCCAATACCTGAATACCCCTTCTCTTCGCTCTCGATGGATTTTTTGAGCCTCGAGAGCAATCCCATCACAATAGACAATCACACATACAATTATATCTTCATTGTGGTATGCAGACTTACGGGATACATTTTGGGAATCCCCTGTAATACTCATATTACAGCAGAGGAACTGGCCAGGCTTTTTCTGCAGCGGGTGGTGTGCTTCTTTGGGTTACCACAGGAGGTATATTTTGACCAGGATCACTTCGTCAATTCCAAATTTTTTCAGACATACGCCCAAATGTCGCGCATTGAGTCGGTGTTGTCCTCTGCTTATCGGCCACAGGCCAATGGCAGGGCGGAGAGTGCTGTGCAACTGGTTATAAGCAGTCTCCGCAAGTTTTTAGTGCAGAAGCAGGCTACCAACTGGCTGGAGCTGCTGCCACTGGCCCTGTGGTGTCTTAACGACCTACCAGGGCCAGCAGGATTCTCCCCCCATCGGTTGGTCTTCGGTCGGGACCCGATAGGGTTTGGGGACTGCCCGCCAGTTTCTGTGGCACAGGGATCTGAAGACGCTCGCACGTTCTTCTAAAGGCTGGTGAACCAGCGGGCTCAGGTTAGGAAGAAACTGACTGCAATACACAACAAACTCACTGAAGCACACAACCACAGGTTCCCGCTCACTGTATACACTCCGGGGGAGCGTGTGCTCATTCGTCGCGATCCCAAGGGAAGGGACAGGGGGATGAATAAATTGGAGCGGCTCTGGAATGGGCCTTTTGAGGTCATGGAGCGTGTGGGGCGGGGAGGGTACCGCATCAGTGCCGAGAAGGGTGAGACCATAGTCCCCGTCTCCATCATGAAACCCTTTAGGGATCCTGTTTCTGGGAACCGTGTACCCCTGCATTTTTACACTGACAGGGAGGAGATGGTGGACTCTGAGAGCTTTATTGTCGAAAAGATTTTACGTCACCGGAAACGGGGCAAGAAGGTGGAATGGGAAGTAAAATTTCAGGGGTACCCCGAGACTGAATGGCATCCCGTGGAGTCATTTCTACACGATGTGAATGAGGATTGGCAGAAATATAATGCCACTCATGGGCTGGAATCCACGTTACAGGGTGGTAAGTGGGTTACCACTAAAATCACCAATGGCAGGGCCGTCAGGGAGATCCAGCGATTGGTGGAGAATGCAAAAGAACAGTCCCCATTCACTCCGTTACCGCATCGAGAGTATCCTGCTTCTCTTCGGCAAATACTGTGGCAGGACCTACAGTATGTGCACTTATATGAGTCATGGCATGCACATTCTCAGAAACAGGGATACCAGGGTACAGTGCTTCCTAGGGAGGACCGGCAAAGGTCAGGGGTATGTCAGATGTGTGCTGCACAGTTCAGCAGTCAGAACCGGCTGCATCAGCACATCAGAACTGTGCACTCCCGGTGACAGGTTCAAGGGCTGAGGCTATACCCCCCCCCCCCCCCTCGGATCATGGGAGAGATCTCTTATTTGTTTCTATTTTTTCCCCCTACCGATGGCAGGTAGGGCCCATCCTCAGGGATGTGGGATGCCTTTTAGTGCGCGAGTAGCACCCCCCCCCCCCTCTCCTTCTCCATGATCCTTGGTGGTGTTATGTTTCATTTGCAGTTCGCGGAGTTCCCTGTGTGTCTGTCGTGCATGTAGTTCTGTTTTTCCTCTCAGGGGCAGAGTGTGGATCTGAATTCGGGAGACAACGTTAGCGGAATCCTAATTTAATTCAATGAATTCGATGAGGGCTTTGTACATATCTAGTCAGCTGTCAGAGTGAGCGGACTGGGCGCCGCCTTCAGCATGGATTTGCAGATTTTTGCTTTGTGCTGACGCCCCCCCCCCCCCCGCACCTGGATCACTGACAGGAACGGCAATGGATATTCTCAGGGTGACGTCCCGTACAGATGCTTCGCAGCAGGCATCGCAGACAGGCTGCAGACATCACAGACAGGCTGCAGGCATCGCAAACAGACTGCAGGCATCTTGCAGACAGGCATGCAGGCATGCAGGCAGCGCAGACAGACTGCAGGCAGCGCAGACGGGCTGCAGGCATCGCAGATAGACTTCAGACATCTCAGACAGGCTACAGGCATTGCAGACAGGCCACAGGCATCGCAGACAGGCCACAGGCATCGCAGACAGGCCACAGGCATCGCAGACAGACCACAGTCATCACAGACAGGCCAGAGGCATTGCACGCAGGCCACAGGCATCACAGACAGGCCACAGACATCACAGGCAGGCTGCAGGAGTCACAGACAGACAGTATTCTGCATGTTCAAGCTGAGTGTCTATTTTCTGCAGACTGGAGCCCCCCCCCCCCCTGCAGTGTCCAGACAGTGTCTACTGGGTGCAGACTGGACCCCCCCCCCTGCAGTGTCCAGACAGTGTCTACTGGGTGCAGACTGGACCCCCCCCCTGCAGTGTCCAGACAGTGTCTATTAGGTGCAGACTGGACCCCTCCCCCCCCTGCAGGGTCCGGGCAGTGTCTGTGTCTGGTACAGGATGGACACGGCTATGTCCAGCCCTATCAGAGGGTTGTCCAGCTGTACAGCCTGGTGTCCAGCTTGGGAGGGGAGTGCAATAGGGCTGGAATATCTCTGTTAGTCCACAGACGCCCAGACAGACAGACTGAGAGACAGAAGAACAGTCGCAAATGCACGACGCGACGCCGAGGAGGAGCAGAAGGAATTGTTAGACAATCATTCATAGAGCGTGAACGATGTGTTCTATGTAGACAAATAATTTGGTGAATTATTAGTCTCTGTCACGGATTTCTGTTTAGGCCGAGTAGACACCAGAGTTTCATGGCCGTATGTTGGGAGATCGAGGGGGAACGACAATTAGATTTCGCTGATAAGGGAGATCCTGTTTGGTTGGGTCATGCACGATTCAGTTGGTGATTCTTGGTCAATCTCCCTTGGTATCATCGAAGGACCTTCAGTTATGTGCCATGATTAGTCGTTAGAGTAGTAATCATCTTAGATAGAGGTGATGGCTTCATGGTCTTTGAGATATTGAGGTTTTGATGTGTCATGTTTGCTTGAGTTATGTTTGGCTTTCTCTCCCCAAATTCATTTTGAGATGTATGAATTGTTTGGAGTTTGCAAGCCCATATTGTAGTTTGCGTGGATGTTTGTTGCATTGTGATGCGGGGCATGTTGTCATCACAATGCTTGCTTCTCTTCTCCTCTTGTCCTCTTTGTGTGTTTTGGTGTTGGTATCCTTTCATGTCTTGATGGTTTACTTTGTTGCTTGAATTTGCTTTGATATTGTTTTGAGTTTATTCCTTTTTGGAATCATTTGTTATGTAGCTTTGGGTTGAATTGAGTATTGATTTTGCTCTCATGCTTTCGTGTTTGGTAGGAATGTGCTTATCTTTGTGTTGCCCCCTTTGTAGATAAGCACAAGATGACATTATGTTATCAATAATTCAGAAGTGGATTTGAATTTGGCCTTTGCGGTATACCTCGTGACCTCCATTGTGCATTGGGTGCATTCGGGAACCTTGGTGGATTTTATTTTGCAAAAGTGGGGCGTGTGTGTCACTTCACCAATATCACCACCACAAATAGACACCAAGATAACAGATCTCCAGATGACAGTTTCAGGGTGTTTTACCCCCCCGTGATGGGATTTCTGTCATTCTGGGATTCCCAGATGACAGTTTCTGGGTGTTTTACCCCCCCCCGTGATGGGATTTCTGTCATTCTGGGATCCCAAAATGACAGTTTCAGGGTGTTTTACCCCCCCTCTGATGGGAAATCTGTCATTATGGGATCCCCAGATGACAGTTTCAGGGTGTTTTACCCCCCCGCCTGATGGGAAATCTGTCATTCTGGGATCCCCAGATGACAGTTTCAGGGTGTTTTACCCCCCCCTGATGGGAAATTTGTCATTCTGGGATCCCCAGATGACAGTTTCAGGGTGTTTTACCCCCCCTCCCCTGATGGGAAATCTGTCATTCTGGGATCCCCAAATGACAGTTTTTGGGTGTTTTACCCCCCCCCCCCGGATGAGAAATCTGTCATTCTGACGTCCCCCAGATGACAGTTTCAGGGTGTTTTACCCCCCCCCCTCATGGGAAATCTGTCATTCTGGGATCCCCAGATGACAGTTTCAGGGTGTTTTACCCCCCCCGTGATGGGATTTCTGTCATTCTGGGATCCCCAGATGACAGTTTCAGGGTGTTTTACCCCCCCCCCCCCAGATGGGAAATCTGTCATTCTGACGTCCCCTAGATGACAGTTTCAGGGTGTTTTACACCCCCTTGAGAGGAATTCTGTCATTCTGGGATCCCTAGATGACAGTTTCAGGGTGTTTTACCCCCCCCTGATGGGATTTCTGTCATTCTGACGTCCCCCAGATGGCAGTTTCAGGGTGTTTTACCCCCCCCAGATGGGAAATCTGTCATTCTGACTTCCCCCAGATGGCAGTTTCAGGGTGTTTTAGCCCCCCCTGATGGGAAATCTGTCATTCTGGGATCCCCAGATGATAGTTTCAGGGTGTTTTACCCTGCCCGGGTGGGATTCCTGTCATTCTGGGATCCCCAGATGACAATTTCAGGGTGTTTTACCCCCCCCTGATGGGATTTCTGTCATTGTGGGATTCCCAGATGATAGTTTCTGGGTGTTTTACCCCCCCTAGATGGGAAATCTGTCATTCTGACTTCCCCCAGATGGCAGTTTCAGGGTGTTTCCCCCCTCCGCCCCCGGATGGGAAATCTGTCATTCTGGGAGCCTCAGATGACAGTTTCAGGGTGTTTTACCCCCCCCTGATGGGATTTCTGTCATTCTGGGATCCCCAGATGACAGTTTCTGGGTGTTTTACCCCCCCCGTGATGGGATTTCTGTCATTCTGGGATCCCCAGATGACAGTTTCAGGGTGTTTTACCCCCCCCGGATGGGAAATCTGTCATTCTGGGATCCCCAGATGACAGTTTCTGGGTGTTTTACCCTCCCCAGATGGGAAATCTGTCATTCTGACGTCCCCCAGATGACAGTTTCAGGGTGTCTTACCCCCCTCTGACGGGAATTTTGCCATTCCGGGGTCCCCAAATGACAGTTTCTGGGTGTCATACCCCCCCAGATGGGAAATCTGTCATTCTGGCGTCCCCCAGATGACAGTTTCAGGGTGTTTTACCCCCCCCCCCCTGACGGGAATTTTGCCATTCTGGGATCTCCAGATGGCAGTTTCTGGGTGTTATATCCCCCCTAGATAGGAAATCAGTTATTCCAGTTTCAAGATGATTGTATCCAGGGGCAACTTCTTCCCTCCAGGGTCAGGCAAGGTTTTTAAGTGTTGCAGCACCGGTCGCCCTGAGGCCAATGCCAACATGGGCCACGTGCTTTGTAAAAATAGCCAGTCTTTATGATTGCTTTGAATTTTGATGTATGCTATATATATATATATATATATATATATATATATATATATATATATATATATATATTCTCCTTTCCTCCTCTTATCTTTTGGCTTTAGTCCAAAGATTTTTATTAGGTAAGCAACACTTCCCTCAAGTCCCGGTTTTGATGAACACATCCATAAGTTTTTCGTAGGTAGTTTAGTTTGTGCCTCCCTGACAACATTTGTTCCTCCTTTTGTTTGTCTTGTTGTCTATATACATATGTCTATATATATGCCCATGTGTCCACATTTGTTTTTTTTTGTTTTGTCTCTGATTTTAATTCGAGACTGATTGCATTTCTTCCAGTATTTCTCAGAATTTGGTTTTTGCACTGCTGTTCCTAGGCTTTAGTCCACAAGGTATGTGCAAGGGCAGGAAAAAGGGGGTGGTATATGGGTGGCACAACTCCAAAGGATTTTAGATGAGTACGTAAGACTTTTCACCATGTGTTTCCATTCTTTTTCAGAGTAGCTGAAATTTTATTTTTGCTGTTAGTGAACGTAAAGGAAATGTTGGTTTTGTTTTGCTTCAGCACCGAGCCCAGGGGTGATATTCACCTGGCTAGTTTTGCTCTTTGGTTTTTTTTTTTGTGGAGCAATTAGCCAGGATTTAAAGGCCTTGAATTTGCGGGAATCCCCCCTGGTTGGATGGTGATTGAATTTCGGTGTTCTAAGCTTTCAAAACCCCTTGGTTTTAAGTCGTTTAGTAGTTTGCAACAAGTAGCAATATGGCTTTCACTTACATACCACGTCACGTTCCCGTGGGTCTTTGAAATCAATTGCTTCGATGAGGTAGAGTCAAAGATCCACAGGGTCTTCAAATGAGTTACCTTTTTCTTTTCAATTGATGTATAGTAAAAGATTCCTAGGGAATAAGGGACAGTTAGTGCATCGTCTTGGTTCATGAACAAAGCTTTCCTTGAGACCCTTTCGGCCTAAGGGGAGGACTCCGGAATACTTTGTTCCTTGTGACTTTGGTTTGCTTCTTAGTTCTTTCCTCCCCAATCAGTTTTATTTTGAACACCACTTATAGCCCTTTAGTTGGCTACCGAAAAGTGGTGAGATTTAGACCCTTCATGCAGGGTCTACGGGGGGTGTGAGGTAAATGAGGTAAACCTGATTTGGGATGATTCACATCCATCATTTACCTCCACCACTTTTCTATTTCAATAATGGAGGTATTCGGGAGTTCAAATGGGGATTTATGATTTTATTTCAATGGATGGGTGATTTCTCCTTGCCGGTAGACCTACCCATTCCCCAACCAATTAGTAACTCCCTAACAAGTCACTCGCGAATCTGACTTTATGATGGTCAGACCAGATTTACGATGTTTTAGCACTTTGCTGCTCCTCCAAGTATGTTTTGCACTGGATTTGTACATATTCTTCTTTGTTGCACAGGTCTTTGTATACTTTTTCAACATGAGCCCATTTGCGATTTGATTTCGTGCCTGCTGACTTCAAAAGCATCGGCAACATCTTGAGCAAAATACGACTCATCGGAGTCTGACAGCCCATTGTAATCATCTTGAAGCTCAACATCGCTCTCAACTTCGTCCACACCATCGTCCACCCCCATCTGACTCTTGTTTAACTTTTGGCTTATAAGGTGAACTGTCACTCAAGCAATCAACATCAATGATCTTTCTTCTAATGGGTGGCATAGTGACAATTCACCCAAAAATTCTGCAATTCAGAAACAGAATAAAATTTGTGTTCAGGCATGTCATCCAACAGGCATTCAGGAGTACAGACAGCTCTGATTTGGCATTTCCCCAAGAAATCTGCTCAATTTCGCTTTTTTCTGCCAGAAATCCGACCGCGGCAGACATTTCTGCGGATAAGCCCTTATCCGCAGAAAAACGCATTTCTGCGGATAACACTAACACTAACACTAACACTAACACTAACACTTGCCCGCGCGCAAGACCGGCATCAGAACGCACGGCGGCATGGCTGTCTGTTTGCAACAGCCATCTGTTGCAAACAGCAATCGTTGCATCGGCAACAACAGCAAGCAATCAAGCACATCAACAAATCGAAGGAACCCAGCCGACCAATCGACGATCCCGCAATGGAAAATGTTCCAAAAGTCTTCGATGTCATCGATCCTTCCAATCCAACCGGCAAGGTGTGTTGGATTCACATTCAACTCGCAGGTACGTAAGTCTGATCCTCGAGAAGAAAGTCACCTTCTGCCTTCAACTCTGCAGATTAGTGTTCCTTCGGAGCACGTAAGCAATACGGTTGGCAAAACGAAATACGTGAAGAATCTTCAGAAACCAGCGAACAAGCAGAAAGACTTTTCCCTTTGCCTCCTGCATCACGCGGGCTGGTGCAAGCTTGGCGTCAAGTGCCAACAGATCCACGCGGATCCGGCCCTTGTGAACAACTTTCGGCAAGTCGCAGGTGGTTCAAACTGTTGCACTGGCCACGGCGATCAGCGGTCTCAGGAACCAGCATTCACCGCCCTGGTGTGCACCCGATCTGCAACGTCTGCCTCACACTGTCCTCAGCTTTACCTGTTGCACACTAGCACGCTTTCCGGTTCGAGTTCCAATGTCCTGTGCTGTGTGTGGGGTATGGTAAACTGTTTGTTGTCAGTCGTGGTGGTGGTCGGCCTTTTTGTGGGCATTTCAGGCTCTGGCGTTTCTTCACACATGCAGCGGTACTTCCTTGAAAACTTTCTGCTCCTGCAGGTTGGAGGCCGTATGTTTTGCCGGCTGGAGAAACTAGACGGACGCTTTGAGAAACTGCAGCTCAGCCAGCTTTCGCGCACTGTCGCGTTGGAATCTGCCCTGCAAGCCGACGAACGGATCGTGACTGTGTCGATGTCTAAGGTCTGCTAACGTGTACGCTGTCGTGTTTTCTAGGCTCCCCCCCCAACCAGCCCAGGCATCTGTTTGCATTTCCAATTGAGGTTCTTGTGGGTTCACATGTTCACGTGTGTGTTTGTCACTCACTTCGATCACGAGGTTGGGTGTGCTTGAACCCCTCTGTGCTGCTACCACTGGTTGGTGGCTTTACCATTGCCTTTTGCTTGCTTGTTGTGCCCGTGGATGAGCTGCTTGTGGCATTGCCGGAGGTTGAGCTTGCGCATGAAAAACATGTGCACGTGCACGTGCATAACAGTCTCTGGCTGTGTTGCAGGTTTGGCAGCACTTGCAGCGACCGCATTGCAATGGGGGGTTGGCTTGGGGGCTGGGGGGGCCAGGGCTCAGGAATGGGCAGGGCTTCATTGGAGGGGTCCAAGTATCGTTGCGAAATGATTTTCAGACCAAGAAGTTCCCCAGGCGCGGATCAACGCTGCACACCATGCGCAAGTGGAAAACATCAGGGGCAGTAGGTAGTCTTGTCTGCCACCCCACCTTTCTTTTGGCTGTGGCTCAGGTGTGTCGCCTTCACCAAGAGGAGCGCTGCCGCTTTGGGCGCGACTGCAAAAACTTCCACCTTTGCCGTGACGTTTACGCCCGCCTTCAATTGGCCCACATCAACATTAAGGCTGCCCCGCCAGTCCTTCAGACAGCTCCCTGCAAGCCGCTGAAAACAGTAGACATTCCACAGCTTGCGGCGAGCATTTCTCCCCAGTCCCCTGCTTATTCCAGTGCTGGCTCCGCGAGACAGCCCTCAACCCCCGCCCAGCGTCATTCGACCCCGCCACCAATGGTACTGCAGCGCTGGCCCCTCAGCTTCAGCTTCAGCCGCGACCGCAGCCTCTCGGCAGGTTGGGAGTCGGAACAGTCGGATTCACCCGGCCCGTCGTCTGGATCCCCCTCGCCAACTTCGTCCCCACTGCGTGATGGGAGACTGTCCACGCAGACCCTGCAAGTGATGCAAGCTCTCGAGAGCTTCCGCTCTGAGTTCCGTGGTGCGCCAGTGGTGAGGTAAGGATTTCTGTGGTCACAAGCTGTGGCTGGAACATCCCCATTTCACCCTCCACCCAACAGCTGACCCGTTGTCTGGTCCTCTTGGTGGCGAAACCCCAACCCTGACCAGATCCTCTGATCTGGGCTGAATCGGCGGGGCTCAAACGCTTTTCAGCCTTTCAGCCCCGAAACGCTTTGCGGGCGTGGCTCATTCAGCCGTGCGCCGTACGAAACGAAGGTATCGATGAAGAACAATTTTGATTAAGGCCACGAAGCCCACATACACTGGAACGCTCTTTGGCCTGCGGACGTGCACAGAAGTTGCCAGACCGCCGCCCGTAGGAGGAGAACGATGGAGAAGTGAACAGTAATTGAATGTTTGCACCAGGCTTTCCCGCGACTATCCAGCGCGGGGGGGGCTCCCTGAACGTTCTGGAATTCCTAGTAATCTGGGTGGTCTCGGGGGGGGGGGGGGGGGCACAACCCGCAGCGGCCGACAGAAAGCAGCGACCCGACGCAACATGCGAAGGGAAGAACGGGTGACCGTCCAGGGCCCCGTAAAGGAGCAACAACCAGACGGAATGTCACACAGGGGGGGGGTGACTGACCTTATCCAGCCCGAAATGTGGTTCGCATCGCATTGTAGTCCGGAGTCGCGAGCCAGGAACCAATGAGGCGTACGTCCCATGAACCTATGCCTTGTGCACCTTGTGCATGGGCTGCGCACGAGCGCATCTGCCGGGCATCTGGACATGGATTTTGTGGCGCCGGAGTAACGCACCATTCGATCGTACATTTTGACCCAAGCGCAAAGCTTCGGGGGGGGGGGGGGGGGGGTAGTAAATGCACTGTGTTATTCGGCAGAATAACACAGTCAACCCCGACAAATCAGATCCGCAGTGTCGCATTGCATCGCATGCTTGATTGAATACAGCACCTACGACAGCAGTGCAAGGCCATCACCAGTTCCCGACCTTTTCGGGTCAGAGTTTGGGCACAACGGTTTCATCACCTCTCACGAATCTTCAGAAATGTGGTGCAGGAGTCCCGCACCAAATGACCCAAGCGCCAAGGGGGGGGATTTGTACTTGCACTCCATTTGGGGTGACATGTTTCCCAGAATAACCCAGCCCACCGAGATAAAGTCAGCACTCATGCTCACCTCCACAGAGTTCAACAGGTGTCAGACAGTTTTCCGCGCATTCTTCGGTTTTTCACGCATGCGAGATTGAGTAAAGCAGTCACTCTTCATTTATCAATAGGAGCACCTGACCTCTTGAGTTATTAAGCAGACCTGCCAGATCATCACTGTTTTCCCAGCTCAACCGAGGCTTTGTACAACTCATTACCCAGTTTTCCAGCTCCACCAAGGCAGTCATTTTGCACACGAACTGGACTATCCTGAGTTGTCCACGAGAGCACGAGATTTTCCAGCTGACCTCTTGAGGTAATCAACAGACCAACGAGATCATCACTATTTTCCCAGCTTGACCGAGGCAGTCCCTATGCCGAGCATCAACCTTTTTTTCACCGTTTTTCACGCATCTGAGCTGGCTCGAAGCAGTTGCCCCTGAATTATCAACCGGAGCACGGGATCTTCCAGCTTTTGCCGCAGCATTTTCAGAGTTTCTTCTGGTCTCAAAGTCACTGCCACCAATCAGACGCAATATTACCGCACGAGATCTTCCAGCTGACCTCTTGAGGTAATCAACAGACCAACGAGATCATCACTATTTTCCCAGCTTGACCGAGGCAGTCCCTATGCCGAGCATCAACCTTTTTTTCACCGTTTTTCACGCATCTGAGCTGGCTCGAAGCAGTTGCCCCTGAATTATCAACCGGAGCACGGGATCTTCCAGCTTTTGCCGCAGCATTTTCAGAGTTTCTTCTGGTCTCAAAGTCACTGCCACCAATCACACCCAATATTACCGAACCCACTCCTCCATGTAGTTGTCCATGAATGCCGCAAGTTATTGCATCACCAACCCTCGATTCCACCTTGTGATTGTCCACGAGAATGTCGCGATATGCATGTCCATGAATGTTTCTTTTTGTTGCAACACCGATTCGTTGCATGGATTTTTTACCACGTGACGTAACATGATCACCGAAGGCCACGCTGCCACACTGTGTAATTTTCATTCCTGTTTGGGAGACAGATCCCTCGCTGCCACGCTGTGTAATTTTCATTCCTCTAAGTGCTCAGTTGACAGAGAGACGCATCTCTCACTGACGCATTCTGTAAATTTGATTCATCTGTGCTCAGGAGGCAGATTTCCCACTGCGACGCTCTGTAAATTTTTAATTCTGTCTCATTTCTGTGCTCTGTACCAATTTTCTCGCTCTCAGGCAATGAAATTGTGTTGTTGTTGTGTTGTGTTGCAGGGAAGAGAAGGTTTGTATGGATGTGTCTGGATGTGTGGACCGGACCAGATTGCAGGAATTCATCTGATAATCGTTCCATTTTTCCGGATCAGATTGTGTTGCAGGGAAGAGAAAGTTTGTATGAATGTGTCTGGATGTGTGGACAGGAGTGCAGGACCTCATCTCATAATTTTTCCATTTTTCCGGATCAGATTGCAGGAATTCATCTGATGATTTTTTCATACTCACCAAGGAACGGTTGGAGTTAATGAAGAAACATTGGGATTGGATGGTGACAAAGGAATGGTTGGAGGTGACATATTGTTTTGCAGTTTCTAGTATTTTTATATTTTGTTTTGCCCCAGTTTGTTTCTATTCAGTTTTGAATTTGACATTGCCCAACACACAAGAGGTTAAAGATGGGGACAAGTGCGACACCAGGCAGCTGTTGCTTTTATGACCAACGCAAAGAAACAACTCAGGTACACTTGCCAAAACCTTTTCTCCCAAATGGATTTTTCTTTTAGGTAAATACAACGTGATGGCATTGGATCGGAAAAAAAAAGTCCACTCCACGGCAATTTTGCAATGAATCGTAAATTTTTACAAGAAGATTTGAGCGCATTGGGATATTGTCGCAACCATGTATGTCATGTTGAAGTAGGGGGGAATCCCCTACGGCTCCTAGGCAGCCAACTCCCCTACGCCGGCTGCTGAGGAGCTTCTCCGTTGTGCCTCCTGAGGAGCCAACTCCTCTGCAACCTGATTCTTTTGGGGGAGTAATCGGCTAGTGGAGAACATGAGCGATTCATGCATTCAAAAGCAAGTATCCACGGGAGCCTCCTTTACAGCTCCTCGGGAGCCACTACTAAAAAGCTACGAAATTGATCCGAAACTTGTCCCCAGCTACAACCATAATGGCCCACACCTTAAAGACTTTCTTCAAACAAGTCGTTCGAATAAAGGTTTTTTTCCTCTAATTTTCTCGCATAGCGGGATCTAGGTAGGCTAGCCGCCGCGCGGAGATCCGCGCCTACGGCGGGTTCTTCAAAGCGCTTCGCGCCCGGTTTTCTTCTCAACCCCCTCCCCACGTGTTGAGCAGGCCTCAATAGACTGGTCCCAAGACGTCAAAATCTGAAGTCTTGGGACATTACCCGATTCTTTTTTGTGACGTTATTGAACACCTTCATGTATGAACGAGACGCCTTTCCATTGGGCCAAACGGATGCCTTTGCAACCCAATGCCGCAGTGTTGTTCGCCCTTCCCTGCTCCCTCGGATATGTACCCCCCCCCCCCCCCGTGTGCAACGAACAATTATGTCCCAAAAAAAATACGGTCTGAACGGGTAGTGTTCATCGGACACAGTGTTCGGTGCACGCGACAATGTTGTGAAACGGCGGTAACACATCCCTAGGCACGAGATACCCCGTCCATTCAAAAGCACAATGCGATGGAGACTTCCACTTAACACTTTTCAGAGTAGCAGCCCTTGTTGCAGTCCCGCTTCATGCGCAAAAGCTGAACATGCTCCCCGGGCTTGCCAAGCTCGCCACTGTGGTACCACTTGTACAACAACTCACAGCTAGGTGCCAGTAGGGAGTCAGTCATACTGGGCAATAGAGGTCCTGTGGTTGAGGAACACCACTCCCTCACACCCTGCACACCATTTCTGCAACATGCAGCACAAGAGCCCTTCATTTCCCTGCACCCTTACCTAATTAGGTACCGAATTAATTAGGTCCCAAAAAAATACGGTGCGAACGGGAAGTTTTCGCTGGACACAGTGTTCGTTGGACGCGGGAGCGAGGGGCACGATTCTACTTTTTGTGTCTGTGGCACCGATACTGCAGGTGACGTAGAGCCCAGAATCGACGCTCTGTATGGGGGGGTCTGGTACGGCGGGGTTTATGAAACAACAAGTAGTCTCTGCTTTTTCAAAGCGCGCTACCAAAAGACCAACCAAAAAAATAATGCACAACATACCATTTTTTTGTTTTTCTGACTGAAATTCTCATCACAACAACACACTAAATTCAAAGGTACCATGGGTTTGTTGTGTTGTTCGTAAATTGAAAAGTCCGGGAAAACACAAGACAAGACAAGACATGACCCGACGCAACACGGCAACATGACACACCACAACATGACATGATATGACACGACATGAGGTGACATGACATGGTACAATATGATGATACTGTATGGCGGTTGGAACTTCACTCAAGCATCTCCATGTCAGTTAGCTAACACACAAAGCGCATCCACCACACCGGTGTTGTAGGCCTCCATACGCGGTACCAATTTGGTGCCTGAACGAAATTCACTGAGCCCGCTCTTGGCAGATTGCAACAGGACCAAAAACCAAAGAGAACAAATATCAGAAGGGCACTGGTGACCACAATGCCCTTGACCTTTGGATGGTGATGAAGTCCATCCGATAGCTCATCATCCGCTTGAGGGCACCACATCATGAAAGCCCTTTGAAAACACATGGAAACCGGAAACCGTGGTAGAAACAGTAAAGGTAAACACTGTAGGAAAGGAAAATACCGTGAGGACAGTGCGCATAAAGTACTTAGTCCCTCGCAAACCCTTGCCTTTCACGCTCTGCACCCTAATTCCAATTATGTCAAGATCAAAGTCAAAGTGTATGCACCCCATGTAGAACATATGCCCCACTTCATTGCACAGGGGGGGTCAGTCTACCCTCCTAATACCAAGCAATCAATCTTTTAAAACCCAAGACTCAATGTAGACGGAACCGCTTGAAGAATCCGAGGAGTGTGTGGCGCCACCACTGGTCAAGATGCACCCATGCCCCACAACAAAGAATGTACATTGCACACCACATCATGTCTATTCAGAGCGTACCAGAGCCATTTATTCAGCAAATTAAGGAAAAGGGACCGGAGTACAACGCGTGCATTGGGTAAATGGACGTGAACCCAGTTTTCCAATTCCGCTGAGACATTTCCTCTCAACCAATCACACAGCCGGTGCACCACCCCTTTCTTTGGAAGCGAGAATGAGGCGTAGTCAACACCTGTGCCAATATCCGACCATCCTTTTGTTTGCTTTTTGCCGCTGCCGAGATCCTACCATTCTCCTCCAGAAGTTGCTCCAACCACAGCCTACAATACGTCATGTACCTGCATTCATTGGAAGCAAGGCGGGTGCTCACACAGGTCATGCACTCCTCCATGAGGGCAGGATTCTCAATGACATTGGCCACATATTGGTAATGGTATTCCCAATTAACTAAGCCACAATTTGCGCCGCCTGGATTTTGCCACCATCCTTCCACAAAATCCACCCACATCATCAAAAAAAGTTTGTGCTCTATTGCATGGGACACTCCCAACTTCCAGCTATCGGCAACAAAAGGCCCCACGTAGGAAGAAGAATAACCCGAGATGAGTTCGCACAAGGAAATATGCAAATCAAACCAGCTTAGCATCGGACTGCAGACGGCTGCCATTCAATGGATCAAAATTAAAACTATAGATATACTTGGGCAGTTGGAAGAACCTGTGTAGGTAGTGAAGCAATGAAACGATCCTCAAGTGCATCACAGAAAGACCGAAGCGCGAGAACAACTTCACGAGTCATATTCGCAGGTGTAAACACCACTGCCTCATCCCGTGGAGTAACAACATTCGGCTGTCGTGCCTTTTGGATGAGCATGTACGTTGATGGTAAAGCAAGAGAGCAGATTACATACAATGTCCCCTCGATATCATTCACCACAGTTGCAGATGGGTACAAAAGAGCCATCCAGTGTTCATTCACCTTCTAGTCGGTGTAGTCCATATGATTGTCCGCGTAAGTACCATCTTCGTGTTTGGCCTCTGCTCCATAGTTAATATCGTACGTTTGAACAATGCGCTTCTGCTCATGGAACCAGTTAATGGAATCATACGTGTAATGCTAGCGAACAGCATTGCCCGTTTGCGGAGGTTGATTCACAGCAACTTGCAACTCTTTCTGCGGGTCTGAAAGTCTGCTCAGACGATTGCTTGAGCGGTGGGAGTATGTTGTCAAGCCCTTCGTCTTCTTCACGACGTTCGCAACACCGTCAGCTTCAACCTATTCCTTGACTGCAAGTTCGAGGGTGTGTGCAATGCAGTAACCACGAGGTAAACCTCCCCATGCCTTCTGAATGTTGCTGCCCTGATCGGATACTTTGGCGTGAATGTCGTCAAAGGTGAGCCCCACAGATTCCAGATCAACCTCAGTCTGCCTGCGAGTGTTGTCAACACTATGACGTTCACTTGAAAAATCAGTAGCACAAATGAGCATAGCATGTAACCCTATCCAGTCACCGTCGATGTAGTACAGCATTGTTCCCATCAGTGATACGTCACTGTCGCTCCAAATTTCACTAGCCATGCTAGGTTTGATGCCGTCGGCATTCAGACTGGATAGGGTCTTCTTGTTGTGAAGATTTCTTGTGGCAACTATCTCAAGTAGTTGCTTGTCCATCTCCTTCTCGGAACATGAATCAACTTTCTGAGAAATCTCCATACAAAAATCTTGAAACTCCGGATCCGTCACCAAGTGAAGTGGCCTCTTCTTTGTGCAAAGCCAATATGCCAACTTGCGGCAAGACCGATCTCTCTTCTTGTGCGACCAGTTCGGAGCTGTGGCTAAGTCAACAGTCCCAGTCTTTGTCACCTGCAAGGAGGCTTGATCGTTCATCGTCTTCTCCATTTGTTGGGTATACCATTCCTTGTGTTGTGCAATCAGATGGCTGCGTAAATTCGTCGTTCTACCGCAATGCTTGATTGTTGTGTTGCATGGCTGCCCATCTTTTCTCTGCAAGGTACACTGCGCAAAACCGGGTTGGGGAGCATCCGTGAATGCAAGCCACACAGCGGATGTTCGACGAGAAGATGTATTCGGTGTGATTAACGCTACTGAAGTTAAGGCTGCGTGCGAGAGACTCTCTGCACTTTCTGTTGCCGCCGACTGCTCGGCGTCTAGTTTTCTCTTCTTGCGCTGTTGTTCATATTCCTGTTCCTGTCGCTGCCTCTTATCATTGAATCTTGAGATAAATTGCTCACATGCGCTGAGGTGTTCCAAGGGCTCCCACGTCTGGGCTGAAAGAGAGTGACCCTTCCAATGGACGTGCCACACCTTCTCTGATATGCCAGTAGCTAGATTTTTTGGCATGCTCTCTGCAACGATGCCCTCCACCTCATAGGTAACAGATTGTCCATGAAGATCAGCCAAATGATGCGGTGTTCGCAGTAGTTTGCCGGTTTGACCCTTTGGTGGTAGTCTCTGTGGAGCAAGAGATTTGGCAACACTCTTCCCACGGCGTCCTATTTCGCAACTGAAAAAAATATACAAAAAACATTTAGACAAAATAGTTCCAAACAAATTTTAGATTTGAAAAGGAAATTTCAGTGCAAAATTTTTTTATCAGAAAACAATATTTTGGTGCAGGAAAAGGAACCTACCTCAGCACTGATGTCACAATTTGGTGACATCAACGATGATGTCACTCAGGCAGAAAAAAAAGTTTGAAAAAGATTCTAGATCTTAAAAAAAATTTCAGTGGAAACATGTTTTGAATGGAAAAATATTTGTAGTGGAAAAAAACTTTGAAAACATGACACAGAAGTCACAAATAAGTGAAAAGAATCTTGTGTTTTCACTTTGTAGTTCGAATAGTGTGGCTTGCTAGGTGCAATCGGAAATGCAATCGGAAATAACTGATTAATCAGAAAAACCCAGTTGATTTGGTCGATCGAATACAATAATCGCATCGAACCGTTTATTTTAGATACAATAATCGCATTGAATCGGTTATTATTTTTGATATAATAATCGAAAAAAACCGGTTATTTTCTTCCGGGGGGGTTACAAACCTTAGGCAGGGAGGGGCCACATTTGGACGAGTTGAACGCTTCAGCACAGGAGATGGAAGGAGAAAGAAAAAGAGAACTACTCAACTCTGTTGTAGGTTATGCCTTGCTTTAAGATATCCCAAAAATGCTTATATTTCAACTAATTAATGGTTAGCAAAGCCTATAAAACATGATTTAGAAAATAGGCTCACAAAACTACATAATTTTTGGGAGGGTTGCACACCAGCAAAATTCTACCTAAAACATTTCATGTGATTGTTTGCATAAAAGCATTTCAATTCAAAATACTCCTAGGGTCATACCCGGGAACGTAACCAACAAACACAACTAAACGCAAGCGAAGCAAAGCACAAAGCAAGATTCAATTGAGGTAATGCACTGCTCATTATGGCACAAGTGCATCTTTGTTCTCTATGCCATACCTGGTTGAACCTTTTGATATATAGAGGCCCCCGTGCCTCTCAACGACCCCCAACCACCACATGTATGGGCCGGGCTCTCCTTGAGCTACATGACTAAAGAGAGGAGAGCAAACGAGGTCAACGCATAAGGGGTAAGCATGTGAGCACATTCTTCACTCAATGCTATCGATGCTAAGTTAGCCTACAAGGCTAAGCTTCAGATCCTACAATGCAATGCTTCACGTAAACACCCAAACACGACAACACATGGCACGAGCATGACCTAATCATGCGAGTCTGGGTTCGTGTTCACATTTGTCAGGAACAACATAATTCAGGAAATCAGAGATCGTAAAATACATCGAAATATGGAAAATTTGGACTACCCTGGACTGCGTAAGCACTGCCGCAGATCACAGATCGCGGCACAATAATTCCACTGATCGCCGCCAATCGCAGATCTCCGAACGCATATCCAAAGACAATAAGAGATGAGAACAAAATAGAATACCTACAGGAACAGCAACAGAAGGCGTCCCCACAAGAAAAATGACTTTTTCTTACTCCCCCCCAGACCACACACCATGAGTGGGGGTGTCTAAGGGGGGCGCATTTTCACATGCAGCCCATGCACACTCACTGGCATCAGGCAGTTCAAGACAGAAAATTCTCAGAGGACTAAACAGCACATGATCAACAGACATGGCAGGCAGACATGGCATGCCAAGTATGTAGACGTTCCGGGTTACAACATCGTCAGGTTATACGTAGCAGTAAGGAAAAAGCAAAGCAGGTTTTCTTTGACCTGAGGGTTGAATGACCCCCCCCCCCCACTTCCTACAGACTGCATACACAACCTACCTGGAGGTCACCACAGAAACTGCATCCGGTCCGAGCTGGTTACATCCTGCAGTAACAGCAAAACAACAGCTCATCAGGGTGATAGACCTGAATCTGAATTCACCTGAAGTACTGACCACACACAAACCTGAAGGGGGTGGTGTCTAATGGGTGTCACGCCCACGGAATAAAAACTGTAACTGCACTCAAGTCCCTCCCTGGTTTCCTCAGTACCGTACACAGTACATGGGACATCCGAGGAAGAGACGAATTACTGGCAGGTCCAAAAACTGAAAATGAAGAAGAACAAAACTGAAGTCCGCCGCAGGGGGCTGCCGAGAAGGCTAGGCACATGTCCGGCTAGACTCATCGGGTCAGCTGGGAAATCAGAAAATCTGTCTCTGGACCAAAACATCTTAAAGGGCTTGGAAATCAGGCAAGCGCAAAGTCAATACACCACAAAATATCAGCAGAGTAAATAACCTACAAAAAGGTATCCAGACAGAATATGGGCTCCGGACTTCTGTCTGTGGGGAAAGGGAGGGGGCAATCACCAAGAATTGGTGCAGACACCGAATATTCCACCCAAGGGCAAAAATTTGGTTCACGTTACCCTCAAACGCGAACATACGGTACATCCACAAACTAAGGACTGTCTAGGTACCGTCAAAGAAACTCACAGTTATCCCGGATATCCAGGAGAAAGGGCTACACAAATCACATCACCGGGTATTAGCAGAACACAAGAAACAGCGTTCAACACAGGCAAGAAGGGAATTTACCTACCCCATATCGCGGGGGTGTCGCCTGAGGTATCCGGCTCCCTCAGGAGGGCCAACTTCCTCAAGGCTGGATCAGAAAAAATAGAAACAATATGAAATTCAGGGGCTGCTCAGGAGGCCCACGTGCAAGGTAGGAGGCCCCACTCCCAGGGGAAACTCCAAGGATAAACTTAACCCCAAGAGAAATTCCATTCCATGCAAATGCACTCAAGAAATTTCAGTCACAGCCCAGAAGCCAGGCTTGTCCTTCCTACCATCACATCACCCATCTACAACAAGTAAATTCAATTTTTGTTGTTCAGGTCAGCACAGAAAATCAGAACTAAGACAGCAGCAAAGACAGTCTCCAGGGGAGGAAATACTACACGACCGTAAAGAACCAACTTATGGATGCACGCACAGCTTATTCCCCCTGATTTGCGGCCGGCACAGGGCAAAGGAAACATTTTCTCCCGCCGGTCTCCGTCAACTCCGTATTCACTTTACCATCCCCTGGCCTCGTGGTCTCTTCTTCTGTTAAAAAAAAGGAGCCTGCCAATTGACAGCACGGCTCATGGTACTCTCAACTGAAAGAGCAAGCGGGAAGCCACACGGGGGTAGACCTGCAGAAGACATCAGGCACACAACGCAGAGTTACTACGTGCTAATCCCAAAGACCAAGGGACTATCCGAGGTTAGTCAGTTACTACACACCCAGCAGCAGGTTGATCAAAAGAACCTGTGGGCTTCAACGTAAAGTAACAGGACGACACATCTCTGTGTTTAAGTCAGTGCCTAAGCCAATGCGCAGAGAAACATACAACTGCAGCTGTACACCGCTGCAACTCATTTGAGGACGTAGCAGTGTCCAACAGATGACAGGCAAGCTCGACTCTCCTCACCAGAGTCCGTTAGCTCTCTCTCAGAAAGAAAAGGTGCTTTTCCAATGCTTTAGGGTATACTTTAGTTGTATTAGAGGCACTCTAAGCACTCTTGCATTTTTATCTTAGTATTGGCCTAACCAAAATGGGTGATAACACATTTTGACCTATGGAACCAAACACTAAATCAGGATGTAGTGTGGACCCCTTAACCCCCAAGCTATATGCACTAAAACATCTTTTCCTGGGTGACTGAGGCACTGATATACTGAAGGCAGAGCCTATGAATTTATCTATGTTTTCTCATGAATTCTTAGCTATCCTAGTGGTATGCACCCTAGGGGGCTGGGGCACCTCTTTTTGAGAGGTCCTGGGTTCAATACCCAGTCAGCCTAGCTAAGTAGGAGCATCCTATGTGACATGGCAGTGACCTCAGCGCCACAAGCCATGCAACCTCAGCACCTATGGGACCCAAAAACAAAGAGTGCACATCTCAAGATGGCACTGTGGATGATAGTGAGCCCTTGGGGCAGTTTTTCAATCAGTTTTTCTCAAACATGTAAAATATTTCATCCTGAGTTGCAATGTATGCTAATTGCTGTGGTCTATTGTTGATAGTTGTCTTTATGTAACTCTTTGTGACTGCAGCCCTTCATGCTTTGATCCTCACCTTCTTCTACTTGCTTATCTCTGGCTTGGGTTATCCTGGATTGGTTGTATTTCAACAATAAAGCATTTTGCTCATCAAAAACAGGCAGCAGGAACCCTACACCAGCAGCAAGCAGCAGGAGAGGCACAACGAACACACAGTGCTGGAACCTTGTGCACTTTTGAAAAGCTCTAGGCAATCACAACAACCATCCAAAAGCCTCTAGGAAATACAAGAATGCAAATACCCCAACACCATTCTGTCAAAAACACAAGGAGTGCTTGAGGGAGCTGATTGTTGAGCCTGAAGCATCGCAGTATGATTCATTTGGATGCCAGTTTCTCATTTTCTCGAAAAACAGGGTGTTTTTCATGAAATGAGCCATTTTTTGTTCTCGTTTCATATGAAATGAGCGATTATTTTGTCTCGTTTCACCTTTTTCGAGAATATTTTTTCTCATACCAAACTCTAGTGACATGGCAGTGACCTCAGCGCCACAAGCCATGCCATCTCAGCACCTATGGGACCCAAAAACAAAGAGTGCACATGTCAAGATGGCACTGGGGAAGAGTGTGAGCCCATGGGGCAGTTTTTCAATAAGTTTTTCTCAAACACGTAAAATATTTCATCCTCAGTTGCAATGCATGTTAATTGCTGTGGTCTATTGTTGATAGTTGTCTTTATCTAACTCTTTGTGACTGCAGCCCTTCATGCTTTGATCCTGTTTATCTTCTACTTGCTTATCTCTTGCTTGGGTTATCCTAGATTGGGTGTATTTCAACAATAAAACATTTTCCTCATCAAAAACAAGCAGCAGGAACCCTACACCAGCAGCAAGCAGCAGGAGAGGCACAACAAAAACACAGTGCTGAAAACACTATAAAACGTTCTGGTAGCAAGAGGCAGACAGTCTCTGCGTACCGGCAGCAACCCCGTGCCGTACATCCAGTGCGCCGAGTACTGTCATAAGCAAGAAGGGCGAATATGGACACAAAGAAGGAGGACACCGACGTGAGGACGGCGCCTGAGGCATCAGCAATGCCAGCACCTGGTGAACCTGGACCTGGACCAAGCGCTGTACCTTCGGTGCCCTTACATGGGCCAGTGGACGTGGTTGATTACTCGCCGGAGGGACTTCAGTCGGCCTTCCGGGCCCTCTCAGTTGAGGAGGTGGACACCAACCCTGTGAAGAAAATGAGGGAGGGAGAGAAGGATGCAGGAGAAAGCACGGCAGACGAAGGAGTAGACCATGAGCACGACCCGACGAGTGAGTCGACCTTCGAGGGCGCATCAAGCGCCTCTGGCCTGCACGCATCACTGGCTCCTACATCCACCACACTCCCAACTCCAGACCCAGCCGCTGCAACATCCACACCCATAACCACCCCGCCTATGGCTGAGGGGACAGGTTTGCTGGTATGCCTACCTACGCTGTCTATGGTGTGGACCCATCTACCACTGCGTTTCCAGAGGCAACTACTGCCAGTGAGCCAGTGGCCTCCAGTTCTGCGCCGCAATGGTATGCGGCTGACTATCACCATCCTCTACCCCCTACGGGAGCCTAAGTGGATGTTCCTTGGTACGCAACCCTGAGTGGGCTGAGGAGAGGCCCTGAGTCATGTTGGAGCAGGAGTAGAGGATCGCAGAGTTCCTCAAACAGGTCCTTGACGCGGTCCGAGATCAATGAGGCACTCCGAGGAGCCACTTCTAACATTGTTGGGGATCTCACTCAAGAGATTCCGGCTAAACTGCAGCCCCTGATTCCTCCCCAAGTGTCACCTACAGTCCTGGGAGTTTCACCCCACGGAGTACAGGCTAATCACCTGGTGGCAGGGTTGACAAACACCCTGGGGAGCCTGAGGAGCCGACCGATGCCGACCCCTGCAGTGATACCGAGAAGCCCTTTCATACCAAGAACGGCCCAGCCACCCTACAGCCACGTGGGTAATTCCACGAGAGCCGAGCTGGACCGGCTGGGGCTGACAGCCCTAAGGGCGATGGCTGACGTGGAGCCCTATAGCTCTAGTGACCTAGGCGGAGACCCCTCTGACGATGAGCCGCCGTCCATGACTTCTGCTTCGCCCTCGGAGGACGACGACCCAGAGGACCCCGAGAACCCGAGTGGACGGAAGAAGAAGGAGAAGAGAAAGACCAGGTGCCCTGAGGGACACAGGTCTCAGGAGGCTAAGGCCATTGCCACCCCAAGATCGTGGTGAACTTGCCTGAGTTCACAGGCAAGGATCTCAGCGAGTTCGCTGAGAATTTTGGCCGGTTCCTCCGAATGACTGGCCAAACCCATGATCGTGGGCGACTCGTGTGTGATCTGCTCCTGCAGTGCTGCAAGACCAAGTACCTGGAGAAGCAGGTCAAGCAGATCGTGACTAAGTCCGCCACCTTTGCCGACGTGTTGGTTGCCTTGGAAAGGCAGTACCCAACCTATGAAACCGACCTCTCCATCAGGGCCGGGATCCAGAACCTGGCCGTGCTGCCAAACAACCCCAAACCTGCCAGGGTCTTCGAACTACTGGCTGACCTGGATCACTGGGCTGGACGACTGACGCCCGGTTCCTACAGCAGCGACGACCTGCTTTTCTGGTTGGTGGCTAAGCTCCCTCGGGAGCTGTGGGACGAGTGCCGGTCAACGGCAGAGCGCAAGCCTAGAGCCCTCAACTACGAGGATTTGTCTGTGCTACTCTTGGAGCTGGCGCTGGAGAAAGAAAGCGACCAGCAACTGAACAACTACCGTCCTGGAGGAGGAGGTTCTGGAAGCCATGGCAAAGGGTACCAAGGACCCAGACCTGGACAGGGGACTACCCCCAAGCACGCCCGTATCATGGACAATGTCAAGGAGCTCTTCTTGTGTGACGCCAGAGAAGAGCAAGGCCACCTGCAGCACGCCCCTGACTGCGAGCAGCGAGACTGCTTCATAGTCCAAGGGAAGAAGCAGGAGACCAACACCAGCGCCAAAGCGAAGATGCCGGATCACTACAGGTATACTATCACCCGTGCCTTCTGTGGGAAGAGGAAGCACTACGAGGATGAGTGCTACCACAAGCAGCGCCTGTCGGCGAAGCTGAAGGGCGAGGATCCTGGCAAAGGCTCTGGCAAGGGCGGTGGCAAGGGCAACGGCAACAACTCCGGCAAGGGCAATTCGAAACAACGTACAAAAGGACAAGACAAGAACCAAGGTGGACGAGAAGGAGGCGCTAACCGCCAGCCAGACAAGGACAACAAGATCCTGGACAAGAACAAAAGCAACCCCAACCGTAATTCAGGGGGGAACTCCGAGCCCTCTGGAGGGCAGTCTGGTCCTACCACACGCTCGGAGACTCAGGCCGAGCGAGAGCAAGGGGCAAAGCGTGAGCATGAAGGTGGTGATGACGGCAACGCCAAGAAGAGAAGCCGTTTCATGAGGATGGCCCGCAAATTGCGGAACAAGGGGTTCGAGGTGACCTGTCTCGCGGAGTTCTGACGGGGACGCTCCGGTGGGGCCCTGGACCTGATGTTCTGGGTACGTATCCGACTAGGGGGACGTGAATACCTGGGGGTACTGGATACTGGAGCCACCATATCTATAGTGGCCAAGAAAGCTTACCTTGTGGGAGCCCGAAGAACACCATGACCACCGCGGCTATACGAATGGGGGATGGACATGTGGTGCACAGCTGCGGGGACTGTGAAGTGGAGGTACCTATGGGCTCCCGAACTATCGCCCATCGGTTCTATGTGATGGAGGCTGAGGCCTTTGACTTTGTATGAGGAACTGACTTCTTCGTGCAGCACTCCCAGATACAATCCCTATCACTGCAAGCGCCCTACCTCCTCTACGTGGACCACGGCAATGGCAGGGAGTCCGTGCCACTGGAGCAGTCGGAGTACACCTCGAGCTACCTGAGGGTATCGAAGGAGGAGCCCTCGAACATGATGGCGGCCTCCAAAACTGAGGACTATCAACTATCGGGGGAAGTCCTAGACCAAGGTCTGAAGGAGTCGGGTTACTCCAGAGAAGACCTGAGTGTCGAGTTGTTCGCCAGCGACAAGCAACATGTCTTGGACCTTTACTGCAGCAAGCGGAAAAAACTGCAGCTACAAATTTTACTGGCCCTCTTTCGGGATGGCCTACGGAAACCCCAGGTTCAGTGAACCGGGGAAGGTCCTGACCAAGGTGGCCCTGGAACGTTTCCGTATGGTCCTGTGTTCCCCCGATTGGGGAGCCCATGGGGGCAACGAGTACTGGCGAACCCTCCTAGACTGGCTGACTATCAGCTCTGTTCGGTTACCTGATGAGGCCATAGACGTGCTTCTGGGGCGTAAGACGCCTAGTGGGAAACCCGGATGGGGAAGTATGCTCAGCGTGGTGGACGGAGGTCTTACCTCCATCCCCCGGGAGGACCTGGACTCGACTCTGGTCCAGGCTATACAACGAGAAAGCGATGGACTTACCCTGGGTGACTTGAAAGATCGACTACCACCTCAAGATGCTATTGAGACTATACCCAGGGGAGATGAATACGTCGTGACTAACACCAATGCTCCCCACTCTCCATGCCGTGTACCTGTTCCCGATGGAGTCTCTGAGTGTGGACTATCCGAGCTCCCCAGCTCTATCCACTCAGATGACGAAACTGAGCATGACGCCTTCTTCGTGCAGACATGTGTGGAGGAAGTGGAGAAAGCCGAGTACGTCGCCCCACTGAAACCCCTACTCTCCATGAGGGTGGAAGACCCCGTGGACGAGGAGCTGAATCCCTGATCCGGCCTAAGAGAGTACGTGGACTCCAAGAGGAGATTGGTGGCGAAAAAGCTATGCTACGCTAAGCCTACCCGCAGCTCATGGCCACTGAAGCAAGGACGTATGGGAGATCTATCCCAATTGAGGGAGGACCTCGAACAGAAGATCACCACCTGGCAAAGGGAGGTAGATGTTAAGCTCATGAAGAGCGTGTGGGGTGCCCATCTGAGGACCCCAGAGGAGGATGACCTCTCGGAGGAATGTGTATGTGAACCCCCTCGAGCATGCCTATGTTGCCATCGTCAACCGGAGATCATTGAACGAGACCTACTTTATGCCTACCAAGGGTTGAAGGATACTACAAAGGGCGAAGAGTCGGTGGAGGATCACCTCCCGACGTCTATTACTCAGGGGGCAAGCAACTTACACTCTGACGAGGACATGGAGGACAAGATCAAGCTGTTGGATCCGCGGGTGCAGAAGCTTATAAGGACATATCTGAAGGTGTTCGGGGAACTACCACCCCCAGCCTCATGTGACAAGCTGGTACAGATGGACCTCAAGCTGAAACCCGAGTTCGTGGGCCATAAGATCCGGAGGATACCCTATCCCGCTCCTAAAGAGCAGGCGTACGAGATTGAGCGACAGATACAAGAATCTATCGACGCTGGCCTAGTCCTGGATTACAAGGACGGGGACGACCCCCAACACTGCAGCCCCTGTTTCCTGGTGGCTAAACCTGGGTCTGCAGCCAAACGGCTGGTAGTGGACTACGGAGAGCTGAACAAGAAAACGCTGAACCACTCAGGGTCCATTCCTAATATGGAGTCTACCCTTGAGAAGATAGCCTCCTGTTGCTACAAGACCAAGATGGACAAGAGGAGGTGATTCTGGCAGGTGGACCTGACGCCCAACGCTCAGGAGCTACTAGCCTTCATCACCCCTCAGGGGAGGGTGTTCAAGTGGAAGGTCATGCCGTTTGGCGTGTCCAACGCACCCGCTCCATTCCAAGAGCTGATGAACAAGATCTTGTCCATCCTACGACGAAGACCAAAGGTGCAAGAACTCATATCCCGTGGGGCCAAGATGGAGGCGCACATTGACGATGTATTCCTCGGGACCAATACCCAGGAGGATTGAAGCGGTACCCAGAACCCCATGGCTAGGTTAGGGCATACAACCGGTCTCCGGTCCACTAACCCCATGTACGGAAGGGAAGACACCCGTTGACGCCCCGTGCGAGCCCGGCGGGAGCGTGTTCCGTGCCGTAAAGCCCCGCATCGGCAACCGATGCACCGCCAGCGGAGATTTATATATCAGAATATCAGGAATCAACAGGGTTTTCTTTTCATATTGTTTCCGTCAATTTTTACGCTTCCGTTCTGATATTCACTGTTTTGACAGCTGGCGGTTAGCTCGCGACTTTAGCGTAACCGCCAGTTTAACTGTTATATACAGATATTTTAGCGCAAATCGTGACGAAGACTCTAAAGTCTTCAGGAATTGCATTGATGCATCCGCAATTTTCACATTTTACACTCGCAACCTTAATCCGAATTTTTCAGGATGTCGAAATCGGATTTTCGACTTCGACATCCCCGCACTTGATTTGACCTCTTTCGAGTGGACCTACGTGCTTCCCTATGCACGAATCAACTTTCCTTTTGTCTTGCCCTCCATTTGTCTTAGAGATATGGGCAAAACAAAGTTGATTCGTGAGGCCACTTGTGAGGGTCATATCTCGTGCCGCTTGCGAGGAATGACAATAAGGAAACGTGGGATGTATTCACAATACTCCCGACGTAATTTAGGAAGCTTTATATGCCTTGCGTCTCCACACGTGCGCGCTAGCGTAATGGATCATGGTCAAGAGGGTAGAGTATGCGTTATAACTCTTTGGCCATGATATTGCTTGCGTTAAGATAACTTTCGAGTGTAGCGCGCGAGTGTTGGTGTTGCATAGAAACTCTCCTTGAGTTCCTATGAACGATTGACACAAAGTTATGCCCTTGGAGGGGCATGACATATCGTGGGGGGAGCTACCTTTTGGGGCAATATGTGGTATGTGCCATGTGTTGTGTTGCGTGCCCATTTGGCGGGTCCATCGCTCCAAGCCAAACCCGCCAATGGACCACATATTGCGCAAGCCCCTTCTCCATACTCCCCACGATCAATTGCAAGCCTAACCTTCGTGGAGGGAAGCTTGTGTGGCGATCCCAAAGCGATGCGTTGGGGGCAAGGTGTGTATTTTGCAATTTTCGATATTTTCATGTGCCCACTTGGGAAATAGCGCTCGTAACCTTTCAAAGCGCCCCAAGTGGAGCACATATGTGCAATCGAAGGTCATTGGTGTCAAGTCATTGTGTTTAGAAGGATTATTTGATTGCACGATCCAAGCCGAAGATATTATAATATAATTGTGCACCTTTCAAGGCACTTTTGTGTGTCTTTGTGTCAATTTTGCCGTTTTTGGCCCATCATGATGTCAAGTGGCGACCGTGTATCTCAAGGTTGCGCTCAATTGACATCATGACCTAAGTATGTTGTGAGGGTACATACTTCGCTGCTCAACATATCTTGGACCCGGCGAATAACTCCTCTTGGGCTTGGCATACCGTGGCCGCCATGTTGGCGATTTGGGACTATCCCGAATCATGGGCTCACTTGGCGACCCTGCCATTCCCAAAACCGGAGGAGTTAGGCGATGCCCAAAAGATATGTTGGACACATGTGACTTGATACCAATCCTATGGCACACTCCTGTCCAAGTAGGGCATGTGCCTCATTTGCCCCAACCATGAGTGTGCGCATTTTTGGCCATTTTTAGCAATTTTCCACATTTTCTGCCCGCCGTGCACTATGTTCAGCCCACCCGTGCACGCCGGACGCATGGACCAATGGACCATATATGACATGGGTGTTGTGTATATTGGTCCCCATGGTTCACACACCACGTGGGCGAAGCGGAGCAGCCTTCGTTAAGGTGCTAGCCCAAAGTGAGTGTGGGCAATTTTGCCATTTTGGCATTTGTGGACCCAATTGGGATTGTCACCACGCCGAGTGGCATGGAGATCTTTGAGAGCCAAGGGCATGGGAGTCTCTGTTGGACTCCCGATTGATCGCGTATGGAATGCCGGATCTGATCTCCAAGCCGGCGTGGAGATATTCTATTAGGAGCACCCCGAATTTTGGCTCATTTCAGGCAGCCAAAATGACCCCCTTTTGGGACCCCAATTTCAGCCCCCCGTGTGGTCAATTGGCGGCCCCATATCTCCATGCCCACAGGGAGCCCGGACCTAATTTTAAGTTGTAAACTCAGATAGAAGTCCTAGGTCCTGCCTCCTAACCTGTGAGCCATTGGCCTTGCCCTGGCCGGGCGAGCCACGCGTGGGAATGACGCCAATTTTGGTGATTTTGGCATCATGACCCCACTTGACGAATCTGTGTTGCTCTGATGCCGGGACCTCAGAGGGAACCAGGTTGGGTGAGGGCTCCAGGGAGCTGGTACCTGAAGGGCATAGGGTCAGTTGCCTCGTCCCTACGTCTGGCGGGTCCGGACCAGAGGTCAATTTTGGAGATTTTTGAGCTAATTTCAGTTTGGGCTGAAACAGCCCATTTTCAGCTACCAACTCCTAGGGGATAATGGCGGAGCCATATCTCTGGCTCAGAGAGGAGTTGGAACCTGCCCTTAAGGGAGCACAATAGCCACTGTCGGTTGGCTTGGAGCCCTTGGGTTCCCAGGAACTCGCCTGTGGCTGGGCGGGACACCCCCCCTATTGACAGGGTTTCAGGGTCCGGACTGAGCAGGGCATGGGTTGTGTTTGAGCCCCCGCCCCCACCAGCCACTGAGAGGGTCGGACCTGGGATTGGGACACGAGTTGGGACTGAGTGTTCATTGTCCTGTGGTGCCCTTACCCCAGTCCAGTCTTAACCCCATGTGTACATATCCTGATGTGTTGCTGTACATACTTTCGTTCCCTTGTTGCAGAGTGGCAAGGATCCTGAAACGCTTTGTCACATGACATGAGCGCATTGATGCCCCTATGAGCGTAGTGCTTTGCCTGCCTGCTCACTTGCGCGTGTCCACCGCAGCGTCCCGTGGCCAGGCCCCCCACGGGAACGCGTCAAAAGCGTTTCACCGCCGCGGGGTTACCCATCCCTCGCGTGCCACTCGGGGCCACCAACCCCGAGCAGCGCGGCGCAGCCGCTCGCAGCTCGCAGCTCGCAGCGCAGCGCAGCGGCTCGCAGCGCCGCCCAGCGACAGCGCCGAGTTCGTCACGGAGCCCGCAGCGTCGTCCAGAGCATCGCCCTGACCGCGCCGCGACCGTGAAGGAGGTGGACAGACCAGGACTCCATCATCAGGGAGTCCCATCGGCCGACCAGCAAGCCCGCACACCCAGTCGCGTCAACCACCTCCACAACCACCGGCTGACCAGCACCAGCCGCACTCCCAGTCCAGTGCTGCAACACCCACCTCAACAACCACCCCAGGACCACCCCATCGAGAGCACCGATGGTGAACTGGGACGAGGCGGGTAAGACCTGGCCGCAGCCCCACCCCCGTGCGGCGCGCCTACTGCGTGGGTTGCTGTGGGGGCAGCAGTACCGCCACAGCAATCCCCAGTGCGAAGGCGGCATGCCCGGGAGCTTCGAGCTCCGCGAGGACATGGGCGAGGAACGCCTGCGGGCAGTGGAGGAGTGGCTGCGGGCGGAAGGGTATGAGTACCGCTTCCGCCACAAGCGCTGGAGGACCTGGACCCGCCCGGACAGGCCCGGCGAAGGGCTGCGCCCCGACGGGATCGAGCAGGACGAGACCCCCAACGAGTACCCGTCGGGCGCCTCGATCAATGTCTCCATGTGGGACATGATCGAAAAGAACTTCCCGGAACCGGGGAGCGAGCGCAGGCTGCAGGGCAGCAGCAGCGCATCTCCGGGGAAGGAGAAGCGGTCCGCCGGGGACAGGAAGCGGGACAGGAAGTGGCGGGAGTACCAGGAGTCCCTGGCCGCCGAAGCCGCCCAAGGCGCCAGGGGCGGAACCCCAGCCCACGGCCCCCAACAGGCCAATGGCGGTCACCACCCCGGCCACGCCACCCTTGGCGACTTCATCCAAGTCACCAAGCAGACCCAGGCCAAGCCCCGTCCGCTGCTCCTGAGGAAGTCAGGCCCCAGCAGCGACGTGGAGTCGGCCCACCGCGGGAGGATGCCGGCCGACCAGGCCAGCTCCAGCAGCAGCGTCGCTCCCGACCATAGGGACGTGGCGCGCGCCTGTGAGCGGCCCTGTGGGGTGCCCTGCAACCTTCGGGTTGCCCGGCAACGGGCCAAGCAGCACAGCGCTGCCGTGGAGGGCGCCGTCGGCATCGCCCAGGAGGAGGCTGCGGAGTGGGCGCATGGCATGGCCATCCACGCCCAGACCGTGGCGGCCATTGCGGCCGGACTCACGGCCGTAGCCGCCCATGGGGCAGCGACTGCCCAAGTCAACGGTGAGTTGGCGGCAGCCGACGAGGAAGCCCGCCTGACGCAGGAGGCCATTGCCTGCAAGGAGGCCGAGGTGAGGGCGCTGGAAGAGGCGCTTGCCCAAGAGAGGGCAAAGAAGGAGGCGGAGGAAAGGGCCCACGCCGAAGCGACGGCCAAGGCCCAGGCAGACGCCGCCAAGAAGGACGCCATCGAGGCCGCGCGACGGAAGGTCGCTGAGGAGAGGGCCAAGACGGAGGCGGAGCTGGCGGCGTTGGAAGCGGACAAGGCTCGGCTGCAGCAGGCCCGGGAAGCCGAGGCGGCTCCTGCCCAGGAGGAAGCCGAAGCGCGAGCTGCTGCAGCCACAGCTGCCGCAATGGAGGAGGCAGAGGCCAAACTCCGCCGCGAGACTCCCCCGGGAGGATCACGAGTGGAGACCCTTCGAAAGCTTTTCGAAGGGGACGCCTCCTCCAGGATGACGCTGGACGAGGCCGACACGGGCAGCAGTGGGAGCAGTGGCCCCACCGCCCACCGACGGAGGAAGGGTAAGGGGAAGACCCCCGAGAGGCCAGGGAGGCCAGCGGGCGGACACCCCCATGACAGTGACCCCTTCTTCACCGCCAGCGACGGGGATGAACGAGGCCGCCGACATCGCCAAGTGGTGGCTTGGACGGGCGGAGGAGGCGGAGACGTCCCCATGGAACCGGAAGGTGAGGATGAGGATCTCCCTCCTCCCTACCGGAGCTCGGAGTCTTCCGAGACCGAGACGCCCAGGTGGGGCGACATGGACGAGGATGACGACATGGACTTCGGCATCACGAAGAAGCGCCCATCCTCGAACCCACCGAGGCGACCTGGCGGAGACCCAGCGGGAACCCCTGGCGGAGGACCATCAGGACCCCCTGGAGGACGCCCACCAAGTGGACCCCCTGGAGGCGGACCACCGGGCGGGGGAGGACCCCCTGGACCGGGCGGACCCGGTGGAGGCCCTCCTGGAGGACCCCCTGGGGACCCCGACGACCCACCAGGGAACGGCGACCCGGATACCACCTGGCGGTGGATTGTCTACCTCCGCAGGAGGGTCCAGTTCCTCGAGCGCGAGGTAGACACGGGCAAGTGCGAGATGACTTGCATCGCCAGGGTCGCCGCGCGCGCGCAGAGAGAGCTGGACATCGCCAGGGGCGAGACCAAGTCGCTGAACAAGGTCATCAGCGGCCTGCAGCAGAGGCTGGACGCGCTGGAAGCCCGTGGGAGCGTCGGCAGCGACCACCCACCCCTGGAGTCTGGCTGGTCGGACGACGGCTGGGGACCCGGACCAGGTCCAGGCAGACCCCACGCCCCCGGCGGAGCTCCCAGGAGTCGCCCCAGCGCCAGTGCCCCCTCTCTCACCGCCCCCCCTCACCATAGCGCGGGCCGCCGCAACGAGCGCGTGCCGCCCGGCAGTGGCAGTGAGGATTGGCGTGATGAGTGGCTCAGCGCGGAGTACCGCAACCGCCGTGCTCCACCGAGGACACCGGTACGCCCCCGACGCCCGGCACCAGCCCCGGAGCCAATCCCAATGGCTGGTGGACGTTATGGTGGACTCAGGGATGAGGTCCCCGGAGGAGACGTGGAGTGGGACGTCGGCGGAGGTGAGGACCTGGATCTGGACCTGGAGGAGTTCGACATCAGCCCGCCGCGTGGTGTACGACGGGAGGCCGCTGAACGCAGCCGCCGGCGCCGTGATGAGGAGGCATACATGGAAGGAGTACGGCGTGAACATCCGCGTTCAGCGTACATGGAGGAACCGCGGCGTAGCCACAGGGATTCCATGGAGGAGATGGACGTGGCGGCCGTGGGAGTCCGTGGGAGAGGCCGATGGGAACCTCGGTTGACCTTGCGGCCGGCGTTCATGGTCTCTAAGGCCGCGGATGCCGCCGTGTGGGAAGACTTGAAGGACATCAAGCCCCCCATGTACAACGGCAACCCCCTCAACCTCAACCGCTTCCTGGAGAAGCTGGACGATTGGGGGGTAACCGTTACTGAGGACATGCATCCCGCTGATGCGGAGAAGTATGTCTTCAGACGGTTCAGGTACCGCCTGCCGGAAGTGCTCGGAGAGCTATACTTCGTGGCGACCAAGGAGGGGAAAATCAAGACCCTCAAGGAAGCCAAGAAGTGGCTCAACGAGCAGGAGCGGGTGGACGCTCCGCAGGTGGCTGCCAAGCGGTGGAAGTCCATCAAGCTTCAGCATGATGGACGGGAGATTCGCCTACGGGACTGGCGAGACTTCCGAGGGCATTACACCGTCTTCCGCCGCAACGTGGAGGATTAGAACGCGGGTGACGAGCAGGCTCGCCTGCTCTCCATGCTGCCGGAAGCATGGATCAAGAGGGTCACCAAGGAGGAAGCCAAGCGGGCCAAGTCCAACCACACGGTCAAGATGATGCTCCCCAAAGAGTATCATACGAACGTCGTGGCTTGGACGAGGAAGAACGTGGCCCGGGATGTCAAACGGCACTCCCTGCGGAACGCTCTCCTCATCACCGTCTCGGGCGATCGCGAGAAGACCGCGATGTGGCGCCTTGACGAGTGTGAGTTGAGCGGCCAGACCATCCGTCTGCAGGCCATCCCGGCGCGGATGAGCTGCGACGAGATCCTGGAGTGGGTTGGAGAGGAGGTGCTTAAGGAGTACCGGAACCTCCACCACACCCCCGGGTTGAGACCCGGCGACCGCGACGTCAACTACGTTGGCGAGGGACCTGGCGGGGAAGCTGCCATGGACCCAGCGGGAGCCGACGGCGATGAGACTCTCATCGACGATGACGACGACGATGAGCCCGCCGAGGTGGCCGTTTGCGCCTTCGTGGCCAACAACCTGATCGCGGGGAACAACCGGGGAAGCTGGAAGCCCCTGCAGCCGGGTTGGAAGAAGAAGGAGAAGAGGGACCCTCGCCGCATTGGCGACCCTCCGCTGTCCTTTGGGGAGTTCATACGAGCTCACCCGCAGGGCTGTTTCGTGTGTTATGGGAGGAAGAAAGGCTTCAACCATGACCACCGAACATGCCCCACCCACAAGGCCGACACGGAGGCCTACAAGAAGGCGCACGGGTCGAAGAAGCGTGCGCCCGCGGGTATCCGGGAAGCCAAGGTGGAGGTGGACAGGGACGAGCTCTCCAAGCTGGTGTCGCAGGGGACCGAGTTGGCCAAGGAGATCCAGGAGATCAAGAGGAACTGGGTCCCCAGGTCGGACAACAAGAACAAGGAGAACAACCAGAACGACCAGAACAAGGACAAGGACAAGAAGCCTACTCGTAAGGGAAGGAAGAAGGGCGTCAACGAGGTTGATGCGGAGGAGAACACCCCTTCTTCCACAACCGACGCCCCCTAGCGGAGCCCCTGCAGCCAAGGGCCCCAGCTAGGGCGGTCGCAGGATGGTGACGTGGGAAGCGCCGAACCATCCCAGTCGGGGGTCGATAAGCACAAAGGGACTGCCGCGGGCGGAAGGCCCGGTCCGGCACCCAGTCACGGAGGCGGGGTGAGGACAAGTGAAGGCACGAACCCTTGCACCCGTCCGTCCTTCGCGACCAAGAATGTGTTTGATGTACTTCAAGATCTATCCGAGAGTATCGGAGGATCACCCGGACCGCAGCTGGATGCTGCAGATGGGCAGCCTGAGCCCATTGTCCACGACCTGCACCAGTCGCTTGTTGAGCTTCTGGAACGGCCGGAGATCCTGAGCTTGCACGCCGTGCGCCGTGTCGGTCGCGAGTGGCAGTTGCATCTTAAGGTCCGTGCCTTTTGCGGGGAAGTGGAAAAGGTTTTCGACGTGTTGGTCGACACGGGAGCTCAAGTCAGCTTGGTCAAGGCTGGCCTACTTCCACCAGAGTGTCTGACCGACAGTCGGAAACCTGTCAGGCTGAAGGTGGCGAACGGCCAGTACATGGTGGGAGGCACGAAGGAAGCGGCCATTGGGCTGCAGTTCGTGAACCATCGTGAGCTGAGCCGCCCAGACCTCGGCAAGGAAATCCTCCTGCATGGTCGCTTCTACGAGGCCGAGATGGACTGGGACATGATCGTTGGGTACGACTTCATGATGGAGACGGACTCCGGCGTCCTGCCGGCCCAGGCCTCCATGACCCTGTACCAGGACGACCAGCTCTCGTGGCTTTCGTCACCTGAGCACCATGTGGAATGCCAATGGATCCACCCGGAACGCAATCAGCTCGAAGTGGCCGCGTTGGACACTGAGCCAACTGGTCCTGCAAACCAGGAGTACGGCGTAATGCCGGAAGTGGCGAGCCGAGTTGTCGCGGACCTGGGAGCTTCGGATCTGGCCCTGGATGCGTTTTCTTCAGGAACCTCCGCCCATCTGCGGGTTTGTGAGAAGTACTGGAGCGCCCAGGACTCCGCGTGGAAGAAGCACTGGGGTCCGCATCAGGGCTTGATGTGGATCCATTGCCCTCGATGGGACATTCCGAGAGCGATAGCGAAGATTCGCAAGGGCCGCCCCAAGGCAGTGCTGGTTGTTCCTATGGGATGCACCGAGGAGGAAAGTACCCGACATTGGGTAGCCTCATTGACCAACATGACCTTAAACAAGGTCGTCCTACCGGCTGGAGGGAGTGTCTATCAGGACGCTAAGGGACAGCCCATGCCACCCCAGAGATGGCCAACGGAATTCCACTATGTGGATGGGGGCCTTGATCAGGCCGACACCACGGACTTCGTGTGTGTCAACCGCATCATAGCAGAGCCATGGAGGCAGTGCTTTGCGGTTCCCCCTGTTGACATCGAAGAATCGGAAGACCCCCTCACAGAAGAGGAGCTGGATCTGGTTCAGGGGTATATGGATCAGCGCTTTCACGACAGGGGAAACCAGCGTGAGGGCAAAGGCCAGGACAAAGCCTGGTGGGAAGTGGACTCAATCGTCTCCAGTTCCTATGATGGGAATACCTTCGTACAGAGGGTGCTGGATCACATGTCCAGCCAGAACGAGCTGCCTGGCGGTAACCCACCCACCTACGGCGATCTATTCCGAGGCAAGACCAGAGATGGCCCTTTGGGCCACCTGGGAAGACTGCCTGAGCCGAAACCGAGCGGAGTAGCTACCCCTCAAGTAAGCTCTGTGGTCCAGGTGCCCGGAAAAGCCAAGGCGGAGTCCGATGATTGCCCCAAGATTCAGGCATTGAGGGCCAGGCTGAAGCAGAAGTATGGCGAGACCTTCTTCAGCGGAAAGCCTGTGTTTCCCCCACCGGTGCGTGGACCGTATGGCGAGGCCAAGATACGACTGAAGCAGGACCCCCGTGTGTATCGACACCGGGAGTTTGCCCTGAGGGGCGAGAGGAAGGAGGCCATGGAGAAGATCCTCCGTGACTTCATCGAGAGAGGCTGGATCGAGCCGTGCCACTCAGAATGGGCCTCTCCGTGCTTCGTCGTCCCCAAGAAGGTGGCCGGTAATTGGCGGCTCGTGGTCGACTACCGCGGCCTGAACGCCCAAACGCAGCACGACAGCTATACGCTGCCCCTCATTGAGGACATGCTGCAAAAACAACACCGGCGGAGGATCTTCACGGCGATTGACCTGAAACATGGTTATCATCAGATGCCTCTCGCCGAAGAGTCCCGTGCCTGCACCGCCATGAGCACTCCACTTGGACCTCTCCAGTGGAAGGTGATGCCCATGGGCGTTACCAACGGCAATGCAGCTTTTCAGCGGATGCTGGAGAACCTGCTTGAGCCGGTGCGTGACTGTGCGGAACCCTTCGTGGACGACGTCATCATCGCGTCCGGGGACCCCAGTATGAGCTACGAGGAGCTCCTGGAGGCACATGAGAGGGACGTCACTCGAGTGCTGGACCTCCTGGTTCGGCACAAACTCACGGGCAGCAGTGACAAGGCCACCATTGCGGTAAGCGAGGTGGTCTTCGCTGGCCACGTAGTCGGGAACGGGCAGCGAAAGCCCATTCCTGGCAAGGTGGCTGCGATTGAGCACTGGGAAAAGCCCAAAACGGTCTCTGAGCTACGGGCGTATCTGGGGTTCTGCAATTACTACTCGGGGTATATCAAAATGTATGCCGAGTATGCAGCCCCCATGACAACCATGCTCAAGGGCAACCGAGAGGAGACCAAGAAGGGGTCCAAGAAGGCTCTGGTCTGGGATGCTGATACCGACCGTGCCTTTGAGGGGATGAAGCAGGCGCTGCTATCCGCAGTGGGTCTGCACCTCGTGGATCCCGACCGAGGGTTCGTCCTGCGCACTGACGCTTCCGAGTACGCCGTGGGCGCTGTGTTGGAGCAAGTGCTTGACGACGGGAGGCACGTGCCCGTGGCCTTCTGGAGCCGAGTCCTGGCGGAAGGCCAGAGACGGACGTGGACGCCCCGTGAAAAGGAGGCGTATGCCATCGTCATGGCTCTCAGCAAATGGGCTGGGTACATAGCCCTCCATCCCGTCACCGTCTGCACCGACCATCAGAGTCTGCAGTCGTGGCACAAGGAGCACGTGGACACCCCCTCTGGTCCCGCCTCCCGACGGGCAAGATGGCATGAGACCTTGGCCAAGTTCGACCTCACGGTTGTGTATATTCCTGGGAAGGATAACACCGTGGCGGACTGTCTCAGTAGGTGGGCCTATCCCACCAGCAAGGGCATGACGGATATCTCTGCCCATGGCGATGAGGCTGAGACCGCTGAAGCCAAGAAGATCATTGAGATGGAGCGCCTGATGGAGGAGGAGGGTATTAAATGCTTCGTCGTCATGGCTGCGGATGCCCCCCTCGGAAAGAGGGTTAGCAGAGCGGTCAGAGTACTCGCCCCTGAGGGAGCTGAGTCCGACAAGCACCTCTTCCCGGAGTCCTGCCTCCAGGACGACTGGACCGACGATTACGCCAAGTCTGAGGCCTTTGCGGCCGAGTATAGGGCTGTGACCGACCCTGACGACAGGCAGAAGTGGCCAAAGGGGCTGACTGAGGAAGATGGCAAGCTCTACCGGAATGGTAAGCTGCTAGTACCGGAGTCCCGGGTGCTCGAGCTTTGTGAAGCTTGGCACCACCACATGCTGCACCCAGGGGTCAAGAAGCAAGCCCTTGACATGCAGCGCCGGTTCGAGATCGACCATATCGTTCTCTACAACGCCATCAAGAAGGTCAGGAAGGGTTGCTCGGTCTGCCAGGCCTGCAATCCCGACAACCGGAACGTCAAGGGGGAAGCCCAATGGACCCCGGTTCCTGACCAGCCCATGGAGAGCGTGGCCATGGACGTCTTCTCCATGCCCGAAGTGCACATTGGCAAGGAGACCTTTGACTGTGTGGTTCTTTGCGTGGATCGCCACAGTGGCTACGTAGTAGCCGTTCCGGCACGCAAAAAGGGGTTGCTTCCCAAGGAAGTGGCAGTCATGATGATTCGTCATTGGCTGACTGTCTTTGACGTCCCCCGCACCATTTGTAGTGACCGAGGGCCCCAGTTTACTGGTGGCTGGTTCAAGGCTATGTGTTCCCTCATGGGGATACGACATGCCAAGAGCGTCGCCTATCTCAGCCGGTCTAACGGCCGTGCTGAAGTGGCTGGACGGCAGCTGTTCGAGAAGCTGCGCAAGATTCACATCACCAACCCACGGCGGAACTGGTTTGAGGAGATGTGGCCTGCTCTGAAGGCCCATCATGACACCCCCACACCGGGTGGTTTGTCCCCTCACCAGATTCTGTTTGGCAGGGACCCCCTCGGTCGGGGACTTCCCTTGTCTGGTGATGGCATGGCTATGGATGCCAAGGAATTCTTCGCGCGGCAATAGCAAACGGCGCGGGACATCCGCCAGCAGCTCGAGAAGGAGCATGCTGAGCGTCAGAAGTCCGCCCCAAGCTCGACAGCGCAGAAGTTCAGGGTGGGAGACCCGGTGTGGGTGATCAGACCCCGCCCTATGGGCACCCACCGCACCAAGACCTGGTTCACACCCGGACAGGTGGTCCGCAGGATTGGTGAGGACACCTACCGCATCAAGGTGGGTCACGGACAGTTCCGGGAGCGCCACGAGAGTCAACTCCGTGTGCGGGAACCCGACCTCCGTGGCCAACATGTGTCCCTGAGCTACGCCGTACATGAGGCTGATTCGGATGACGACTATGCTGAGCAGGACGACTATACAGTCGAGAAGATCCTGGCTCAGCGTCCGAAAGCCTCGGCACCTGGAGGTCTGGAGTTCAAGGTTCGTTGGCGAGGCTATGGGCCTTCCCACGACACCTGGGAACCCGTCTCCTCGTTCGTGCCGCGGATTAACAACCCCTTCATGGAGTACATCCGCAAGCACAAGACCAAGATCCATGTCTCGGACTTGGCAGCACTCACCCGGGCGATTGCAGCCAGGGGTGCCTGATCAGCGCCCTGGGCTCTCCCCTGATGCAGTTTGAGCGCCTGTGAGGTCGACGGATCGTCCCTTACTTGCTTGCTCTCTTCCATCTTTCGGTGACCTGCCGTCAGAGTGGCCATATACTCCCCCCTGCTGAATCCAGAGGAGGATGGCCCCTCTCTTATTCCATTCGTCACTCCCCCCCCTGCTGAATCCTTGGGAAACCAGGTAGGGCGACTGACCTTCATATTTCTGAGCTCTTGGGGCCTTGAAGCCCATACGTCGTTGCGCAACGGATGCCGCTGTCATCGGCATTGCGATTTCTGAGTGTGTGGTCTGGTCCGATGGCACTTGCGGGATCCAGACCAGTCTACGTGTGTCGCGACTATATATGGCCTGAACTCAGGCGTTTTCCTGTACACCCTCCTGCATATGCCTTATCCTAACCGGGGCGTGGTTTGGCACTCTGTCCAGAGTGTGTTTACACGCCTGTTTACCTGATTATTGCTTACTTTTTCTGTTTCCCAGGATATGTGCATCTGTATGTTCAGTGTTGTCAGTCAGTTGACTGTTTTTCCCCCCCGAGGGGATGCGAATCGACTACGAAGGCGCCCTGAGTCGCCGTTTACATGTTCTTACATAGGGTCCAGCCTGGACCAGTATCTAAGTACAGATTCTTCTGTTTGAGTGCCCGTGATACCGTGTGCCCTATTCGCTGTGATGTGGAGATCCTGATGGCGCCAGGCGGGAAGCCCAGTTGCCTGACTACACTCCCAGCGGTCCGCCACTGTCAGTCCCAGTGTGAGCCTACCGACTCGCAGAGGCACTTGCAGTCGGATGGCGGCCTCCGGTGCTCCTGACCTCGGTCAGTCTGCCTAGGAAACTGGTGGTTTGAGGAGTCGACGCCTCCGCCCACACTGCATGAGGACTCCCTCATGTATGGCCTTCGTGGTAATAGGGCGAGGGAAAAGACAGCCTTGACGCCGATCCCTTAAGGAGGAGCTCGTTCGGCTGTACCACTCTGGACTCGCGTCGTATGGATATGGACATGGTGCGCCCGAGGAAGGACCCGTGGGGACTCTCCCCCAGCCGGCGGGCCTTGGGAAGCTTGGGGTAGCCTGATGGATCTTTCTGGTCGCTTTCGACCTGTGGGACCACCTCGGTCGTCGTGTGTCGCCTATGTTCGCCGTGTATGCCACTGCCACTGTGGTGGTGACCGTAGCAGCCGGCACCCGGTGCGCCTGGTATGGGTTAACGGGTCCTTTGGATGCCGAACAATCGCCGCCAGGTCCCAAGACTTGATACTTGTTACTATACTTGCAGTTACTAACAGCTACAGCACCGTACCTGTCTTACTGTGGGATTTGGGCAGCCTAACCTGCGAATCAGCCTGAAGTGGGATGTACACCCCCCCCTTCAGGAAATGGTCCTGGGTACCCGCTGCCATGCGTGGGTGTTATCGAGCCCCCCCCGGGGTTTGCTCTAAGGAGGGGGGTGAAGCGGTACCCAGAACCCCATGGCTAGGTTAGGGCATACAACCGGTCTCCGGTCCACTAACCCCATGTACGGAAGGGAAGACACCCGTTGACGCCCCGTGCGAGCCCGGCGGGAGCGTGTTCCGTGCCGTAAAGCCCCGCATCGGCAACCGATGCACCGCCAGCGGAGATTTATATATCAGAATATCAGGAATCAACAGGGTTTCATTTTCATATTGTTTCCGTCAATTTTTACGCTTCCGTTCTGATATTCACTGTTTTGACAGCTGGCGGTTAGCTCGCGACTTTAGCGGAACCGCCAGTTTAACTGTTATATACAGATATTTTAGACTAAATCGTGACGAAGACTCTAAAGTCTTCAGGAATTGCATTGATGCATCCGCAATTTTCACATTTTACACTCGCAACCTTAATCCGAATTTTTCAGGATGTCGAAATCGGATTTTCGACTTCGACATCCCCGCACTTGATTTGACCTCTTTCGAGTGGACCTACGTGCTTCCCTATGCACGAATCAACTTTCCTTTTGTCTTGCCCTCCATTTGTCTTAGAGATATGGGCAAAACAAAGTTGATTCGTGAGGCCACTTGTGAGGGTCATATCTCGTGCCGCTTGCGAGGAATGACAATAAGGAAACGTGGGATGTATTCACAATACTCCCGACGTAATTTAGGAAGCTTTATATGCCTTGCGTCTCCACACGTGCGCGCTAGCGTAATGGATCATGGTCAAGAGGGTAGAGTTTGCGTTATAACTCTTTGGCCATGATATTGCGTGCCTTAAGATAACTTTCGAGTGTAGCGCGCGAGTGTTGGTGTTGCATAGAAACTCTCCTTGAGTTCCTATGAACAATTGACACAAAGTTATGCCCTTGGAGGGGCATGACATATCGTGGGGGGAGCTACCTTTTGGGGCAATATGTGGTATGTGCCATGTGTTGTGTTGCGTGCCCATTTGGCGGGTCCATCGCTCCAAGCCAAACCCGCCAATGGACCTCATATTGCGCAAGCCCCTTCTCCATACTCCCCACGATCAATTGCAAGCCTAACCTTCGTGGAGGGAAGCTTGTGTGGCGATCCCAAAGCGATGCGTAGGGAGCAAGGTGTGTATTTTGCAATTTTCCATATTTTCATGTGCCCACTTGGGAAGTAGCGCTCGTAACTCTTCAAAGCGCCCCAAGTGGAGCACATATGTGGAATCGAAGGTCATTGGTGTCAAGTCATTGTGTTTAGAAGGATTAGTTGATTGCACGATCCAAGCCGAAGATATTATAATATAATTGTGCACCTTTCAAGGCACTTTTGTGTGTCTTTGTGTCAATTTTGCCGTTTTTGGCCCGTCATGATGTCAAGTGGCGACCGTGTATCTCAACGTTGCGCTCAATTGACATCATGACCCAAGTATGTTATGAGGGTACATACTTCGGTGCTCAACATATCTTGGACCCGGCGAATAACTCCTCTTGGGCTTGGCATACCGTGGCCGCCATGTTGGCAATTTGGGACTATCCCGAATCATGGGCTCACTTGGCGACCCTGCCATTCCCAAAACCGGAGGAGTTGGGCGATGCCCAAAAGATATGTTGGACACATGTGACTTGATACCAATCCTATGGCACACTCCGGTCCAAGTCGGGCATGTGCCTCAATTGCCCCAACCATGAGTGTGCGCATTTTTGGCCATTTTTAGCAATTTTCCACATTTTCTGCCCGCCGTGCACTATGTTCAGCCCACCCGTGCACGCCGGACGCATGGACCAATGGACCATATATGACATGGGTGTTGTGTATATTGGTCCCCATGGTTCACACACCACGTGGGAGAAGCGGAGCAACCTTCGTTAAGGTGCTAGCCCAAAGTGAGTGTGGGCAATTTTGCCATTTTGGCATTTGTGGACCCGATTGGGATTGTCACCACGCCGAGTGGCATGGAGATCTTTGAGAGCCAAGGGCAGGGGAGTCTCCGTTGGACTCCCGATTGATCGCGTATGGAATGCCGGATCTGATCTCCAAGCCGGCGTGGAGATATTCTATTAGGAGCACCCCGAATTTTGGCTCATTTCAGGCAGCCAAAATGACCCCATTTTGGGACCCCAATTTCAACCCCCCGTGTGGTCAATCGGCGGCCCCATATCTCCATGCCCACAGGGAGCCCGGACCTAATTTCAAGTTGTACACTCAGATATCAGTCCTAGGTCCTGCCTCCTAACCTGTGAGCCATTGGCCTTGCCCTGGCCGGGCGAGCCACGCGTGGGAATGACGCCAATTTTGGTGATTTTGGCATCATGACCCCACTTGACGAATCCGTGTTGCTCTGATGCCGGGACCCCAGAGGGAACCAGGTTGGGTGAGGGCTCCAGGGAGCTGGTACTCGAAGGGCATAGGGTCAGTTGCCTCGTCCCTACCTCTGGCGGGTCCGGAGGAGAGGTCAATTTTGGAGATTTTTGAGCTAATTTCAGTTTGGGCTGAAACAGCCCATTTTCAGCTACCAACTCCTAGGGGATAATGGCGGAGCCATATCTCTGGCTCAGAGGGGAGTTGGAACCTGCCGTTAAGGGAGCATAGGACGCCACTGTCGGTTGGCTTGGAGCCCTTGGGTTTCCAGGAACTCGCCTGTGGCTGGGCGGGATACCCCCCCTTTGGCAGGGTTTCAGGGTCCGGACTGAGCAGGGCATGGGTTGTGTTTGAGCCCCCGCCCCCACCAGCCACTGAGAGGGTCGGACCTGGGATTGGGACACGAGTTGGGACTGAGTGTCTATTGTTCTGTGGTGCCCTTACCCCAGTCCAGTCTTAACCCTGTGTGTACATATCCTGATGTGTTGCTGTACATACTTTCGTTCCCTTGTTGCAGAGTGGCAAGGATCCTGAAACGCTTTGTCACATGACATGAGCGCATTCATGCCCCTGTGAGCGTAGTGCTTTGCCTGCCTGCTCACTTGCGCGTGTCCACCGCAGCATCCCGTGGCCAGGCCCCCCACGGGAACGCGTCAGGATCACCTAATCCTCTTGGGTGAGTTCTTTGCGGTCTGCCAAGAGAACCACACACGACTCAAGCTGGAGAAGTGTGAGTTCATGCAGGAGACCATGCAGTACCTGGGGTTTGACGTTGGCTCTGGGTGGAGGACCCGAGCGGCCTCTAAGGCCAAACCCCTGATGGACGCTAAGGTACGACATGAAGACCACAAGAAAGGACTCCATGATGTACGCAGTTTCATTGGGGCGTGCAACCTCTATCGCCCCCATATCAAAAACTTCACCTACACCAGCGCCATTCTGACGGACCTGATCAAGAAGAGTACTACATGCCGCTGGGGCCCACAAGAGCAACTTGTCTTTGACGAGCTCAAAGACAAGGTGACCAACGCCAAGTGCTTGGGCGTGCCTAGAGCACAAGGGGAGATTATCCTGGTGACCGACGCCAGCAATGTGGGCGGTGGTGGAACGTTGTTCCAATGGCAAGCACTAGAGAAGGAGCAGTGCAACTCAGCTATTTCCCAATGGGGGACTGAAGGTCTCAACCGAGATGGAACTCTCAAGCACAGCTACTCTGATGACAAGTGGGTCCTAGTACCCCTGGGCCACTGGAACTGGAAATGGAACCATACCAGGGGGAACTACTCCACCTATGAGCAGGAATTGCTCGTGGGTATGCTGGTGCTATCCTCTCAGGCACGACTGTTGGGGAGTGTTACAGGGAGTAACCCTGTGGTCTGGCTGTGCGACCAAGAGCCCGTCCGCACTTTGAAGAAGGGTCCCCCACCTGAGAAGGCCAAGCTACGGCGCTGGTTGACCTACCCCAGCCAACTACGGCTGACGGTACACCATATCCAGGGAGTGAAGAACGAGTGTGCGGACCACATCAGCCGCAACAACTTCGACGCCCTGATTGGTGCCCGGTCTGAAGCGCTGGCTAAGGAGGCGTTCAGCCGTATGGACGTGCACTTGGACCTCAACATGACTATGATACGCCCCCTAGACTGACTCCAACAAGCGGAGTACCTGAAGGAGTTTGGGGATATCTACAAGCGCCTGGAGAAACGCCTTGAACCCCTCCTGGTCAACCAAGAACAGTGGAAGAGGGACAAGAGCTACCTCTGGCACGAGGACCGCACCCAGTGACAGAGTCCCAGCCCTGCTGAAGTGGACCCATGAGTCCAGCGGTCATTTGGGTGCTGACCGTACCCTGAGGCTATTCAAGCAGTGGTTTTACACTACGTGGACTGATGACCAACTGCGGAAGACCCTCCAGCCTATCGTGGACAAGTGCCCGTGTAGGTCCTGCAAACCGGGGGATATCAGGGACAGGGGTCTCTACTCAACCCTGCCCATCCCTCACTGTGCTAACAGTATTCTCTACGTGGACTACACGGAGATGCCGAAGTTCGGGGGCTATGACTTCGCCCTCGTGGTAACCTGTGGGTTCTTAGCCCACACAAACTGCACCCTGTTTTGCGCGCCGAACGCGCAGAAAAGGACCGGTTCGCAACAGGGCAAAAAAACTATTTTTTTGGATGTTTGATGAACGTGCTTTTAGACGTAGGGAGACAAATAGCTTTTTTAGTGTTGTGCAACTCCGCGTTCCTCAATGCGACGTTTTTTTACATTTCTCTGGCGTTCTGAGTGCGCGAGGCCTCGCGCACTCAAGATGTTCAAAGTAGAGTTTATCACGAAACCCAAACACCCGTAAGGACTGGCGTTTGCGGAAATACGCAGCTCCGGACACGGTATTAAAAGTAGGATTTTGTTGCCCACGGAGCATTGGAAGTGTAGGACTGTCGGACTTCCCATGTCAGGGGAAACACATATACTGTAAAGTGAAAATAAAATACAAATTTAGGCACCCTGAGTGCGCGTGGCCTCGTGCACTCAGGTCACGTTATGTATTGAATTTGCAGAATGGAAATAACACGTACAATTGTAGGTACGGTACCAGACGGACAAACACATTTGATTTTTCGGGTGTATGTGTGTGTAGACACCATGTTGGTCAGATATAACAAGGCATAGAACATTGTCCCACGGAAACAATCAGTGCGCGAGGCTTCGCGCACTCAAACAACGGAAGAAAATGAAAAAGCAGGCAGGTCAGGTCAGGCACGCCGGTATTTACATTCCTTTTCACGGCTACCACCTGTGACATTGATTATACATCGGTAACCTTCGTCATACTTTCAGGGGATCAGGGGAATGATTTGCTTTTTTCCAACAGCCACTCAATGGCAGACGTGTCCGGTTCTAATAGCGGCCGTAGCCTTCGCTGCCCGATAGATATGGTTTTTTTTTCCAATTGGGTTTACAAAAGGAAACAGAAAAGAAATCTGTGGTTGCGAAAACGGTTTTCGGCTACTGGGAACGGAGCGCACGCAGACACCAAATACAATCTGCGGCGGCAGCACGCGCACCAGAAATGACAACAGGAAAAGGCCAGATGTTTCGAAACACATTTTTTTTAAAGATCGCTGTGCGAAACGATAACCAAAATATGTGCGTAAATCTAATTCCACAGAGAAAGACGCAAAATGCCACTTCGAGGCAGAAAATCCGTAACGCATCAGATGATAGCAGAAGTAAGCAAAGGAGCAGCAGCACTACGAGAGGCATGCGCGGCAGAACCAGCATACCAAACAGCAGACGACCTGTGGAAAGGACTCAAACGAAACGACCTGGCGGCGCAACTGGTGTTGACATTTGCACAGCGACTCAGGTTCAACAAAAGAACGCGCCACAGTTTGCCAGCAGCTAAAAGGCAGGAGGACAAGCACTGGGTGCGCATTTTGCGACAGGAGGGCTGGAACCTGTACCTGTTGATGCGTCAACGGGCAGTACCAAACAGGAAAAAACCGGGAAAAAAAACAGGGTACCTAACACAAACAGAAAGACGAACAAAAGTACGACTTGGGCAAGCAGACGCTGCCGCAGATACAGTGGACGAACAGGCAGCAGCAGCACTTAACGCAACGTGGTCACTGGTGGTTCCGTCGTGTTGCGTGCTGTGGATAGACAACTGGTACCGGGCACAATACACGACACACCCAGACGAAAGTGACCGGTCACAAAACTGTACTGCAATGGCAGTACTTCAACTGAAGCAGAGGCCCACGTAGTGGGCAGGACATCCAGCCGTTGAGGACCTGTCAGCGCGGATAACGACAGTTGCAAGGGCTCTGCAACAACGTGAACGAAGAATCCCTCAGACTTTGCGTGACATGGGGTATGCAGATGTGTGTACACCAGACACCGGAAACGTGAGAGCACCATTGGATGTGTGGAGGGATGCAACGACCGTGCAGGCACCGGTGTGGCGCCCGTTTGCCCTGTCAAAAGAAAAGGTAACTGGTGGTGTTGGTCTGTTAAACTTGTTACACTTTGCAAAGGACGTAGCGCAACAGACAAACAGAGTTTTACCGCTGTTGGTTGACGAAAACATACACTACAGGATATTAAAATTGTTGTACAGTGCCAAGAACCAAGGATGGAACATGCGTGCGTACCTGCGTTACGTGCCTGTAGTTTACGGTGTCTGGCATGCCTACAAGTTCGTTGTTACTCATACTTTCCGGGTGTTCTGGCCCATTCTAACCTACCTACAGAAAGGTCTGCTACGACCTGGTTCCACCATACTATCATACCCCAAACTGATAGTTATGGAAAAAACTATTGCTGCGCTGATGCTTGCCACCCCCCGAATACTACGCCCGTATCGGCGCAAGGCACAAGCTGCAACCGCGATCAGTGGTCGTGAGACTGCGCATGCCAACAGGGCAGCAGTGGCAAACGCAGTCTTGCATTTGTTGTCGGAATGGTGCCCGTTGTTGTTGTACTTGGGCCACGTGGTACGGGAATGCAACTGGTCAGGGGAAAACAACGGTACAGGGTCACGAGCCCAGGAGGTGTTGCAGTTGAGTTTGTGTCTGTTGAGGAGGCTGCGTCGAGGACCGTGTGACACCGTACTGAAGTACGAACGCACGATCATGTGCACATTGCTGCACAACAGCAAGTGGCACCAGGACCTGCCCGGTCAGGCACACTCAGACGAGTTTGGAGAAGGGATGTTGAGCAAGTTGGTGCGGGACAAGGGGAGAAACACGGGTTCTGTTACTGTTGAGGAGGTCGAAAACCATTACTTGTTACTAAAGGTTGGTCCTGGTGGCAAACGCGTGGGGGTGCAAAACGTTCCCAAGAACCTGGTACACAGCATGCGACAACGACTGACAAGACATTTGGCGACAGACCGATTTTGCATGGCGTATGTGGAATGGGAGTCGGCCAGAGTCAGCACCGTTGCAACTTCGTGGCCGCGGAGGTTACCGAGATTTCCACCCTCACCTACACAACCCCTTGGTTACGACCACTACCGACTACTTGGTCACAGCGTACTGGATGCCCTCATTGACCAGAAAACAAATCCCACCAACCAACTGAAACGGAAACTGGATGCTGTTGTGGGGCGGAGAACAGATATGGATGCCGACAGACAGGAAGCAGCAACACGCAACGTGCGGCAACGCTTGCGGTAACAGACGCCCCCAGTGCGCGAGGCCTCGCGCACTAAACGTTACGAAAAACAGGTATGTAATGCGATGTGAGTGTGCGAGGCCTCGCGCACTGAGTAGTTCGCTAAGTGCCTTGGATTAAGTCACAACAGAGACAGTTGTGGAACAGATGTGCGAAAACAACCTGCAAAATACCGTTTCGACTGATTTCAGAGTTCAAATGACCGTGTTTCAAGTCGTGCCATTTGCCTCTTTTAGGTATCTTTTGGCATCATGAGTGAACCAGGGTCGCCAGAACGTCCAGCACCAGACACAGAGGCCATTGAGTCGTCACCAGGGACCGACCAGGGGGACACGCCGAAGAAAGGACGCAAGAAGAAGGGTGAGAGGAAGCCAATACCGGAGATGAAGCTCACAGTCAACGTGCAACAGTGGCTGCGGCAGGAGAATGGTAAAGACGTGAAGGTAAAGATTGCTGATTTGAGAGTTGACAAGACCAAGGAGCGCGGACAGATCCGATCCATCAACTATGACAATGTTGCCAGGAAAGTGACGGGATACCAAGCACTGCCACCAGCTGGCCCGTTGCGCGTAACGGCGTGGGAGGATAGTGGTATGACTCGCTTCGCGTTCGATCGAAGACGTTTCTTCTCTTTGCTTCGGTATATGGTTTGCTTTGCAGATGGCTCACTTTACGTTCTGAATCGTCAGCATGGCACAGAGACATGCAGGAAGATTCAGGAACTGCGTCTCGCAGAAGGCAAAGAATTGGATGACTGGCAGGAGGTTTGCTACGTTGACATTCTGAAGTACTGAAACACCTCGGAGGATCCGGGCCAGGGTTGCAGGATTGCAACAAGCTGACAGCCAGTCTGTGACGTGGATTCCGCTGTCCGAGGCGCTGGACAACATGTTGTTGTACATTGAGGACCAGAAGCGGGAAAAAGAACCACAAGATTTGGAGCGGTTCAAGAATGCTGTTGTCCAGGCCGCCGTCAACTCTGCGTTTCTTGCGCCCCAGGTTTTGGAGGAAGCAGGACACACAGTATGCATTCGTGTAATGCGCGGTTACAGTGCGCGAGGCCTCGCGCACTCCATGGCATTGTTTTCCCTCGGTGGACTCGACATTCAAGAACTGTAGGGACTTCTTCTCCCTGGCGTATTACTGCGGTCGTGAGGCGGTTACAGGCATGGAGAACCTCAAGAATAAGAGCAGGAAAGATGAAGTTACAAGGAATGCCTTCAAGAAGCTGGACGGGCTGCATCTACCGAGCTTATTGCGGAAAGTCTGTGCGCACATGAACCGGAAGGACTCGACCTTACGCACCACCCCGAACTACATTGACGCGCAGATTACAGATCAATGGGTTACTTTCCATCTTGACCATCCGGACAATAAGCAGTATGTCAACCAGACGGCAGGTATGCGTCAGTGTCGCAGCTTCAGTGCGCGAGGGCTCGTGCACTCAACCACCGTTTTCACATCTGTACAGCTGCCGATGCGAAGATCCGAGCAGAAGTCGCAGCACTGGGCACGCCGCAACTGAAAATTGGGCTGGGAAATTGGGGTTACTGGCCAAATACAAGTACGAGGTATCGGTCACCGTGGCCAAAATGGAAGATGTTGCTCAATGCACCTCTGTGGCGGACTGGGGACAAGGGCGCACCTCCATTACCACAGACGCTGGCCGTGCGGAAACAACTGCAAAGGAAGACTGAGGCACCATCATCGGCAGCGTCACAGACACAGCTGAGTACTGGCGATGTGATCAATGTCTCCAAGCAGGACGAGCAAGGGAGCAAATTCTCTTTAACGGCGTGCCGTATTGAGGATATTGAAGAGACACCACCAGCCCGTTTCCGGGATCTGCAGTACCCATTGTGGGTCATCAACGCTGACCTTTTCGTTGAATATGACACTGCAGGATTTGTTCCGAAGTGGCTGTTCGATGTGATGATGCTGGGGAAAGACCTCATTTTCTATGGCGAGGCTGATGTTGTGCACCGTATTGGCCGCGAAATCCAGAGGCTCTGGCGTATGGAGAAGGACAAGGATCCAACCACAGTGCCATTCTACCATGTTCGGTTGCCGGTATACTCTTGGTTATCGGGTCCCGTGACCAGCAGTACGTATCAGTTCGACGAGCACTGTATGTGGATCGGAACAACGAGTCGCTGGGATAAGCAGGTATACCTGCTTTTTTCGCCTGTTACGATGCCGTTGTGTGCGCGAGGCCTCGCGCACTGCTGCCTCCGTTATTCGTCTTTATACATCACATTTACAGTTGCCGAACTATGTGTCGTATTCCGCTGGACATTTCGAAGAGATGCAGAACAAGAACCTTGGTGGTTTCATGCCTCTGATTCACGTGCTGTGGTACCTGGACAAATATTATTTGGGCAGTGGGTATTCTGATGCAGTGGTTGTTGTGGACGACACGCCTGCCATGGCCGCAAAGATTGCAATGTCCGACCTCCGTACTAAAGTGGCGTTTCTGGCTGTGTCAACGATCAAGCAAAAGAACCTTGGGAATGCCGTTGGAGGTGCTCTGCAGCATGCAATCATCATGCGGTACATGTTGGAGGCTGATCAGACGGAGCAAGGAGCAACAGCTGCACCTTCAGATACTCAAGAAGAGTGGCTTCAGCGTGGCATTCCACTGTGGGTTTTGAACAGCAACCGAGGTCATGAAGGGCACCAGCAGGTGCATGCTGAAGAGGCCGTCCAAGAAGATGTCGTGACTGAGGCCCCCGCTGACGACACTGAGCCTGTTGCGCCTGCACCTACTTTGCCAATACAACCCAAGCCGAAGAAGACTGCCAAGGTTATACCAAGTCAGGGTACTGCAGCCGGAAAGGGAACCCCCTCGAGTAGCAAGAATCAGGCAAAAGGAAAAGAGAAGGAATCGGACAAGCCCACGGAATCAGACAACGATGATACCGACGAGGAGGAGGAAGAAGAGGATCCGAGCAAGTACTGGAGACCCAGCAGAAGCGCAAGTGGGCAGCCGCCGCTCACTTCGATGCAAGCCCCGCATCTGGTAAGGAACAGCCGAAGAAGAAAGCGAAGACTGCTGCCACCGCTGGTGCAGAGTTCAAGCCGCCCTCGCGTTCTGGTGCCCAGCCGTCTCGTGGTACCGTTGCCTCTCCGAGTGGGACAAGTGCGGTGGCAAGAAGCCTGGGTTCAAGGTTGTCTAAGGTTGCTGGACCAAAGAAGAAGTAAGCCACCATTAACCCAAGTGTTTCTCCTGGTTTTTGCAGTCATGTGTGCGCGAGGCCTCGCGCACTCGCCTTCGACGCGAATGCAATTATATGCCCTTAAGGGCTTCTACATTTTTGCCGAGCTTTTATTTCAGTGTTTGTATGTTGTGCGCTTCCTGTCCTGTTTTTGTTGCCTTCTTACACAATTGTTTCCATGACCTTGAGTGTGCAAGGCCTCGCGCACTCAGGGACATAAAAAAGCAATTTATTTCGCATGACAAACATAGGTGCAACTGGAGACCTGCAGAATGTCATTTTTGAAAATGAGCTCCCGAACAGGCACACACAAGTTGAGTTTTGAAATACAATATCGACAAGATTGGTAAAACACACCCTTCAAATCAGACAAAATAATTGTTTATTTTAAAAAACAAAAAGTGGAAAAAAGCACCAAATTGGGTAAAATTGTATTTTTTCGGTGGTATCTGGGTCATGTGTGTTGCAAATGTCCAAAAAAAATAGTTTTTCAGGCGGTCATTTTTTAGGTCCTTCTCTTCCAAAAGGGGGGTGCAGTTTGCGTGGGCTAAGGGGTTGACCAGGTTTACCAGGGTGTTCCCATGTACCAAGCACATTACCGGGGAGGAGACTATCAGGATACTCCTGGATGAGTGGTTTTGTGTCTATGGGGCGCCCAAGGAGATCAGCTCCGATCAGGACGTAGGAGTACGCTCAGATACCGGCTGGTACAAGAGGGTCCTGAGATCCCTCAATGTCCAGGTGTCTACGGGGATTCCCTACTCTCACACGAGCAACCCCCTATGTGAGTGACAGATTCGTGTCCTCAAGGAGAATGTAAGGATATGGTGCAAAACTGAACGCACCAGAGACTGGGTGAGACTACGCCCCGTCATATCCTTGATGATGAACTCCCAAGCGACTTCGGCAACTGGCTACTCGCCCCATGAGCTATTCCTAGGGCGCCTGGTGTGGTTCCTGCATGCTCCCTATCCAGAAGACACCCATTCTTCTTTGGGTGAGTGGGTCCAAGAGCAACAAGCGAAGGTGGACAAGGCCAAGGCTATGCTCCAGAGAGTGAGGGAGCGTCAGTGGAACAAGAAGAACAAGCACCCAGTACCAGCCATCTACCAAGAAGGGGACTGGGTGCTGGTGCACCACAGCCGACTACCCGCCTGGCCACGCTCTACCAGCGATGACCCATACTTCGGGCACTACAAGATTCTATCTGTGGATGGACACCGTATAACAGTGCGGTGTTCTCCCCGTCTGGGGGGGACCCTGGTGTGCGCTGCTCAACACCTGAAGCGCTACTATGATCCTGAAGACCTCTGTGGGGAGGAGTGGGAGCTGAACGACGAGGAAATCGCCGCCCTAGACCTACAAGGGGCTGCCAGCCCTATGGAAGTTGAAGGGGACCTCCCCGACATGAACGCCGAGGAGATGGCTAAGGAGGGCTTCTACTTGGTAAAGTCTGTCTTACGCCACCGCTATTGCCAGGGTTGGCGCTTCCTCACCCTCTGGGAAGGGTTTGAAGTCGAAGAGGCGACCTGGGAGCCCTTCTCAGCGTTTCTTCTACCTGAGGGTCGCCTAAACTCAGTTCTGGTAGACTACTTGTCCCAGAACAACCTTGGTGAGTTCTTGAGGCTCGCTGAGACGCTTGCCTCCAAGACTAAAGCTAGGGACCGAACCTTACCCTTACCTGCCTAAGCGTATGTGTGAGTGTGCTACTAGTAAGGTCCTGAGAGCAAGCTGCAGAAATGGTGTCCTAATTATACCCAAGTCTGCACGCTTGCTAAACCTGGAGGATGTCTTACCGGTGCCACAGGGTACGCCCCGGGTCTCTCCTCCCCTAAGCGCCCAATTTCTGTGCTGGCGCAAAGCCTTGGGGGGATACCCAGCGTACTAATCCAGGTATTGTTTTCCCTACCTATTTGCCTACTACAGGGAGGGGTGGCCAAAAGCTATGAAGGCTTGAAAACGCCTATTTGCTACGATGGCCAAAATCTAGCCTAACCACTGCCACTGCCCACCAACCCCGCTAAAACTGCAGGAAAAGGGTGGGACAGTGACACACCCACTATAGGTCCTACAAACCCTACAGTGGCACCATCCTGCTGGGCGAGCACTTCAGCAACTGGCTCAAGCCCCCACTCAGGAGTACCACTCCTACACGCACGCTCTACTGGGTGGCGTTGAAGGAGAGGTCACGAGCCCTAGCGGCTCACCCATGAGATTGCAAGAAAACACAGAGCTACTAAGCGTCCGTGGCCTAACAGGGACGCCACAACGTGTTTCCCTGCTAGGGCTTGGAGGGAAGGAGTGCTCTTTGGCGTGCACAGCGCATATGTTGATGGAGTCGGACTCCCTGCTCTGCCACAGGCAGAGGCAGAGTTAGGTGTTTGTGTGATCAGCGGCCTTGTTTAGCAGGGCATGAAAAAAATCAATCGCTGCTGCACCAATCACCCTGACCTTCCCACCTGTAAAGCAAAGGCAAATGCCTGAGGTTTGCCGCTGAGGAACCAAGACTACCTCCACGTATTATACGCTCCTCAGGGAGCCCTATAATACACTGTCCTCAAACCTCAGTGCAAGCAAGCACGCTTAAGGAACTCCACCCGTTCTCTTTTAAAACGTGAGGTGGAGCCCCTGGGTAACCTAAACAAGGGTTGTACCGAGCGCACCACGCGTGGCCTACCCTTTAATGCGCGTGTGAATGCACGAGCATGCACGAGTCTTCCAACCTGACAACCTTGATCAATCTTTCCTCCTAATCTTACCCACAATCACGAACTCCACCAGGGGGTGGCCCCGCCTGGGCTTACCTACCTTACCTACCGCTGGAGAGTGAAGCAAGGTGAGGGAAAAAGCGAAGCACAAGCAAGACACGATGCTATGCATCAGTGTGTATGTACTAATCAGTGCAACAAAAAGGTCGGCTGTGCTGTAAGAGCAGTTGTCACAATTGCCCCGCATTGCACCGCAGGGCAGGACCGTTAGCCCCCCGTGACAACCACTCCCTTGCCGAAGGCCATCTGTTTTTTCCCTAATCTCACCTCTAATCACCTGCAATCTTTCTAATCTAGCTCTCCATCGTTTGTTAGCGCTGCTACAAGGCACGTTCACGGAGACACGAGACGAGCAATGTGCATGCTGCATACGAGACGAGCACACCTGTGGTTCATACCTGATTCATTGAAGTCTTTTCTTTGATTCTCGAATTCTTGGAATTTTGATTCTTACTGTCAGTCCGGGTGAGATCTTTCTGTTTACTTATTAATGTATGTCTCGTCATTTTTGTCATTATACGTAACATACGTTTATAATCTTATTTATTCTTCATTTTCCGGCGCTTCGCTAAGACCCGCTCTTGCGCGCCGCCTCTTTCTGCGTGGGAATTTCTTGATTTAAAATTTCAAGAGATGACTACAAATTTTATAAAAATGTGCATCTGATGCACAATTGGATTCTGTGTAGGTATGTGCTTCCAGAAAAATTCTAGGCCGTTATTTGACGGGTTTAGGTGTTGTCGCTTCGCGTTTGCGTGGATTTGTCCGTCACCCTTCCATTCCTCTGGTGTACAGATATCCTCGCAAGGTCTGGCTGAGTAGGCCGCTGTTCGGGCCGAAAAGCAGCAGCAGGAGACTGAACCAGAACAAGGAGCCCTCCAAGGGGCCATTCTAATTTAATCGTCGAACCCTCGCCCCAGTACCAGGACAGGTGTCTCCATCAGGTTCCATGAGACTTAGATGGAGCGTCCTATGAGCGTCTGGCGTTGGGTTGTGTTACGCTGCAGCTTGGAGGAAGGGATGCATATCCATGGGGTCTTTGCATGCCCTATGCTAACCTCACCAAGCCACAGGAACCCCGGTTGGCCTGGCCAGCCGCACAAGGCGCCGTGCACTGCAAAAAAAGCCACAGGAACCCCGGCAGCGCCGAGAGCGCTGACTTTTCTGTTGGAAATTGTCATGAACATTGCAGCAAGAGTCGCTGGCCATGGTAAGGCGCTCTTTTTCAGTGTTAGGGAAGCTATAGGTATTTTAAAGTAGGTGTGGAAACCAAGGAAAGGCCAAGAAAAAATCCCTTTTTCCTGAAAATGCGACAGCGGTGGCCACTACAGCACAAGGGGGGAGAAAGAAAAAAAGCTTTTCCAATGCTTTAGGGTATACTCTAGTTGTATTAGAGGCAATCTAAGCACTCTTGCATTTTTATCTTAGTATTGGCCTAACCAAGATGGGTGATAACACATTTTGACCTATGGAACTGAACACTAAATCAGGATGTAGTGTGGACCCCTTAACCCCCAAGCTATATGCACTAAAACATCTTTTCCTGGGTGACTGAGGCACTGATATACTGAAGGCAGAGCCTATGAATTTATCTATTTTTTGTCATGAATTCTTAGCTATCCTAGTGGTATGCACCCTAGGGGGCTGGGGCACCTCTTTTTGAGAGGTCCTGGGTTCAATACCCAGTCAGCCTAGCTAAGTAGGAATATCCCATGTGACATGGCAGTGACCTCAGCGCCACAAGCCATGCCACCTCAGCACCTATGGGACCCAAAAACAAAGAGTGCACATCTCAAGATGGCACTAGGGAAGAGTCTGAGCCCATGGGGCAGTTTTTCAATAAGCTTTTCTCAAACATGTAAAATATTTCATCCTGAGTTGCAATGTATGTTAATTACTGTGGTCTATTGTTGATAGTTGTCTTTTTGTAACTCTTTGTGACTGCAGCCCTTCATGCTTTGATCCTGTTCACCTTCTACTTGCTTATCTCTGGCTTGGGTTATCCTGGATTGGTTGAATTTCAACAATAAAACATTTTCCTCATCAAAAACAGGCAGCAGGAACCCTACACCAGCAGCAAGCAGCAGGAGAGACACAACAAAAACACAATGCTGAAAACACTATAAAACGTTCTCTCTCTGCCTGCAGAGATTCTACCTGCATATTCAAACAGGCAACATAGCCCAGAGGTCTACACGACTTGGACTAGTAATAGGGATGCAGATTCGCAGCGAATTCAATTTGAATTCGCCGAATTCGCTGCGCATTCGTTCGCAGCGCGAATTTGCTGCGAATTCGGCCTGAAATTCACGGTACTGCGAATTCGGGGCGAATTCGCACTCCGATTTCGCAGGCGACGGCAAAATGATCACGCGTGCGCCGTCTTTTCTTCAGATGAAAACCTAACTTTGAATTGTGGCATGCAATATTTTTTTTTACTTCATACAATGAAAACTATGATGACTGTGCTTTGATGAACCCTTTCCGTTGCTTCCGCGGTGCCTGCGTACTCGCTTTCAACAAAAATTTTGTTTTACAGTTTCGAACGGACCGCTGTGTCCGCCTTGCTGCACTGAACACGACGGTGCCCTCGGTTCCGCACAAAAACCGGCCAGTTCGGAGAAAAAGGCGTCGCGAACTTTTGGTTTTCGACTTTTTTTTTTCAACTTTGGACAGTCAAAATGTGTTCCCCCTTGCCTACCCTTCATTTTGGTACCCTACCTATCCTCGTGCGCTCCGTGCACGCAGAGAAATCCCTGTCACGAGGTTCAAAAAACTCCAGTTTTGACAGTGTACTGTGACAGTCACATGGTCATGATTATTGAGCATCATGACAATAATAATGTTAATTCAATGCCCATTGCTAGTTTGCTTTATATTTCCCTTGTATTTGTTATCCTCTCGCTTGGATGAATTCAAGTCCCATGATTCAATTCAAGAATGGAATGAATGAAGGCCCAATAAGGGCAAGAAGTGGTTCACATGTGGTGGTTTGTGTGTGCATTGCTGATTTTGCATGCTTCGTTGCCCTTTTTCCAAAAGGCATTTGAAAGAATCAAGGAAGGGTCTATACCTCGAAATTTGCAATTCTTGGTTTTGATTCGTCTTTATTTTTGTCAAATGATTTAAGCACGGTGAACGCAAGCAACAACAAGCAACAGAAATTGCAACGTTATTGAAGCTTTTGGACTTGAAATGTTTTATGCCATATGTTAGATGGTAGTGGAATACCCATATGCAAAGGGGTGAAGGTAAATTGTAGGTGCCTATGGAATCCAGCCTCGGGTGAATTCGAGCGAATCAAGGGGGAAGTCGAATTTGAAGTTGCGAATTCGAATTCGGAGGGGTCCACAAATTCGTGCGAATTCGGGGCGAATTCGAATTCGAGCGAGTTCGTGCGAATTCGAACCTGCATCTCTAACTAGTAACAACACCCAGTGTTCAACACGACCTGGACGTTGTCTGAGGGGTGCCCCAGGGAGAGGACTAGGCTCGTGTTTGCTCCAAAGGACTTGGGTCATCACCTGGGGTTAGCCAGACGGATCCTGCTCATCAGTTCATAGCGGGCAGCAGGTCTGGTTCGTTCTGACGTAGGGGAACCCAGAGGTGCAATTGGCTGGTACATGGAACCAATAATACTGTGAAGCACACCTGCAAACCGTGTCACAGACCCTCTCAGTCAATCACTATGGACCATTATTGAGGGCTATCATGACCCCTTGTTATGCGCGTATGTATCAGAAAGGGGGATGTCAAGAACCATTTCAGTCAGTCCCAATGGACCATTAGTGATGGCCGTCATGACTCCCTCTGAGGCCTGCCGAAGGCGGACACGGGACTGGGGAATCCAGAGGTAACAGAAAACTTGGAAACTCGTCCACTATAGTGACGTCCAACGGAGGAAACAGGTACCCTTCTCCTTTCTGGGTTTCCGGGTTTACCTGGTAATGTGAAAGAAAAGGGGCATGGCCAAAGTCACATTTACTGCCATTCACTAGCACGGAAAAATTTGAACCCACGAGAATAAATCGGGAAAACAACTCAAGTAGGAAGTTACCCATAAGGAAACCAAGGGCATACAGGACTGAAAAGCTCAAGAACGAAGAATCTTCGAGAAACACTCAAAGTGCCCTCTTGGTTGAAGGATCGCACTAGTAAACTTTAATGACAAAGCATAAGGCCAGTTCGGGACGGGAGTAAGAAGCAAATAACCGGGGAAGGGTGGTCACCCCTTCAACCCCTGCCAGGGGTTGCCTTACCCCGGGCAGGAACGTGCTGACCCTGAAGGCCAACATTACGTACAATATCATTCACGGAAACCCTACAGCAGTAATCTATGATATCCTCGGATTACCTGAACATCAGCCAGGGTTGAACTCAGGTTCTGCGCCTTGACGCGCCTGGCGATATGAACTGCACGTCCCAGACCAGCATCCAGCAGGGCCAGGAGCCTTGCATCGCGTCACGTAGAGTTAGAAGCCAGACACAGCCAAACACTAAACAGGAAGAAGGTAGTAGCCGGAGGTACATTGGACTAAAGATCAGGGTTCACTGGTTACCGTAAGCTGGGGTTTACTGGGGCTCCTGTCAACCAGCCCACAGTCTTTCCTCCCCAACCTAGGGTACATCTCGAGATGACCGAGCAACAACACTAAAACCATCCGCCCAAAGCACAGTCATCGTGCACTACAAAAATCGGGCACACTTAGATGGAGAACAGTAAGTGGTAATGAGTAACTCAACAAACTCAGCGCATGTCCCTCGGTGAGGAAGCAATGCAATCACCATGACACACCCACAGTGACCAACGCTCCAGAAACTGGGGTATCAATACAGGGTCCCTGGTTCGTACGGATAATCAAGAAAAGGTACCCGCTCTTAGGGCTTAATGAACCCAGAACCAGAAATTCACAAGAATATTCAGAGATCAGAAGTAAAACAAAGTTTTGAAGTTGTGCCCCCTCACTCAGGTTTGGGAAAAACAAACACAGTAATAGGAGCTTAAATTTGTCTCACCATAACTCGCTCCGCTAGCACCAAAATTTATAACTATCCAGCTCAGTGGTAGTTCAACGTACAAGCCCCAAAATAAATCCTGCACTCCCCCCGAATGGGGAGGACAGAAATGTGGTATGTAGGTGTATGGGGTAATTGTGACGGGTTATGCCCATGATTGGGTCACCCGCAGCCGCAGGCAGATTTAGGCTTAGGTCGCGATCGTGCGCGGTGCTGAAATTCAGGATTTTGTATCAAGAAAAACTGAGATTTTATTCTGTTTGTACATCAGGGTATTTTAGAACTATGGAAGAGTCTAACGATCTGTATAAAGAATATCGATTCTGCTTGTGCTGATGCTGAGTTTGCTGTGAGAACTGAAAGTCGGAAATTTTGGATTTTATCAAAAGGGCAGTTTTGATAGCAAGATCGTTATCCTTCATTCCGTGTCGCTGGACTGTGTCAGCACCATTTCCGAAGAAGTCAATCCTCACGGCAGCGCTATTTGAAGAAGTTTTTTCGGGTTCTGTACTCTGTTAGTTCTGCTAGTGGGATCAGCATGCAGTATTACAAAGTACGGGGCTGCTGCTTTGAGGTTCCACAGAAGTTCCCGCAGGCGTTGGTTTGGGTGCAAGCTGACGAACAGGTTGAGCGAGAGTGTTTATTGAAGCAGTGGGCGACGGGTTTTTCTGATTTGCGTGAAGAGTTCTTGTGCCGTTCCGAGGTCCTGAAACTGCCAATAGAGGTCGTTGATCAACGGATTGCCCATACGGTAGCTCTTAGTGCTCTGTGGACAGTGCCAAGTGACAAACCGTTTGTGCCTTCGCCTACGTCGAAAGGGTCCTTCCAAGGGTGGATCTTTCAGACTGGACCTGAAGGTTTGGGGTATTATGCAGTACTTGGGGTGGAGGGTGCATTGCTTGCGCCCATGGAGTCAATCACCTCGCCACGTAGCCCAAATGTATGGAGTAGAACTAAGAGAAAAAGAGGAGGACGAAGTCATCACCCACGATGCCCACCCTGAACAGTTGTGCGTTCGCCGCCTCATTCATTGGTCGTGGTGTGTAACCCTGTCCGTGTTCAGAGCAGTTGTGCGCCTTTTCGCCTCACTCTGGACACGACGTTGAAACTTCTTTGAAGCCTCCTCGGTTGAAATGACTCTGAGGTCCAGAACTGGTTAGGTCGCCGATAAGGAGTTTGCTCGAGCACCCTGGCGAAGGCGCTGGCTGTGAGCGCTTATGCGGTGAAGTCAATGCGGAAGAGAGAGGCCACGTGGTGGCGGACGAATATAAACATAAAGGTTGTGTAGTGTATTGCGTGTGTTCGTGCATGCTTGCGCAGTGGAGAGCCACAGTGGTGGCAGTTTTTCACTGCATAACCTGGTTTCAGACTCAACTCATCTTCGCTTCGCGTCAGTTCCGCTACCCCAGTCAGTTGTGGGATCTGTGCAGTGCTGCACAGCACTCAGCGACGCGGGCCTACCCTGAGCCTTGTGCTTGGGCAGTAAGGCGCTTTGTGTGTTTGCTTTGTCCTTGAGTTTTTTTTTAGTGTTCGTCAAGTTTTATTTTTTGTGGCTGAATCTAGCTCAAATGAGCTTGATGGGAAAAACGGGTTTGACACCAAGCGCCTTAGGCGCTAAAAAAGCACTGTTTTTGTGCTCAGTGGCTCACACTGATGTGCAGCCTTGCTTCAGTTTTCTGAATCTGTGGCTTCAGGCCCAGTTTTACGCTGGTCTCATTTTGAGCATTTTGCTCGTGAGATGTCAACCCCATTTTGGCTTGTTTTGCTGACAAGAGGAATTCTTTTCAAAAGACTTCTGAAATTTGTTCAGAGTCACAGTGTGGCTCTTCTCTTGTTTTTAGTTAACTCTTTGTTCCTGTTTGGGAGCTGGGGCACGTCTGTGCATCTGCTGGTGCTTGACTCCCACATTTAATCTGTGGGTAAACTTATTATATTTTTTTGTACCCTCCCCGCCTACTGTCCCAGTTTGGGACTCTTATGCTCTGCCACTGCAGAGTTACATTGCAGAGCCAGTGCTCCTGCAGTGCCTCCAGCCCCCCCCCACAGAGGATTTGGTGCCTCGGTGGGTACATGCAGTCTAGGCCTGAGTGTGTGGGAAAATTCTGCTTTGTTTTTATTTTACAAGAGGATTCTGGAGTGCAGTTTTGCCTGAGGGCAGCACCCCACAGTGGGAGGGGGGAGTGGCCACAGCACACTATGTGCAGCGGGCCCGTGTACTGTCTTTTTGCATAATTTTTTCTGGGGACGCTCAGGAATGTTTTTTACTAATGTATGCACGTGTGCACACTTGCGCATGTGTTTGTTGCATTGTATGCATGCAGGGTCGTTTGCGCTAACCTTATGATTTTCTTACCCTTTCTTCTTTGCTTCCCTGTTTCCAGGTCAGTGAGAAACGATGGGGATCAATTTTCAGATTTCGACATATCAACCCGCTTATTTTCTAAACCCTTATCCATTTTTCTGCCGCTGCTTTGTTCTCAGGCGGAGTCAAGTAGGGTCGATTCAAAAGTCACCAGATCAAATGATTTTTGCGACGCCCAATGAAGCCAGGTCTGTGTTTTTTCTGTCGTTCTGCAACAGCCCCCCCCATACATCAGCGCTCCTATTTTGTTTCTCTGTCCTCTGCCTCAGAGTGATGGAGACAGTGCTGCTCAAGATGCTCAGCAGTAAATTAATTTATTTATTCACAAGGCCGCAGCAGAAGTTTTTTGTATATTACCAATAAGGGTCTCTATACCCTCTGGGGCAGCACAGTGTGTATTCACTGTCTTTTTTTGTGCCCTGTTGTTGCTGCTTTTGTGCCTGTGTGTCAGTCTTTTTTTCAACCTTCTGAGCAGGGTTTTTTTTGGTGCAGGAAATCTTTTTTCCGACCAGACAGATGGCATGGGCGATAAGTAGATCACAATCAGTGAAACTGTTTTGAACATCAGTTTTTGGAAAACTGCCCCTCTGAGTTTTAGGCCAGGAGTTTAGGGCAGGATTTTGCTTGGGTGATTTCCTGTTTGAAAACTTTTAGTGCTTTCTCATGAATTTCTTCCGAAAGTCAGCTGGGCTTTTATGTGGCAGTGACCCCCCCACTCAGGATAATGTGTAGAATACCCGAAGGAAGGTAGAAGGGCCCTTAGTTCAGGATTTCAGGTCTTGGGGTTAGGGATTGTATACTATCTCAGTCAATTTCAGTTCAGCTCAGTTTTGCATTTCTGTCGCGATTGGTAATCAATTTTTGGAAAACTTTTCAAAAGGCTGTGCATACCCCTGGTATGTGTCAGCCCTTGCAGGTGGCCTGGTGGCCTCGGCAAGGGCTTGGCGGGGGGTGTGACGGGTTATGCCCATCCTTGGGTCACCCGCAGCCGCAGGCAGATTTAGGCTTAGGTCGCGATCGCGCGCGGTGCTGAATTTCAGGATTTTGTATCAAGAAAAACTAAGATTTTATTCTGTTTGTACATCAGGGTATCTTAGAACTATGGAAGAGTCTAACGATCTGTAAAGAGAATATCGATTCTGCTTGTGCTGATGCTGAGTTTGCTGTGAGGACTGGATTTCGGAAATTTTGGATTTTATCAAAAAGGCAGTTTTGATAGCAGTAATTGCAGCAAAGCGGTATGCGAGCATAGGCTCATTTCTCAGCCCCACGGACAAATACGGGACAAAACACCAGGACAAGGACCCACAAGAAACCTGGACTGTAATCCCAGCAAATGAAGGGCTTACAACAAAACCACATTGCCTAGCCACAGCACTGGGAACTTCCTGGTTCATCCAACTCCACTGCCTCACTACGAATATGCCGTGTTTCGGTTATCATGGCAGGTTGCCCACGTCAGTCAATACAGACACTACCCAGCGGTGTATACACAGCAGGAAAGGTGGTAGGTACCCAGATGTAAACACATCAGAAATCCTGTAACATCGGGTAACTCACCACAGTTTACAGTAACGCAAAATACAGCGCTATAGTCCAATTTCGCCAGCACTGGACACACAGTACCTGAATACATCGGCTCGGCGTGGTTGGCTCAACGCCCCCCAAAGGTTTAACGTCCAGGGGAGTTTAGGACGGACCAGCGCATCACGAAATTCGGGGTAATCTGCACAAACTGAGAAACTGGACACTGCAGGCAGTGGAAACATCCGAAACGCGTCGGCGTTGTTGCCCATTGGGGATCACAGCGACCAGCGCTGGGGTATTACACCAGTAACAGGAAGATTAATCAGAATGGGCAGAATCAGAAAAATCGGACAAACCAAAACTCAGATGGACAGTAATTGCAGATTCCTAAAGCCGAGAGTACCCAACAAAGTCCTGCCCTCCCAAGCAGAGAAGGGGCAGGTGCCACAGGCGCCCTAAAACATCCCCCTGCAGGTGGCAGCCGAAGCTTACTCAAGACACCCTGATTTCAGCATGCCCTGCCTGAGAGAGCAATAAAGGGGTTTTTTTTTTAATTGTACAGCCACTTTAATGTCCGGACAGGGACACAGCCCTCAATCAGAGTGATGTGTATAGACAAATGTGCTTGGCTCTCCCTAGCACTATGTGAGGGTTGTAGCCATGGAGGAATCTCGGAACTCGCCCTGTCATGGATGGGTAGGGTTGTAGAGGACTAGGTTGCCTTGGCACGCGCCCGTTTGGGTGCCTGGTTGGTTGCACGTAGAACTTGCGGCTTGACAGAATGAGATCAGGATCGAGGGGAGGGACGGAGGCGTTGTGGTGTGAGACGTGGTGAGACGTGAGACGTGGACGAAATCAGCCGAGGCTTACTCAAGTGTTGGAACAAATCGGAAGTACTGAGAAGTGTGCAGGCAGGGGGGGGGAGGAAAGGGGATCTGGATGTAGCTCTGAGAGCCGAGTGATGCCTGTGGTGGCCTTACCGTAGTGACGGAGCGGTTGCCGCTTCCAAAATTGACCTCACAGGTTAAGGGACTCACAGGCGAACTTCAGCGTTCAAGGGGAGTGGAACGAGGATCTCAGGGTACTTTATCAATCTGTCGGCATGCAGCGTCAGGGCAAACGCCGTTTGTGAGCGGGCTCGGAGCACTGGAGTGCTGCGTTGTTTTAGTCCAGGTACCACAGGATTTCCAGGGACGGCTCGCGGGGTTCCGGTATCCAGAACCAGCAATAGTAGTATCCAAAAGCCTTCAGGTTCATACCACCAGTGAATGCCGAGGTACCACATGACAGCAATGGATGGGGAAAAAGGCTGTGAATTGGATGATTGACTGGAAGGGCCAGGCCTCGTTATTTCGGACGGGGTTCACTCTGTGTTTTTTGCACTGAACGGCGCCTTTTGTGGCTGGCCAAGCCTGGGTTCACTCTTTGTTTGGCTGGGAATAAACCGAATGCTGGGGGGGGATAGGGCAAGCGATGGCGGGTGTGAAAAAGACTCTGGCGTTGAACTCACTGATGGGGGCGGCTCGGCCGGAAGCGGGGGGGGGCTGGAGCTCGGAAGAAATCTGTAATCCGTTGGTTGGAACTGTCAGCGCCGGGGGGTTGGGGGGGTGCCACCGGTTTAGGGGCGTAGGTGTCACTACGTGTTTTGCGTGGTGGAGGGTCCTCAGTGTCCCGACTGCGTTTCACGCCTGGTTGTTTGGGACGCATGGGCATTTTGTTTTCGTGGTTGCGTGGTTTTTTTGAGGGGGGGTTTGGACTGAGTCTGGCAGGTGGTCTGGAGGCAGGGGATAGTGGTAATCGCTGTGCGCCTGCGGGGTGTGTGACGTGCTCTAGGTGCTGTGTGGTTTGCCCCAGGTGTTGAGACCTTGGGGGGGGGGGGGGGCGTGGAAGGGGCGGGGGTCTTCGACTAGCCAAGTGAGTGCTTTGGACAGAGCGTCTTTCAACTGTCGCTGGCGCTGGGGGAGTGCATTTTTAAAAGCCAAAACGCGCTGGGGTTTTGTCTCGCCTGTGGTGGGTGTAGTCATGGCGTCGTATAGGGTAGTGGGCACCAGAAATGTGACGAAATTTCGTTTGTCTCCTGGGTGGGAGCACTGGGCCCACCAGATGCTTGCTACCTGGTTGAAGGGCGGAGGCCATTAATGTATGAAGCTTTGCACAATGTGGTCAGCGCTGGGGCAATGGGACAAGAAGGAGGCTACATCGAGGGGGTGTGACTTTGAGCATTTGTGGCAAATTTGGGGGGTCAAGTCGTTGTGGAATGCATATGTAAGAAAATTCATGTTGCCTGATGACCATTTGAAGGGGAGTCCGGAGAACCACGATGAGTGATTGTAGAAGAAAAAACTGGACGGCACGTGGATGTTGTAGTGGTGCTGACGGGGGATGAGGGCCCTCGATACAGAGGTGGTCAGGCGATGACAGGCGGGCAAGCTACCGAAGGATACAGTTCCCAGGGGGGGTGGGGGCAGGAACTCAGGAGAGGACGATGAGCTGTATGCCATCCACTTGGAGAACAGATCCGAACATTTATTTCACTTGAAATCCTGCATTTCCTTTGATCCATGCAAATTGCGTTGACACAAATGTAGGCATTTGAGCTTGGAGAGAGGAGTAAGCCTTAACCCATGTGCCATGCGATGAGCGTGATGCCATCACATATGATTGGACGTTCGCAGTGCGAATCACTTGTGCGTTATCTCCAAGAATAATGTACTGCATGGGTTGGTTCAGGGAGGATATTCATCGAAGAAACATAACGCCGGCCCAGTAGTCAGATCCCTCAGAGGAATGGTAGGGAGATGGGAGGCACAGAACCAGGATTGTACCGTTGGGTTTGTAGAAGGTGGTAGCAGAGCCGAAACCCCCTTGCCCTGCTGAACCATCCAGGTACACCCAGGTTGTTTCGGAGGAGGCCTCTTGCAGAAGTTGGGATGCTCTGTTGCAGTTCCACGCTTTGAGGTCTTCACTTCATAGGGAGTGGGGGGGTAAACCGTGGACCTGGAACAGGTATCCCATTGGTGAGGCTTGGAGCAGGACCCTGCTCAAGGGGGGGGGGGGGGTGTCACGTAAGGGAGGGCATGCGTTGTAGGACGGGATTAAGAGAAAGTGGTTCCCGAGGATGTTGTTGGGTGCTGCTTTGACTGGGGGGTGGATGGTGTAGACTTTTTCGGAACCCCGGAGTTGAAGGTTGTGTCGTCCCCTGGGAAGTAAATGGATGCTTGGTCGCAGAAGGTATCAGTCACGATGCCTCTGTGGATGCCAAGGTCTGTGTTTTGGTGGCGTTGTTTGTTTCCCCACTTAGTAACTCTGTTGTTGGAGTAAGTGGTGAAACGAACATAGGCCGGTTCATGTTTTTGGAGCAGGTGGGGTGGGATGTTGATTTCAGAACTTGTGGTGTTGAATCTCAGGTGGAGACTGTGACAGGCGTCACTGACCAGCTTAAGGACCATCGAATCTTCCTCGTTGAGTGCTGCTTTCCGAAAAAGTTGGTTGGTTTCGTCCGGGCCCTGGTTGTTCAAGTAAGGGATGACGCATTGACAGTAGAGATGTTTAGGCAGTGTTGAAAGTGGCGCAAGTCAAGTCCTCCTTGGGGTCTGAAAGTGTATTTGTCTTTGTTAGACACCAACCTGGAGATGCGGTTGCGTTTCTCTGGATCACCGTCAATGGCAATGTTTTTGCAGATGATGTTTTGCAGGGAGCGAAGCTGTGATTGTTCGAGTGGGTGTGCCATGAGGCGATATTGGAGAGTGGGGATGAGTTGGAGGTTCACCAGTCGGATATATTCAGAAAGGGTGAGGTTGAGTGGATGTAAGAAAGTGAAAAAAGACGTGATTCCAGATTTAGCCAGTTCATATGTGAGGGTGGGGTCGGGGTCTGTAAACAGATAGACACCGAGGTATTTGTATACCTTCCGGGGGGCGAGGGTTTTTGGGTCGATGGTTGACAGCCTTTTTCCAGAGGGCGCTGTGATCGTGGTGTGAGAGGCCTTTCCCATGCTGTGGAGTTCTGTTTTGCTTAGGTTGATGTCTAGGCCCCATGCCCGACCCTTGGAGTCGTAGAAAGATAGGATCTCTTCTATGCGTTTGGAGGACTCAGAGCGGCACAGCAGGTCATCCACGAATGCAAGGCTAGATTCATGTTGTGTGATGGGAGTGGACATGTGGTGAGGGACAGCAAATATTAAGACATTCACATACAACACGAACAGGATCGGTGATAAGGGACATCCTTGGCGGACACCCCTGGTTTGCAGATGTGATGCACCGGTGTGGCCGTTAACTACCGGGTAATCTCGTGGGGCTCGGTAGAGCCCTCGGATGAGACGGATGAGGGGGGAGGGAAGGCGGTAGTGTTCCAGGGTCTTAAACAGGGACCCGTGAGTGACACTGTTGAAAGCTTTGTTGAAATCTATGTAGAGGCTATATGAAGCCGGGCAGTTTTGGTATTTGGCCAATAGCTGAAAAATGTGATCCGAGCACCAGCGGTTGGGAAGGCCCCCGAACTGGGTTTTGTGGATCAGGCCATAAAACGAGGAAATTTCGTATAGGTGTTTGGCAGCGTCAGTGGCCACAATTTTATAGAGCGTGTTGAGGAGGGCGATTGGTCTGTAGTTCACCGGGTCGTGTGTTGGGCCTTTTTTGTAAAGCAAGACCACGTTGGCTTCCAACCACTCATCAGGCATATCGTTGGTAAGGTGAAGGTTGCAGACAGAGAGCAGAAATCGTTTCACTGGTTCAGGAGAGATGTGGAAGAGGTAACCATTCGTGGAGTCTTGGGCACCCGCCTTTGAAAGTTTGCAGGAGTGCAGGTAGGAGGTGAAACTGTGCCATGAGATTTCTGGCGTAGGGGTGATGGCGGTGGTGGGGGGGCACTGGGGCGTATGCTGGAGGAGTCCTTTGGCAGTGTGTGCACTGGGCTCATAGTTTAGAGGACCGCCCAGCGTGAGTAGGGTGTCGGCAAAAATTTCGGTGAGACGTTTAGTGTCACATGTTAGTTTGCCTGTGTTTCGGTCTTTTAATGAGGCTGCTCGATGTTCCGTTGGGTTTGCCGCTTCGTTGAGTGTTTTCTTGATGTTTGTTTTTTGGATGAGGCACCTGTGTATTTTTGACCGTTTAGATTTGTTGTAAGTGTCATCCCATTGGTGGATTGCATCGTTCAATTGTGCCATTCGGGCCGAAAACTGCTGGTGCGTTGGGGGGGGGACATCATTTAACGCCTGGCGAATGGATTTGACGGCACGGGAGTCGGGTTTGATGCGGGGGGCTGTGGTGTTGTGGTATTGAGCGCTTAGCTCCATAATGACCATGGAGGTGTACCTTTGCACCGTAGCAAGGGGGGTGCCTTTGATGAGAGGGGTAAATGATTGGCACCAATCAGACATTTCTTTCAGTGCATCGTTGAACGTGCTGATCTCAGACTTGTTGAGCTTTCTGAAAACACGTTTGGTAATTGTAGATGAGTGGAAGGGGGTGGGGGGGACAGAAAGGGTGCACAAGGAGGGATGGTGATCAGTAGCACGGTTCTCTGAGTGACTGCTGGCATCCAAAAGGGACATCTTCTCTAGTGAGGCCGGGGAAATGAAAATGTAGTCTAGTCTAGACGAGCTGGTACGGTGTCCTTGTGGATACCTGGTGAACTCGCGTGTTGTAGGGTTAGCCAGGCGGTAGGTGTCGCCTAGTAGGGCCGGGGTGGCCGTGGCTGAGTGTCTGATCCATGGCCAATGATTGTCACTCAGAAGCCCCTGGCTGTCCAAGGCGGGATGAATCAGACAATTGAAGTCACCCCCCAACAGGAAGCTTGGAAATTGCTTGAGGAGGGGGCGTAAGCTGGTTTCCACTTTCCTTCTCCATACCTCGCCTGCAGGCGCGTACACAGAGGCGACTAGAAGAGGTGGTGTACCGGACAGGGTTAGGAGAGGAGCTGTGATGAGTCCATCTTTGTCTGGATTATCGCAAGGGGTGACGAACTGGCTTAGGAGGGGTGAGAAGGCTAAACCGGACCCGTGTTCGTGGTGGGGGGATAAGTTTGAGAAAATCACAGCTCTGTGACCTTTTTGATTGTAAATGTGGGGCACGAGGGGTTTTTTTCTGAGTTCTTGAAGGAAAACAATGTCGAAGCCTTGCTTGAAGTGTTGCAAAAGAAGGGTGGTCGGAGGATTCTTTTCTGTATTGTGGGTGACGGCACGGATGGTGTGGATTAGGTTTTTTGGGTGATGACTTTGCCGGAGCGTAGCCTTTTTTCATTTCGGTTGTTTTGGGGGTTCTTGGGTTGGAGGGTGGCTCGAGTCGGGAAGTGGTTGAATTATGTGTTGGACGTGCGGCAACCGGCGGGAGGGTGGTAGGTTCAAGGTCGGTCGCCGTGAGGTGTGTGAGATCTGGGGGTGAGGGAGGAGAAGGGAAAAAAGGCACGGTGTTAATGTGGGATTCCACAAGGGTCGAGGCAGACGGGGCTGCTATGCCAGCCCCGATGAGCACGTCCTTCAGACTTTTAACCATGGCATTCGCAATGGCGCAATATCATGGTGTATCGGAGAACTCGTTGCGTGTATTGGCCATTTCTTTCATCCATGGTAGTTTTGGGAATTGCATGCAAGTATGACCAGCGGGCTTCTCCTCGCAAACATGTAAGGGAACCGGAGTCCATCCAGTGGACGTAGTGATGTCCCCCTTTCAAATGGCGAAGGTGCATGGGGACGGGGCATCTGAGGTTCAAGTCTAGCACATATTTGCCCAACGCTTCGGTATCCACATGATCCCCTATGCCTGAACCAGGCTCGTAACGGGCAACAGTCAGTTGGTTTGGAGCATCGATAGAAATGCCGTGGGAGGACAATTGAAGCAGAATTTTTTCAATGTAAGGCTCGAACTCGGGTGGTAGGTCTTCCAACCGTGTGATATCGGTGCCATTAGCTCCCATTCCATAGCCAAAGTGCTTCAGATGTCGATGCATAGAGGTGTCCCAATTCGGTTGGAGGTGATCAAATATAGTAATGAGGCTGTCTTCTTCCTCAGCAGTGAAGAGGTCTGGAAAGTAGTCGAGGCCGTCGGGGACTTTGTTAGAGGCGAAATGTGCAGGGGGCATTTTGTAGGGAGCTTTGGGGTTCTCTTCAGGCAGAGGGTCTTGGTCGACTTCGATGGTGTCAATTTTCTCGGCTTTCTCTTCCGGCGGGGGGTCCTGACCTACATTGATAACTTCGGAGACGGACTTCACCTCAGGCGCAGGATCGTGGTCGACTATGATGGTGTCGGTTTTCTCGGTTTTCTCCTCCGGCGTGGGGTCTTGATCTACATTGATGGCTTCGGCGAAATTGTGATCTTTTTGGGAGTCTGAGATGGCTTTGTTCTCAACTTCTTTATTCATGTTTGGGCTGTATGGGTTGTGGGTGTGTGCTTCGAGTATAGGAGTGAGGAGTCGTTGGTCATCCGTGTCCCCTTCGGTCTGAGGATGCATCTCTGGCGAGGGCGATGGGTCGTCGTTGCTTGGCGGTGACGGACCGGATCTGGTTTGGCAGGGAGTGCTTGAGGTTGACTCAGAGTTGTCGGGTGCCGTAGCTCCTGAAAGAGGAAAGAGGGGTGGTGAAGGAGGGGAGGCCATGGATGTGTCAGCGAGTGTTGGTGTCTTAGGCGTGTTGTCTTCCGTGTTCCATTGGGATATTTTGTCACGCGGGGACGGAGGTGGTGCGTCCAGTTTCTCTTGTAGTTCCATGAGTTGGGTGACAAAGGCTCCGGCACCAAGGGTTCCTCCACATTGGAAAATGGCGATGAGGTCGTTGGGGTGTTTTTCGTCAGTGTGCGGTTTGAGGGTTTTTTCCCGAGAGACATGGTCCGGTTCGAGGCAGCGTGCAGATATTTCCCGGTAGCTGAAGCCATGTGCCAGTAGAGCCGAGTCCCTCTTTTGATATTTGAGTTGGTATAGAGTGGCAACGTTAGATGACGTGATCACCTTGTCAATTGAGAGAAAGGGCCCTAGCAAGCCCATAACAATTTTGACCGAATGAAGAGATTCCGTCATCGGCGCGACAACTTCAACTAAGCATGGGTCACTCGGCATGCGGACTGGGTCTTTCGGAAGAGGCCATTTGTCTTGGGGGAGAGCAGTAGATGCAAGGGAGGCTGCTTGAGGTTTTTCATCTGAAGAGGGAACCATGGCGCCTGCCGGTCCTTTGAATAACAAGAATCCATCGTCACGGAACAATCTTGTTGCTAGAGTTCGAAGCGGGGTTTTTTGAGGTTCGCATGGTACCGCCGAGTAGTCTAGGGTAACCAGCAGACTCGTTGAGTTTTTTATGAGACCTCCTTCGTACATGCAGTAGCGTGGGTGGGCCGCATAATTCCGCCTTGTAATGGACCAAATATCGCCCGCTTTGTCACCGGGGTTGCGAGATTTGCAATCACGAGAGGGTACAACCTGGAATGTTCGTAGGCTTTGGAGATCTTCGATACGCATGATGAAAAGGTCTCCTTTGGCAAACGCCGGGGAGTTGACCACCGCATTGCACAGGTAGGTGTCGAAGGGTGGTGGGAGGTCCCAATCATACCTCACAAAACCTTCAAGAGGAGAGCGGAAGTTGCGGATTCCTCCTAGTGGGTAGAAAGCATTGGATGAGCTGACGCTAGCCGCGTCACTCAAACCGCCGAAGGCTCGATTGAAACCCGTTTGCATGATTGTATTGTCCGTGGGCGAGAAGTCTCCCTGGATTTTTGGGTTGAGAACTTTGGATTCTTCATAGAAAGCGCATAGGGTCTTGATGGAAGCGTCAATCCGAACCTTGGAGTTGACCGTGTTGGGTGGTTTGTTGATGCGGGCGTGTTGAAAGGCTTCGGAGAGAGATGGTTTGTAGAGGTTGACATCAAAGAATTGAATTTCATCCGTTTTGCTTTCACGACTATCAAGCCATAAGGCCACGACGGGGAGAGATTGTCCGTTTGTTTCGACAAAGTTGGGTGTGTTGTTCCTTACCAAAGCAAATTGGTCTTTGGTCTCGTTGAAAACATGGATGTCGGCGATGAAATCTTTTGTTTGAACGAGAGAACCATTCATTGTGGGGAGGTAGGACTTGGATGTGACCTCCCTATCGTAGATCGTAGTGATGAACCATCCACGGGTTGGAGTGCTTGGTGAAGCAAAGCCGCTTTTCAACAATTCTACGTAGTGTTTGGAAGTTTTCACCATTGGTGGCAACCCCGCTTTGTCCATGGGAGGTGCAAGGTAGAGCGCAACCTTAGGCATGTACTCATCTTTGTGCATGAACAAGTCGTGGGCGGGCGATAGGTAGGTGTGTTGAGTTTGTTTGTTGATGTCTATGTTGATGAAGGCGTTGGTGAAGTCGGTGCCCCTTAGATCTCGGTCAAACGGATGTCTATTGTAGAGGAATCGGCGTATGTTGGAGTGTGCAATGAAGAGTTTTGAGTCAAACATGCGAGTACCTTCTTCGTAAGTGCCGAATTTGACGTAGTCATTTTCCCAGGATTTTTTTGGCGTAGCCAAGAGTTGAGCGGCACCATAGGTGAGGCCTTTTGGGATTGGAAAAGGGGACGGCGGCGGAATTGTTGGCACTTTGCTTTTTGAACCAAGACCAAAGAACGACATGTTGTGCGGTGAACGGTGAATGCTCAAAGTTCGGGAATGGGATGCCAAAGCGTAGGAAATGACGGTAAACACGGAGTTTGTCCAATATAGAGATAGCGGAAATGACGGTAATTCCAAAGGAAATGACGGTAAATTCGAAGGGAATTGAGAATCGGCCCAGAACTTGAACAGCCCAGGATTTTTGCAAATCACCGAATAGCCTGGACTATTGGTGGATCCATCAGAAGAATTCTGAGGGTCGATCGAAAAAAAATAGACGCTCAGAAAGTGAGGGCAATAAAGGGGTTGAGACCACGTTGACTTCAGGGATGCCCACCTGCAGGAAGGCGGGTGCTGAAAAGGAAAGAAGGTGCACCTGCGGCAGGGCACAAGAAAAAATATTGCCCCGCCCGTGTTTACACTCTTCTTTCACTCTCTGTCTCTCTCATGACGACAACGACCACTCACTCACAAGCAAGCAACCGGGACTCTTGGTGAGCCATAACAAAGGCTGACCCAACGGACAAAAAGACCAAACAGAGCGAAGCAAACAGTGAGGAGAATGGATATGGGTTAGAAGTACACTCTTGTTCTGCTTTAGGCGCCCAAGTGAAGCGCCAACGCAAGCACAGGGGTGGGGTTGTTCCCATGCACAAAACATTTCTGCTGGTTTTCCTTTCCCCCCCCCACCCTTTGGCTTAGCGCTTTATCTTCTAGGGGTCTGAAATTTCTTTTGGCAGGGCACCAAGATTTGGCAGCCCCAAATGAGGGCAATTGACCTCAAAATATTCAGCCTGAAAGTAGGCATAATTCGTCGGGTATGTTTCCCACACGCAATGTGTGTACACGACCCTCGCAGGTGCTCACACACACACGCACACAAGACTGAGATAGGAAAGCTACAAAGGGATCCAGCCGACAGCAGCCCCACCTGTCGCCTTCTCTCAAACAAGAACCCCCTGCACTGCACACTGCAGCATGAACCCTTGAACTTTCAGTCAGATGAATTCTATTAGGCCCTGGAGCCTGCATTCAATCCAACAAGCAACACGCTGCAGCGCAACAGGCTTTCGCTGGGGACTACAGTTAAATGCGGCGGAATCCACATCGCCGCCTCCGCCAACCGCAGGTGTTGGGGCAGCGTGTTCTGCTCAGTGGCGGTACTCAGCCCTGGGCCTGTGTCAGGTCCTCCGGCGCTGTTCTCCCCCGTCTCTGGGTCGAGGTGCCTGGCGCCTTTCCAAAGGGCCAGCACTCAAAGCACAGCCTGCCATACTCTCTCACGTGCATACGGGCAATGTCCGCACCCACACAGGTCTCACAGGAATCAGCATACAAAACTGGTCTTAACACAGGTACTTCAGAAGTCAGCAGCAACGCATTCTTCTTTTCCCTCAGGTGCTGCCAACCCTACAATCCTGCAGGGATACGTCAGCCAGCCCTCACATTCAGCCATGGCGAAAGCGATGCGCTGGGCTTCGCACTTCTTGCACTTCAGCGCATTGTCACCATATCCACTGGCGAACCTAAACACAGGACTCTTCCAGAATTCAAAACTGCAAAGTAAGGGTCCAGGGATCAGGCACACTGGTATTTTTGGATAGCGCACCAGTTAGCGCCGATTGGGAAGCTAGGGTTCAGCTCTGGTGTCACGCATGTGTGTGGCACAAAAAAAAGGGAAAATTTTTATTTCTCATTGTCCACCCCCCTCTTCCGGCGTTGGCCGTAAAATTTGGCCAAAACGGGCTTGGGAACCCAGGGGCTACCCTCAGGGGTGTCCGGGTGACGCCCGGTTCCCTGGGGTCATCCACCTTGTCGAAGAAGTCCTGGGGATCATCCATGTTCTCCATCGAGTGGTCTTCATGGTATTCGGCAATCAGGAAGTATGGGTTTGAGGGTTCAGAGAAGAGGTCTGGAAAACAAGTAGCCCTCGCTATTGCGAACACGCCCTTTCACTCAACTGTACTTGGCGCACCCAAACCCCGCCGTCGGAGTAAACCTCCACCCGAATGCACCATCCACTCTCAGTGTGGACGTGCAAGCGGGCGATCACGGTGGGAGGCATGGCTACAAACAAAGAAACAAAGAGATAAGCGGGATCCCAACATTCACCAATCAAATCCTACAAGCTCCAAAATCGACGGCTTACATCAACAACAACAATCGTATTTTTTTTTGTTCACTGCAAAAACAGGTACAGCCTCAGGCATTAAAAGAACATTGGTAACAGGAGGTCACATTCGCACAGACTCGCTCCAGGTCTTGAATCAAAGCAATCGAGGGAGGAAAACTCGGAGTCCGAGCTATCGCATGTCTTCATCCCAGATGGTGGACCCGTGGGTGGCGCAACAGTCATTGTTGTTTCACCTCCATTAAACCGTGCAAGAAACCGAGAGTAATGGTGGCAGCAAGGAGTACAGCGCTGTGTAGGCCCCAGGAAACGGGCCATAAGCTCAATCTTCCTTCATCCTTCCATGGGGAGGGTGGCATACACTCGTACGAACACACCGACTTAGTCCCTGCCAAAAAAAGGCAGCGATGTCCCTGGGGGCTTATGTTACCTCGAAAACAAACACTACAAAACAAAGGGAAGGCAATCATACACTTAGCGGCGTTGTTCACTCTAACCCAGTGGATTCACTCAGTCACGAGCTGGTCTCGGCTGGATTATGACTCCTACACGCCGTAGGACACCACGGTGTACGTAAACGAACGTGCACATGCGTGCTTGGCCTTGCACCCCGTGGCACACGTGTCAGTGTGCATACGGGCCACCAATTTGGTATGTGCGTGCATAAGGAGTATGCATGCATGTGCCTCGTAAATGTCCGTGCGTGCCCCTACACACAACTCTATGGACCCAACACCTTGGCACTCACCCAGTGAACACGGCACAAAAGACGTTGGCCCATCCATCAACCCATACAACCATGCACCAACCTTCTCTGGGACTACTTGAACCTTAATGTGTTGCGGAAGGAGCAAGCTGCACAACAGATCGACTCGGTCACTTCTGGCGCCAAGCCAACTCAATCCTATGGAGGAACAATCTATGCATCTACACACCTCCTGACTAATGAAAGGATCGTGAATCTCACCAACACAGTACCATGGATTGTTTGGAAGGGGACCTCTTCAAGCACGTTGACACCTGCCTACCCATACAAGAGGCACAGGAGAAGCATAGCCAGGGCTTGAGTCCCCTCTTGACAGGTCAGGTCTTAGTGAAACTACAGCGGGACTCACACACCGAGGCACACGCTCGTTTAGGAGCTATGGCGCATGCATGGTCATATTGACTACCCCAAAAATGCAAACCGCAAAACGCAAAAACTCAAGTCCTTGAACGGCCTGCCCCATGGCCATCAACCGAGGTACGCTCCCATTCTTTGCTTACTGCACTTCTATCAGGGTGCAACCACCTTGACGATTGAGGACAGGTTAAAGACAAGATTAGCGTAGCAATGGCTTGGCAACCGAACGACGTTGCGGAGAGTAAGGGCCAAACAAAACCAAAACTAACAAACGACTAGACCTTGACTTGACAAACACACAGAAGAAGAAAATGAATTTGTTTGCCACTCGTGGCTCTAAATACCGATCTCCCGACCTCCCAAAACACTTGAGAAGGAAGAAAGGTAAAACCCGAGAAAGATAACCTTTACCCGGGGTGACGATCACAAGAATCGCTAATCCCCTGAGCAAAGGAGAGAGAGGTATGAGGGAGAAGTACTCATTATGTACAATTTGCTTTCACCTAGAAAGCCTCAAGTGCCCTTAGGCCACATGGCCGGAAGAAAAACCATGCCCATCAGCAAGGCAAGGCGCATGGCTCGGTTGAGAGGAGGATTCATCCTTCACACTTGTAGTGGTACATCAAGACGAACTCGACCATGTCACCACCCATAACCATGGACAGCTTTCCCTCGACAGCGGAGGAGGCGTGAGTGACCGTGAAGTCTAAGGACACGACAAGCTCCTCAATGTAGGCCAAGACGTTGATCAAGGGGCCCTCAACGGAGGTCTCCAACGCGGCGTTCATAGTGTCTTTGTAGGCCTTCTTAGTGATCCTCACAACGGAGGCGGGAAACGAACCTTTTGGGAATAGGCACAAGGAAGGTGATACCGTTTACTTGCTCTTCAGCGGAGGCACTGACTCGTATCCCATGCCCTCTCTCCTGAATGGCTTGGTGTTTCATGGTATCTAACCCGATCTGCTTCCTGGCTTTATGCCGTGTGCCACTGTGCAGCCAATCGGCCGACAGTTTCTGTTTGTATTAATTTCATGCAATCTCGGGCGTAGAATTTCAAGAATTTTTATGGAATTGCTTCTTAGTCAACAGGATAGATATTAATGCCCTCCAGAAATTCAGTTGAGGCCTGTCCGCGCGCGTGTGCTCGCCTGGTGCTCCTGTTGCGTGCGCGTGCTCCCTGCTGCTCGGCCTGTGCACCGGCCCGCACCGACACATGCGGGCCGAGCGACTGAAAACTCTTCTGAACGGGTGCTAATAGTGTTAGCTCTATCCTGTTACCAAAATGGATACCGATCGGAAGCTGGGGCGACTCCAGTGGAAGATGGAAGGCCCGGGGCTAAGGATCTGGCTAAACCCTGGTGTGGTTCGATCTGCCCACACCGGCTGTCGGTCACCGACTGGTACACGTTAATGAGCGCATCTGCTTCGGCAGTGCCACGCCTACGTGTATGGGGGATCACGAGTCCCTGGAAGCTGGAAGAGTCCTAGTGGAAGAGGAGTGGAAGTGGAAGTGGCTGAGGTAGACACACCGGAACAGAAGAAAGCACGTCGTTCGTTGCTCCGCAAGCCGCAAGTGAACTCTTCTTTTTCTTCTTGTGCTTTGGTTTGTCACTTTGCCACGTCCCTCCGTTGAGTTCCTCATCCAACTTATGTATCCTATGTTGCAACGGACATTATCTTCTTTGAATACTCACAAGTGTATGAATCATTGAACTCACTGTCTTGTACATTAGCTCCATTCATGCTTTGTGTTCATTACAGGACAGTCAACAAGCATGCTTGAGTGTTGAACAATTGTCTCTTCTGATGATAAAATATGTTAAAATTTCCCTTGGCTCTATTCAATAGCAAACAATGCAGTGAATTCCAGGAATGATCTCTCACTTGAGTAGTGACAATTCAATGTGTCAACAAAGCACCAACCTAAAAGGTTGCAAGAAGAATGGTACAAAAGCCTTTTTGAACCTTATAAATTGATATAAAAACATTTGTAAATCATGCAAAAGCTCATTTTATATCAATGTCATAGATTAGGAACATCCCATGCTGAAATGGATTTATCGCTTTTAGGAAATTGCATGGATGGCATCCGGGAATCGAACCTAGGATTTTGAAATGCAAATCCCATGTTCCGCCAATTATAATAACACATCCGGCTGATAAATGTTCATCTCAATTCATTATAGATCAACAGATAATATTGTCTGAACTCAGAAAGCATCCGTCTTTTCTTTTTCTGCCCCAGCAGAACAATGCCCAGATCCACAGCGATCATGCATGACAGATCGATCAGCGATATGACAAAGTCCTCACCAAGTCTGAACCAAGAAGACGATAAACAGGTACCCTCATGCTCATGGTAGAACTGCATTATTGAGGGAGTTTTAGAATATAGAACGGTAGCGAGAGTTCGTCAGTGCCTCTGCGAGTTGATCTTGCGTAGCCACCCATTCCAGATTGGTAACTTCTCCAGACGTTGTAGCATCACGAATCACCGCAAGCTCCATGAGAAGTCTCTTCTCAGACACAGCCTTGTGCAGATAGACGTGGTCGAATAGTGAAGCACAGTCAGTGCGTAGCGTAACTGGGACTCCCATCTTCGTAATCTCAGTAACGACATTGAGCGTTAAGAACAGGTCATCCAAGCAGGCTGAACAAGCAAGGGTTTCCTCAGCAAAGGTGGACTTTACTACTCTGCGCGGGGTACGGCTTTTCCAGTTGATCAGACAGAAGGGCTCTTTCTTGTCTTCACCGACACTTGCGATAGTCCACAGCCAGCCACCAACAGTTTTCCCTTCTTCCCCATTGCCCCATGACGAGTCATGGTATCCAATAACACGAACAGGTCCACTCAACTTGGGAAATCTGATGAATAGCGATCTCTTCCTCGTGTGCTGCAAGGTTTTGTTCGCTTGAAGCGCATCCGAGACTGTAGGTTTGCTTGATCGTTGTGAGAGACGGCACACGCTATAAGAGAAGTCAGGTCTCGTTTGCCCGGTACACCAGGACAAAGCTCCAATCAAGCCGCGGTACAAAGTGGTCTCTTTCGCATTTAATAGTCTTCCAGGATCTGTAGACTCCTCCAGAGATATCTCCGCGATCTCATCAATGTACTTCTGTTGGTCCAACGTTATCTCGATCAGATTGCCGTCATCGTCACGTTTGCATTCCAAAAGCACTCCACAAAACACATACTCCTCTCTCTTTTCAGACCCAACAGAGAAGACACCGTGCAACGCCTCCAGAACGGATGAGATGAGAGAGTCAGTCCCAGCGATGGAGATATCGTCAACGTGAACGGCTGCCCATTCACAAAGATTCTCATGATCCCGAAAAAGGTATATTGCGAGGTCAAACGGCACCACAATCGCACCAATAGACAGCATAGCCTTGTGCGGCGCCTGGTACCAGTGCAGTGGAGCGTCCACAAGCCCGTACACCGCCTTCCGCAGCTTTAACAACTGCCCCGGTGCATGCAACTCCTGTGGTGGCCGTACATACACCTCACGCTGCAGGGCGCCTCCTTGTAAAAAGGCAGTGGAAATGTCCACAGCGATCGGAGCCCATCCTCGATAAGAAGCCACCGTGAGAAGCACACGCCAGTACGACTTGGAACACGTGGGAGAAAAGGTATCCAGGTCCCGCAAACACGCCTCCTGAAAACCCCGCACAACCAACCGCGCCTTCGGCTTCAGTGAACCATCGTCCTGCACCTTGTCAACGAGTACCCACCGACACGATATCGCCTTCTGCCCATTGTCTGGTACCAGGTCATACACATGACAAGCAACCCAGGATGCCAACTCCTTTTGCTTCGCCACGACAAAATCCAGCGATTGTGCCCTTTCAGGTGTCACCTCCCTCATGCCACGACGCGCAGAGCGATGCGCCACATAGCAATATGAAAGGAACACCTCACCCGAGACGGCAGAAGGTATCACAGATGTGTAACGTTGCCAGACCAACTCAGGAAGACCAGGTCCCAACCTCGTAAGCACGGACATCGCAGCCCTGGCCCGCGAACGTGTCACCACAGGTTCCCTGTCGTCTCTCATCCGTCTCAGCTCAGCAACCTCCTCCGCGCTCAGCTCGTTCCCCGCCTCGTCAACGAGCAACTCTTCCAACTCCTGTTGCGCTGCATCAGGCACTGCCACAGGCGCAACCCCGGGATCAACGTCAGGAGAGCCAAGCACCGCCGAAGCAGGTCTGCAGTGTAACAGAGGTACGCGCCTCACACTCCCGCCGTGGCGTAACACGACAAAGTCACCGTCAGCACCAATGACCACAGCCGGCCCATGCCAAGAATCCTTGCCCTTCTCAAGTGATTCAAAGTAAAAAGCCGTATCGCCAGTCACAAGCTCAACCTTGGGGTTAGTAGACGGCCGACTACGCTTCGCCAGCGAAACCTTCGCACGAACATCCGCTGCATGAAATTTCTCCCGTGCACGATACATAGCATCCAAGAACTTCACCATGTAGTGGCACACATGATCAGAAGGCAAGGGTGTTTCGGCCAGAGCAGGTAACTTCGCAGCCACAAAATCAGGCCAGGTGAAGACACCCCATACAGCAATTGCTGAGGTGAAAAACCTCGATCCGGCATAGGATGATAGTTCAACGACATGCATGCCACATCACACGCATCTTGCAATGACAGAGTGTCATCCGCCTCCAGAAGTAACTCCACGGTATGTCTCAGTTGATAATGGTGCCTCTCCACACCTCCCAAAGACCAATGTGAACCACCTGGCGCACAGTGCAGCGTAATGCCGTAACGCTCAGCGAACATCCTGATGAGGTCATTGTCAAACTCCTTCCCCAAATCAGTGTACAACAGCAGCGGAGGACCGTAGTACCTGACCCACAGATGCAACAACGAATGACACACGTGTGGGGCGGACTTGTCACGAAGAACAGAACAATGTCGGAGGCGAGTGAACAAACAGATGACGTGCAAAACAGGCTGTCCCCGAAGATACCAGAGATCCGCACCCGTCTCGTAATTGAAATGCGGTTCCTTGGGCATGGCCACCAAAGGACGCCTCGGTGCCTTCTTCCGCTTTTCGCAGGATTCACATACCAATCCCCGTGTTACAGACCAAAGAAGAGAGGCATCTCGATCCGGATACGCCAGAGCCAACTGTTCAACCAGATGAGGAAACGCTGCATGCCCGAGCTTGGTATGTAAGGCCAGCAATTCGTGCGCGCCAGCCGTTCATCGCCCCAAGACTCAGCAGCGAACATCGAATACGAGTGTCCAACCGGCAGGGAAGCTAGTCACAACGACGCACGATGCGATGAATCCCAAAGAGACAACACCAGATGTCCGGAAGAAGAGACATCACAACGAATCGTAAAATCGCCAGCACCCAAGTTTACAGTAACCGTGTTGTTCGCCGCGTCAATCCTCATGCGCATTCTCGCCAAAGATCGCCGGCCAATCAACAGAGGTGTTTCCCCAGAAACCACGTGCGTACGTAAGAACTGCACGCGACCACCAATCTGTACTGGTAAGTCGACTCTGTAGAGCGCTGACTTCGTGCCACCGTCCCCAAACACAAACCACGCATTGGTGTCACTCCAACGAACATCAGAGCCATCTGGTCCAAGCTTGCGCAGATAGTGATTGAGCCGAAATTCCCCAAACATCGTGTCGGTACACCCAAGATCAATGATCCCACGACCCAAAGATTCGGAGCAAAGCTTGTGAAGTGGAGAAGACAATGAACCAGACTGCGCCATCAAACACACACCAGGGTTTTGAAACAAATCAGCAGTGGTGTCATGACCAACCACCGAGAAAACCTCACGCATGCCAGCCCCACCAGACTTGCTCTCAGCGGTTGGCATGGCACGCGAAGACCCTTCCTCTTCCGTCGACGCCTCTTGTGCCATCAGGGTCGAAGCTGACGTCGTCTTCTCAGGACAATCACGTTGAACATGCCCACGCTTCCCGCACTTCCAGCAGGTAACCCGGGACCCACTCTGCGCGTTAACCTTATTTCCGGCTGGTGTTTTGTTGTTCCCCCGCCGCTACCCCTCAGCCCCAAACATGCAATGGATTGGTCTCGACGTCGACACGCCTGGATAAAACTGTCTCATAGCGACCAGCACCTGCGAGAAAACCAACGACCGACCTGTGCTCGCGACTATCATTGCCCGCTGATCCGCGTTCAGGTTGGAGTTCAGTAACGCCAGCGTCCCCGAAAATCGCTCATCCAAGACAATGCCAAAATTCGCAAGATGATAGACCAGCATATCCAGCCGATTAATCCAGGTAAGCATGTCACTGTCACCTTGCTTACACTCCAGCAGCCCAACAAACGCCTGAGGTATATTGTCTGCAGTATCTCCACCGTACGCCCACTCTAGTATCCCAAGTAGTCCTTGAAAGCCTTGATCAGTACGAAGCGCGTCCAGTGGCATCTTCGCAGCGACAACGCGCGCCGCACGCCCTCGTAGCTTCGTAAAGACCTGAACATTGCGTGTCGACACTGCAAGCGTACTCTCTGCATGCCACGCGACGACCTGTACGCGCCACGCGTGAAACTCGTGTAAACCAAGCTTGCTGTCCACTGCCTCGTCTTCAGAACCGAACGTCGGACAGTCGAGTCGCGAAGGAGATCCAGAAGACATCGGAGTGGGTAACATATTCAAGCGATGCAGTAAGTGGATGTTGCCTTGTTGAACTCGTTGCTGCTAAGCCTGCAGAGAAAGCATCTGTGCGTCGAATGCTTGCTTCATGTCATGTAGAACTTGATTTTGCTGAAACAACTGTGTTTGCAACGTGCCCATAGACGTGTTCAAATCAACCGGCGCAATGCCAGTCACACCATCAGGAGGATACAACAGAGTGTGGCCAGAAGGTCCTGCCCTAGGAGTATAAGTAGGATCCAGATCATCCAAGGTAATTCCAGCCATGGAATAGTGATGCTACCAGTCTTAAAATTTCCCTTGGCCCTTTTCAATAGCAAACAATGCAGTGAATTCCAGGAATGATCTCTCACTTGAGTAGTGACAATTCAATGTGTGGACAAAACACCAACCTAAAAGGTTGCAAGAAGAATGGTACAAAAGCCTTTTTGAACCTTATAAATTGATATAAAAACATTTGTAAATCATGCAAAAGCTCATTTTATATCAATGTCATAGATTAGGAAAATCCCATGCTGAAATGGATTTATCGCTTTTAGGAAATTGCATGGATGGCATCCGGGAATCGAACCTAGGATTTTGCAATGCAAATCCCATGTTCCGCCAATTATAATAACACATCCGGCTGACAAATTTTCATCTCAATTCATTATAGATCAACAGATAATATTGTCTGAACTCGGAAAACACAGTATATTTGGTTGCATGGTCACATGCATTCATTTTTTTCATTCAAGTGACCTTTGCAAGTGTGGTGCTACAGTGCTTGGTCAGGTTCACTTCCACATATCATGTGTTGGTTCATTGCTTGTTTGTTGATAAAGATCATTGAGTCGCGATTGCTTTCTTCCTGGATCTTGTGCCTATTGCCTCTAAGGAGATTGCCCAAGTTTTTTGCTACTCTAGATGAGGAGGTAATTTTGTGAAGTGCTTTGAGGTGAATGTTTTTGAGCATCTTTTGCACTTTGTGTCCATTTGATTGCCGTATCTCCCTAACCGCATGCCTTTCCAAGAAGTAGGTGGATCCTTTGCAATCAGGTTGAACCATGTGAGAGTGTAGACTAATGGTTTGCCTTCGGTCCAACATGTCAAGGGTATCTTCTCGTGGAAGCCGGTTGGAGATGTGGTCCGCCCAAGGCGTAGTCAGATTCTTGGTTCTTTTGACCCTTGCCTTGTGGTTGACCAAGCGCCCACCTTTCCCTAAGAGTCGAGGTCAGGTCGTAACTCAGGTGAACTTGTGACCCTCCCTCTCCATGTGTGGGTCAAGGCAATCGGCTCTCTTCTTCCAAGTGGTTAGGCAGCCTCCTCTCCTCTTGGAATAGGGACCCTCTCCTCTCCTCTTGGGAAAGGGACACTCTCTTCTTAAGATAGGGATACTCTCCTCTCCTCTTGGGATACGAACATTCTACTCACCCCACGGATAGGGATTCTCTTCTCCACCTGGGATAGGGACATTCTCCTCTCCCCATCGGATAGAGACTCTCTTCTCTCCTTGGGACAGGGACTCCATGGATGTGCTCTCATTGGACCCGGGATATCTCTCTTTGTGCACCCACTCTGCGGGCCGGATCTAGGTCTCTACATGTGACCCGGGGCATTTGCTTATCCATTTCTCTTACCCAATCTCTCTCCAAGTGCATGCGTGCTCTCATGGGTCATGGTTAGGCGAAATCCTCTTTCCATACACATGCTCTCCTGGATTGGGTTATGGGAAGGTCGAAGTCTTCAGGGCATGGATTGGTGAAGGTCTCTCCTAGGGCAAAATAAATGTGCTCTCTTGAGGCGGAACTCCCTCTCTTCGGGATAGGACAATCTCCCCATGGATATACTCTCGCGGTTGTTCGAGTATACATTCTCTTGGGATTTGGTTGGGGAATGGAGGTGCCATGGGATGAGGTTGGGAGGTATTGGGGAACCAGGTCCGTGTAGGACTAGGGAGGAAACCCTGGAAGATCTCTTGGTTGTTGATCCATTGTTTTGGGATGCTTTTGTGTTAGCAAGTATAATCTTTCCCTCTCCGTCCATCCATTGAGCACGTGGGATTCCAGGTCTCCGGAGGGTATGAGATCAATTAATTTTTGGGGTCAGGTTATCCATGGTTGCATGTGTATGCTCGCCGGGGAGTGCATCTCATGTCTCGCGATTGCTTTGCCATTGACCTCAAGGGTTGGTGAGTCGTGTGAGGTTATTTCTCCTTTGCCATGTTCCATGAGGATGACCATGACCTTCAAGACCATTGAGAGGTTGAGGATTATCTTTTTAGCTAATTATCGCTGACTGCTTTGTGTGTCATTGGATTTTGGTGTACATACCTTTGTCCTCTTTTATGTTAGGCGGCAAAGGTTGTACATTTGTTTATGTATTGCTGGCAAGCGGTCAAGATGTGGATTCACATTGATTGTCAATGCTTTGATTTTGTGCAGCCGCGTGCCTAGGGAAGGACCAGCCCCTAGGACACTCGCCAAAACAAACCTAGCCGACGCGAACGCGTTCAACGCCGTCGGTGGTCGACAACTCGTTGAGTAACAAGTACTCGGTTGCTGGCCATAGGGCTCGGGACCGTTGCAGTACGCCGGTGCGGCGCCGTGCTGTCGAGAAGGTGGTGCCTGTAGTCTGACGAGGACGCCGTCTACACCAACGGGCAAGTGGGTGCATCTCCTTGCTCCCGTCCTCTGCCTCAACAGCACAACCTCTTGTTGCTCGCGTGGCCGGAGGTCCAGGCTTTCCGCGCCTGCACCTACAATTCGCTAGGTACAAGTCCAAGAAATCCTCGGAGACGCCATGGTCAATTGGCAACAAGCGGGCAAGACCTGGCCCAGGCCCCATCCCCATGCGGTAAGATTACTGCAAGGGTTGGTATGGGACCAACACTACCGCCACTCCAACCCCCAATGTGAGGGTGGTTTCCCCGGAACCTTCGAGTTGAGGGAGGACATGGGGGCGGACCGCCTGCAAGCCCTTGAAGATTGGCTGCAGGTGGAAGGTTATGGCTACCGTTTCCGCCAAAAAAGGTGGCGGATATGGAGGCTGAACCCCAGGGCCGGGGAAGGGCTGTGCCCGGACGGGTATATGGACGAGGTTGACGACAACGAGTATAAGCCCCGCCAAAGGATCAACGTTTCCATGTGGGACGTGATCGAAAAAGAGTTCCGCGAACCGGGACAAGAACGCAAATTGCGTAAATCACCCGGAGATAAGAAGCGGTCATCCGGGGACAAGAAGCGGCACAAGAAATGGAAAGAGTTCCAAGAATTCCAAGCCTCCAAAGCTAGAGCGCTAGTTCCCATCGGTGAACCCGCAACACCGGAACGCCCACGCTCCCCATCTACCCCGAGCGAAGATGCCATGGGTGATGTGCACATGGGCACTCCTGAAGCTCACCCAGCCCCTGCCACATCATCATCCTCAGCCGTTGCCGCATCATCCTCATCAACGGCTGCCGCTTCATCTTCATCACCGGCCCGTGAACCAACCACCCGGAGCGCCCGATCAATTCCCGATTTCGAAGAATGCGGGAAAAGGGCAGAAGAATGCGAGAGGTGCACTGGCCGCCCTTGCCATCTCCGGGAACGGCAACGCCTGCTCGTGGAACAACGAGAACAACGAAAGAGGTGGACCGTCAGAGAGATGACGGAACGCCGAAGGGGCGCGGAAGCCTGGCGACGTGGGATTGGGGAGATCCTCGCGCCACAAGTGGCGCAAAGAGCCGAGGCCCTCAACGCCGAGATGGTGCGGGAGATCGAAGAGCAAGAAGCGGAGAAAGAAGAAGCCGAACAAGCGGCAAGGATGGCAGCAGCACGGCGTGCCGAAAGGGAACAAGAGGCGGACGCAAGCCACCACTTGGATGTGGAATTACTGAAGCGCCCACTTCGTGGTCTGGCTGAAGAATATGGGCGTCGATTCCAATCCGCCTCAAATCCACCGGCCACACCTCCTGAGGACAACATGACCCTCGACGACATTGAAGTCAAGAGTGGGAGCACCGTCAGCGATGAAAGAAGCAAGGGGAAGAACGAAGGGAAGAACAAGACCAAGATGCGCGCCAAGCCCCAACAGTCCGAGGAGGAGTACTACACGACGTGTGAAGATCGGGACTTCTCCGACTTCCGGGGTCGAGCCCAGGTCATCGTGAGCGCCGTGGCGGCGGGAGGTCAACCCCCAAGCGATCCGAGCTCGGATGGGAGTTCGTCGGACTCCACGGGTGGAAGACGGGGAAAATCGCCTCCAATAAGATCGCGAAGCCACTCCGACGAGTCCGATGACAGCGTACGTATCCGAGTGCTTCCGGGACACCCACGCGCGGGGCAAGTAGATCGAGAAAAATTTAAAAAATCGAAAGTCCCAAGACTTCATCGACGTTGGTCAGCCATTGATTGGCTCAAGGGAAGAGTGGAAGAGTTGGAGAAGGTCACCAAGGAGCTCGAGAAGGAAGCGGCCATCGCCAACCAAGAGGTGGTCCGACTCACTGGTGTGGTTGGTGAAGCCCATAAAACCGCCACACAAGCAGTGGAAGAATCGAAGCGCCACGCGCAAGTCGCCACCTCGCTGCAAGATCGCCTCGATGCGATCACCTCCGAAAGGCTGGAGGAGCATGGCAAAGTGCGTGAAGCCCGCCCACAAGCACCACCACGCCGCGGAGACGTTGAGCCCGCAGCGCCGTCGAGGGATCCGTACCGACAGCGGGAGAGATGGAATTATCCGTCCCGAACGCCTCCCGATGACCAAGAGTCTGGGATCTCCCAGTCCAGTGCGGCACCCTCGGCAAGGTCTGGAAGAGTGTCGAGTACACCTCCAAGAGCATCACCTCCGAGAGGATACCAAGCTGTGCCGCCAGCCGCTGGTTATCAATGGGTTGGCGTCCAAGGAAAGTGGCAGCAAGAGAGACTGCCGAGGGTACAAGAACCCCAAAGAAATCCACGGTCCGCGAACCGTTATGAAGAGTTGCAGCGGTATGGACCGGAGGAAGAAGAGGATGACATCGATGTTAGCGACCGCAGTGGGATAAGCTTGGAGGACATGTTGGACCAAGAGTTCGAAGGTTCTCCGCCTCCTTACACCGAGCTCAAAGAGGAACGCGACATCGCCCAAGACATGGACATTCATGCCGTGGGAACCCAAGCCGCGTATGGAAGAGACAGTGAACGATACGGCCCTCGACGCGATTGGGAGCCCCGAGGTCGAGTGCCAATATTGGCAAGCAGCTGACGGGGAGCCGCTGAACTAGAGGACACCCGTGATTTGGTTCCTCCTTGTTACAGCGGTGATCCGCTCACTCTCGACCACTTCTTCCGGGCATTGAATACTTATGGCTTGCAGCTATGTGTTGGGATGGCGAGGTCAGACCGAGAGGAATATCTTTTCAATCGGTTTTGTTACCGCCTCCCAAAAGCCTTGCAGACTTTATATTTGCAAGATTTGGCCGATGGAAAGATCAAGGGCTACAAGCAAGCCAAGAAGTGGCTCGAGCGGGAAGAAAGAGTCGACGCTCCGGAACAAGCGTCCAAGCTATGGAAGGCTGTCACTCTCGTGCACAACGGGAATGATATCTTGCTATACGACTGGCGGGATTTCCAGCGAGAATACTACCTCCAGCGCTCAAAGGTAGAAGACTGGAATGAAAAGTATGAATGCCGTCATATCATGAACCTCTTCCCTTCCTCGTGGCGGGAAAGAATTGTGAAGGAAGAACACAAGCGGGCGAAGAATTTGTATACTGCGAAAATGATGGTACCAAGTACGACTCACCGGAAAATCAAGGAGTGGGTCCGGAAGAAGGTAACCGCCGACGCAGTGTTCCAAAGCTTGTCGCGACGGTTGACACCGAACGTGAGTGGAACCTCGTTCAGCGCTTGGACGAATTTTCGGTGGACGGCCACACTCTCAACCTGCAACAGGTTCCTCGCCGCATGACGACCGACGAAGTATTTAAATTCGTTGGGGAAGAAGTGCGCAAAGAATACAAGACGCATCATCAAGGTTGTGCCGTGGCATCGGCAGGACGTCAAGTGGCGCACGTCGAAGGATGCGGCTACGGTGATGAGAGGCCGCCCGATTCTGAAGGGCCTGCTTCGGGTTCCGTCTCTGCCGCTGGTGCAAAGGACTCCTACACCAACGAGGAGGCAGCGGTGTATGCCTTTGTTGCCCACAACCTCTCCAACCAAGGGAAAGATCGCAGCAAATGGCAACCCGTCAACCGCAAGCAGCGTGTAGAGCGCTGAACTGAGCGTTGCAGGACAGCGCCAGAAGGCGCACGCGCGAAGCGCCAGATCAGCGTGAGATGAAGTGCAGTTGAGTAAACTGAGATCAGGTATGAGAATCAGTGGTAAAAACAGTGGTTTTATAACAGTGTTTGTGCAGTGCATCACCGTCTGGCATGTGCGTAGGCCATGGACGGTGCCAAGCCCGTCAACCCCATCTGGGGCAATCGCTGAGGCAAACGAGGAGCCTTGGCCAGATACTCCGACACTGGGATCAGCAGAAGCGGAAGGAACCCCGACGTGTAGTGAAGCGGTACCCAGAACCTATGGCCCATGGCCCGGAGGCCTGTGGGCCGTCACACCCGTGCGGAAGCCGTTGACACCGGCTGTCAGCGGGATATCCCTGTTCTCTAACCCGCGAAATCTGGAATCCGATTTCTGACCAATAAATTGATTTAGAATTACCATAATTTTATTGTCTTAGGCAATTTTCAGTCGGAAATCGGTGAAATACCCGATTTCTACCGCGATTTCTAATTGTCGTGAAATCGCCGCCTGATGTCGCCTGTTCGCGCGCTTCCGTCGCTTCTCCGTGGCGAGTTTTGTGAGGGATTTTTCTCGAATACCTTTGAGGTTCTAAGAGAACTTAAGGGCTGAATCTAGAGGGTTTTTAATGTACTTTCATCTGATGTGTTCACCAGAATTTTTCGCCGTGGCGTCTTCGAGAAAATCAGCGCGCAAGCTTTTCCGTCGATCGCTCGAACTCATGGTTCTCAAGGACCATGAGTTCGGACGGAACCCTACATTCCCCCCCTATGCCTTTCATCCATGCCCCTTTCACGTGGGCATATCACTTTGTATAGAGAAGCGGAAAATGGCGATGTTTTAGGCAGCCTATGGGTTTCGCAAACCCAAGTCGTTTGCGTGCGCAAACGCCAACTTTGTTGCCTTGTGAGCATCAACGTTAAGAACCAAACACAATGCTCAAAAGACCAAATGCCCCAGGCCATTTTCGTTTTTGGAGCCAATTCAACGATGGCTCCACGCAATTCAATGCGTACCAAAAGTCTATTTTCGAAAGAGGGCAAGTTTTGGTCGAATATTAGGCCAAAATGGCCAAGCCCCCAAGGCTCGTACTCGAAGCCTATGGGGAGTTGAGCCTCGAACCAAGACAATATGTAAAGTAGTGACCACGAAGGACATCGTGGATGGCTTGGTTGATTTGTACAACCTTCTCTTCCATTTTATATAATTTCGCCTTGTGAGCACGCGTGCCATACTGCCTCTTTGCACAGGCGCTCAGATCCAAGCACTAATGACACGAGTGGGCGGAGACAATCTAACCATAGTGGGCATATTTGAAGGCACCTACTATGGGCCTACTCCAAGAACGTTTACTCATATTTTTGCTCCTCAAGGTCCCAAAGATATGTTCATGCCAATATCGCCGATATATGCACTTTTTCCCATAAATAGTGTGCTTCAAGGATTGAGGTGTTAAAAATGCTTCCATTAGGCTTTGAACCTCAACCCTTGTTGCAAAAGGGAAGCAAAGCTTCGGTTTGCATCCATGCAAAAGCTCAAGGCTCCTTTCTCTTGTGATACGGAGATACAATTTTTGGAGGGAACACCTTTTGGGTGAATTTTGGCCGTTTTGCCCAGAATGGCCACAAACCCCTTCTCCCCCTGATTTCCCCCCCGAGGTTGCGTGCGCTACTTGACCAAGGGTAAGGGCAATTCGGAGAGGGCACATAAACCCGCATCCAATGGGGTGTTTTCCCATGTGGCCTCTGCTGTTGAAGGGAGAGTTGTGAGTCACCCAATTTGGGGTATGTTGCCATTCTCCCCCATTTGTGTGTCACTCTCTCTCCAACAGGGAAAATAGCTAGAGGCGACCATGAGGGTTAGCAAGCGGCAAATATTGGGACCTGAGTCCCATATGTCTATAGCATCTTTGGTTGAAAGGATCCTCGCCGTGGCCATGGAGATATGGAATCATGAGTGCGGGCCATTTTGGCCAAATTTCGCTGTTTTTGCCATTGTATGCTATATTGGAATTACCATATCTCCATGGGGCACGGGATCTAGCCAGGGCGAAAGGGCGAATATTGTAGCATATGACCAAGGGTTGAACGCCATTGAGTTTTGGTATTTGCTCCTCCGGCTCATCCGGAGTTATTCAACTTTTGGTGCCATCCATGATCTCCCCCTTTGCACCGCATGCTGCTTTCTGCCCCATCCGTGTGGTCATCCCCTCGATGAACAGCAAGCAGCCAGTGTGACAGCAAGCCATAACCCACGGCATGGGACCAAAGGGGATATCAAGGGTTGTGAATCAAGGCTTGGCGCGTCAATATCGCCAAGGTTTCCTACCCTGGACGGTCGACCGAGACAACCGATTTTGCCATTTTGGCAGTTGTGGACCCAATTTGGATTGTCACCACGCCGAGTGGCATGGACATCTTTGAGAGCCAAGGACATGAGAGTCTCAGTTGGACTCCCAGTGGATGGCATCCAGAATGGCGGATCCCATCTCTAAGCCGGCGTGGAGATATACCATTGGGGATACCCCCGATTTTGGCTCATTTTGAGCAGCCAAAATGACCCCCTTTTGGGACCCCAATTTCACCCCCCCGTGTGGTCCATTGGCGGCCCCATATCTCCCTGCCCATGAGGAGTCAGGACCAGATTACAAGTTGTGCACTCAGATATGAGTCTCTGGTTCTGTCTCCTATCCTGTGGACCATTGGCCTTGCCCTGGCCGGGTGAGCCACGCGTGGGAATGACGCCAATTTTGGTGATTTTGGCATCATGACCCCGGTTGACGAACCCGTGGTGCCCTGATGCCGGAACCTCAGAGGGAACCAGGTTGGGTAAGGGCTCCAGGGAGTTCGTACTCGAAGGGCATAGGGTCAGTTGCCTGGTCCCTACCCCTGGCGGGTCCGGACCAGGGGTCAATTTTGGAGATTTTTGAGCTAATATCAGTTTGGGCTGAAACAGCCCATTTTCAGCTACCAACTCCTGGGGGATAATGGCGGGGCCATATCTCTGGCTCAGAGAGGAGTTGGGACCTGCCGTTAAGGGAGCATAGGGAACAACTATCGGTTGGCCTTGGAGCACCCTGGTTTCCAGGAAGTCGCCTGTGGCTGGGCGGGGAACCTCCCCTATTGGCAGGGTTTCAGGGTCCGGACTGAGCAGGGCATGGGTCGTGTTTGAGCCCCCGCTCCCACCAGCCACTGAGAGGGTTCCGACCTGGGATTGGGATATGACTTGGGACTGAGTGTCTATTGTCCTGTGATGCCCTTACCCCAGTCCAGTCTTAACCCCATGTGTACATATCCTGATGTGTTGCTGTACATACTTTTGTTCCCTTGTTTCAGAGTGGCAAGGATCCTGAAACGCTTTGTTACATGACACGAGCGTAATGATGCCCCTGTGAGCGCAGTGCTTTGCCTGCCTGCTTGCTTGTGCGTGTCAACCGCAGCGTCCCGTGGCCAGACCCCCCACGGGAACGCGTCAAAAGCGTTTCACCGCCGCGGGGTTACCCATCCCTCGCGTGCCACTCGGGGCCACCAACCCCGAGCAACACGGGCTTCGCAGCGCCGCCCGGCAACAGCGCCGAGTCCGTGAAGGAAGTGCAGGGACCGGAACTCGGACATCAACGAGTTCCTTCGGCCGCCAGCAAGGCCGCACTCCCAGCTTCAGCAACCGCCTCAACAACCACCCCCAGGACCAGTCCATTGAGGGGAACAATGGTGAATTGGGATGAGGCGGGCAAGACGTGGCCGCAGCCCCACCCCCGTGCGGCGCGCCTACTGCGTGGGTTGCTGTGGGGGCAGCACTACCGCCACAGCAATCCCCAGTGCGAAGGCGGCATGCGCGGGAGCTTCGAGCTCCGCGAGGACATGGGCGAGGACCGCCTGCGGGCAGTGGATGACTGGCTGCGGGTGGAAGGGTATGCGTACCTCTTCCGCCGCAAGCGCTGGAGGGTCTGGACCCGCCCAGACAGGCCCGGCGAAGGGCTGCGCCCCGACGGGATTGAGGAGGACGAGAAGCCCAACGAGTACCCGTTGGGTGCCACGATCAATGTCTCCATGTGGGACATGATCGAGAAGGAGTTCCCGGAGCTGGAGAACGAGCGCAGGCTGCAGGGCAGCAGCAGCAGCAGCGCATCTCCTGGGAAGGAGAAGCGTTCCGCCGGGGACAGGAAGCGGGACAGGAAATGGCGGGAGTACCAGGCATCCCTGGCCGCCGAAGCCGCCCAAGGCGCCAGGGGCGGAACCCCAGCCCACAGCCCCCAACGGGCCAGTGGCGGTCATCACCCCGGCCACACCACCCTTGGCGACTTCCTGGAAGTCGCCAAGCAGGCCAAGGCCAAGCCCCGTACGCTGCACCTGAGAAAGTCAGGCCCCGGCAGCGACGTGGAGTCGGCCCACCGCGGGAGGATGCCGGCCAACCAGGCCAGCTCCAGCAGCAGCGTCGCTCCCCACCAAAGGGATGTGGCGCGCGCCTGTGAGCGCACCTGTGGGGTGCCCTGCAACCTTCGGGTTGCCCGGCAACGGGCCACGCAGCAGAACGCTGCCGTGGAGGGCGCCGTCGGCATCGCCCATGAGGAGGCCACGGAATGGGGCAGAGGCATGGCCTTCGACGTCTCGACCGTCGCGGCCATCGCGGCCGGTCTCACGGCTGCGGCCGCCCATGAGGCAGCGACTGCCTGGGTCAAGGGTGAGGTGGCGGCAGCCGCCTAGGAAGCCCGCCTGACCCAGGAGGCCATTGCCTGCAAGGAGGCCGAGGTGAAGGCACTGGAAGAGGCGCTTGCCCAAGAGAGGGCAAAGAAGGAGGCGGAGGAAAGGGCCCATGCCGAAGCAACGGCCAAGGCCCAGGCGGACGCCTCCAGGAAGGACGCCATCGAGGCCGCGCGACGGAAGGTCGCTGAGGAGAGGGCCAAGACGGAGGCGGAGCTGGCGGCGTCAGAAGCGGAGAAGGCTCGGCTGCAGCAGGCCCGGGAAGCCGAGGCTGCTCGTGCCCAGGAGGACGCGGAAAGGCGAGCTGCCGCAGCCACGGCCGCCGCAATGGAGGAGGCGGAGGCCAAGCTCCGCCGCGAGACTCCCCCGGGAGGATCCCGAGTGGAGACCCTTTGAAGGCTCTTCGAAGGGGACGCCTCCTCCAAGATGGCGCTGGATCCGGAGGAAGTCGACACGGGCAGCAGTGGGAGCAGTGGCCCCACCGCCTACCGACGGAGGAAGGCTAAGGGGAAGACCCCCGAGAGGTCACAGAGGCCAGCGGGCGGACACCCCCACGACTCCGACCCCTTCTTCACCGCCAGCGACGGGGATGAACGAGGCCGCCGACATCGCCGAGGAGTGGCTGGCGGAGGAGGCGGAGACGTCCCCATGGACCCGGAGGGTGAGAGTGAGGATCTCCCTCCTCCCTACCGGAGCTCGGAGTCTTCTGCGTGCGGGACCGAGACGCCCAGTTGGGGCGACATGGACGAGGATGATGACATGGACTTCGACTACACGAAGAAGCCCCCATCCTCGGACCCACCGAGGCGACCCGGCGGAGACCCACCGGGACCCCCTGGCGGAGGACCATCAGGACCCCCTGGAGGACGCCCACCAAGTGGACCCCCTGGAGGCGGACCACCGGGCGGGGGAGGACCCCCTGGACCGGGCGGACCCGGCAGAGGCCCTCCTGGAGGACCCCCTGGAGACCCCGACGACCCATCAGGGAACGGCGACCCGGATGCCACCTGGCGGTGGATTGTCCACCTCCGCAAGAGGGTCCAGTCCCTCGAGCGCGAGGTAGACACGGGCAAGGGCGAGATGACTCGCACCGCCAGGGTCGCCGCGGGCGCACAGAAGGAGCTGGACATCGCCAAGATCGAGATGGTCAAGATCGCCAAGGTCGCCACCGCCGCCTAGAGGGAGCTGGACATCGCCAGGGGCGAGATCAGGCTGCTGAACAAGGTCATCAACGGCCTGCAGCAGAGGTTGGACGAGCTGGAAGGCCGTGGGAGCGTCGGTAGCGACCACCCACCCCTGGAGTCTGGCTCGTCGGACGACGGCTGGGGACCCGGACCAGGTCCAGGCAGACCCCACGCCCCCGGCAGAGCCCCCAGGAGTCGCCCCAGCGCCAGTGTCCCCTCTCTCAGCGCCCCCTCTCACCACAGCGCGGGCTGCCGCAACGAGCGCGTGCCGCCCGGCAGTGGCAGTGAGGAGGGGCGTGATGAGTTGCTCAGGGCAGAGTACCACAGCCGCCGTGCTCCGGCGCGGACAACGGTACGCCCCCGACGCCCCGCACCAGCCCACGAGCCAATCCCAATGGCTGGCGGACGTTATGGTGGACTCAGGGATGAGGTCCCTGGAGGGGACGTGGATTGGGATATCGGCATGGGCGAGGAAGACCTGGAGGAGTTCGGCATCACCCCGCCGCGTGGTTAACGACGGGAGGCCGCTGAACGCAGCCGCCGGCGCCGTGATGAGGAGGCATACATGGAGGGAGTACGGCGTGAACATCTAGGTTCAGCGTACATGGAGGAACGACGGCGTAGCCACACGGACACCGTGAAGGAGATGGAAGTGGCGGCCGTGGGAGTCCGTGGGGGACGCGGATGGGAACCTCGGTCGACCTCGCGGCCGGCGTTCATGGTCTCTAAGGCCGCGGATGCTGCCGTGCGGGAAGACCTGAAGGACATCAAGCCCCCCATGTACAATGGCATCCCCCTCAACCTCGACCGCTTCTTGGAGAAGCTGGACGATTGGGGGGTGACCGTCACTGAAGACATGGATCCCACAGATGCGGAGAGATATGTCTTCAAACGGTTCAGGTACCGCCTGCCGGAAGTGCTCCAAGAGCTATACTTCGTGGCCACCAAGGAGGGGAAAATCAAGACCCTCAAGGAAGCCAAGAAGTGGCTCAACGAGCAGGAGCGGGTGGACGCTCCGCAGGTGGCTGCCAAGCGGTGGAAGTCCATCAAGCTTCAGCATGATGGTCGGGAGATCCGTCTACGAGATTGGCGGGACTTCCGGGGGCAATACACCCTCTTCCGCCGCAATGTGAAGGCCTGGAATGAAGGTGACGGGCAGGCTCGCCTGCTCTCCATGCTGCCGGAAGCATGGATGAAGAGAGTCACCAAGGAGGAAGCCAAGAGGGCCAAGTCCAACCACACGGTCAAGATGATGCTCCCCAAGGAGTATCATACGAACGTGGTGGCTTGGGCAAGGAGGACCGTGGCCCGGGATGTCAAACGGCACTCCCTGCGGAACGCTCTCCTCATCACCGTCACGGGCGATCGCGAGAAGACCGCAATGTGGCGCCTTGATGAGTGTGACGTGAGCGGCCAGACGATCCGTCTGCAGGCCCTCCCGGCGCAGATGAGTTGCGACGAGATCCTGGAGTGGGTTGGAGAGGAAGTACTCAAGGAGTACCGGAACCTCCACCACACCCGCGGGTTGAGGCCCGGCGACCGTGACGTCAACTACGTTGGCGAGGGGTCTGGCGGGGAAGCTGCCATGAACCCAGCGGGAGCCGATGGCGATGAAGCTCTCGTCAGCGATGACAACGACGATGAGCCCGCCGAGATGGCCGTTTGTGCCTTCGTGGCCAACAACCTGAACGCGGGGAGCAACCGGGGAAGCTGGAGGCCCCTGCAGCAGGGTTGGAAGAAGAAGGAGAAGAAGGACCCCCGCCGCATTGGCAACCCTCCGCTGTCCTTTGGGGAGTTCATACGAGGCTGGCCTACTTCCGCCAGAGTGTTTGACCGACAGTCGGAAACCTGTCAGGCTGAAGGTGGCGAATGGCCAGTACATGGTTGGAGGCACGAAGGAAGCGGCCATTGGGCTGCAGTTCGTGAACCACCATGAGCTGAGCCGCCCGGACCTCGGCAACTCCGCCTTGGCTTTTCCGGGAACCTGGACCACTGAGCTTACTTGAGGGGTAGCGACCCCGCTCGGTTTCGGCTCAGGTGGTCTTCCCAGGTGGCCCAAAGGGCCATCTCTGGTCTTGCCTCGGAACAAATCACCATAGGTGGGTGGGTTCCCGCCGATCGGCTCGTCCTGGCTGGACATGTGGTCCAGCACCCTCGGTACGAAGGTATCCCCATCATAGGAACCAGAGACGATGGAGTCCACTTCCCACCAGGCTTTGTCCTGGCCCTTGCCCTCACGCTGGCTTTCCCAGTCGTGAAAGGGCTGACCCATATACCCCTGAACCGGATCCAACTCCTCTTCAGTGAGGGGGTCCTCCGATTCTCCGATGTCAACAGGGGAAACCTCGAAGCATTGCCGCCATGGCTCCGCTACCATGCGGTTGACACACACGAAGTCCGTGGTGTCCGCCTGATCAAGGCCCCCATCCACATAGTGGAATTCCGTTGGCCATCTCTGGGGTGGCATGGGCTGTCCCTTAGCGTCCTGATAGACACTCTCTCCAGCCGGTAGGACGACCTTGTTTAAGGTCATGTTGGTCAATGAGACCACCCAATCTCGGGTGCTTTCCTCCTCGGTGCATCCCATAGGAACAACCAGCATTCCCTGGGAGCGGCCCTTGCGAATCTTCGCTACCGCCCATGGAATGTCCCATCGGGGGCAATGGATCCACATCAAACCCTGATGCGGACCCCAGTGCTTCTTCGACGCAGAGTCCTGGGCGCTCCAGTACTTCTCACAAACCCGAAGATGGGCGGAGGTTCCTGAAGAGAACGCATCCCGGGCCAGATCCGAAGCTCCCAGGTCTGCAACCACTCGGCTCGCCACTTCCGGCATTACGCCGTACTCCTGGTTTGCTGGCCCAGTTGGCTCAGTGCCCAGCGCGGCCACTTCAAGCTGATTGCGTTCCGGGTGGATCCATTGGCATTCCACATGGTGCTCAGGTGACGAAAGCCACGAGAGCTGGTCGCCTGGTACAGGGTCATTGAGGCCTGGGCCGGGAGAAGACCGGAGTCCGTCTCCATCATGAAGTCGTACCCAACGATCATGTCCCATTCCATCTCGGCCTCGTAGAAGCGACCTTGCAGGAGGATTTCCTGTCTGATGATTGCCCCAAGATCCAGGCATTGAGGGCCAGGCTGAAGCAGAAGTATGGTGATACCTTCTTCAGCGGAAAACCTGTGTTTCCCCCACCGGTGCCTGGACCGTATGGCGAGGCCAAGATACAACTGAAGCAGGACCCCCGTGTGTATCGACACCGGGAGTTTGCCCTGCGGGGCGAGAGGAAGGAGGCCATGGAGAAGATCCTCCGTGACTTCATCGGGAGAGGCTGGCTTGAGCCGTGCCACTCCGAGTGGGCCTCCCCGTGCTTCGTCGTCCCCAAGAAGGTGGCCGTTGAGTGGCGGCTCGTGGTCGACTACCGCGGCCTAAACGCCCAAACGCAGCATGACAGCTATACGCTGGCCCTCATTGAGGACATGCTGCAAAAACAACACCGGCGGAGGATCTTCACGGTGATTGACCTGAAACATGGTTATCATCAGATGCCTCTCGCCGAGGAGTCCCGTGCCTGCACTGCCAAGAGCACCCCAATTGGACCTCTCCAGTGGAAGGTGATGCCCATGGGCGTTACCAACGGCAATGCGGCTTTTCAGCGGATGCTGGAGAACCTGCTTGAGCCGGTGCGTGACTGTGCGGACCCCTTCGTGGACGACGTGATCATCGCGTCCGGGGACCCCAGTATGAGCTACAAGGAGCTCCTGGAGGCACATGAGAGGGACGTCACCCGAGTGCCGGACCTTCTGGTTCGGCACAAACTCACGGGCAGCAGTGACAAGGCCACCATTGCGGTAAGCGAGGTGGTCTTCGCTGGCCACGTAGTTGGGAACGGGCAGCGAAAGCCCATGCCTGGCAAGGTGGCTGCGATTGAGCACTGGGAAAAGCCCAAAACGGTCTCTGAGCTAAGGGCGTACTTGGGGTTCTGCAACTACTAGTCGGGGTATATCAAGATGTATGCTGAGTATGCAGCCCCCATGACGACCATGCTCAAGGGCAGCCGAGAGGAGACCAAGAAGGGGTCCAAGAAGGCTCTGGTCTGGAATGATGAGTCCGACCGTGCCTTTGAGGGGATGAAGCAGGCGCTGCTATCCGCAGTGGGTCTGCACCTCGTGGATCCTGACCGAGGATTCGTCCTGCGCACTGATGCTTCCGACTACGCCGTTGGCGCTGTGTTGGAGCAAGTGCTTGACGATGGGAGGCACGTGCCCGTGGCCCTCTGGAGCCGAGTCCTGGCGGAAGGCCAGAGACGGACGTGGACGCCCCGAGAAAAGGAGGCGTATGCCATCGTCATGGCTCTCAGGAAATGAGCTCGGTACATAGCCCTCCATCCCGTCACCGTCTGCACCGACCATCAGAGTCTGCAGTCGTAGCACAAAGAGCACGTGGACACCCCCTCAGGTCCCGCCTCCCGACGGGCAAGATGGCATGAGACCTTGGCCAAGTTCGACCTCACGGTTGTGTATGTTCCTGGCAAGGACAACACCGTGGCGGACTGTCTCAGTAGGTGGGCCTATCCCGCCAGCAAGGGCATGACAGACGTGTCTGCCGAAGGCGATGAGGCTGAGACCGCTGAAGCCAAGAGGATCATCGAAATGGAGCGCCTGATGGAGGAGGAGGGTGTTAAATGCTTCGTCGTCATGGCTGCGGATGCCCCCCTCGGAACGAGGATGGGCAGAGCGGTCAGAGTACTCGCCCCTGAGGGAGCTGAGTCCGACAAGCACCTCTTCCCTGAATCTTGCTTCCAGGACGACTGGACCAACGACTACACCAAGTCCGAGGCCTTTGCGGCCGAGTATAGGGCTGTGACCGACCCTGATGACCGGCAGAAGTGGCCAAAGGGGCTGACTGAGGAAGATGGCAAGCTCTACCGGAATGGTAAGCTGCTGGTCCCAGAGTCCCGAGTGCTCGAGCTGTGTGAAGCTTGGCACCGCCACATGATGCACCCAGGGGTCAAAAAGCAAGCCCTGGACATGCAGCGCCGGTTTGACATCGACCAGATTGGTCTCTACACCGCCATCAAGAAGGTCAGGAAGGGTTGCTCGGTCTGTGAGGCCTGCAATCCCGACAACCGGAACGTCAAGGGGGAAGCCCAATGGACTCCGGTGCCTGACCAGCCCATGGAGAGCGTGGCCATGGACATCTTCTCCATGCCCGAAGTTCACATTGGCAAGGAGACCTTTGACTGTGTGGTTCTTTGTGTGGATCGCCACAGCGGCTACGTAGTAGCCGTTCCGGCACGCAAAGGGGGTTTGCTTGCCAAGGAAGTGGCAGTCATGATGATTCGTCATTGGCTGACCGTCTTTGACATCCCCCGCACCATTTGCAGTGACCGAGGGCCCCAGTTTACTGGTGGCTGGTTCGAGGCCATGTGTTCCCTCATGGGAATACGTCACGCCGGAGCGTCGCCTATCTGAGCCGGTCTGACGGCCAGGCTGAAGTGGCTGGACGGCAGCTGTTCGAGAAGCTGCGCAAGATTCACATCACCAATCCACGTCGCAACTGGTTTGAGGAGATGTGGCCCCCTCTGAAGGCCCATCATGACACCCCCACTCCGGGTGGTTTGTCCCCTCACCAGATTTCGTTCGGCAGGGACCCCCTTGGTCGGGGACTTCCCTTGTCTGGTGATGGTAGGGCCATGGACGCCAAGGAATTCTTTGCGCGGCAAGAGGCAACGGCGCGGGACATCCGCCAGCAGCTCGAGAAGGAGCATGCTGAGCGTCAGAAGTCCGCCCCGAGCTCGACAGCGCAGAAGTTGAGGGTGGGAGACCCGGTGTGGGTGATCAGACCCCGCCCTATGGGCACCCACCGCACCAAAACCTGGTTCACACCCGGAGAGGTGGTCCGCAGGATTGGTGAGGACACTTACCGCATCAAGGTGGGTCACGGACAGTTCCGGGAGCGCCACTAGAGTCTACCCGTGTGCGGGAACCCGACCTCCGTGGCCAACATGTCTCCCTGGACTATGCCGCACATGAGGCAGATTCGGACGACGACTATGCTGAGCAGGACGACTATACCGTCGAAAAGATCCTGGCCCAGTGTCCGAACGCCTCGGCACCCGGAGGCCTGGAGTTCAAGGTTCGTTGGCGAGGCTATGGACCGTCCCACGACACCTGGGAACCCGTCTCCTCGTTCGTGCCGCGGATTAATACCCCCTTCATGGACTACATCCGCAAGCACAAGACCAAGATCCATGTCTGGGACTTGGCAGCACTCACCCGGGCGATTGCAGCCAGGGGCGCCTGATCACCGCCCTGAGCTCTCCCCTGATGCGTTTTCAGCGCTTGTTTGGTCGATGGATCGTCCCTCACTTGCTTGCTCTCTTCCATCTTCCGGTGACCTGCCATCAGAGTGGCCATATACCCCCCCCTGCTGAATCCAGAGGAGGATGGCCCCTCTCTTCCACTTCTATTTGTCACTCCCCGCCTGCTGAATCCTTGGGAAAACAGGTAGGGCGACTGACCTTCACATTTCTTGAGCTCTCAGGGCCTTGAAGCCCATACGACGTTGCGCAACGGATGCCGCTGTCATCGGCATTGCGATTTTTTTGGTGTGTGGTCTGGTCCCATGGCACTTGCGGGATCCAGACCAGTCTACGTGTGTCTACAGACTATATATGGCCTGATCTCAGGCGTCTTTCTATCCACCCTCCTGCATATGCCTTATCCTAACCGGGGCGTGGTTTGGCGCTCTATCCAGAGAGTGTTTACACGCCTATTTACCCCGTTGATTGCTTAGTTTTCTGCCCCCCAGGATATTTGCATTTGTATGTTGCGTATTATCAGCCCATCAGCGCCTATGGACTGTTTTTTCCCCCCCCGAGGGGATGCGAATCGGAATACGCAGGCGCCCTGAGTCGCCGTATACATGCTCTTACATAAGGTCCGGCTTGGACCAGTACCTAAGTACAGATTCTTCTGTTTGAGTGCCCGTGAAATCGTGGCTGTGATGTGCTGAGATCCTGATGGCGCCAGGCGGGAAGCCCAGTTGCCTGACTACACTCCCAGCAGTCCGCCACTGTCAGTCCCAGTGTGAGCCTACCGACTCGCAGACACACTTGCAGTCGGGTGGCGACCTCCGGTGTCCTGACCTCGGTCAGTCTGCCTGGGAAACTGGTGGTTTTGAGGAGTGGACGCCTCCGCCCAGACTGCATGGGGACTCCCCCATGCATGGCCTTCGTGGTAATAGGGCGAGGGAGAAGACGGCCTTGATGCCCGATCCCTTATGGAGGAGCTCGTTCGACTTTACCACTCTGGACTCGCGTCGTGGATATGGACATGGTGCGCCCAAGGAAGGACCCGTGGGGACTCTCCCCCAGACTGCGGCCTTGGGATGCCTGGGGTAGCCTGATGGATCTTTGTGGTCGCTTTCGACCTGTGGGACCACCTCGGTCGTCGTGTGACGCCTATGTTGGCCTTGTATGCCACTGCCACTGTGATGGCGACCGTAGCAGCCGGCACCCGGTGCGCCTGGTATGGGTTAACGGGTCCTTTGGATGCCGAACAATCGCCGCCAGGACCCGGGACTTAATACTTGATACTATACTTGCAGTTACTAACAGTAACAGCACCGTACCTGTCTTACTGTGGGATTTGGGCAGCCTAACCTGCAAATCAGCCTGAAGTGAGGATGTGACACCCCCCCCCCTTCAGGGGATGGTCCTGGGTACCCGCTGCCATGCTTGGGTGTTATCGGGTCCCCCCCAGGGTTTGCTCTAAGGAGGAGGGTAAAGCGGTACCCAGAACCTATGGCCCATGGCCCAGAGGCCTGTGAGCCGTCACACCCGTCCGGAAGCCGTTGACACCGGCTGTCAGCGGGATATCCCTGTTCTCTAACCCGCGAAACCTGGAATCCGATTTCTAACCAATAAATCGATTTAGAATTACCATAATTTTATTGTCGTAGGCGATTTTCAGTCGGAAATCGGTGAAATACCCGATTTCTACCGCGATTTCTAATTGTCGTGAAATCGCCGCCTGATATTGCCTGTTCGCGCGCTTCCGTTGCTTCTCCGTGGCGAGTTTTGTGAGGGATTTTTCTCGAGTACCTTTGAGGTTCTAAGAGAACTTAAGGGCTGAATCTAGAGGGTTTTTAATGTACTTTCATCTGGTGTGTTCACCAGAATTTTTCGCCGTTGCGTCTTCGAGAAAATCAGCGCGCAAGCTTTTCCGTTGATCGCGCGAACTCATGGTTCTCAAGGACCATGAGTTTGGACGGAACCCTACATTCCCCCCCTATGCCTTTCATCCATGCCCCTTTCACGTGGGCATATCACTTTGTATAGGGAAGTGGGCAATGGCGATGTTTTAGGCAGCCTATGGGTTTCGCAAACCCAAGTCGTTTTCGTGCGCAAACGCCAACTTTTTGGCCTTGTGAGCATGAACGTTAAAAACCGAATACAACGCTCACAAGACCAAAAGCCCTAAGCCATTTTCGTTTTTCAAGCCAATTCAACGATGGCTCCACACAATTCAATGCGTACCAAAAGTCTATTTTCGAAAGAGGGCAAGTTTTGGTCGAAAATTAGGCCAAAATGGCCAAGCCCCCAAGGCTCGTACTCGAAGCCTATGGGGAGTTGAGCCTTGAACCAAGACAATATGTAAAGTAGAGACCACGAAGGACATCGTGGATGGCTTGGTTGATTTTTACAACCTTGTCATCTATTTTATATAATTTCGCCTTGTGAGCACGCGTGCCATACTGCCTCTTTGCACACGCGCTCATATCCAAGCACTAATGACACGAGTGGGCGGAGACAATCTAACCATAGTGGGCATATTTGAAGGCACCTACTATGGGCCTACTCCAAGAACGTTTACTCATATTTTTGCTCCTCAAGGTCCCAAAGATATGTTCATGCCAATATCGCCGATATATGCACTTTGTCCCATAAATAGTGTGCTTCAAGGATTGAGGTGTTAAAAATGCTTCCATTATGCTTTGAACCTCAACCCTTGTTGCAAAAGGGAAGCAAAGCTTCGGTTTGCATCCATGCAAAAGCTCAAGGCTCCTTTCTCTTGTGATACGGAGATACGATTTTTGGAGGGAACACCTTTTGGGTGAATTTTGGCCGTTTTGCCCAGAATGGCCACAAACCCCTTCTCCCCCTGATTTCGCCCCCGAGGTTGCGTGCGCTACTTGACCAAGGGTAAGGGCAATTCGGAGAGGGCACATAAACCCGCATCGAATGGGGTGTTTCCCCATGTGGCCTCTGCTCTTGAAGGGAGAGTTGTGAGTCACCCAATTTGGGGTATGTTGCCATTCTCCCCCATTTGTGTGTCACTTTCTCTCCAACTGGAAAAAAAGCTAGAGGCTACGATGAGGGTTGGCAAGCGGCATATATTGGGACCTAAGTCGCATATGTCTATAGCATCTTTGGTTGAAAGGATCCTCGCTGTGGCCATGGAGATATGGAATCATGAGTGCGGGCCATTTTGGCCAAATTTCGCTGCTTTTGCCATTGTATGCCATATTGGAATTACCATATCTCCATGGGGCACGGGATCTAGCCAGGGCGAAAGGGCGAATATTGTAGCATATGACCAAGGGTTGAACGCCATTGAGTTTTGGTATTTGCTCCTCCGGCTCATCCGGAGTTATTCAACTTTTGGTGCCATCCATGATCTCCCCCTTTGCACCGCATGCTGCTTTCTGCCCCATCCGCGTGTTCATCCCCTCGATGAACAGCAAGCAGCCAGTGTGACAGCAAGCCATAACCCAGGGCATGGGACCAAAGGGGATATCAAGGGTTGTGAATCAAGGCTTGGCGCGTCAATATCGCCAAGGTTTCCTACCCTGGACGGTCGACCGAGACAACCAATTTTGCCATTTTGGCAGTTGTGGACCCAACTTGGATTCTCACCACGCCGAGTGGCATGGACATCTTTGAGGGCCAAGAACATGAGAGTCTTCGTTGGACTCCCAGTGGATGGCACATGGAATGGCAAAACTGATCTCCAAGCCGGCGTGGAGATATACGATTGGGGATACCCCCGATTTTCGCTCACTTTGAGCAGCCAAAATGACCCCCTTTTGGGATCCCAATTTCACCCCCCCCGTGTGGTCCATTGGCGGCCCCATATCTCTATGCCCATGAGGAGTCCGGACCTGATTACAAGTTGTGCACTCAGATATGAGTCTCTGGTTCTGTCTCCTATCCTGTGAACCATTGGCCTTGCCCTGGCCGCCTGAGCCACGCGTGGGAATGACGCCAATTTTGGTGATTTTGGCATCATGACCCCACTTGACGAACCCGTGGTGCCCTGATGCCGGGACCTCAGAGGGAACCAGGTTGGGTGAGGGCTCCAGGGAGTTCGTACTGGAACAGCATAGGGTCAGTTGCCTCGTCCCTACCCCTGGCGGGTCCGGACCAGGGGTCAATTTTGGAGATTTTTGAGCTAAAATCAGTTTGGGCTGAAACAGCCCATTTTCAGCTACCAACTCCTCGGGGATAATGGCGGGGCCATATCTGTGGCTCAGAGGGGAGTTAGGACCTGCCGTTGAGGGAGCATGGGGAGCCACTATCGGTTGGCCTTGGAGTGTCTTGGTTCTCAGGAACTCGCCTGTGACTGAGCAGAACACCTCCCCTATTGGCAGGGTTTCAGGGTCCGGACTGAGCAGGGCATGGGTTGTCTTTGAGCCCCCGCCCCCACCAGCCACTGAGAGGGTCCAACCTGGGATCGGGATATGAGTTGGGACTGAGTGTCCATTGTCCTGTGATGCCTTTACCCCAGTCCAGTCTTAACCCCATGTGTACATATCCTGATGTGTTGCTGTACATACTTTTGTTCCCTTGTTTCAGAGTGGCAAGGATCCTGAAACGCTTTGTCACATGACACGAGCGTAATGATGCCCCTGTGAGCGCAGTGCTTTGCCTGCCTGCTTGCTTGTGCGTGTCAACCGCAGCGTCCAGTGGCCAGGCCCCCCACGGGAACGCGTCAGTAGGGTCGCCACCCCTTACCTTCAAGGAGTGCATCACCAAGTACCCCAAGGGGTGTTTTGTGTGTTATGGGCGCATCCAAGCGCATGACCATGACCAGAAGACGTGCAAATGGTACGCTGAAGACAAAGCCGCCTTTGCACGAGCGAACCCGGACCGCAAGCTCAAGAGCGAGCCTCAGCGTCCCCAAGGGATCCGTGAAGTTCAAGCGGAACTCCAAAAGTTGGTGGGTCTCGACGAGTCGCTCGAGAAGATGCTGACATCGGAGAAGAGTCCGAAAGAGCGCATGCCTCAAGCGGCGTCGCCCTCAACAGCTGCTCATTAGCGGGGCCCCTGCAGCCAAGGGCCCCAGCTGGCGACCCGGCCGCAGGCAAACCCGGCCGGAAGGTCGGAAGGACGGTTGGCGAGGCACCGTCCTCGGAAAGCTGTCTCGTTTCCTTCACCATCACCATGTCCTCAAGAGGATGATGAGGAGGAATTACCCCCTCTTCAATCCGGAAGTGAAAGCGAAGGTGAAGAAGAAGAAAAGACCTGCAGCAGAGTCACCCATGAGCGGGGAGCTGCAGACGGGCCGCCACCCGTAACCTACACCCTATACGAGCACCTCATCAAACTGCTCGAGGTAGCCGAGAAGCTAGAGCTTTTAGCCGTCCGCTTGGTTGGCGGCGAGCGACAGCTCCAGTTGCGACTCCGGGTAAACTGCCAAGGGGTTAAAGGGTTGGTGAGTGTGCTGGTGGACTCGGGAGGCCAAGTCAGTCTCGTGAGGACTGGGCTTTTCCCAGCATCTTGTATCAAGACGAGCCCTAACCCGGTTCGCTTGAAGGTTTCCAATGGACAGTACATGGGTGGAGGCAGGACTGAGGTCCACTTTGAGATGGAATTCCTGAACCATGAAGAACTGTCGCGACCGGACAAGGGCAAGCGTGTTACCTTGGGTGGTACCTTTTACGAAGCGGACATGGACTGGGATGTTATCATTGGCTATGACTTTATGCCGGCCACTGCTACAGGTGTACAACCAGCCCAAAGTTCCATGACCCTCTACAAAGACGACCGCTTGTCCTGGTTGTCCGCCCACCTTGCATTTGAAGAGAGCCATTGGGCACATGCGGAACGGGAGCAGCTTTGCCGCGCCGTACGGGCAGTCAAGCCATGCCAAAGGCCCCTCGACGAATATGGTTTTACTTTCGAAGCCTTCCAAGAGGTGGTTGCCGGATTGGGAGCAGGCGAGCCATCAGTGGATGCCTTCAGCTCTGCATACTCCGAAAGTCTTCAATTATGCAAGACATATTGGCACACCAAGGACTCCGCATGGTTCAAGCGATGGGATGAGCTTTTTCGGGGATTGCTATGGATTCACTGCAACCCATGATGTGTGCCCCGCGCCATTGCAAAAATTAAGTCCAACCGAGCCAAGGCCCTGCTTGTGCTAACGGAGAAAGTGTGGGAAGATTACCGAATGGTGAGGCTCCAAGATGATTTGGAACGCATGACCCTAAACTCTTATGATTTCCCGGCGGGACAGAGCATCTACCAGGATGCTAGTGGCCAAAAATTAGGCAACACACCCGGCCCAACCACGGTGGTGTATGTGGACGGCTGACTCTTGGATGAATTGGAAGCCGATATCCGAATGGTCGCGCGAGTAGTTGCTGAGCCCATGCGCTACATGTTCGCAGCACAGTCCCAAGAAGCGGACCAATACACAGAAGGGCGTGATGACCTAACCGCCGACGAGCTTGACGCTGTGGTGGGATACATGCACAACCCTATGCACGACATCACGTCTGCAAAAGGGAGCAAGGATGAGACCAAATGGTGGGAAGATGACTGCATCGCCTCGGGTGCCTTTGATGGCAATGCATTTGTCCGTAGGGTGCTTGACCATTGGGCCGACCAAGATGAGCCGCGAGGAGGAAACCCCCCCACATATGGACATATTTACCGGACGAAATGCGGAATCCATTGCCCCTCCGGAGCCTCTACGCCTTGGACCCGGAACAAGACCATGTCCACTTGTCCCAAGATACCCATGTGAGGTCCATGGTGCAAGTGCCGACCAAGGCCAAAGCTTTCGCCGACTCAGACCCTCGTGTCCAAGCGCTAAGGGAAAAAATCAAGGGAGATTATGCGAAGAATTTCTTCAATGGAAAGCCCACCAAAGATCCTCCAATTCGTGGCGCATATGGCGAGGCAAAAATCCGCCTCCGACATCCACACAAGGTATTCCGGCAACGTGAGTTCGCTTTGAAGGGAGACCGGCTTGAAGCCATGAAAGCCAACCCGAAAGAATTCATGGAGCGTGGGTGGTTGGAACCATGCACTAGCGAGTGGGCCTCCCCCGCCTTCGTTGTTCCAAAGAAGGTGGCCGGGGAATGCGGCTGGTCGTCGACTACCGAGGGCTCAACGAGCAAACAGAGTTCGACTCCTACACCCTGCCCCTCGTCGAGGATATGTTGCAGAGGCAACATGGGCGACGGCTCTTCACGGTGAGCTACCTGAAACACGGTTACCACCAAATGCCGTTGGCGCCGGAGTCTCGTGCATGCACTGCCATGTCTACCCCACGGGATCCTCTCCAATGGAAGGTAATGCCAATGGGATGTAAAAACTGCAATGCGTCTTTCCAACGAATGTTGGAAGACATCCTCAAGCCCGTTGCCGACTGCGCCAATCCTTTCGTCCATGATATCATCGTTGGGTCGGGCACGGAGGGTATGACCGATGAGGAAGTGCTTGCAGCCCATGAAGCTGACTTGAGGAGAGTCTTGGACCTCCTGGTCTCTTTGCAACTCAGCGGAAGTGCCGACAAAGCCGCCATCGCAGTCAACGAAGTGGAATTAGCTGGACACGTGGTTGGCATGGGGCAACGCAAGGCCATTCCCGGCAAGATTGCTGCGGTGGAAAATTGGGAGCGCCCCAACACAGTCTCGGAGATGCGAGCCTTCCTTGGATTCTGCAATTACTGACGCGTTCCCGTGAGGGGCCTGGCCACGGGACGCTGCGGTGGACACGCGCAAGTGAGCAGGCAGGCAAAGCACTACGCTCACAGGGGCATCAATGAGCTCATGTCATGTGACAAAGCGTTTCAGGATCCTTGCCACTCTGCAACAAGGGAACAAAAGTGTGTACAGCAACACATCGGGATATGTACACATGGGGTTAAGACTGGACTGGGGTAAGGGCATAACAGGACAATAGACACTCAGTCCCAACTCGTATCCCAATCCCAGGTCCGACCCTCTCAGTGGCTGGTGGGGGCGGGGGCTCAAACACAACCCATGCCCTGCTCAGTCCGGACCCTGAAACCCTGCCAATAGGGGGGGTGTCCCGCCCAGCCACAGGCGAGTTCCTGGCAACCAAGATGCTCCAAGGCCAACTGACAGTCGCCCCCATGGTCCCTTAACGGCAGGTCCCAAATCTTCTCTGAGCCAGAGATATGGCCCCGCCATTATCCCCTAGGAGTTGGTAGCTGAAAATGGGCTGTTTCAGCCCAAACTCATATTAGCTCCGAAAATCTCCAAAATTGACCCCTGGTCTGGACCCGCCAGAGGTAGGGACGAGGCAACTGACCCTATGCCCTTCGAGTACGAACTTTCTGGAGCCCTCACCCAACCTGGTTCCCTCTGAGGTCCCGGCATCAGGGCACCACGGGTTCGTCAAGTGGGGTCATGATTGCCACAATGGCAAAATTGGCCGTCTCGGGCGACCGTCCAGGGTAGGAAATCTTGGCGATATTGACGCGCCAAGCCTTGATTCACAACCCTTGATATCCCCTTTGGTCCCATGCCCTGGGTTATCGCTTGCTGTCACGCTGGCTGCTTACTGTTCCCCGAGGGGATGACCACACGGACGGGGCAGAAAGCAACATGCGGTGCAAAGGGGGGGATCGTGGATCGCACCAAAAGTTGTATAACTCCGGATGAGCCAGAGGAGCAAATACGAAACTCAATGGCGTTCAACCCTTGGTCATATGCTACAATATTCGCCCTTTCGCCCTGGCCAGATCACGTGCCCCATGGAGATATGGTAATTTCAACATGGCATACGATGGCAGAAACAGCGAAATTTGGCCAAAATGGCCCGCACTCATGATTCCATATCTCCATGGCCACGGTGAGGATTCTCCCAACTAAAAATGCTATAAACACATGGGACTTAGGTCCCAATATATGCCACTTGCCAACCCTCATGATCGCCTCTAGCTTTTTTTCCTATTGGAGGGAAAGTGACACACAAATGGGGCAGAATGGCAACATATCCCAAATTGGGTGACTCACAACTCTCCCATTGAGAGGAGAGGCCACATGGGGAAACACCCCATTCGATGCGGGTTTGTGTGCCCTCTCCGAATTGCCCTTACCCTTGGTCAAGTGGCGCACGCAACCTCGGGGGTGAAATCAGGGGGAGAAGGAGTTTGTGGCCATTTTGAGCAAAACGGCCAAAATTCACCCAAAAGTGGTCCCTCCAAATATCGTATCTCCGTATCACAAGAGAAAGGAGCCTTGAGCTTTTGCATGGATGCAAACCGAAGCTTTGCTTCCCTTTTGCAACAAGGGTTGAGGTTCAAAGCACAATGAAAGCATTTTTAACACCTCAATCCTTGAAGCACACTATTTATGGGAAAAAGTGCATATATCGGCGATATCAGCATGCACATATCTTTGGGACCTTGAGGAACAAAAATATGAGTAAACGTTCTTGGAGTAGGCCCATAGTAGGTGCCTTCAAATATGCACACCATGGTTAGATTGTCTCCGCCCACTCGTGTCAATAGTGCTTGCATATGAGCGCGTGTGCAAAGAGGCAATATGGCACGCGTGCTCACAAGGCGAAATTATATAAAATAGAAGACAAGGTTGTAGAAATGAACCAAGCCATCCACGATGTCCTTCGTGGTCTCTACTTTACATATTGTTTTGGTTCGAGGCTCAACTCCCCAAAGGTTTCGAGTACGAGCCTCGGGGCTTTGGCCATTTTGGCCTAATTTTCGACCAAAACCTGCCCTTTTTCGAAAATAGAGTTTTGGTACGCATTGAATTGTGTGGAGCCATCGTTGAGTTGGCTCGAAAATCAAAAATGGCTTAGGGCTTTTTGGTCTTGTGAGCATTGTGTTCGGTTATTAACGTTCATGCTCACAAGGCCACAAAGTTAGCGTTTGCGCACGCAAACGACTTGGGTTTGCGAGACCCATAGGCTGCCTAAAACACCGCCATTGCCCGCTTCCCTATACCAGATGATATGCCCACGTGAAAGGGGCATGGATGAAAGACATAGGGGGGAGATGTAGTGTTCCGTCCGAACTCATGGTCCTTGAGAAGCATGAGTTCGAGCGATCGACGGAAAGTCTTGCGCGCTGATTTTCTCGAAAACGCAACGGCGAAAAATTCTGGTGAACATACCAGATGAAAGTACATTAAATACCCTCTAGATTCAGCCCTCAAGTTCTCTTAGAACCTCACAGGTACTCGAGAAAAGTCAATCACAAAACTCGCCACAGAGAAGCGACGGAAACGCGCGAACAGGCGACATCAGGCGGCGATTTCACGACAATTGGAAATCGCGGTAGAAATCGGGTATTTCACCGATTTCCGACCGAAAATCGCCTAAGACAATAACATTATGGTCATTCTACATCGATTTATTGGTTAGAAATCGGATTCCAGATTCCGCGGGTTAGAGAACAGGGATATCCCGCTGACAGCCGGTGTCGACGGCTTCCGCACGGGTGTGACGGCTCACAGGCCTCCGGGCCATGGGCCATAGGTTCTGGGTACCGCTTCACCCTCCTCCTTAGAGCAAACCCTGGGGGGGGCTCGATAATACCCAAGCATGGCAGCGGGTACCCAGGACCATCCCCTGAAGGGGGGGGGGGGGTGTCACATCCTCACTTCAGGCTGATTCGCAGGTTAGGCTGCCCAAATCGCACAGAAAGACAGGTACGGTGCTGTAGCTGTTAGTAACTGCAAGTATAGTATCAAGTATCAAGTCCCGGGTCCTGGCGGCGATTGTTCGGCATCCAAAGGACCCGTTAACCCATCCCAGGCGCACCGGGTGCCGGCTGCTACGGTCACCACCCCAGTGGCAGTGGCATACACGGCCAACATAGGCGTCCCACGACGACCGAGGTGGTCCCACAGGTCGAAACGGACCACAAAGATCCATCAGGCTACCCCAAGCTTCCCAAGGCCCGCCGGCTGGGGGAGAGTCCCCACCGGTCCTTCCTCGGGCGCACCATGTCCATATCCACGACGCGAGTCCAGAGTGGTACAGCCGAACGAGCTCCTCCTTAAGGGATCGGGCGTCAAGGCCGTCTTTTCCCTCGCCCTATTACCACGAAGGCCATACATGAGGGAGTCCTCATGCAGTGTGGGCGGAGGCGTCGACTCCTCAAACCACCAGTTTCCCAGGCAAACCTTCCCCATCGGACTGCAAGTGCGTCTGCGAGTCGGTAGGCTCACACTGGGACTGACAGTGGCGGACCGCTGGGAGTGTAGTCAGGCAACTGGGCTTCCCGCCTGGCGCCATCAGGATCCCCACATCACAGCGAATAGGGCACACGGTATCACGGGCACTCAAAAAGAAGAATCTGTACTTAGGTACTGGTCCAGGCTGGACCTTAAGTAAAAGCATGTAAACGGCGACTCAGGGCGCCTTCGTAGTCGATTCGCATCCCGTCGGGGGGGAAAAACAGTCCACACTTCAGTGATGGGCTGACATACAGATGCACATATCCTGGGGAACAGGGAAGCAAAACAAGCGTGGAAAATAGGCGTGTAAACACACTCTGAACAGAGCGCCAAACCACGCCACGGTCAGGATAAGGCAAATGCAGGAGGGTGGACAGGAAAACGCCTGAGTTCAGGCCATATATAGTCTGCAGACACACGTCGACTGGTCTGGATTCCGCAAGCGCCATGGAACCAGACCACACACCAAAAAAATCGCAATGCCGATGACAGCGGCATCCGTTGCGCAACGTCGTATGGGCTTCAAGGCCCCAAGAGCTCAGAAATATGAAGGTCAGTCGCCCTACCTGGTTTCCCAAGGATTCAGCAGGGGGGGGAGTGACGAATAGAAGAAGAGAGGGGCCATCCTCCTCTGGATTCAGCAGGGGAAGTATATGGCCACTCTGACGGCAGGTCACCGAAAGGTGGAAGAGAGCAAGCAAGTAAGGGACGATTCGTCGACCTCACAGGCACTCAAAATGCATCAGGGGAGAGCCCAGGGCGCTGATCAGGCACCCCTGGCTGCAATCGCCCGGGTGAGTGCTGCCAAGTCCGAAACGTGGATCTTGGTTTTGTGCTTGCGGATGTACTCCATGAAGGGAGTATTGACCCGCGGCACGAACGAGGAGACGGGTTTCCAGGTGTCGTGGGACGGCCCATAGCCTCGCCAACGAACCTTGAACTCCAGGCCTCCGGGTGCCGAGGCGTTCGGACGCTGGGCCAGGATCTTCTCGACTGTATAGTCGTCCTGCTCAGCATTGTCGTCGTCCGAATCAGCCTCATGTGCGGCATAGCTCAGGGACACATGTTGGCCACGGAGGTCGGGTTCCCGCACACGGAGTTGACTCTCGTGGCGCTCCCGGAACTGTCCGTGACCTACCTTGATTCGGTAGGTGTCCTCGCCAATCCTGCGAACCACCTCTCCAGGTGTGAACCAGGTTTTGGTGCGGTGGGTGCCCATAGGGCGGGGTCTGATCACCCACACCGGGTCTCCCACCCTGAACTTCTGCGCTGTCGAGCTTGGGGCGGACTTCTGACGCTCAGCATGCTCCTTCTCGAGCTGCTGGCGGATGTCACGTGCCGTTGCCTCTTGCCGCGCGAAGAATGCCTTGGCATCCATAGCCATGCCATCACCAGACAAGGGAAGTCCCCGACCAAGGGGGTTCCTGCCGAACAGAATCTGGTGAGGGGACAAATCACCCGGTGTGGGGGTGTCATGATGGGCCTTCAGAGCGGGCCACATCTCCTCAAATCAGTTCCGACGTGGATTGGTGATGTGAATCTTGCGCAGCTTCTCGAACAGCTGCCGTGCAGCCACTTCAGCACGGCCGTTAGACCGGCTGAGATAGGCGACGCTCTTGGCGTGACGTATTCCCATGAGGAAACACATAGCCTTGAACCAGCCACCAGTAAACTGGGGCCCTCGGTCACTGCAAATGGTGCGGGGGATGTCAAAGACGGTCAGCCAATGACGAATCATCATGACTGCCACTTCCTTGGCAAGCAACCCCTTTTTGCGTGCCGGAACGGCTACTACGTAGCCACTGTGGCGATCCACACAAAGAACCACACAGTCAAAGGTCTCCTTGCCAATGTGCACTTCGGGCATGGAGAAGACGTCCAAGGCCACGCTCTCCATGTGCTGGTCAGGAACCGGGGTCCATTGGGCTTCCCCCTTGACGTTCCAGTTATCGGGATTGCAGGCCTGACAGACTGAGCAACCCTTCCTGACCTTCCTGATGGCGGTGTAGAGACCGATATGGTCGATCTCGAACCGGCGCTGCATGTCAAGAGCTTGCTTCTTGACCCCTGGGTGCAGCATGTGGTGGTGCCAAGCTTCACACAGCTCGAGCACTCGGGACTCCGGTACTAGCAGCTTACCATTCCGGTAGAGCTTGCCATCTTCCTCAGTGAGCCCCTTTGGCCACTTCTGCCCATCATCAGGGTCGGTCACAGCCCTGTACTCGGCCGCAAAGGCCTCAGACTTGGCGTAGTCGTCCGTCCAGTTGTCCTGGAGGCAAGATTCAGGGAAGAGGTGCCTGTCGGACTCAGCTCCATCAGGGGCGAGTACCCTGACCGCTCTGCCCATCCTCGTTCCGAGGGGGGCATCCGCAGCCATGACGACGAAGCATTTAACACCCTCCTCCTCCATCAGGCGATCCATTTCGATGATCTTCTTGGCTTCAGCGGTTTCAGCCTCATTGCCATGGGCAGACACGTCTGTCATGCCCTTGCTGGCGGGATAGGCCCACCTACTGAGACAGTCCGCCACGGTGTTATCCTTCCCAGGAATATACACAACCGTGAGGTCGAACTTGGCCAAGGTCTCATGCCATCTTGCCCGTCGGGAGGCGGGACCAGAGGGGGTATCCACGTGCTCCTTGTGCCACGACTGCAGACTCTGATGGTCGGTGCAGACGGTGACGGGATGGAGGGCTATGTACCCAGCCCATTTCCTGAGAGCCATGACGATGGCATACGCCTCCTTTTCTCGGGGCGTCCACGTCCGTCTCTGGCCTTCCGCCAGGACTCCGCTCCAGAAGGCCACGGGCACGTGCCTCCCATCGTCAAGCACTTGATCCAACACAGCGCCTACGGCGTAGTCGGAAGCGTCGGTGCGCAGGACGAACCCTCGGTCAGGATCCACGAGGTGCAGACCCACTGCGGATAGCAGCGCCTGCTTCATCCCCTCAAAGGCACGGTCGGACTCAGCTGTCCAGACCAGAGCCTTCTTGGACCCCTTTTTGGTGTCCTCTCGGTTGCCCTTGAGCATGGTCGTCATGGGGGCTGCATACTCGGCATACATCTTGATATACCCCGACTAGTAATTGCAGAACCCCAGATACGCCCTTAGCTCAGAGACCGTTTTGGGCTTTTCCCAGTGCTCAATCGCAGCCACCTTGCCAGGTATGGGCTTTCGCTGCCCGTTCCCAACTACGTGGCCAGCGAAGACCACCTCGCTTACCGCAATGGTGGCCTTGTCACTGCTGCCCGTGAGTTTGTGCCGAACCAGAAGGTCCAGCACTGGAGTGATGTCCCTCTCATGTGCCTCCAGGAGCTCCTCGTAGCTCATACTGGGGTCCCCGGACGTGATGATGACGTCGTCCACGAAGGGGTCCGCACAGTCACGCACCGGCTCAAGCAGGTTCTCCAGCATCCGCTGAAAAGCCGCATTGCCGTTGGTAACACCCATGGGCATCACCTTCCAGTGGAGAGGTCCAAGTGGGGTGCTCATGGCAGTGCAGGCACGGGACTCCTCGGCGAGAGGCATCTGATGATAACCATGTTTCAGGTCAATCACCGTGAAGATCCTCCGCCGGTGTTGTTTTTGCAGCATGTCCTCAATGAGGGGCAGCGTATAGCTGTCGTGCTGCGTTTGGGTGTTTAGGCCGCGGTAGTCGACCACGAGCCGCCACTCACCGGCCACCTTCTTGGGGACGACGAAGCACGGAGAGGCCCACTCGGAGTGGCACGGCTCAAGCCAGCCTCTCTCGATGAAGTCACGGAGGATCTCCTCCATGGCTTCCTTCCTCTCGCCCCTCAGGGCAAACTCCCGGTGGCGATACACACGGGGGTCCTGCTTCAGTCGTATCTTGGCCTCGCCATACGGTCCACGCACCGGTGGGGGAAACACAGGCTTTCCGCTGAAAAAGGTGTCTCCATACTTCTGCTTCAGCCTGGCCCGCAATGCCTGGGTCATGGGGCAATCATCGGACTCCGCTTTGGCTTTTCCGGGCACCTGGACCACGGAGCTTACTTGAGGGGTAGCGACCCCGCTCGGTTTCGGCTCAGGCGGTCTTCCCAGGTGGCCCAAAGGGCCATCTCTGGTCTTGCCTCGGAACAGATCGCCGTAGGTGGGTGGGTTACCGCCAGGCGGCTCGTCCTGGCTGGACATGTGATCCAGCACCCTCTGTACGAAGGTATTCCCATCATAGGAACCGGAGACGATTGAGTCCACTTCCCCCCTTAACGGCAGGTCCCAACTCCCCTCTGAGCCAGAGATATGACCCCGCCATTATCCCCTAGGAGTTGGTAGCTGAAAATGGGCTGTTTCAGCCCAAACTGATATTGCTCCGAAAACTTCAAAATTGACCCCTCGTCCGGACCCGCCAGAGGTAGGGACGAGGCAACTGACCCTATGCCCTTCGAGTACGAACTCCCTGAAGCCCTCACCCAACCTGGTTCCCTCTGAGGTGCAGGCATCAGGGCACCACGGGTTCGTCAAGTGGGGTCATGATTGCGGAAATGGCAAAATTGGCCGTCTCGGGCGACCGTCCAGGGTAGGAAATCTTGGCGATATTGACGCGCCAAGCCTTGATTCACAACCCTTGATATCCCCTCTGGTCCCATGCCCTGGGTTATGGCTTGCTGTCACGCTGGCTGCTTACTGTTCACCGAGGGGATGACCACACGGACGGGGCAGAAAGCAACATGCGGTGCAAAGGGGGGGATCGGGGATCGCACCAAAAGTTGAATAACTCCAGATGAGCCAGAGGAGCAAATACGAAACTCAATGGCATTCAACCCTTGGTCATATGCTACAATATTCGCTCTTCCTTCCTGGCTAGATCCCGTGCCCGATGGAGATATGGTAGTTCCAATATGGCATACGATGGCAAAAACAGCGAAATTTGGCCAAAATGGCCCGCACTCATGATTCCATATCTCCATGGACACGGTGAGGATTCTCCCAACTAAAGATGCTATAAACACATGGGACTTAGGTCCCAATATATGCCGCTTGCCAACCCTCATGATCGCCTCTAGCTATTTTTCCCATTGGAGGGAAAGTGACACACAAATGGGGCAGAATGGCAACATACCCCAAATTGGGTGACTCACAACTCTCCCATTGAGAGGAGAGGCCACAAAGAGGCCACAAAAGGCTCCGAATTGCCCTTACCCTTGGTCAAGTGGCGCACGCAACCTCGGGGGTGAAATCAGGGGGAGAAGGATTTTGTGGCCATTTTGGGCAAAACGGCCAAAATTCACCCAAAAGTGGTCCCTCCAAATATCGTATCTCCGTATCACGAGAGAAAGGAGCCTCGGGCTTTTGCATGGATGCAAACCGAAGCTTTGCTTCCCTTTTGCACCAAGGGTTGAGGTTCAAAGCACAATGAAAGCATTTTTAACACCTCAATCATTGAAGCACACTATTTATGGGAAAAAGTGCATATATCGGCGATATCAGCATGCACATATCTTTGGGTCATTGAGGAACAAAAATATGAGAAAACACTTTTGGAGTAGGCCCAAAGTAGGTGCTTTCAAATATGCACACCATGGTTAGATTGTCTCCGCCCACTCGTGTCAATAGTGCTTGCATATGAGCGCGTGTGCAAAGAGGCAATATGGCACGTGTGCTCACAAGGCGAAATTATATAAAATAGAAGACAAGGTTGTACAAATCAACCAAGCCATCCACGATGTCCTTCGTGGTCTCTACTTTACATATTGTTTTGATTCGAGGCTCAACTCCCCAAAGGTTTCGAGTACGAGCCTCGGGGCTTTGGCCATTTTGGCCTGACTTTCGACCAAAAATTGCCCTTTTTCGAAAACAGAGTTTTGGTACGCATTGAATTGCGTGGAGCCATCGTTGAGTTGGCTCGAAAATCAAAAATGGCTTAGGGCTTTTGGTCTTGTGAGCATTGTGTTCGGTTATTAACGTTCATGCTCACAAGGCAACAAAGTTAGCGTTTGCGCACGCAAACGACTTGGGTTTGCTAGACCCATAGGCTGCCCAAAACACCGCCATTGCCCGCTTCCCTATACCAGATGATATGCCCGCGTGAAAGGGGCATGGATGAAAGACATAGGGGAGAGATGTAGTGTTCCGTCCGAACTCATGGTCCTTGAGAAGCATGAGTTCGCACGATCGACGGAAAGTCTTGCGCGCTGATTTTCTCGAAAACGCAACGGCGAAAAATTCTGGTGAACACACCAGATGAAAGTACATTAAATACCCTCTAGATTCAGCCCTCAAGTTCACTTAGAACCTCACAGGTACTCGAGAAAAGTCAATCACAAAACTTGCCACGGAGAAGCGACGAAGGCGCGCGAACAGGCGACATCAGGCGGCGATTTCACGACAATTAGAAATCGCGGTAGAAATCGGGTATTTCACCGATTTCCGACCGAAAATCACCTAAGACAATAAAATTATGGTCATTCTACATCGATTTATTGGTTAGAAATCGGATTCCAGATTCCGCGGGTTAGAGAACAGGGATATCCCGCTGACAGCCGGTGTCGACGGCTTCCGCACGGGTGTGACGGCTCACAGGCCTCCGGGCCATGGGCCATAGGTTCTGGGTACCGCTTCATTACTACTCGGGTTATGTCCGTATGTATGCAGAAATGGCCGCCCCGATGGCAGCCTTGTTGAAAGGCAACCGAGATGAAACCAAGAAGGGCAGCAAGAAGCCCATCATATGGGACGATGAAGCCAATGATGCCTATGAGGCCATGAAGCGCGCTTTAGTTGATACGCTGAAGCTCTGGCTCATCAATCCCGACAAAGGGTTTGTGCTCCGTAAGGACGCTTCGGACTATGCGGTCGGAGCGGTCCTGGAGCAAGTGGAGGATGATGGAACCCACATGCCCGTCACCTTCTGGAGCCGAGTCCTCGCTCCTGGCCAGCGCCAGACCTGGACGCCCAGAGAAAAGGAGACATACGCCATTATTTGCGCTCTACGTAAGTGGCCAGGACACATCGGACTGCAGCCGGTAGTTGTCTGCACGGACCACCAGAGCTTGCAATCTTGGCACAAGGAGCATGTGGATACTCCCTCCGGCCCAGCGTCTCAACGTGCCCGATGGCATGAGACTTTGGCCAAGTTCGACCTATCGGTTGTGTATGTCCCGGGAAAGGACAACACCGTGGCGGACTGCATGAGCCGATGGGCGTATCCGGCAAGCAAGGGAATGGCGGATGTAAGTGCCCATGGGGAGGAGGAAGAAACCAAGGAGGCCAAGCGGATCATCGAGATGGGGAGACTGATGGAGGAAGAAGGAGTCAAGTGTTTCGTCGGAATGGCACCCGACACCGACACTGCCGATCGCGCGGATCGGGCGGTGATGCGAAATATGGCCGAGACAATGAGCATCCGGCCACTCGCGCAAATGCCCGCCAATGACAAGCCGCAATCGAAGTCGAAGGCTACCTCCTCGACGGATGCAGATCCTTCAACCTCTCAGTCGTGCCTGAAGGAAGACGGAGGTCCGACTATGCCAACTCTGAGGCGTGGGCCCAGTATTACAAGGTGATCTCCAGCCCCGACGACGACGAAGAATGGCCCCAAAGACCCTCGGTCGAACATGAAAAAATGTTCTTGAATGGGAAGCTGCTTGTCCCCGAATCTCGTGCCAAAGGCCTACTGGATGAGTGGCATCAAGAATTGATGCACCCCAGTGCAGCAAGGCAATGGAAAGACATGGAACCAAGGTTCTTGTTTCCTCACGGAGCCCGGGAGCTCCTCAATAAGGTGAAGAGCCACTGCCAAGTGTGTGCCGCCTGCAACCCGGCGAATTACTTGCTAGCCGGTGATCAACAATGGACGCCGATCCCCGATAGACCCATGGAGTCCGTCAGCATGGATGTTTTCTCCATGGCTGAAGTTAAGGTGGGTAAGGACACATATGATTGTGTAGTCATTGTTGTCAACCGCCATTCGGGCTATCTTGTTGCCGTTCCGGCCAAGAAAAAGGGTCTAACAGCCAAAGAAGTCGCCGAGAAGATGATCAAGCATTGGTTGACCATTTACGACATCCCCGCAACGATTTGCAGCGACAACGCCCCGCAGTTCACGGGTGGGTGGTTCAAGGCCATGTGTGCTTACATGGATGTACGGCATGCCACGTCCGTAGCACACCTTAGCCGTTCAAATGGCCGAGCCAAAGTGGCCGGTCGCCAGGTTTTTGAGAGGCTGCGCAAGCTTCACCTGGAGAACCCAAAGAAGAATTGGTTTCGGGAGATGTGGAGAGCCATCCAAGCCTACCACGACTTGCCCACACCCTCCGGGCTGTCTCCCCACCAAATTCTCTTCACCAGGGACAGGTTGAGTCGCTCCCTTCCTTGGTATACCACCGGTCTCGCCAAAGATGATGTGGAGGCATTCAAAGAGGCCGAAGGTTTGAGGTTTGAGGTTTGAGGTTTGAGGTTTGATTTTGCGGGTACTAGACGCCTTTCGGCCCCGGGGGGCCACCTGGTCGGGCCAGGTGATATCCTCCCCACCGGGTCCTAGTGGGGGGCCCTCCAAGACGCACCTCCTGCCTGGTGGCGGAGTCCCCCGGGTTCACGGAGCTCAGAGCCCCGTCCTTCCCCGGCTTCCCCGTTTCGCCACTCCCCGGTCTGTGCATCAATTCGCAGCCGTGGCTGCGGGCGCTTACCCACTGCGTCGCCCCCCTAATGCGTGGTCGCCCAGGGCGCCGGCGCCGCCGGGCCCGTGCTACTGGCTTGTCGCCAGTGGGACCCCCTTGTGCTGGCGCGGAGGCTGCCTAGCCTAGGGGTTGGGGCGTGGCGCCGTGCGCCACTACTGCCTTGGCGGGTGCAGTGCCCCGTCTGTGTGTGCGCGGCGCTCGCGGCCGGTTCGGGGGGTTCGGGCCGGTACGTGGTGTTGTGTCTCTCTCGTTTCCCCCTTTGCGCCCCGCGTGTTCCGCGCTGCGTGTGGCGGGCCGTCCCGTCCGGGTGTCCCTTACCCTCGCTCGCTGGTACGCCATTCCAAGCGGTCTGTGCGTTCCGCGCGCTCGGTCCGGTTGCCCTTCTGGTAGTCCCCGCGTGTCCCTTTTGTGTGTGTGCGCTCGCGCTCTCGCGGTGTCCGCTCCCCCCCCCCCTTGGGTGGTGTGGCGTGCGCACCTCGCGTGGTCCCGGCACTGGGCGCTGGTAGGGCCGTTCCACGTGGTCCGTGCCCCTCCGCGTGTCCTGCCCCGGTCCCTTGCTCCGTCTGGCGTGCTTGGGGGGGGGCGGTCCGGTCCCGGTTCCCGGCTACTTGGCTTGGGGTTGTGGGGGTGGCGGCAGGGCGTCCCCGGGGGGGTTGCCTTCTACCGTTGCGAGGGGCGTCTGGGGTCATGCGCTCCCCCTCCCCCGACTGCCCGCCCACTGGGTGGGCTGTTGGGGTCCGCGATTCACGTGTTGTGGGCGCGGGCGTGCGGGTGTGGGGGCCCTGCTCTGTCCCGCCGGCCGCGGGGCGGGTCCGTGGCGTTCATGTGCTGGGGGGCGGGCCTGGGGGGGGGGGGGGTGCGCCGTACCCCCCGGTTGTGCGGCCGGGGAGGGGCCTGTAGGGCGGGGGGCCGCTCTGCCTCATTCCGTCCCTCTGCCTTCCCTGGGCAGGCAACAAAGCGGGTGTCACTGCCGTTGTGCTGTCCATGGGGGGCGTGGCCCCCCATACCACTCCGGTTCGTGCTCACCAGGCTTCTCTGGGTACGATCTGTGCGGCGTCTTGGCGCTTAGGCGCGGGCTCGCTTGTTCTTCGCGGCCCCCATGGGAGCCAGCGGCTGGGGCGGGGGGGCGCGTCGCGCTCCGGCTCCTCTCTCGGGCCGGGGAGGGACCATCCCCCCTGCCTCGGGGGGTGGGGGCCGGGGCCCCCGCGGCCCGCGGGCTGGTGGGGGGGCGGGGGGGGGGGGTGTCGCGCCGCGGCCTCCCTGCTCCCCTTCTGGGTGGCGGCCTGCGGTACTCAATCCTGGCCCCCTTCGTGTCGCCGGCGCGCTCCCTTCCGGCGTGCGCGTGCGGTCGGGGCCGAAGTGCCGCCCCGGGGTTGGGGGGGGTGAGGGGCGGCCCGTGGACCGCTCCCCCGGGGGCCCTTGCAGACCTGAACCCCCCCTCTGCCCTCCCTGAGTGGGCTGTGGTCACGGGAGGGTCATGTGGGGCGCGGCCTCCATACTGTTCCGTTGTGCGCGTTGCTCCAGCACGCCAGTGTGGGCTCGCGGGAGCGGGTCCAGCCGCCGCTCCCCCCACCGCGTCGCCCCCCCAGCTCCGGGGGGGCGGAGGGCCGCGCCCGTGGCTCCCCAGCCGGGGGGGATGCGGGGGGGGGGGGGAGTGGGGGGGGGCCTCTGGTCCCCTGGCGACGCCTCCTGACGGCCCGGGGGGGGGGGGGGCGGCATGGCAGTCCCGGCCCCGGGGGCCAGCCATCGGCCGGGGGGTCGCGCCCTTCCGCCGCCCCCCTCTACTTAGAGCCGGACCCTCGTGCAGGCCCTCGCTGGGGCCCCTCATCCCCCCGGCCGTTGTCGCGCGGCGCTGGCCGGCCGGGGGTGGCCGTGAGGGTTAGCGGTCAGTGGTTAGCGGGCTGCGGGGCAGCAGGTTCCCCCCCGCGCTCGTTGTCTCCGCCCTCCCTCCCGCGGGAGATGGCACGCTCTCATGCGTCGTGCCGTACCGTGGGGGGGGCGTGGTCGGGGGGCCCAGCTCCCCCCCCCACTCTCGCGCATCCGCCGTCTGGGCCATCACCTGCGCCGCCGCTTGTGTGGGGGCTGGGGCTGTGGCGGCGGCGGGTTGTGCCGGCGGTAGCGCCAGTGGGCGAGGGCGCTGCGCAAAGCCCGGGGGAGCCAGTTGTTGGCGTCCGCATCCGTGATGCGGAGCACCGCTCCCCCTTCCAGGAAGGCCGGCCACGTCCGCTCCCTGTCGGGCCACGCCGCCCGGATCACTGACCTGAGGACCCTCTCATGGTCCTCTGGGGCCGCCCACCCCCCCGGGGGTACCTCTCGGTTTCCTCCGTCCCTCCGGAGGAGCACGGCATCGAAGGGCCGGTTCCTCGACCTCCTGGAGGTCCCCTGGTTGGCCCAGCACAACCACCCGTACACCTCCCCCACCAGGGGGAGGGTCTCCTCCCCCAGAGGGTCCTGGACCGCGCCCCAGTCCCGGTCCCATGGCCGGCCCCCCTCTGCCCCCCGCGCCGGCCCCCCTCGCTGCCCCTGTGCCTGCGGCGCCGATGCCGCGCCCCGCCCCCCCTCTGCCGAGGCCGTCCGCGCCGGCTCCGCCCCCGGCGCGGGGGGGGCTGGCTGGTGCCGGGGTTGTGGGGGTTCGGGGGGGACGAGCTCGCCGGCGTCACGGTCGATGTTGTAGAGGTGGTGGTGGTGGTGGTGGTGGTGGTGGTGGGTGTGGTGCGCCGGCATCTGTTGGATGCCGGGGGGGATGCACCTCACTGGCTGCACGTCCGGCTGCGGGGGCGCCCCGCCCTCTGCCCCCCTCCCTTCGTCTCGCCCTCCCCCTTGGGCTCCGATGCCCCGTCCCGCCTGTCCCTTGGGGCGCGCGGCGCCCTTGCCCTTGCCCTTGGGCCCCTTTCCAGCCCCCTGCCCGTGTCGCGGGTCCCACCTCCCGTCCCCCACGCCCTGGCCCGCCCGCTCACCCACCTCCCCGCGCCCTGCCCCCTGCACCTGGACTCCCTGCCCGTGCCCCTGCGCGCCCTTCCCGTGCCCTGACCCCTTCCCGGCCCCCTGCCCTGAGTAGCGCCGTCCGCTGCCTGCGCACTGCCCCCCCCCGCTGCTGCGCCCTTCCTGGACCACTCGCCGGGCGTCCCGCTGCCTTTGCAGCTGCGGCAGCGTGACGCCCGGCGGCGAGCGCTCGCGCGTCGGGGGGCGGACGTGCCGCTCCCGCCCCGGGGGGAAGGGCTTGGGGGGGAACTGCTTGGGGGGGCTGGTGTGGGTGTGGGTGGGGTTGGTGTGGGCGCGGTACTTCGCGCTCTCCCTGCCCGCTGCCGCTGCTGCGGCAGCCGCCGGCGGGGCGCCCGTGGCCCGCGCGGGGTTCTTCCCTCGCTTGCGCGGCGTGCTTGGGGTCGCGGCGTGGCCGGCCGAGGCGGTGGCGCGGCCCGCCGGGGCCGCGGTCGCAACTCCTCGCGCGCCCTCCTCGCTCTCCTCTGCTGCTGTGGCGGCCGCCAGCGAGGCGCCCGTGGCCCGTGCGGGGTCCGTCCCCCGCGTTCGCGGCGTGCTGGGGGTCGCGGCGTGGCCGGCCGAGGCGGTGGCGCAGCCCGCCGGGGTCGCGGCCGCAGCCCCTCGCGCGCCCTCCTTGCTCTCCTTCGCTGCTGTGGCGGCCGTCGGCGAGGCGCCCGTGGCCCGTGCGGGGTCCGCCCCCCGCTTTCGCGGCGTGCTGGGGGCCGTGGCGTGGTCGGCCGAGAAGGAGTCAAGTGCTTCGTCGGAATGGCATCCGACACCGACACTGCTGATCGCGCGGATCGGGCGGTGATGCGAAATATGGCCCAGACAATGAGCATCCGGCCACTCGCGCAAATGGAAGAAGAAGAAAAATAAAATACCAAGAAAACGACGCGACGCCAGAAGAAATAAAGCGACAATTCGTCTTTTCCGACCTCAGAAACCCCCCCAACAGTTTTACGCCGCTGTTTGGCGAGGTCGCAAAATTTAGGACACTCACCAAAAAAAACGAACAATAGAGTCGCGACGGCGAAGAAGCTGAGCGTTGCTTGCCCCAAACCACCTAGCAAAGTGCGTGCCCTAGGCGCTAGAGACTTGTGCGCGCCCGAAAACAAACCACACATAGACAACAACAACGCCACCGGCCGCCGACAAGCAAGTATGTTATGTGCCGCGCAACGCTAGAAACCAACGAAACAGGCACAACGCGGTAAGGGGTAGACAAGGAGAGAATAAGTAGGTAACGAACCGCACCACGGTGGAGATATACCACAAGTACACGACCAAGCAATGCAAGCCCGCTCACGTAGGGAATACGACGACGCCGTAACACGCGAAGGGGATCACAACAAAAGGAAAAAGAGGCCGCACAAGTACCCAAGTATGTTGCATGTTGTGCATGAAAAATACACACAAGCAACAACAACGCCACCGGCCGCCGAAAAGCAAGTATGTTATATGCCATATGTTGTATGCATAACGCCGTAACAAGCGCAAAACAAGGAAAATACGTGTCAAGCAACGCCAAAGTGCGCCGCCACGAAAAGCGCAACGAAAACCGCACCGGCAAGGAAAACCAACAAGAGGTGGCACCGAAGGAATGCCTATGCTCACCCCCGCTCACATAGGGAAAGAAAGGTATGCCCGCACGCGCGTGCCCGGAACGCCGCAAGGCCATCACCGCCACGGACGAGCAACATGGTATGAAGGGACAAACAAGGGGGAACAAAAAAACCACCGAGGTGAAGCACAACACACAAAAAAAAAAAAAAAAAAACTAAACATACACACGTGACTAGTCGGGTCCAAGTATGTTGCATGCCACGCTACGCTACGCAACGGACACGAGACGAGAACGGCAACCACGGCAACAAAAGTAAAAGGTGACCACGAAGCGTAACCGAGACGTGCCCACCGCCCACCCGCACGCCCGCTTATGTAGGAGGCGAAAGGGAGCGAAAGGGGACAAAAGGTATGCCGCCGCATGCAAACAAATAGTAGGCAAGCCACACACCGCCACCAAGAACGCAAGTATGTTACCATGTCGTGCCACGTCGCCAACCGCGGGGCAACCGTGACAACTGCTCGTACGGCACAGCCACCCTTTTGGTTGCGTTGATTAGAACACACAAATAGCCAGGGAGGGGGACGCGGGGAGCATACACACAAATGGCATAGCGCCGACGTGTGCCGGGTCCCAACAAACACACGTGCATGCACCCACGTTCTCTTCCCCTCACAGGTCCCAAGGAGAAGCGTATGCTTGTGTCTGCGTCGTCCGGGCGCTAAAGTAGGGTTGTCTTAGACGCTTAGGCAAGTATTGCGTCGTGCCGTCGTCACACATAAGCGAACGCCCGGCAAGGCGGGAGGACTACGACACGTTAAGGTAGTGGGGAAAGAAGCAGGTATGTTGCATGTCACGCCGCGCACGCGGAACGGGCAACCAGTAAAGGTAGCGGCCAAAGGGGTGTGGAGACAAGACGGGAGCAAGTGGGGCGATAAACCTACGCGCAAGCCGGTCGCACACGCATGTCGCATGACGTACCAGCCAGCTCAAGGTGCCGTGTCGCGACAAAACCGCCGCCGCCGCACGCCCGTTTACGCCCCCTCCTCTCTCTACGCAGGTTCAAAGGAGGAAGCCCGGGCCGACAGGGAAATAGACAGAGACACACAACAAAGCGGAGGCAGGGAAAAAGTGCATGCCAGGGAGAGGGGTAGAGGAAAGGGTAAAGAGCAACGAAGCCGCGAAAGGAACAAGGGGTAGCCAGCGAACGAGCAAGGGGCGCGCACAGGGGAGGGGACACGGCGGGCACACGGCGAGCACAACACCGCACCGAGACACCGGAGAGGGGAGCACCGGAGGACCAAGGGTAGAGCAGCACCATGCACCACGACACGCACGGCACAGACACCACACACACCGCAGACACCCAACGAACCCCGGCAACCCACCCAGCAGTGGGCGGGCAGACGGGAGAGGGACAGCGCCTGACCCCAAGCGCCCCTCACAATGGTGGAAGGCACCCCCCCCGGGGACGCCCTTCCGCCGGCCCCACAGCGAGCAACGCCGGCCCGCAAGGGCGCACGCTGTGGGGCCGGTGCTGGGTCCCCACGCCCGCACCGACCGCACCCGGGACACGCGGGTCGCGGAACCCTGGCTGCACGCTCCGGAGGACGGGCGGCCGGGGGAGGGACAGCGCCTGACACCAAGCGCCCCTCACAACGGTGGAAGGCACCCCCCCCCAGGGACGCCCTTCCGCCACCCCCACAGCGAGCAACGCCGGCCCGCAAGGGCGCACGCTGTGGGGCCGGTGCTGGGTCCACACGCCCGCGTCGACCGCACCCGGGACACACGGGTCGCGGAACCCTGGCTGCACGCTCCGGAGGACGGGCGGCCGGGGGAGGGACAGCGCCTGACACCAAGCGCCCCTCACAACGGTGGAAGGCACCCCCCCCCGGGGACGCCCTTCCGCCACCCCCACAGCGAGCAACGCCGGCCCACAAGGGCGCAGGCTGTGGGGCTGGTGCTGGGTCCACACGCCCGCATCGACCGCACCCGGGACACGCGGGTCACGGAACCCTGGCTGCACGCTCCGGAGGACGGGCGGCCGGGGGATGGACAGCGCCTGACACCAGGCGCCCCTCACAACGGTGGAAGGCACCCCCCCCCCCGGGGACGCCCTTCCGCCACCCCCACAGCGAGCAACGCCGGCCCGCAAGGGCGCACGCTGTGGGGCCGGTGCTGGGTCCACACGCCCGCATGGACCGCACCCGGGACACACGGGTCGCGGAACCCTGGCTGCACGCTCCGGAGGACGGGCGGCCGGGGGAGGGACAGCGCCTGACACCAGGCGCCCCTCACAACGGTGGAAGGCACACCCCCCCGGGGACGCCCTTCCGCCACCCCCACAGCGAGCAGCGTCGGGCCGCAAGGGCGCACGCTGTGGGGCCGGTGCTGGGTCCACACGCCTGCATCGACCGCACCCGGGACACACGGGTCGCGGAACCCTGGCTACCCGCTCCAGAGGACGAGCGGTCGGGGGAGGGACAGCGCCTGACACCAGGCGCCCCTCACAACGGGGGAAGGCACCCCCCCCCGGGGACGCCCTTCCGCCACCCCCACAGCGAGCAACGCCGGCCCGCAAGGGCGCACGCTGTGGGGCCGGTGCTGGGTCCACACGCCCGCATCGACCGCACCCGGGACACACGGGTCGCGGAACCCTGGCTGCCCGCTCCAGAGGACGGGCAGCCGGGGGAGGGACAGCGCCTGACACCAGGCGCCCCTCACAACGGTGGAAGGCACCCCCCCGGGGACGCCCTTCCGCCACCCCCACAGCGAGCAATGCCGGCCCGCAGGGGCGCACGCTGTGGGGCCGGTGCTGGGTCCACACGCCCGCATCGACCGCACCCGGGACACACGGGTCGCGGAACCCTGGCTGCACGCTCCGGAGGACGGGCGGCCGGGGGAGGGACAGCGCCTGACACCAGGCGCCCCTCACAACGGTGGAAGGCACCCCCCCGGGGACGCCCTTCCGCCACCCCCACAGCGAGCAATGCCGGCCCGCAGGGGCGCACGCTGTGGGGCCGGTGCTGGGTCCACACGCCCGCATCGACCGCACCCGGGACACACGGGTCGCGGAACCCTGGCTGCCCGCTCCGGAAGACGGGCGGTCGGGGGAGGGACAGCGCCTGACACCAGGCGCCCCTCACAACGGCGGAAGGCACCCCCCCCCGGGGACGCCCTTCCGCCACCCCCACAGCTAGCAGCGTCGGGCCGCAAGGGCGCACGCTGTGGGGCCGGTGCTGGGTCCACACGCCCGCATCGACCGCACCCGGGACACACGGGTCACGGAACCCTGGCTGCCCGCTCCAGAGGACGGGCGGCCGGGGGAGGGACAGCGCCTGACACCAGGCGCCCCTCACAACGCTGGAAAGCACCCCCCCCGGGGACGCCCTTCCTCCACATTCACAACGAGCAACGCCAGCCCGCAAGGGCGCACGCTGTGGGGCCGGTGATGGGTCCCCACGCCTGCACCGACCGCACCCGGGACACACGGGACGCGGAACCCTGGCTGCCCGCTCCAGAGGACGGGCGGCCGGAGGAGGGACAGCGCCTGACACCAGGCGCCCCTCACAACGGTGGAAGGCACCCCCCCAGGGGACGCCCTTCCGCCACACCCACAGCGAGCAACGCCGGCCCGCAAGGGCGCACGCTGTGGGGCTGGTGCTGAGTCCCCACGCCCGCACCGACCGCACCCAGGACACGCGGGACGCGGAACCCTGGCTGCCCGCTCCAGAGGACGGGCGGCCAGGGGAGGGACAGCACCTGACACCAGGGGCCCCTCGCAACAGTGGAAAGCACCCCCCCCCGGGGACGCCCTTCCACCACCCCCACAGCGAGCAACGCCGGCCCGCAAGGGCGCACGTTGTGAGGCCGGTGCTGGGTCCCCACGCCCGCACCGACCGCACCCGGGACACACGGGACGCGGAACCCTGGCGGCTGCCCGCTCCAGAGGACGGGCGGCCAGGGGAGGGACAGCGCCTGACACCGGGCGCCCCTCACAACGGTGGAAAGCACCCCCCCCGGGGACGCCCTTCCGCCACCCCCACGGCGAGCAACGCCGGCCCGCAAGGGCGCACGCGCTGTGGGACCGGTACTGGGTCCCCACGCCCGCACCGACCGCACCCGGGACACCCGGGACGCGGAACCCTGGCTGCACGCTCCGGAGGACGGATGACCGGGGGAGGGATAGCGCCTGACACCAGACGCCCCTCACAATGGTGGAAGGCGGCCCCCCCGGGGACGTTCTTCCGCCACCCCCACAGCGGGCAACGCCGGCCCGCAAGGGCGCACGCTGGGGGCCCGGTGCCGAGTCCCCACGCCCGCACCGACCGCACCCGGGACACACGGGACGCGGAACCCTGGCTGCCCGCTCCGGAGGACGGACGGCCAGGGGAGGGACAGCGCCTGACACCAGGCGCCCCTCACAACGGTGGAAAGCACCCCCCCCGGGGACGCCCTTCTGCCACTCCCACAGCAAGCAACGCCGGCCCACAAGGGCGCGCGCTGTGAGACCGGTGCTGGGTCCCCACGCCTGCACCGACCGCACCCGGGACACTGGGACACCCGGAACCCTGGCTGCCCGCTCCAGAGGACGGGCGGCCAGGGGAGGGACGGCGCCTGACACCAGGCGCCCCTCACAACGGTGGAAGGCACCCCCCGGGGACGCCCTTCCGCCACCCCCACGGCGAGCGACGCCAGCCCGCAAGGGCGCACGCCGTGGGGCCGGTGCTGGGTCCCCACGCCCGCACCGACCGCACCCGGGACACACGGGACGCGGAACCCTGGCTGCCCGCTCCGGAGGACGGGCGGCTGGGGGAGGGACAGCGCCTGACACCAGGCGCCCCTCACAATGATGGAAGGCATCCCCCCCGGGGACGCCCTTCCGCCACCCCCAAGGAGAGCAACACCGGCCCGCAAGGGCGCGCGCTGCGGGGCCAGTGCTGGGTCCCCACGACCGCACCGACCGCACCCGGGACACACGGGACGCGGAACCCTGACTGCCCGCTCCAGGGGACGGACAGCCGGGGGAGGGACAGCGCCTGACGCCGGGCGCCCCCCACAATGGTGGAAGACATCCCCCCCCGGGGACGCCCTTCCGCCACCCCCACAGCGAGCAACGCCATCCCGCAAGGGAGCACGCTGTGGGACCGGTGCTGGGTCCACACGCCCGCATCGACCGCACCCGGGACACACGGGTCGCGGAACCCTGGCTGCCCGCTCCAGAGGACGGGCGGTCGGGGAAGGGACAGCGCCTGACACCAGGCGCCCCCCACAACGGTGGAAGGCACCCCCCCCGGGGACGCCCTTCCGCCACCCCCACAGCGAGCAACGCCGGCCCGCAAGGGCGCACGCTGTGGGGCCGGTGCTGGGCCCACACGCCCGCATCGACCGCACCCGGGACACACGGGTCGCGGAACCCTGGCTGCCCGCTCTGGAGGACGGGCGACCGGGAGAGGGACAGCGCCTAACACCAGACGCCCCTCGCAACGCTGGAAAGCGCCCCCCCGGGGATGCCCATCCACCACCCCCACACCGAGCAACGCACCAGCGCACCAACGCACCAGCCACAGGACATCCGCACCCCACCACCTGCTCTTAGGCACAGCGACACAGCAATGGCGGAACCCGCGGCACCACGCAAGACACGCCCCCGATCTCCTACGCTGGACGAAGCACACGAGGTCATCAGGGCGCTGGGACTCAGAGACGGCGAAGGAGACCCCCCACAAGGGGACGCGGGCACGGACTCCGACCTGGAGGCATTGCCGGAGCCCCCCACGGGAGGCGCGCCCGCGGAACCTGCGCCGCCGGCGGGCAGCGTACCCGCGACCTGCCCCGCGTGGAAACGGGGCCACTGCACCGGCGAAGGCTGGTGCCCCAAACAGCACCCCCAGCCCGGCCCCGATGACGGAGCGTTGCCCGAGGTGAAACCCGCGGCCGCACGCGCCGCCCTACGCTACGGGGTGGCGCAGGGCTGGATGCTGGATGAGACCGCGCGCGGCAGCGTGAACATCCAGGAGGCCGTCGACCGAGTCACCCACGCGGGACAGGCGGCAGTGGCCTTGCACACCCGGGGCCGCCACGGTGGACCCGCAGAGGGGATCATTGTGGAACCCTCGGGAATGGTGCTGGTCCTGGCGGCGGACATGGTCCGAGGGGTGCTCCACGCGTCCCGCGTGCGGCGGGCGTGCCCACAGTGGACCATCCAGGTGTACACCCCCCCGCGGGTGTGGCCCTTTTCCACATGGGCGGTGCTCGCCGTCATGTGGCACCTGGCACCAGAGAACACCCCCACAGGGACCGCGGAGGACATCGCCCGGGACCTCCACACCTGGCCGGCCGACCAGGAATACCCCTGGCGCAGGTCCCGGGGCGGCCTCCCGGTGGCACCAGCGGCAGAGGGGCTCAGCCTCGCGGCAACCCTCCAACGGCACCCCGACAAGCAGGCACGCCACTTCCTGCAGACGGGCACGGTCCCGGCCACCCCGCCAGACTCCGAGTGGCGATGGGACACAGGGGTGGCGCAGCCGCTGCTGGGCCCCTGGACCCTCCCGTTGTGGTACTTGCCCATGGGCACCTTGGCCCACGCCACCCAGGCCGTCAAGGGGGCTTTCCCGCAGCCGCTCCTCCCCGGCGTGGCCCTGCTCCGCAGCCTGCAGACGGGGGCCGCCTGGGTACGGTGGAAGGAGGGGAAGGGGCACTCGAGCCCCTATTTCCCCATGGTCCAAGGCCAGGCGCTGATCCACGCCGAGGGCATGGGGACCGTGGAATGGGGGGCGATCGTGCCCGGCACGGCGTGCAGGTGGATCACGGCGGCCGCCCCACAGCCCATGCGATCGCCGCCGGCGTGCCACCGCCTCCTACGGATGGTCCCCTCTTTGGCCCCCCAGCACGCCTTTACAAGGGACGTGTGGAAGGCCGTACTGAGCCACACCAGGGAGTGGCTAACGAACCCAGTTGCGCGGTACCCGCCGGGACCGGTGCTCGAACAGCTCACGGCCCCCACACCCGGGGTCCTCCACGCCCTACACAGGGCGTCGGCCCTCACGAAGCAGCTCAACGACGAAGTGCTGGACCTGGCGCTGGAGCCGCTGCGGGTGCTCTACCCGCAAGCCCACATCCCACCCGCGGGCACGTCCAACCGCCTAGGCCGCCTGGGGTTGCAGCGCCGCGTCGAGGCCGCGCACCCAGGAGGCGTGGTGGAACAGTGGCTAACGCTCCGCAACCCGTCCACCGCGGAGGGCCACTGGTACCTGCACCAACTCCTCTTCCAACCACGGGCAGCCCCGGAACACCGCCGGCAAAACCCGTACCACACGCACCCGGAGCGCCGAGGCGCGCAAAACTACCCGCAGCCAGTCCCGCCCGCCCTCCCGCCGGGGCAGGGCCCGGAGGCGCTACAGCGGGGCCTCCCGCTCGACACCGCCACCACGGTACAGCAAAGGGGAAGCGACGACGCGAGTGGTGCCGAACCGGACTGCACGAACTGCGGAACGGTGGCCTGGATGGCAGCCTGCAGGCACCTCGCCCGAGATACCACGAGGCTCCGGCAGTACAGACCCACGGACCGCACGGCGCTGGCGTCCGCGGTCGCGGCCGTCACCATGGGTCCCGTGGCGGCGTGGCCGGCGCAACTGCTGCCCCACGTCCCCTGCCGCGACACGCGGCCCCGACGGCCGGCCGCGACGCACGAACCGACGGCACCCCTGACGGCGGAGCAACTATACGTCGTCGCGGCGGCGTTGCTAGCAGACGGCGGGGAGAGCTTCGTCCACCACCACGGCCCGGCGCAAATTGCGGGATGCATACAAGGGCCTCAGCGCGATGCACCAGACCCGTGGCATGCCACACTCCGCGGGCGCACCCGCGTCTGGGGTGCGGGCGATGGCACACCCCCGCCCGGGCCTAAGCAGGGGGAGGCACTGGTACTGCAGACGGCAGGCTACCAAGCCATCGTACACGGCCACGCCGGAGGATACCGGTCGCACGTCCTGGCCGGAGGCCGATGGACGGTCTGGCACAGCACCGCCAGGCAAGGGGCTTTCCCGCCCCTGCCCCACGTCGACTGGCGACAGGGGCCCACCCAGGCCTACTATATGTCGGCGGACCCCTGGCCGCTGGCGGTCCTGCTACACACTGTCAGCGCCCCCAACAAGAGGCAGGAACCAGGGTGGGTCAACCCCCCCACACTGGTGTGGAGCCCCGACCAGGAGGAGCATCTACGGGCCGCGTGGCAGGGAGACACCATCAGGGCCACGGACGTCCCGGACCTCCACGCGGGGCCAATCACGCACGCCCGCCCAGCGGCTACCCCGGCGGTGGCCCAACGGGGACAGCAGAACCCACAGTGGGTGGTCTGCATGTTCAGCCCGGCGGACACGCACATCGTCGTCTGCGACCCCGAACGCCTGCCGGGGCCCGAAGCCGTGATCCGCGTGGCAGACTGCACCCGCATGATCATCAAGGCGCTGCGGGAGGGCGAACACCAGGCCCTCCTGCTCCAGGTCAGGCTGAAGGACAACGCCCGGGCGGCGAGGCCGGGAGTGTGGCCGGCAGCGGCGCACCCCGCCGACCTGGAGCTCCAGCTGGCGGTCCCGACCGCGGTGTGCCACTGGCTACAGGCCTTCCACGACCTGCGATGGAGGGGCAAACCCGAACGCCAAATCGGCTCCACGCACTGGCAAAGGTGGCTGCAGGCAGACGCGCAGCGCGATGCCATCCGAGGCCTCGGGCCCGCGCCCGCGACGCGGGCCCTCGATGCGGCGGCCCCGGGCCGCACGCTGGCACCACACACGGTGCCGCTGGCCAACCTGCCCTTGGAACCAGCGGCGGAGGGCGCCATTCAGAAGTCGGTGCCGCTCCCCCCGGCGCGAGGGGCCACGGAGCCGACGAAATGCCCCCTGTGTGCGGACAAGTACTACACCAGCGGGGCAATGCTGGAACACCTGGCGTGGCACGCGGTGCACGCTGCAGCCCCGGCAGACGACAAGGAGGCGGCCGCCAACATCCTGCAGGGGAGAGCACGGAGATCCCCGTGGCACGCCCCGTACACCCGGCGCCCCCCGCCCCAGGCAGCCGACCACGCAGATGGAGGTGAGGAGGCACCCGGAGCGGCCCCGGGGGCCGGCGGTGCGGCCCCACCAGGGTCCATGCCCATCCCCGCGGGGCTGGCCCCCCTGGCCCCCCTGGGTCCCCCGGTCCCCCGGGCCCCCCTGTGGGCCCCGCTGGGAACGGGCTCAGCGGATGCGGCGCACCCAGATGCCCTGGCGGCGCCGGCGAACCCGGCGGCGATGCCGATGCGGGATAGCTGACTCCAGGAGGACACGACGGGCGACGCCCTGTGGCTCCTCTCGTGGAACCTGCGCAACGGCCTCGTGCCGCCAGACCGGTCCCTCCGGGACACACTCCGGCGGCGCCGGGGGCCCGTGGCCTGCACCGACAAGGAGCACCTCATCACCGGCATGCTGCCCCAGGAGGGGGGCTTTGCCACCATGCTCCAGGAAACGGGAATCGCCACCAGGGCGCAGGAGATGCACGTGGCCGCGGCGCTCCGGGACAAGGGGTACACCGCCTTCTTCAGCAGCCGGCTGGCGGAGACGGGAGCCACCTCCACCTCGAGAGGGGGGGGCCTCCTCACCGCGGTCAGCAGCAAGTACGTGGCGGAGCACGAGGTGCTCAGCTTCACGGAAATTGTCCCCGGGAAGGCCGCGGCCCTGGAGATCCGCACGGACGGGGGAGGCCTCACCCTCATCAACGTCCACGGGCCGCAAGCAGGCTCCTCCCCGTGGGCGGGACGGGCGGCGTTCTGGGCCGACATACAAATGTATGCCACGGCACGCAGCCTCGGCGGGAGGCACCCGGTGGTCATCGCCGGCGACACCAACATCTACATGGATGTCCCCGCCAACCCGGCCACGGAGCATTTCCGAGCGGGCTGGGAGGCCTGCGGCTTCCGAAGGGCCGCGGCAGGCGGCGAGGAGGACATGACCCCCACGCTCCACCCGTCCCAGCACAGGGTGGACACCTTCCTGGTCAACGAGCCCCTCCTGCCGTGGTCCCTGCGGGAAAGCGTCTGGGCTCGCGGCATGGCACACCCCCAGGTGGTCGGCTCGGACCACCTCCCGGTCCGCCTGGCCCTGCCGGGTCTCCTCAGCGCAGCGGGGCGCGCGGCGATGCCCACCCCCTACAGCCACACGGAGGGCCGCCTCCTCCCGTACGACGCTGAGGCCGCGCCCGTCCAACACTGCCTGTGGGCGGCGGTCACCGCCGCGCAGGATGAACCCTCCCTGGCGCCCTGGCTGGGCCCCGCAGAGCAGCACGACTACGGGTCCATGCCCGCGGCCGCGGTGGACAAGGTGTTGGATCACCTCCACGCGACGCATGACGCCCTGGCGCGCGTGGTGGGACGCCGGCAGCCGTCTCCGGCGGGAACGGACCCGGCGGAGGGGGACCTCCCGGAGAGCGGAAAGCAGCTCCAGGCAGCGGTCCTCCGCTATGACACCCTGGCAGCGCGCGCCCCGGCAGCGTACCAGGCGGACGCGGCCAGGCATGGCATCCGGTCCGAGGCGGCGCTCCGGCTCACGGAGGAGCTGCAGGGTGTGTCGCCCGGGTTCCGCCCGACCACGCAGGGCCAGCTACAAGAGGGGCTGGAGAGGCAAGCAGCCGCCCTCGAGGAGGACATTCGCCAGCTCCGCGCCCTCCTGGCGGCAGACCGCAAGCGCGCCATCAAGGACTTCTGGCGCCGCCACGCCCCCGACATCGCCCAGCGATGGAAAGCCGTGCGGGGAGCCATAGAGGTAGAGGCCCCAGGCCCGTCAGGCCTCTGGAACGTGCGGGTTCCCAACACCCAAACGCTCCTCACGGAGGCCCATGACGTGATGTTCGCAGTTCGCGCCTTCTGGCGAGAACTGTATGACAAACGCCCGGTGGACCTCCCGGGTTTCCAGGCGGTCCTCGGCCGCCACGTCCCCCGGGTCCCTGAGGGGGCCTGGACACAGGTCCAGCAGTACTCCATGCAGGACCTGAAGTCCGCCCTGGACAAGGCCGATGGCAAGGCCCCAGGTCCCAACCACGTGGAGGCCCGTTTCATCAAGGCCCTCCCGGCACCCGTCCAGTGGCTCCTGGTCCATTCCTACCGGACCATCCTCCGCGGCGCCCCGCCGCCGATGCACTGGAGGGACGCGCACATCTGGCTCAGCCCCAAGGTACCGGGCTCTGCCAGACTGGACGACTACAGGCCCATAGCCCTGGGCCAGCTGGACATGAAGCTGCTCACGGGCCCCCTCACCCAGCGCATCACGGAGGTGCTCACACGGCACGGAGTGGTCAGCGACTGGCAGCAGGGGGCCCTCCCTGGCTCCAACACAGGCCCCCCGCTGTTCATGGCGCAGCGGCAGCTCCAGCGGGGAAGGCCCAACTACGTCTTCTCCTTTGACGCCCGCAAGGCCTTCGACACCGCCCCACACGGCGCCCTCCACCTCATCCTGCGCCACCTCTCCGTGCCACCGGACGTCATCGACCTCCTGCTCTTCCTCCACACGTGCGCCAGGCTGCGCATCGTCACAGCACACGGGCTAACGCAGCCCGTCTTTATGCTACGCGGCGTCCGGCAGGGCAACCCCGAGAGCCCCCTGCTGTACGCGCTCCTCCTGGAGCCCCTGCTCAGGGCACAGGGGCACCGCCTGCGCCCGCCGGGAGGGGCCGAGCACGGCCTCATCCAGGCCTATATCGACGACCTGCTGGTGGTGGCCCACACGCTGCAGCACTTCGTCGAGGGCGTGGAGGCGGTGGCCGCGTACCTGGGGATGATGGGCATGGAGCTCAACCCCCGCAAGTGCGCCATGGCCACCACGGAGGGGGTCCCGGGCCTGCAGCTGCGCCTCTGCCCCCACCTGGAAAACCCGTGGTACTGGGTACCAGCGGCGGACTCCGTCCCCTACCTGGGACTCCAGCTGCAGCCGGACGGGGAGTTCTCCCTGCAGCGCAAGCACCGGCTACGCCTGGCGGCAGTGCACCACTGGTGCCTTAACACCCTCGCGCCACCGAAAGTGGTGCAGGACGTCATCCTGGCGATCCTCGGGGGGGTGACGCAGTACGTCGCCCCTTTCATCGCCGACGACTCCGACACTGCACGCCACCTGGACCACATCACGGTCCAGGTCGCGAAGGACAGGGCGCGGTACGCCTTCGACTCCTCGCGGGACAGCCTGCAGGATGACCGGACTCTGGGGCTCACACGGGTGCCCACGCGGTGCCAGCAGGCAGCGGTGGCCCTCGTGGGTACACTCGTCCACCACCGCGCAACCTCCGTGCGCGCCGAGGTCACCAAGATGTTCTGGGAGATAGCCGGCGCGCACGGAATATGTCCCGAGGTGCACTACCCCGTCCCGGAGTTCGCAACTCTGGCGGGAGGCGACTGGGTCCACCGCATACCCCGGGCCCTGGCCGCCCTGGGAGTGGGAATGTACAACCCCATTGCGTGCCCCAGGGCGGCCCATGTCCAACTACAGTCCCCGCCGGGCAAAATCGTCACGCTGCGCACCGCCAAGCTGCGATACCGCGATACGTGCCGCCTGACGGTGCCACACACAACGCCGTGGCATGGGCACCACGGGCCGCGCCACCCCTTCCCCGACAACGACGATCCGTGGCCGACGGCGGTGCGGGAGTGCCTCAACCAATGCGCCGATGAACACCTCCATTATTGCCGCCGTGAGCAGGAGCCCACCAACGACCCCGGGTGGCGCGACGCCCTGGCCCACCTCTTCCACACCATGGGCACACGGGACCCCCGCCTGAGACTCGTCCACCCCACGAGGGCTAAGCAGGACGCCCACACCGGCCCACGGGTGACCCCGGACGGCCTGCACCTCCACGTCGGGGGCTACCGCCGCCGGGACGGCCTATCCCCCCCCACGCGGGGGGCGGCGTACCACCCGCCAGCAGCCCTCATGTACATCCTCCGCGACGTACTCGCGGAAAGCGAGCACCAAGAGCCTAACGCGGACGTGGCGTGGCCAGAGCCCTTACGCCCCCGGCCCCACGCGCCGACGCCGTTGTGGTTCGTGACCACGGACGACCAATGCACCCAAGCGACGGGACAAGCGCAGCTCCGGGCCGAGTGGGTAATAGTGCAAGTGGGGGCAGGCCAGCCCGAACCCCGTGGGCTCCCCCGTGGCACCGCCCTACTGGTGGCTACGGGGGTGCCGCACGACCCACACATGGCGGTGCACGCGCTGGAGGACCATCCGGAGGACACGGGACACCTGGTGGTGCACCAGCACGGGGGCCAGGCGTGGCTCAAGGAACATGTGACGGCGCTACGGTCCTGGGCAAGCACGGTCGCCGGAGCGGAGATCCGGCTGCACGACCACCCGGCGATCAGCCCAGGCGACACCAGGGCGCTGAGCGTGGACCAACTGACCCCCAGCCACCCCGACGTCCGGTGGCACTCCGCCGACCTCAACGCGGGGTGGCTCAGCCCCACCGGATACTACTGGATCCCGGAGGCCTGGGGACGCACCTCCTCTGACGCGTCCGGGGGCGGACCCTGCAAAAACGCCACCAGCGTCGCTCTCGCCGCCGACCTCACCCGCACGTGGGCGGTGGCCATCTCGGGCACGGTGCCCGACGGGGAGGGGGTGGCCGCCTCCCTCTCCCTACATTACGGTGGACACAGACCATGGGTCCACACGGTGGACGCCGAAGTCATCCTCCACCTCCTGCAGCACGCAGATCGCGAGCGAACCACGGGGGTCCCCGCAGGCGCAGCGAAGGTGGTCAACCAGATGCCCCTGAGGTGGCTCCGGGACGGCCTGTGCGCGCGGGGGCAACACGCCGGGCACCCGTTTTGGTACGTCCGAGCCACCTCGCACCACAGTGACGCCCTACTGCACAAGGCGGACTGGGCGGCGTCCCAGGACACCGTCTTGCAGAACACGCCCCCGGACCCTGGCCACGCCCAACTCATTGTCGCCGGCCGTGACGGCCATCTCGATCTACGGCCCCCCAAGATGCGGGTGCTCGGCGAGGTCGCGCAACGGGCGCAGACGGACCATGCGCTGACGCACCGGGGACACACACCTTTGGGCGCGGCGCACGCCACGGCCTACATCCACGCCCGGGACCTCACCGCGGCGGCCACCAACCGCCGGGCGCTGCGGGCCCGAGACGGCCACACGCCGGTGCAGCGCAGGCTCCGCGTCCGGAAGGAGCGGCTCTCCGGCGTCGCCATCGTCCCACAACCATGCCTTTTCTGCGGCGGCCCGGAGGAGACCCCGGTGCACATGCACGTGGGTTGCACCCACTCACGGCTCCTCTGGCCCCACTACCGCCAGGCGGTACACGAGGCGGCCCGCCACCTCCCACCTGGGGACAAGGCCCTGTGGGTGGCCTCGTGGCGCTCCGCAGGCGCCACGTGGACGGAGGTGTTCTGCTCCGGACTGGTGCCCGAGGACGCGGAGGCGCAGCTCCGCGCCATAACCCGATACGACCCGCCGGGAGGGACCTCGGTGGACGATTTCCTCCACCACATGCTCCGGCTGGGGGACTTTGCGTGGGAGCTTCGCAACCACTGGCTGGAGCAACTCCTCCGCGAGCCCCAGAGCGCGGCGGCCCGGGCGCACCGGTGGCTCACTGCGGCGGAGGGCGACCACCCTCCCCCTCCCCCGCGCCCTGACAAGGACTTCGTAGCCTCCCTCCGTGTTGTGAATGGCACTCTGGAGTGCCCGCCCCAAGAGAGCCCCCACCCGTACCAGGACCTGCCAGGGGGGTTCTCGAGGCACCTACAAGACGCCCTCTTCCCACCGTGGATCATCGGGCGCGGCTCCATGACCGCATGGGAGGCGCGCATCGTGGGGGAGGAGTGGGCGCGGGAGTGGGGCCGGTGGTGCGCCACCACGCGCGCCCCGGAGACCCCTGCGCAACGATACGCCGCCATCCCGCTCCGGTGGTGGGGGCCGGACACCCGGCCGAGACCCACCATGATCCGCGGGGCGGGGCCTGACCACCCGTGGGATGCGGCGACGGGGGAATGGCTGCAGGCGGCCCCGGGGCCGCAAACGGGATGGACTGGGGACGTGTCCTCACTCGTCAGGACACCCGTCCCGCCCCGCATCGTCCTTCACGCCGCCAACGTGCTCCGGGCTACGGAGATACGCACGTGGGGACACGCCGCGGCCACCATCCGGTGGCACCCCCCGGAGGACGGGGCCACCCAACTCACCGTGGCGCACTTCAAAGCTGGGGGGCCGGTGTACGACGACGCCCTGTCCCGGCTGGGCGACACCCAGGGGCCCTTGCTCCTCATGCTGCCCACCGGCATTGCAGCTGCGCTGCGCCAGGAGCTAGACGGCTGCGAAGGGCTGCGAGTGGGGTGGGAGGCAGTCGCGGACGGCACCCTGCTGGCCCTCCTCCACAGAGACACCGCGAACGGGTGCCAATGCCCTGGGACCTTGTGATAACCAGAGCTGTGTTAAATTCAATGCAACTCGGACCTCGTCCACATTGTAGCCCTTGAATTTCGAAATGTCATAGCCAAAAACCACTTCCCAGTTTGGTGGAGAGCTGCCTTCCATGCGCATCGGCACGTAGTATTTCACCAAATCTTTCAACTCCACTTCAGGTCGCTCCTTGGCTGGGCTAAATCGAAACTATAAACTCAGTTGGATTGAATTTAACACAGCTCTACTTATGACAGGGTCCTAGGGGGGATGCGCTGACGCCCCACCTCACCGGGCGCCACGTGTACATGGCGAGCCCCCCCCAGGGGCACCCCCGCCCGACGTGGGACGACCTCATCGCCGCCTTCCACGACCACGGGATCCTCCCCGGCGACACGTGGCAGGAGGTCCAGCGGAAGACGCTTGGCAAGGACTACCGGCGCCGCGTCCACGCCCGCCTGCTGGAGATCCGGGACCCCCTCCGACAGAGGTGGGACGACCTCTGGCTCCGCCATCTCGACCCCTGGTCGCCGCCCTCCCACCTCCCACACACCTGCCGACTCTGCGGAGAATGTGACACGATGTCCTCCACAGCGTCGACAGGCGCCAACAGGTGCGCGCGGTGCACCCAGGTAGCCGCGTGCCCCTGGCCCGAACCTCCCGCAGGCCCGCGCAGGCGCACAGAAGAGGAGGCCTTGCGCCGGCGCATCGAGGGGGCACACACCCCCTCGCACGAACAAGCGGGCCCCGCGGGCGCTGCCCTTCTGTGGATCCACGTGCACCTGCGGGACCCCACATCCGTTGCGCACCTGTCGCACGTGTTCGCGCCCTGACCCCCACCCGCCGCCGCCCTTTGCAGAGCCCGCAGCACCATGCCACGCCAACGGGGGGATGGGCCGGGGCACACCAGGGCCCGCCGCAGAGCGCAGGAGGCGGCCGTCCGGGGCCTGGTGGCGGACGCGGTGGCGGAGGCACAAGAAGCGCACGCTGCCGCACGGTGTGACCTGGAGGGCAGTGCGAGGGCTTTCCTCAACGAGACCGCCCTCCCGGCCGTCCGCGCCCTGAACGGAGCGGGGGCCCCTACGCTGCTCCCGGCAATGCACCGGATCGTGAACGCCATCCGGCCGGGGCTCATCAGCCCGGAGGCGGCCCTCTACGGGCACTGGATGGAGTGGCGCGAGTCCAATCGGTCGGGCCGGCCCCTCTCCATGGGGGACACCCTCCGGCTGACGGGAGCGGGGTCTGCCATGTCCCTCCGCAGTAGCGCCCCAGCCCTGCTGCACGCCCTCAGGACGCGCTACGCCGGGTACGCGGCCCCGTACCTGAACCAGGCGCGGGCCACGTACCCGGGAGGAGTGTCCGAGCTGGATGCGGCGCTCCACCTTCTACACCCGCCGGACGAGGACCTGGAGGTGGGCGAGGTCACGGTGTTCGTGGAAGGCGCGGACGAGGCGTCCGCCCGCCCCCGGCCGACCAACCCGGTGTACGACGGCACCGGGCCTACCCCCCCATACGCTGTCGTCTGCGAAACGTTCCCCAGGGAGCCCACTTGGTGCCCCGCCCTCCCACCGGCGACGCACGCGCCCCGCGGCTGGGCTAGCCCAGACCTGTCCCCCCCCCTCTCCAGGACCAGGGGTGCCCACCACAGGGGGCAGGTCCTCTGGCAGGAGTGCCCTGGCACCCCCCTCCTCCTCCTCGTCGTCGCGACCCGCGGGGACCCGGGGCGGATCCTGGGGATCACCCCCACCCACCTCTATGGGGCAACACCCGTACCCCGCCCCCCCCTCCCGGCGCCCGCGGCGCGGGACGGAGTACACACCTTCCTGCGCACACAGGACGTCACCGCCGTTACGGGGGTCCAACTGGTGCGGCTGCCCCCGACACCGCTCGACGACCCCCGGGGGCCCAGGGCCCTGGGCCCCGCCCCAGACTGGGAGCTGTGGCGCGACGCGTGGGCCGCGTGGCTCCCCCGCCTCCCCTCCAAATGCCGGTGGATGGCCGCGGGCCCCCGGCCGTGCGGGGCTGACGCCACAGCCGGCCCCCCACCCCCTCCCCCCCTCCCCCCCGCAGAACACCACACGGCACTGCCCACCGCACGGCACTGATGCACCAGGAGGTAGTGGGAAGGGCGCGCCCGCCACCACGCATGCCTACCAGAGTAACAGTGATGGCAGACTCCGATGGGTCCCCCCAGCGGGACGACCGCCACCACCGCCGGTCCCGCTCCCGCTCCCCCGTCTCCTCCCCGGAGTGGACGGGGGAGACCCTCGCGGAGCGCGAGGAGCGGAGGCTGGCGGAGGCGGCAGTGCTGTTCGGGCCGCCGCCGCCGGCCCGGGAACCTGGGCCAGCCGAGACGGCCGCCCCCGCCGCCCAAGCGGCCAGACCCGCCGCCCCGCCCCGCCCAGACGCGCCGGAAGCGGAGACCGCGGCGAGCCACGCCGCGGCCCCCGGCACGCCGCCGGCAAGGGGGGCAGCCCCGGCGCAGGAGCCGGACGCATCGCCGAGAGCTGCCGCGGCCGCAGAGGAGAGCAAGAAGGGCGCGCAAGGGGTTGCGACGGACCCCGCACGGGCCGCGGGCGCCTCGCCGGCGGCCGCCGCGGCAGCAGAGGAGAACGAGGAGGGCGTGCGAGGGGTTGCGACCGCGGGCACGGGCGCCCCGTCAGCGGCCGCCACGGCAGCGAAGGAGAGCGAGGGGGGCGCGCGAGGGGCTGCGGCCGCGACCCCGGCAGGCCGCGACGCCGCCTCGGCCGGCCACGCCGCGGCCCCCAGCACGCCGCGCAAGCGGGGGAAGAACCCCGCACGGGCCGCGGACGCCTCGCCGGCGGCCGCCGCAGCAGCAGCAGTGGGCAGGGAGAGCGCGAAGTACCGCGCCCACGCCAACCCCACCCACACCCACACCAGCCCCCCCAAGCCGTTCCCCCCCAAGCCCTTCCCCCCGGGGCGGGAGCGGCGCGTCCGCCCCCCGACGCGCGAGCGCTCGCCGCCGGGCGTCACGCTGCCGCAGCTGCAAAGGCAGCGGGACGCCCGGCGAGTGGTCCAGGAAGGGCGCAGCGGCGGGGGGGAGGGGAGCAGCGGACGGCGCGACAGGCAGGGGGCAGGAGAGGGGCCAGGGCACGGGAAGGGCGCGCAGGGGCGCGCGCAGGGAGCCCAGGTGCAGGGGGCAGGGCGAGGGGAGGTGGGAGAGCGAGCGGGCCAGGGCGTGGTGGACGGGAGGCGGGACCCGCGACACGGGCAGGGGGCCGGGGAGGGGCCAGGGCACGGGAAGGGCGCTCAGGGGCGCGGGCAGGGAGCCTAGGGGGCAGGGGGCAGGACGAGGGGGGGTGGGAGAGCGAGCGGGCGAAGGCGTGGGGGACGGGAGGCGGGACCCGCGACACGGGCAGGGGGCTGGAAAGGGGCCCAAGGGCAAGGGCAAGGGCGCCGCGGGCCCCAAGGGACAGGCGGGACGGGGCATGGGAGCCCAGGGAGGAGGGCGGGGCGAAGGGAGGGGGGCAGAGGGCGGAGCGCCCCCGCAGCCGGACGTGCAGCCGGTGAGGTGCATCCCCCCCGGCATCCAACAGATGCCGGCACACCACACCCACCACCACCACCACCACCACCACCACCACCTCTACAACATCGACCGTGACGCCGGCGAGCTCGTCCCCCCCCAACCCCCACGACACCAGCACCAGCAAGCCCCCCCCGCGCCGAGGACGGAGCCGGCGCGGATGGCCTCGGCGGAGGGGGGACGGGGCGCGGCATCGGCGCCGCAGGCGCAGGGGCAGCGAGGGGGGCCGGCACGGGGGGCGGAGGAGGGCCGGCCATGGGACCGGGACTGGGGCGCGGTCCCGGACCCGCTGGGGGAGGAGACCCTCCCCCTGGTGGGGGAAGTGTACGGGTGGTTGTGCTGGGCCAACCAGGGGACCTCCAGGAGGTCGAGGAACCGGCCCTTCGATGCCGTGCTCCTCCGGAGGGACGGAGGAAACCGAGAGGTACCCCCGGGGGGGTGGGCGGCCCCAGAGGACCGCGAGAGGGTCCTCAGGTCAGTGATCCGGGCGGCGTGGCCCGACAGGGAGCCGACGTGGCCGGCCTTCCTGGAAGGGGGAGCGGTGCTCCGCATCACGGATGCGGACGCCAACAACTGGCTCCCCCGGGCCTTGCGTAGCGCCCTCGCCCACTGGCGCTACCGCCGGCACAACCCGCCGCCGCCGCAGCCCCAGCCCCCACACAAGCGGCGGCGCAGGTGAAGGCCCGGACGGCGGGTACGGGAGATTTGGGGGGGGGGGCTGGGCCCCCCGACCCAACCCCCCCTACGGTATGGCACGACGTACGAGGGCGCGCCACCTCCTGCGGGAGGGAGGGCGGAGACAACGAGCGCGGGGGGGAACCTGCTGCCCCGCAACCCGCTAACCACTGACCGCTAACCCTCACGGCCACCCCCGGCCGGCCAGCGCCGCGCGACAACGGCCGGGGGATGAGGGGCCCTGGCGAGGGCCTGCGCGAGAAACCAGCTCTCGATAGAGGGGGGCGGGAGAAGGGCGCGACCCCCTGGCCGATGGCTGGCCCCCGGGGCCAGGACTGCCATGCCGCCCCCGCCCCTCCCCCCCGGCCGACGAGAGGCATCGCCAGGGGACCAAAGGGCCCCCCCAACCCACCCCCCCCCCCCCACACAGACCCGAGGGCGGGCGGGGGGGCGGCCCCCCCACCCCCCCCCCCGCACCCACAACAGCAGGGGAGCCACAGGCGCGGCCCTCCGCCCCCCCAGGGCCGGGGGGGCGCCCCCCCCTCAGGGGGAACGGCGACGCGGTAAGGGCAACGGCGGCTAGACCTGCTCCCGCGAACCCACACCGGCGTGCCGGAGCAACGCGCACAACGGAACACGAAGGAGGCCGCGCCCCACATGACCCTCCCGTAACCACAGCCCACTCCGAGGTGACAGAGGGGGGGTTTCAGGTCAGATGGGGCCCCCAGGGGAGCGGTCCACGGGCCGCCCCTCACCCCCCCCCACCCCGGGGCGGCACTTCAGCCCCGACCGCACGCGCGCGCCGGAAGGGAGCGCGCCGGCGAGACGGAGAGAGCCAGAAAGGAGTACCGCAGGCCGCCGCCCGGAACGAGAGCAGGGAGGCCGCGGCGCGACACCCCCCCCCCCCCGCCCCCCCACCAGCCCGCCAGCCGCGGGGGCCCCGGCCTCCACCCCCCGAGGCAGGCGGGATGGGCCCCCCCCGCCCGAGAGGGGAGCCGGAGTGTGACCCGCCCCCCGCCCCAGCCGCTGGCTCAAATGGGGGCCGCGAAGAACAAGTGGGCCCGCGCCTGCGCAGATCGTGCCCAGAGAAGCCGGGTGGGCGCGAACCGGAGTGGTATGGGAGGCCACGCCCCCCATGGACAGCACGACGCCAGTGACGCCCGCTTTGTTGCCTGCCCAGGGAAAGCGGCGCGCCACCTCCCGCGGGAGGGGGTGCGGAGACAACAAGCGCGGGGGGAAAACCTGCTGCCCCGCAGCCCGCTAACCACTGACCGCTAACCCTCACGGCCACCCCCGGCCGGCCAGCGCCGCGCGACAACGGCCGGGGGATGAGGGGCCCCAGAGAGGGCCTGCGCGAGAATCCGGTTCTCGGTAGAGGGGGGCGGGGGAAGGGCGCGACCCCCTGGCCCATGGCTGGCCCCCGGGGCCAGGACTGCCAAGCCCCCCCCCCCCCCCCTTGGCCGACAGGAGGCATCGCCAGGGGACCAAAGGCCCCCCCCCACCCCCCCCCCCCCCTCCCACACAGGCCCGAGACCGGGCGGGGGGGCGGCCCCCCCACCCCCCCCCCCCGCACCCACCCCAGCTGGGGAGCCACAGGCGCGGCCCTCCGCCCCCCCAGGGCCGGGGGGGCGCCCCCACCCTCAGGAGGAACGGCGACGCGGTAAGGGCAACGGCGGCTGGACCTGCCCCCGCGAACCCACACCGGCGTGCCGGAGCAACGCGCACAACGGAACACGAAGGAGGCCGCGCCCCACATGACCCTCCCGTAACCACAGCCCACTCCGAGGTGACAGAGGGGGGGTTCGCAGGTCAGCTGGGGCCCCCAGGGGAGCGGTCCACGGGCCGCCCCTCACCCCCCCCCACCCTGGGGCGGCACTTCAGCCCCGACCGCACGCGCGCGCCGGAAGGGGGCGCGCCAGCGACACGGAGAGGGCCAGAAAGGAGTACCGCAGGCCGCCGCCCGGAACAAGAGCAGGGAGGCCGCGGCGTGACACCCCCCCCCCCCGCCCCCCCACCAGCCCGCCAGCCGCGGGGGCCCGGCCCCCACCCCCCGAGGCAGGGGGGATGGGCCCCCCCCACCCGAGAGGGGAGCCGGAGTGTGACCCGCCCCCCCGCTCCAGCCGCCGGCTCACATGGGGGCCGCGAAGAGCAAGCGGGCCCACGCCTGCGCACCGGGACGCCGCACAGATCGTACCCAGAGAAGCCGGGTGAACACGAACCGGAGTGATATGGGGGGCCACACCCCCCATGGACAGCACAACGCCAGTGACGCCCGCTTTGTTGCCTGCCCAGGGAAGGCAGAGGGACGGAAAGAGGCAGAGCGACCCCCCGCCCTACAGGCCCCGCCCCAGCCGCACAGCCGGAGGAAACGGCGCACGCCCCCCCCCCCCCCCCCCCCAGCCCGCCCCTGTCAGCAGGAGCTTACACCGCTAGGCAGTGCCCTGTCGCCTCAGAGATGGCGTGTCAACCTTGGGGCATCCCACGGGGAAGGGGTGTACAAACGCAAGCACAGGCCGTGGTGGCCTGTCTTCCCCTGTTCTCCCTCCCAACGGGCAGATCGGCAACCCGGCGGGACATCCCCAGCTCTAGGGCGCGGCGGCCGGCGATCTGACGGTGCGGCGGTACCTCCTCTTCCACCCTGCACGTCAGTCGGCGATCCGGCGGTGCCTCTGTCCGCCCCCTGCCCCCGTGCACGTCAGTCGGCGATCCGGCGGTGCTACTGTCCGCCTCTTACCCCTGTGCACGTCAGTCGGCGATCCGACGGTGCCGCACCCCACCCAGCCCCCTCCCCCCCTGTCCCGGCGCCGTACACGTAGACTGGGGCCTCCCGGCACGCGCAACACGCTTCACAACGCACAGCCCCACCCTCGGGACTGGATTCATAGCCGACGGCACCCCTAAGTCGCGTAAGAGACTCCCGCGGCCCAGTAGTGAGAGCGTCGGTCTTCAATCGTCCAGTGCGGGGGTTCGATCCCAGGCGTTGGTGCTCCTGGGATCCCTGCACGTAGAGCTCTCTAGTTGGCGACGTGGGAACCACCCCCCCCTCCAGCAGCTCGCGCCACCACCGATACCGGTGGATCGGGTCGAGGTCTCGTTCGTTTTACCCCCCACCCTGGAAAAACAAAACACATGGGAGCCACCCACCCCTGCAGCAGTGCGCACCGTCACCTGTACTCGAACAGGTCGACGGGAGGCCTCGTCCGGTATTCGAAGGGATCGGTGGGAGACCACCGATCACGGGGTTCGAACCAGCTCCTTCACGGCGCGCGCCAGGTGCGCTACCTCCAGGGCGGCTGCCTTCTGAGATACACTGGCACCCGGGTCACAGAACAAACGCGCCCGCAACCCCCTCCCCCTGTGCTAAGTGTAAGCCTGCAGTAGGGGTGCTCTGCTGGGCCATGAACCGGAACATTGGTGCACGACTCCAGCCACGGTCACACCAACCCCCCCTCGCAAGCCGACACCCCTCTCCCCCCCCACGGGAACAGAGCGGGGCCCCCACAGCCGCACGCCCGCGCCCACAGCGCGGACCCCAACAGCCCACCCAGTGGACGGGCAGTCGGGGGAGGAGGAGCGCAAGACCCCAAACGCCCCACGCAACGGTCGAAGGCACCCCCCCGGGGACGCCCAGCCGCCGCCCCCACAACCCCAAGCCAAGTAGGGGGGAACCGGGACCGGACCGCCCCCCCCCAAGCACGCCAGACGGAGCACGGGACCGGGGCAGGACACGCGGAGGGGCACCGACCACGTGGAACGGCCCTACCAGCGCCCAGTGCCGGGACCACGCGAGATGCGCGCGCCACACCACCCAGCGGGGAGCGGACACCGCGAGAGCGCGAGCGCACACACACGAAAAGGACACGCGGGGACTACCGGAAGGGCAGCCGGACCGAGCGCGCGGAACGCACACACCGCATGGAATGGCGTACCAGCGAGCGAGGGTAAGGGACACCCGGACGGGACGGCCCGCCACACGCAGCGCGGAACACGCGGGGCGGGAAGGGGGAAGAAGGGGAGACACAACACCAGGCACCGGCCCGAACCCCCCCGAACCGGCCGCGAGCGCCGCGCACACACAGACGGGACACTGCACCCGCCAAGGCAGTAGTGGCGCACAGCGCCACGCCCCAACCCCTAGGCTAGGCAGCCTCCGCGCCAGCCCAAGGGGGTCCCACTGGCGACAAGCCAGTAGCACGGGCCCGGCGGCGCCGGCGCCCCGGGCGACCACGCATTAGGGGGGCGACGCAGTGGGTAAGCGCCCGCAGCCACGGCTGCGAATTGATGCACTGACCGGGGAGTGGCGAAACGGGGACGCCAGGGAAGGACGGGGCTCCGAGCTCTGTGAACCCGGGGGACTCCGCCACCAGGCAGGGGGTGCGTCTTGAAGGGCCCCCCACTAGGACCCGGTGGGGAGGATATCACCTGGCCCGACCAGGTGGCCCCCCGGGGCCGAAAGGCGTCTAGTACCCGCAAAATCAAACCTCAAACCTCAAACCACTCGCGCAACTGCCCGCCAATGACAAGCCGCAATCGAAGTCGAAGGCTACCTCCTCGACGGATGCAAATCCTTCAACCTCTCAGTCGTGCCTGAAGGAAGACGGACGTCCGAGTATGCCAACTCGGAGGCGTGGGCCCAGTATTACAACGTGATCTCCAGCCCCGACGACGACGAAGAATGGCCCCAAAGACCCTCGGTCGAACATGAAAAAATGTTCTTGAATGGGAAGCTGCTTGTCCCCGAATCTCGTGCCAAAGGCCTACTGGATGAGTGGCATCAAGAATTGATGCACCCCAGTGCAGCAAGGCAATGGAAAGACATGGAACCAAGGTTCTTGTTTCCTCACGGAGCCCGGGAGCTCCTCAATAAGGTGAAGAGCCACTGCCAAGTGTGTGCCGCCTGCAACCCGGCGAATTACTTGCTAGCCGGTGATCAACAATGGACGCCGATCCCCGATAGACCCATGGAGTCCGTCAGCATGGATGTTTTCTCCATGCCTGAAGTTAAGGTGGGTAAGGACACATATGATTGTGTAGTCATTGTTGTCAACCGCCATTCGGGCTATCTTGTTGCCGTTCCGGCCAAGAAAAAGGGTCTAACAGCCAAAGAAGTCGCCGAGAAGATGATCAAGCACTGGTTGACCATTTACGACATCCCCGCAACGATTTGCAGCGACAACGCCCCGCAGTTCACGGGTGGCTTGTTCAAGGCCATGTGTGCTTACATGGATGTACGGCATGCCACGTCCGTAGCACACCTTAGCCGTTCAAATGGCCGAGCCAAAGTGGCCGGTCGCCAGGTTTTTGAGAGGCTGCGCAAGCTTCACCAGGAGAACCCAAAGAAGAATTGGTTTCGGGAGATGTGGAGAGACATCCAAGCCTACCACGACTTGCCCACACCCTCCGGGCTGTCTCCGCACCAAATTCTCTTCACCAGGGACAGGTTGAGTCGCTCCCTTCCTTGGTATACCACCGGTCTCGCCAAAGATGCCGTGGAGGCATTCAAAGAGGCCGAAGACACCGCCAAACTGGTGAAGGATGCTCTCGAAAAAGAGCATGCTAAGCGGCAGGGTTCGAAAAGACGGCCTATATATATGCGTAACGTATATATACGCGTACTGTATCGCCAGAATACAATACAGTACGCGTCTGCTGGGGGGGCCACCGACTGGCGCCAGACGCGCGTTTCGCCGCAGAGAATGAGGTTAAAAACTAACAAAACGCGAGATTTTTTATGTTTTTGCAGGCTGCCGAAATTTTGCATGCACCAAAATTTTAACTGTTGATCCCCGACATATTGCTTTAAAGTAGTGCTGACATAAAAACCGAGTTGCATATTAAGACATGTTTTTCAGAACCAATAGCACCGCTGTGTCCCCACTGCCATTGCGCATTGTGCGGTATGCTTGTCGTCGTTTGAAAACACTTGCGCGCCGAGAAAGAGCCGTCGCGAACTTTGCGTGCAGAGATGTAGAATGCCACAAACAACATCTGCGTGCAGTGAAGGAAACGCTACGAGCAGCATACAAGAGTCAGAAGGTATCCAAACAAACCACACAAAAGTCAACTGTCTTGCTCAGAACGCCGACGCAGATGAGACAGGTTCTGATGAGTGCGATGAATGGGATGAATGGGACCAGGTGTTTGCAGAGCAATGGCAGAGACACCAGTACGAGTCGTATTGCTGGAGACAACAAAGAGAGAGCCGGCAGCCCATGTCCTACGCTGACTGGTCGCGACTGAAGATGCTATGGGATAGCGAGCAGGAGCTGAAGAACTGGTGGATCACAGAGCAGGAGAAACAGTGCGCCTGAACAGGTTTGAGTTCCTATTCCTCCTCCTCCTCATCTTCGTCAGTCATATGGTCAGGCAACACACAGGGCTCTCTGAAAGCTGGGTCCTTAATCTTTTGCAGTAGCCTCATGTCCTGATAAATATGAACAAGCTTCTCCACCTTGTGGCCATACAGACGGTTCTTACTTTTTGAGTGCACAAAACCAAACATACTCCAGTTACGCTCTGCAGCAGAGGCCACTGTAGGGGTTGAATGTACGCGCAGCGCAATGTCCCTCAGCACTGAATTTTCATAGCAGAAAGCTTGGAACCAATTGAGGCCGCCAAGGGCAAGACTTTCTTTGGTCCAAAGGCGTTCATCTGCGAACTCTCCACACCTCATAAGGAACTGTTGCAGTTGCAGTTTGGCTGTTTGAGCATGCTCCTTGCCACCAAAGGATTCAAAAACCTGAGCAACATCATTCCTGATCTCACTGTCCTTCAGTGGGTCTTCCTCACGAGTCATCAAAGCAGGATTAAGCACATAGAGGGCTGAATGCACAGGGTGTTGCAAGAACTTCCACCTTTCGAGTACAAGACTCTGTGCCTGTTTGTGTTCAGGTTTGGGAAGTCCCTGATGCTCAGCAACGCGCTGTTGGAACAAAAGCATCTCATAGTACACCAGACTATTATAAGTGGACCCTTCTGTGTCAACCTTCCTGATCATACGCGCCAGTGGCTGCAGCAATGTTCGACAACTCGACAACAGCTTCCAGAAGGTTGTGGAAAGGATGATCTCAGCGATGACTTCGGCTTTGGTGCTGTCGCTGGTGGCGTACAACCACTTGGTGTTGGACCAGTCCGGTGAGACAACCGAACTCTGAAGTGGCCCCTTGTTCTTCACCATGAACTTAAGACATGGGTAATTGGTTGCGAACCATGTGTCGCCAGGCAGTGGAGGCTCCGTCATATCCTGCTGTGCATCCTTTTCCTTGTGTTTCTTCTGCTCGTCCTTCAGAATCCCAGAGGCTCTGAATCTGTTTCGGAAAAAACTGAGAACTGTCCGGCACTTGGTGATGACATCTTTAACAGTGGGGAGTGCACAGAGATCCTTGAACAGCAGATTGTAGCCATGAATGGTACATCCAATCTTTGTCAAAAAATGATCAACCTCAAATTTCTCAGACTGCTCCAACACGTTCAGGGCAGCCTGCATCACAGCTGCATTATCTGCCACCACTGTTGAGGTGGGGCAGGGCACCTGCAACTGACAAACCACCTCCAAAGCATCGTGAATGCCCTGTGCAATGTGGTCTGCATTTTTCACTTGTTTGCCAGGGTAGTCTGCCTTCACAAAAACTGAGCCACGGCGCCCAATCAGATTGTAATTGATGACAGATTGCCTGCGGATATTCGAGTACCCATCTGTTGCCAACCCTGTGTGATGATCTGCAGCAAACAAAGGGCCAATCTTTTTTGAAATGTTGTCGTAAACTGTGTCCAGCAAACCATCAGCAAGCTTGTGCCTGTGGGGGGGAAACAACTGAGAACCTGGTAGACCAGCCTTCACACATTTGATCAGTTTGTCAATGTAGCGACGCAGCATCACATCTTCAGAGATATGAAATGGTATACCAGCGTGGTACATGAACTCAGCAAAGGAAACATTAAGCTCTGTCTTCAGATTTTCCTGCAAGTTGTCTAGTGTTGCCTGCTTCTTTGGAGCTGGTTCTGCAGCGGCATCAGGATTTTATTGGCTCAGGAAAATCCTCTTTTTGTTTTGTTGATGTTCTTTTTGCTTCAGCTTTTCCTCAGCCTCCTTCAACAGTTTCTCTTTGACATCCTTCGGCACAGTGGGGCAGGCAGCAACACCATGTCCCTTTTCCCCAGACAAATGGGCACGAGCTCTTGCAGGTCCTTGCCAGCCCTTGCCCAAATAACCACAATATTTGCAGTTGTAGTCCTGTCCAGTTTTACTTGCTTTTGTAGCAAGGTTAAGTGTGAAATGCTGCTCAAGCAGGCCAGTGCCACGTGGTGCCATTTTTAAAATCTCCAAAAATTCAGGAGGAGAATAACATCTCAGGGGTGTCTAGAAAACCCGCCCGGACCTCCCCTGGTGGCATGCCACCTACAGGTGAGTTTGCTAAGCCATCGAGTGTGGACAGCAGTCTGGATCTGGGTGGCCTGGCCCTGAGGATGTGGATGTGAAATGTTTGTTTTTGGTGCTGTGTGATAGGACACATCACTGATGACGTCATGCGTGATGACATCATCAGTGATGTCACGGATGACATCATCATTGACATCACTGATGATGTCATCAACCAGGTTAAACAAATATAGAACACAAGGTATCCAGAAAAAAAACAAGAAATTAAGACAAAAAATTATTTTTGCAAACAATTGCAGGTTGTACACTAAAACAGAATAGCTGCAAATTCTAGGAACATAACTTCTGTGAACAAACAGTAGTTTGTCAGGAAAATTTGGGATACAATACATTACATTACAGTACTGTATCGGAACGATACAATACATTACACTTACTGTATTGTACCAACCCTGCTAAGTGGCAAGACAAGGCACCCATGAAAGTGCTGCCCTGGGTCGTTGTGGGTGCCGGAGGGCTCGGGGCCGGCAAGACCAGTGGGGCAGGCACGCGAGGAGTCTCCCTGGATGTTGTTATTGGGGGTAGAACCGGACACTCGGACACCAACGGAGGCGAGAGCAGCGACAACAGAAGCAAGGTCCATGCTGATTGTGGTCCGGCAGTAAATCCCAGTCTATGAAGAAAATTGAGGGGAATTATTCTAAATACATCTGAGTGTCCAAAACTGTCTGAAAAGATTTAAATAATCCATTTATGTAAAAAGGTTTGGCCGATCTGGCCCGCGAGCGCGCGTCAGCGGCAAATGGCGATTCCAGCTAAAATAGCGGAACGCGGCGGATTTACGGGAAATGGACCGCGGAATCAAATCCGGCATATCAGAAATATATAGGAAATATCCTGTGACTGAGCTGCGAGGCGGCAATTCCGCCGAAGCAAAGAAAATGACCAAAATGTAGCCAATCTGGGCAGAATGTCTGAAAATCTGAGCAGATGGGGCTAGCCGCACTTACACTCCCCCTCCAAAAACACACTGGGGTGTGTCGCTACGTCAACGAAGAACGTAGTGCGGGTAAGTCCCAGAAAAACATAGAAATGTAGCCCTGATGGGGCGAAATCTGCTTGATCTGACCTGATTTGGGCTGAATTGGCACTGAATCAGGCTGGATGAACCTGAAATGAGACAGAATGAGAAGTGACGAACAGTCCTCCGTGCAGTAAAACATTTGGTCAAGGGCTAAAAAGCATGTAAACGTATCAAGAATCAATACCAAACCATGCATTGGTTGAGAATGAGGTAGATTATTGGTGGATTGAGTGGGGGGATCAAGAATTGGAGTGACATCTCAGCGCTCTGGCACAGTTTCGCTGTCGCGGGCACGCTACGGTGTCCTCGCCGAACTCTACATCGTGTTATCCCGCTTTTGTCGTTCTGAACAGTGCAGCATGTGGCTCAGATTTTGCGCATCTGGTGGATGATCACAAAATTCAACAAAATTGAGAGTCAAATTGAGCAGAGATTAAGGGGATGAGACAATCACAGAGAGGGCAAACAAATACACATGTAGTCTACAGACCCTAAGTGAACCACAGAAGGTAAAGATGTCTTTCCGTTCACTTAGATCTAAACAGATCTTCGAGAAATGATGGGAGATGACAAGGAAATCAATCTAAATTGTCCTAACATGAGGCAAATTCATGAGATGGAGGTGAAATGCAGCGGAATGTCTACAACTGAAACTACTAACACTTTCGTTTAGACTAAAGTTGATATATATTGTCGTTTATTCAGCTCAATTGTGCTTTCCGGCACATTGGTTCGCGAGCATCCAACAGATTCATTGAAAATGTGGATCATGTGATGACGCATCATGATGGGACATGATAGCCCTGGATCCTTGGCATGTAACGCGCCGAAGGTTCTCTGAAGGCGCTTTACTGACAGTATATAACTGAGAGACACCGAATTTACAGTGGCGGTGGTGTCAATCGACTTGGACAAGGCCAATCTTTCGATGAAGTCCCACAAGACACTTGGATTCACCATTTTCGACAGTTTCAGGTCGGATTGAGCTCACATTGGCGTGTGCCAAAAATACAACGAAGCTTACGGACTTCAGAGGTTGCTGTTAGAAGTCCCTAGAGCTCCTAGATGAAGATTGTCTGAACAATTGACGTCTGGGTTTCGTACAACAGTGACAAAATGATGGACAAACCTGAGAAATTCAAGGTAAATCTGAGGATCCTGGATCTGAATCTGGACTTTGGCGTTAGCATCACAGCAAATGAAGATACGATCTGAGTTCCTGGCGTCGCATCTGGTGCAGCCAGTACTACAGGGGATACCTGTAGGGGTGAATGTCGCTGGCCAGCGTTTTGATTATGTACATTTGCTTCCATCTGCACGAGTAGCCAAATTCCAAAGATGCACAGACCAACAGAGACAAGATTACCCCGAATCTGCCTGAATTAAGCCTGAGTTTGGTTTTTTCTGAACACGGCAGCACACTCCGTCAGCGTATCTACGGCTTGTCTGCCGAACGGAGACCAAAGAAAAGTTGATTGACGTCAAATTATCAAACATTCGCAGTTCTCCACATCATGACATAAACAGAAAGAATGAACAGTGGATTGAGCAGAATGTGGTAGGATGGCTTCCTCAATTCGGCCAAGCACGAATACATGTGACCACCAACCTGTCTGGCCTGGCCCTCGTACGGCTTGGGCGCTGCAAATCAGCGGCCGAACTCGAAGCTTGGTCCTCATTTGGCTCCTGGGCTGGCCTGACCGCAGGAGGGGGGATCGACGGATCAGCCCTTGAATGTGGCTGCTGAGGGCCGTAAAAGGCTGGATCTCGATTCACCACAGGTCGTTTTCCGTCGCTCTCCACTTGTCTGTCTGGTTTCGACAGACAGTCTGTCAGGAGTACTCCAATTTCGGGGTGCTTCTTGAGGAAGTCGATGAACCCCTTGGTGTACCCATGGACAAAAGATTGGGCTGGTTCCCAGTTGTTGTGACTGGAATCAAAGCCCCTCCACTCACACAGAAATTCCCATTCGCCCTTGGCGTCACGTCTTGCTTCAACAATCCTCTTGAGTTCGTACTTCCCCCCTTCGATGACCCGATCAGACAAGTGTTTCGCAGTCCAAAAAAGGGGTTTAACTCGATCCTTGGGGGAGGGGATCTCTCTCTTGAGGCGATCGCCCGAAACGTCAATTTCCCTGCTGACATCCACACGAATCCTCCACCTGTTCTCCCCAAGACGCGCTGTAACAGCAAATGGCCCCTCCCACAAGGGAAGAAGCTTATCATCTCCGTCCAGGGTGGTTTCGGATTTTCGAAGCCAAACTCGATCATCGACTTCAAAATTGTGGGGGTTTTTTCGGCCTTGATTCTGAACCCAAAGCCAGTCAGCTTGATGCTTCTCGATTAATTTCGACACAGATTTATCTGCTCGTTGGACTTCGTCCAAAAACAGCGAAGCATCCTTACAGGGGCGAGGATTATTCAACGGCATGTTCCACCAACACTTCTTTCGTCCAAAGACAATTTCATTTGGAGAAAGGCCATGATACAAAGGCGTGTTGTGGTAACGGCGAAGCAATGCGAAGAGAACTTCCATCCAATGGAAATCCTTTTCACTCGCAAGCTCCTTACGAAGCATATTAATAATTGAGCGGCCGGCTCTTTCGCCAGGCAGCGCTCGATGCGAGTGGATTTCACATCGGAGGTGGTGGATTCCAAGGCGAGCACACAATTCTCTCCACCATTCGGAGGTGTACTCTTTGCCTGAATCCGTCACCACCTCGGATGGGACGTCCCAACCTCCCATCCAGGTCTGCGCGCACCATTTGGCGGCAGCCTTGCCAGTCATCGACTCAATGTTGCAAGGCAACACTTGAATGTAGCCGGAATGACGGCACTGAATGAGGAGCACACCATTGACTTTTTTATTAGTCCAATGGCACTCTTCGTCATCGAGTTCACCGAGATAGAAGAAATCACTGGTGACTCTGTTAAAGAGGCGCTCCGGAATAGGATGAGGCCTCAGATGGCCGTGCTTCTTCGCGCTGGGGGGCGTCGAGACAGCACATTGGGCACATCCGGCGGCTACTTTCATGCAATGAGTGTAGAGCCTCGATCCAAACAACCTATGCTTAATCATCGACCACAGTCGACGGCCATGTGCGTGGGGGGACTCCCATTTGTGCCACCAGTTTAACACTCGGGGGGCTAGGGCGTCTGGCACACACAATTTACCCTCCATCCACAGCTTCCCCCCATCCAACGAGTACTCAGCAAAAATCCCATCCCTGTGAGCATCTTTGGATTTGAGATTTCCAAAGACCTCTTTAAACATGGGATCCTGCAGGTAATCGGACGTCCAGTCACGGATGATCAGGGAATCCTTCGGCAGGGGTGGAGTTTTGGCCGGATCTCGACGCTTAATGCCCTGGATCAACCGAAATCGACTTACTTGTCGGGTATAGTCAAACCGTTTCACACTCCCTGAGGAGGGATCGGTGACTTTTTCCACGACTTTCAGTGTTTTGGTGCAGATCTCATGAGCATGCGCCGGATCTGTGATGGCCGTGATGTCGTGACACGGCAATGCGTGCTGTTTAACAGCGCACTGCATGCATGCACGTCGAATGAGTTTCTTTTCTTCCTGATCCCATTCGATGATTACATGGCGGTCCTGCTCCGTACCATGGATGTTGGTACTTTGCAGCCCCTCTGAGGCGGGGTAAGCCCATCGGCTCAGAGCATCCGCTACCGTGTTGTGTTTTCCAGGCAAATACGACACATGGAGGTCAAACAGACTGAGAAATTCGTGCCATCTGGCCCGTCGGCCAGCTGGGCTCGCGACAGTATCAATGTGTTCGGTGGCCCAATACTCCAGAGATCGATGATCCGTCAGGACCTCGACTCGATTGGTGCCAACCCACGATTGGTACTTTTTTAAAGCACAGATGATGGCGTAGGTTTCTTGCTCACGCGGCGACCATTGCATTTGGCGTGGGGCTAGCTTCCGAGACCAAAATGCAAGAGGGTAATGATCGCCGGTGGCTTCATCAACCTGTTCCAGGACAGCTCCGATCGCGTACCTAGAAGCGTCGGTTCTAATGTAGAAGGGTCGGTCAAATTGGGGCACATGCAACGTGGCGACTTCACAGAGGGCCGCCTTCAAGTGATGGAAGGCCTCCTCGCACTCGTCAGTCCACTTGACACGAACCTTTGAACCTGCCTTGCCCGCATCTCTCCCTACCTTCAATAATTCAGTGAGGGGGGCAGCAAATTTGGCATAATTCGGCACAAAAGTGTGGTAAAAATTGCAACAACCCAGGAATCCTCTCAACTCCGTGATCGTCTCAGGGCGCTTCCACTTCTGAATAGCGACAAGCTTCCCTGGACTGGGTCGTCGGGTGCCATTCTCTAGGAGAGAACCACAAAATTCGACTAATTTTAAAAATAATTTTCCCTTCTTTGGCCCACAAACCAGCTGATTAGCGTCAAGAATATCCAAAACTTGGTTCAGCTGCTTCTCATGTAGGGCCACCAGCTCGGCTTCGGTCAGTCCCTCCCCTTCCGTCGCGATGATTATGTCATCTATGTACACACTCACGAAGGCACGAAGCTCAGGATGGGTTGTGAACAGCACATCCTCCATCATTCTTTGAAAAAATGAGGGGGCGTTCTTCAGCCCCATGGGCATGACGGTCCATTGGACTGGGCCACATGGCGTGCACATACAGGTGAGAGGTCGGCTGTCCTTCCTCAACGGCATTTGGTGAAAGCCGTGACGGAGATCCAGCACAGAGAACAAACGACCTCTTGCCCTCTTAGCGATTTCCTCCTCAATGAGGGGCAGGGGGTGCGAATCCGCCTTGGTTTCGGCGTTGAGATTGCGAAAATCAACAACCATTCGCCAACCATCAATGGTGTTTTGGTCTGCAGGCGGTGGCTTCGGGACTGTGAAGGGTGAACAGCACCATTCGCTGGTCATACAACCCTCAAGCCAACCAAATTCCCTGAGATTTCTCTCGATGATTTTTCTGAGGATCTCATGTTTATGTCCATGATTTTCATAAGGGCGCTGTTTCTTCGCCTTGTACCCTTCACGAAGCTCGATGAAGGCTTCACCGAACTGTCCACGGACAGGGGGATCTTTGATCAACTTTCCTGAAAGGGTTGTGTCCTTCCGTTCCTCAAAAATCTTTTCTCTTGACTTGGAACACAATTCAGTGTCCACCTGATCGCCAGGAATTACTGTCGAAAAAACTTTGGCGACTTCTTCGGCTTTGGCAGGAAGAATCTTCTTACGGATGTCCCTAAACAGGTCCGTATCCACTGCCTCTTGAAGATAGGTGGGTCGTGTGTCGAAATCCCAGAGATTTTCTTCGTGATCCAGCTCCTCGAAAGGATCCATGAAAGCTTCCACAGGGGGTTTTTCATAAAAAACTCTGAATTTGCGGCGCGATTGGAGATTTTTCCTCGCCCGTGCACTGAAGATTCTTTTCGATGTCGACCGTATTGGGGAAGAGGGAGACGAGGCGGATCCATTGGACGTTGAATTACCTTGGGTATCTGACGGACAAAAATCAGAAAAAATAGATTCATCATCAGTACCACGCTCAACCTCAGATTCAGACCCAACACAGGAATCTGTACTAGAATCAGCAGAATTAGAGTCAGAAAGCTTTCCATCCACCAGGAATGCAAGCGAACTCCAGGACCGCTGTGGCAGGGGACCTGTGTCGTCCCTGGCATACAGCTTAATCTTCCTGGGAAGTTCGATGTAATCTACACAAATGTCTTGTAATTCCTGAAACCAAGGCTTGTCGTCCCACAAGGGCACAACTAAAATTGCCTGGGTTTTATCTTGCTTGATTTTGTGGATGACCTGCTGGATTAAGTGAAACGGAGGATTAATCCACAACTTCTTGTCCCATTTGTGGGTCCAAGCGTCGCTGAAGTGCTTGTCAAAGCGCTTGTTCATACGGTTAGCAAAGGCATCATACTGGGGCCAAAAGGAATGATGTTCATGAAAGTATTCACAAATTGCATCGCGCCATTTGTCGACAACTCTGTAGGATGAAGAGTGCCAGCGCGAAGGGCGTCGTGGCTGGGAGTCCCTACGAATACATTCTAACTCTTGGGAGTAATCGGCACTCCCATTCACCTCTGCAATGGTGACATCTTCACCAAATTTTGGTGTCACCTTTTGCTTCAAAAATTCTTCTGCACTTTTAAACCCTGCGTGCAAAAAACGAAATTCAGGACGCTCCAAAGGACCTGACTCCAGCAAAAAACAACGACGATGACCTACGGGCGCTACCCTGTTCTTGCGAAGCCAAGGATGGCCCAAATAAAGGTCATACTTTATGTCAGCACGATAGAAGTAGTCATCCTTAAGGACAACTTCTTCCACGTTTTGCTCTTCCCAAAGGTCTTGAGCGACCAAATGAGTTGATATATAACAACCGCGTTGCCCACCTGCGAGAGAATGTCCAGAAACTCCCTCGAGGGTAACAGGATGAGGCGACTCAAACACGCAGTCGTCGGGTAAGAATGAGTTGGATTGGAGATTTACCTCTGATCCATTGTCACACAAACAAGTGGCGAGGTGGAAATTTCCCTTGCAATCAGAGACCCACAGCTTTGTGACGAACTGACGAGCCCTGTGCTTGGACTGTACACCAACCTCGTCCACTACAACAGAAGGATCCGTTGCCGGATCCAGGGGAGAGGAGACAAGCGACCCTACATCAAGTAATGGTCGATCAGGAATTTGGGGATCATGCCTGAAATCGCCTGGGGAGGGGCGATTTTCGTGGCTCCCCTAGGCGTTCTGACCTCCAGCGGCTGCGTTAACATTGTGAACACAGCCTGATTCGTCGATCCACTCATCTTGGAACGGATCATCCGCTGGATTCAGGGCATTTTCGACATAATCTCGATCCGCATCGGACACCTGATCTGCACCTGAGACCTGATCCACACGATGATTGCCCTTTCCACGTCCACGGCCACGGCCGCCGGATGATGGGCCACCACCGTCGCCACGCCCTCTGCCCTTACCAGAGAAAGGGGTTCCTGAAGGATTTCCCTTACCTTTACCCTGTGATCCTGGAGCATTTCCTTTGTTTGTACCGGATTGAGGGGTTTGGCCTGGATTTCGATTTCCGCCTCCGGCGTTGCCATTAGGACTTGTCTGGCCGTTTGGCTGCCCACCGGAGCCGGATGGAGTCCGATTTCCTTTCCCTTGGGACCCACCAGGGCCTCCGGTATTTTTGTTTCCACCGGAGGGGGTCGGATTACCCTTTCCCCCCTTAGCACCATGCACCTGTCTGTCATTCCTGTCTGAATTCTGCGAATTACTGACATTTTCACCAATCACCTTGTGATCGTAAGCAGACCATCGGTGATTAGCAGTAGAATGCGTCTTAGCTCGGTTCGTAGAACCTAAAAGAAGGCAGATGCTACAATGATCCTGAACATTCCGGGTGTCATTCACCTTTTTGTTGCCCTTTTGGGCCCCTTTTTGGGTGTTTTGCTGGGTATTCTTGTTTCCCCCAAGACCCTCATGGAAATTTTGATTGGCGGCGTCAGCGAGCCTCTCAACCTCTTCCCACAGTTCCTGCGGGGTGAACGAAAACACACAGTTCCTGGCCTTCAGGCGATTGCCATGGAAGCTTACTCCCCTGTTGAGGACTTGGACAAACAAGTCCCGATCCTCGTGTTCATTAAACTTGATTTTCCACGTGTTTTCAGTGAATTTCACCTTGGTAAACGACGTGGGGGAGCACTTTTGAAGTGCCTCCCTGACTGTAAACCGGTTGGCCGAGGCGTCGAAGCCATCGACTTCCGCCCACCAGGTCTTGACCTTTTCTTCGGACTGTCTATTCCGAAGGGTGGCGGCGGTTTCTGAGGGGATCTTGTCAAAAATCAGATTTTTCAGCTCGGCACTAGAAAATTTTTCGCCTGAATGTTCAGATTCTTCTACGAGATTCCAGAAGCGCTGTCTCTTGTCTTGCACTTCGTGCAAGATCAATCGCGAGAACGAAGGAAAATTCTTCAACATCTCGTGGTAATGGTCCTCTGGCAGCCGGGATCCACGTACCTCCAATTGTTCCCACACCTCATCAAAGGTAAGGGGGGAACTTGAATCCTCACGATCACTCCAGGTCCTGAGCCAAGTATTGGCCGGCGCTCCCTCAAGGCAGTCCAAGAGCGCCATCAGGAACTGATCATCCTGGAGTTTTTGAGTCTTAACCCACAATTTAAATTCCCGTTGGAACTGAGGCCAACGTCTGGGGTTCCCATTATACTTCGGTTGCTTGGCAACCTGACGTAGTCGCAATGAAGTGGGATTTAGAAGTGAATCCAGCCCAACACCGGCCGTAATGGCAGACACCTTGGCGGCATCATTAGCCACACCAGCTCCGGCGAGGGTCTGGGCGAGCAACATCTGGGCTATTGCATTGGAATCAACAGCAGGAAGGGTAGTACGGGAGGCAGTTCGTTTGGCATTCTGAGCCTCATTCCTAGCCTTCACCGATCTGCTCTGAGATCGAGAGATTGTAACCCTTTCCTTTAGCTTAGTCCTGCTGATCCTTGCGTCGGTGGTCTTAGAGTCCACCGAAGGAGCAATCGAAAAAATTTCTGTCGCCTCCTCCGACGGTTCTGTTGTTTGTTCCACCGATGATGCGCCCTCAGACCTCATGTGGGTCTTGAAAAGATCTTTAATTCCCAGCGTCTGAATGATGAGTTGCATTTGATCTTTGAGCAATTGGAGCTCAGTATCTCGCTGTAATCTGCAAGAGCAGTCGGCAGGACAGTACATACCGTGTCCTGAAGGGCCTGAGCAGGCTGTCGGACCGCTAATCTCAGTGGTTCGCAGCCAGGAGTCCACTTGGGGAGCTCCTTCAGTCCTAATTTCCAGGCTTGCCTGCCTAGCTGCCTCCAAAATTCCTTCCTCAACCGCGGCGGCTAGATCGTCGCGGATGGAAACAGAGGGATGAGGGGCGGAGGGCCCGGCAACAGGTGCCTTGGTCTTCTCCTTCGGGAAGGGGCTTGCCTCCCAGATCTGCAAAAAAATGGCAAAAGATTCATCTTCTTGAGAACACCACCACATCCTGGTATTAATTTCTTCTTGAAGGAGGAAAAATATTCGAATAAAAAATCAGAGGCGATTCTTTCTTGTCCTATCAGCTTAGACGTGGCTAACAGACAAAGGGCCTCAAGCGCCTCAAGGTTACGGGTCACTTCGGAAGACAAATGGTTGTCCCATTGTGCCCATGAGGCTGGTCGATTATAGGTAGGTACCTCACCTGGACCACCCATCTCAATGTCGTCAATGTCGGCGTCGATGGTCTCAAAATGTGGACATTGGTAAGGAGTATTAGTACCTGCCAGGTCCGTAAGCTCCACCGGAGCGTTGCCATTAGCGTAGGCTGGGAGATTCCAGCTACTTGATGGCCAATTTTGACTGGGATCTTGATTGTAATCTGGGCCTCGGCAGCTGCTGATTTGTGCCCTTCTTGGGCAATTTGGGCTTGCGCAAGGCAGTCCTCTCAAGGCCTCGTTCGCACAGCACCACGGCAGCGTAATCGTTACGTCTCCGGAGGTTGCGGAGTCTACGGGGCCGTACTGGGGAGCTAGCTGTGGTTGGGACACCAAAGGAACAACATTCAGGTAGCCTCTGCTACCATGAAAGTGCTGCCCTGGGTCGTTGTGGGTGCCGGAGGGCTCGGGGCCGGCAAGACCAGTGGGGCAGGCACGCGAGGAGTCTCCCTGGATGTTGTTATTGGGGGTAGAACCGGACACTCGGACACCAACGGAGGCGAGAGCAGCGACAACAGAAGCAAGGTCCATGCTGATTGTGGTCCGGCAGTAAATCCCAGTCTATGAAGAAAATTGAGGGGAATTATTCTAAATACATCTGAGTGTCCAAAACTGTCTGAAAGAATTTAAATAATCCATTTATGTAAAAAGGTTTGGCCGATCTGGCCCGCGAGCGCGCGTCAGCGGCAAATGGCGATTCCAGCTAGAATAGCGGAACGCGGCGGATTTACGGGAAATGGACCGCGGAATCAAATCCGGCATATCAGAAATATATAGGAAATATCCTGTGACTGAGCTGCGAGGCGGCAATTCCGCCGAAGCAAAGAAAATGACCAAAATGTAGCCAATCTGGGCAGAATGTCTGAAAATCTGAGCAGATGGGGCTAGCCGCACTTACAACCCAAGGGCCCTGTCACCTCTATCAAGGTTGAAGGCCATGTCTGGGTTGAAAGACCCCGGCCGCTGGGCACTCATCGGACGAAGACTTGGTATACCCCTGGTAAGATTGCCAAGAGTGTTGGTCCGAGCACCTTTCTCGTCCAAACGGGTCCCTTCCAATTCAAAACCCGGCACGAGACTCAATTGAAAGACCGTGTTCCAGATATCACGGGGAAGCACGTGGACTTCCAGTACACCCAACATGAGGACGACTCCGACGAGGATGAATACCTTGAGAAGGACGACTATGTCGTTGACAAGGTTTTGAGCCACCGGCCAAAGCCCGCCGTCCCGGATGGAATTGAGTTCAAGGTGAAGTTGAAAGGATACGGGAAGTCTCATGACTCCTGGGTTCCTCCCTCATCATTTGTGCCCAGCATCAACAAAGTGTGGCAAGCCTATCTCGGTCAAAAAGGCGTCGACATTTCCGCCCAGGACTTGATGGCTGCCATCATCGGGGCTGAGGACGACATCTTGTCCCTCACTGATCCCTTCCTGGATGCATGCTGTATTATGGGTGGCTGATCACCCCCTTGTCCAGTGTTCTACATCATATTCTTACCTTTTACGATTGGACTTGATTTACTGGTACTTTGCAATTGTTTCTTTGCATGAAACAACTTTTTTTTGACGTCATACCTTTGAACAATGCCTTTGTGTTTGTATTTTACGGACTTTACCACATGCACGGGCGCAAGCCATACATCATATACATTCAGGTCCCCCGGATTCATACTTGGGTAATTGTGGCCCATACGACGTTGCGCAACGGGTGTTGTTGCCATCAGCACTGCGAATGAGTGAGTGTGTGTGATCAACTCATGGCACTTGTTGAATTGTCACTTTATTTGCGTTTCTAAGCTTCTCCACTTGTTTGACTCACTCCTTCCCCCTGAATTGTGCTGTCTTTTGTTGCGTTGTCCTACATTTGAGCCTTACCCTAACCATGGAGTAGGTTTGAGACTTACTACTCCTCTTAACCCATGACAAAAAAAAAAAAAGAACATGTGTGTGCTCAGTTCATATTAATTAATTTTGGTATGAATTTCGGTGGTTCAAGACTTCTAGAATTTAGGAGGTTTTGCTCCCTCTTCTCGTTGACAGGACGCACTTGTATGCCTCTTGACCTGAATTTTGATGTTCGAATGCCTTCCTTTGCTGCAGGGATGTCTTTACTCATGCACCAAGCCTCCAAGGTACCCCCTCAACCCAAATTCCTTGACATGAGACGAGATTATGGAACCGAGGTCAGTCTTGGGCCGTGTGTGCTACCAGCGTGCGCGGTCGGTCGCCGCTTTCTCAGTGGACTCCAACAAACTACTGCATGTCAAGACCCGTGAATTTTTTTGGTGGAGCATGGGGTATCTACATCCGCAGAAGCGACACCTCCGCTATATGAGATCGTTCGTAGACTACTTGGTTGCAATTCGAGAGTCTGCGGGGGATATGAAGTTGCGTCAATTTTGTTTTCCTTCCCTCAACCCCACTGTCTGTTGGCTTGTTCCTTGAACTTTTGAGGTCACCTAACCCTATTTTGAGGTTGCCGGACGCAGCCACGGCATCCGTTTGTGGTAATTCATTCAAAAAATAACATTTCTATTTTTAGGTCACCACGTTCTATTTATAGAACATTTGTGCTATTTTTAGCAGCCAATTTCTATATTTGGAACGCCACCCTACCGCCCCCGTTTCGCGATTCCTCGACGTCCTTAAGCACCTAGAAAATCCGCTGAACGCACTGGTGAGGTTGGTTTCCCTCCAGGTCCCCTCCATTTCAAGATCCCAGTTTTAGGGTTGTTGCTAAAAATAGTAGCAATTCTCGAAAATTTCTCTGGTCCGCCATTTTAACATGTCGTGGAGTTGGATAAATACGTGGATACCCACAGCCATTTGATAGCAGTGCCTGGTCCAACGGTGCCAGCCGTTTCCCTCCTGCTCTCGCCTGGGCCAAATCGGCTGGAAATATGCTGAAAAAAAAATTCCGGGGTCGAAAAAAAAAAATTTCCGTTTTTCATTTTCTCGGCATTGGGTACCATATTTGGAGGGTCGCGGATTCAGTGGTGATGATGGTTCGCCTCAACGAAGCGATATGTTCCAGACTTTTAGGTTTTTCTGCTGTGGTCATGTTTGGGCGTCCTGACCAAGTTGGGCATGGTACACGCTCCCAAGGATCAACAAGGAGCGAGCATACCCCTTCACGTATCCCTGGACCGTGGATATGCTCTAGGGAGGGGGGTGACGCGTATCCCATGCCCTCCCTCCTGAATGGCTTTGTGTTTCATGGTATTTAACCCGATCTGCTTCCTGGTTTTATGCCGTGTGCCACTGTGCAGCCAATCAGCCGACAGTTTCTGTTTGTATTAATTTCATGCAATTTCGGGCATAGAATTTCAAGAATTTTTTTATGGAATTGCTTCTTAGTCAACAGGATAGATATTAATGCCCTCCAGAAATTCAGTCGAGGCCAGTCCGCGCGCGCCTGCTCGCCTGTTGCTCCTGTTGTGTGCGCGTGCTCCCTGCTGCTCGGCCTGTGCTTTAATGCGGGCCGAGCGACTGAAAACTCTTCTGAACGGGTGCTAATAGTGTTAGCTCTATCCTGTTACCAAAATGGATACCGATCGGAAGCTAGGGCGACTCCAGTGGAAGATAGAAGGCCCGGGGTTGAGGATCTGGCTAAACCCTGGTGTGGTTCGATCTGCCCACACCGGCTGTCGGTCACCGACTGGTACACGTCAATGGGCGCATCTGCTTCGGCAGTGCCACGCCTACGTGTATGGGGGATCACAAGTCCCTGGAAGCTGGAGGAGTCCTAGTGGAAGAGGAGTGGAAGTGGAAGTGGCTGAGGTAGACGCACCGGAACAGAAGAAAGTACGTCGTTCGTTGCTCCGCAATCCGCAAGTGAACTCTTCTTTTTCTCCTTGTGCTTTGGTTTGTCACTTTGCCACGTCCCTCCGTTGAGTTCCTCATCCAACTTATGTATCCTATGTTGCAACGGACATTATCTTCTTTGAATACTCAAAAGTGTATGAATCTTTGAACTCACTGTCTTGTACATTAGCTCCATTCATGCCTTGTGTTCATTACAGGACAGTCAACAAGCATGCTTGAGTGTTGAACAATTGTCTCTTTTGATGATACAATATATTTGGTTGCATGGTCACATGCATTCATTTTATTCATTCAAGTGACCTTTGCAAGTGTGGTGCTAGAGTGCTTGGTCAGGTTCACTTCCACATATAACGTGTTGGTTCATTGCTTGTTTGTTGATTAAGATCATTGAGTCGCGATTGCTTTCTTCCTGGATCTTGTGCCTATTGCCTCTAAGGAGATTGCCCAAGTTTTTTGCTACTCTAGATGAGGAGGTAATTTTGTGAAGTGCTTTGAGGTGAATGTTTTGGAGCATCTTTTGCACTTTGTGTCCATTTGCTTGCCGTATCTCCCTAACCGCATGCCTTTCCAAGAAGTAGGTCGATCCTTTGCAATCAGGTTGAGCCATGTGAGAGTGTAGACTAATGGTTTACCTTCGGTCCAACATGTCAATGGTATCTTCTCGTGGAAGCAGGTTGGAGATGTGGTCCGCCCAAGGCGTAGTCAGATTCTTGGTTCTTTTGACCCTTGCCGTGTGGTTGACCAAGCGCCCACCTTTCCCTAAGAGTCGAGGTCAGGTCTCCAACTCAGGTGAACTTGGGACCCTCCCTCTCCATGTGTGGTGCAAGGCAATCGGCTCTCTTCTTCCAAGTGGTTAGGCAGCCTCCTCTCCTCTTGGGATAGGGACCCTTCCCTCTCCTCTTGGGAAAGGGACACTCTCTTCTTAGGATAGGGATACTCTCCTCTCCTCTTGGGATAGGGACATTCTACTCCCCCCAGGGATAGGGATTCTCCTCTCCACCTGGGATAGGGACATTATCCTCTCCCCATCGGATAGATACTCTCTTCTCTCCTTGGGACAGGGACTCCATGTATGTGCTCTCATTGGACCCGGGATATCTATCTTTGTGCACCCACTCTGCGGGCCGGGTCTAGGTCTCTACATGTGACCCGGGGCATTTGCTTATCCATTTCTCTTACCCAATCTCTCTCTAAGTGCATGCGTGCTCTCATGGGTCATGGTTAGGCGAAATCCTCTTTCCATACACGTGCTCTCCTGGATTGGGTTATGGGAAGGTCGAGCTCTTCAGGGCATGGATTGGTGAAGGTCTCTCCTATGGCAATATATATGTGCTCTCTTGAGGCGGGACTCCCTTTCTTCGGGATAGGACAATCTCCCCATGGATATACTCTCGCGGTTGTTCGAGTATACATTCTCTTGGGATTTGGTTGGGGAATGGAGGTGCCATGGGATGAGGTTGGGAGGTATTGGGGAACCAGGTCCGTGTAGGACTAGGGAGGAAACCCCGGAAGATCTCTTGGTTGTTGATCCATTGTTTTGGGATGCTTTTGTGTGAGCAAGTATAATCTTTCCCTCTCCGTCCATCCATTGAGCACGTGGGATTCCAGGTCTCCGGAGGGTATGAGATCAATTAATTTTTGACGTCAAGTTCTCCATGGTTGCATGTATATGCTCGCCGGTGAGTGCATCTCATGTCTTGCGATTGCTTTGCCATTGACCTCAAGGGTTGATGAATCGTGTGAGGTTATTTCTCCTTTGCCATGTTCCATGACGATGACCATGACCTTCAAGACCATTGAGAGGTTGAGCATTATCCTTTTAGCTAATTATCGCTGACTGCTTTGTGTGTCATTGGATTTCGGTGTACATACTTTTGTCCTCTTTTATGTTAGGCGGCAAAGGTTGTACGTTTGTTTGTGTATTGCTGGCAAGCGGTCAAGATGTGGATTCATATTAATTGTCAATGCTTTGATTTTGTTCAGGCGCGTGCCTAGGGAAGGACCACCCCCTAGGACACTTGCCAGCACCCTCAGGGCGGCGATCTTCGTGACCCCAATAGCGATGCGCACGATGTTCATGACACCCGCACGGACACGGCGCAAGTGAGAGTGACGGCCGTCCAAGTTCATCTTGTCTCCAAAGTAGGAGTAAATGGTGGTCATGGTGCCGTACTCGATGCCTTAGTTCTCCACATCGAAGACTTCGTTGTCGGTGGGGTAATGGAGAACAAGACCACACAAAGGCAAACAAAATAAGCAAAGACACAATGGAACGAAAATTTACGGCATAAAATTTCGCAAAATTATTTAACTCTCTAGGGGCAACCAAGACACAAGCATACAAAACTCCTTGGGGCTTGGGGACCCCGGGGCAAGTCACCAAGGTGCCCGGGTGAGTCTCCGGTACTTGGCAACTCTTGGCTATGACAAGGAAGTTGTGGGGTAAGCTTGAGTTTCGGAGCGCCCAAGCGGAGGCATGGCCTTGTATTTCTGAAGCGCCCAAGCGGAGGCGCGGCTTTGCATTTCTGAAGCGCCAGAGAGGAGGCGCGGCTTTGCATTTCTAAAGCCCCCAAGTGGAGGCGCACCTTTGCATTTCTAAGGCGCCCAAGCGGAGGCGCGGCCTTGCATTTATTAGGCGCCGAAGCGGAGGCGCGGCTTTGCATTTATTAGGCGCCCAAGCGGAGGCGCGGGCGTTGACGAAGAAGTCGGAGACAAAGGCAAGTAACACAAACTCACAAGGCAACAAAAAGATCCCTTGCTCAAAAATAGAGCATTTCCGGAGTCGGCGCACGAAAGTCCTAAAATTTGTTGGCTGGCCACAAAATTAGGCAAACCTCTGCTACCAGAAAGAAAAAGAGAACTACTCGAGTCCGTTCTAAGTTATGACTTGCTTTAAAATATCACCAAAATGCTTATATTTCAACTAATCAATGGTTAGGAAAGCCTATAAAACATGATTTAGAAAATAGGCTCACAAAATTACATAATTTTTGGGAGGGTTGCACACCAGCAAAATTCTACGCAAAACATTTCATGTGATTGTTTGCATAAAAACATTTCAATTCAAAATACTCCTAGGGTCATACCCGAGAATGTAACCAACAAACACAACTAAACGCAAGCGAAGCAAAGCACAAAGCAAGATGCAGTTGAGGTAATGCACTCCTCAGTATGGCACAAGTGCATCTTTATTCTCTATGCCATACCTGGTTGAACCTCTTGATATATAGAGGCCCCCGTGCCTCTCAACGACCCTCAACCACCACATGTATGGGCCGCGCTCTCCTCGAGCTACATGACTAAAGAGAGGAGAGCAAACGAGGTCAATGCATAAGGGGGGAGCATGTGAGCACATTCTTCACTCAATGCTATCGATGCTATGTTATCCTACAAGGCTAAGCTTCAGTTCCTACAATGCAATGCTTCACGTAAACACCCAAACACGACAACACATGGCACGAGCATGACCTAATCATGCGAGTCTGGGTTCGTGTTAACATTCGTTAGGAACAACATAATTCAGGAAATCGGAGATCGTAAAATACATCGAAATATGAAAATTTGGACTACCCTGGACTGCGTAAGCACTGCCGCAGATCACAGATCGCAGCCCTTGTCAAAAGAAGGATTGTCCTGTCGCGCGATCGCAGCACAAGAAAAATAAAATACCAATAAAATGACGCACCGCCAGAAAAAATAAAGCGAAAAATTGTCTTTTCCGACCTCAGAAACACCCCAAAAAATTTTACGCCGCTGTTTGGCGAGGTCGCAAAATTTAGAACACTCACAAAAAAAAAGGACGAACAATAGAGTCGCGACGGCGAAGAAGCTGAGCGTTGCTTGCCCAAAAACCACCTAGCAAAGTGCGTGCCCTAGTCGCTAGGGACTTGTGCGCGCCCCAAAACAAACCACACGTAAACAACAACAACGCCACCGGCCGCCGAAAAACAAGTATGTTATATGCCGCGCAACGCTAGAAACCAACGAAACAAGCATAACGCAGTAAGAGGTAGACAAGGAGAGAACAAGTATGTAACAAACCGCACCACGGTGGAGATATACCACAAGTATGCGACCAAGCAATGCAAGCCCACTCGCATAGGGAGTACGACGGCGCCGTAACACGCGACGGTGATCAAAAAAAAAAAGAAGCCGCACAAGTATGTTGCATGTCATGCATGAATAACACACACAAGCAACGACAACGCCGCCGGCCGCCGAAAAACAAGTATGTTATATGCCACGCCATGCATATCGCCATAGCGCATAACGCCATGCATAACGCCGTAACAAACGCAATACACAAGGAAGGAAGTAACGTGCCATGCAACGCCAAAGTGCGCCGCCACGAAAAGCGCAATGAAAACCGCACCGGCAAGGAAAACCAACAAGAGGTGACACCGAATGAATGCCTATGCCCACCCCCGCACACATAGGGAAAGAAAGGTATGCCCGTACGTGCATGCCCGTATCGCACATAAAAGCACACAAACAAAAACCAAACATAAACAACATGCACACGCGGCTTGTTGGATCCAAGTATGTTACATGCCATGCTACGCTACGCAACGAACACGAGATAAGAACGGCAACCGCGCCAACAAAAGCAAAAGGTGACCACGAGGCGTAACCGAGACGTGCCCACCCCCCACCCGCACGCCCGCTTACGTAGGAGGCGAAAGGGAGCGAAAGGGGACAAAAGGTATGCCGCCGCATGCAAACGAATAGTAGGCAAGGGAGGAGCCACACACCGCCACCAAGAGCGCAAGTATGTTACCATGTCGTGCCACGCCGCCAACCGCCCGGCCCGCGCCACCAACCGAGACGAGAAAAAACAAATGGCCTACGGCCAGGGAGTGGTTGTCACGGGGGGCTAACGGTCCTGCCCTGCGGTGCAATGCGGGGCAACCGTGACAACTGCTCTTACAGCACAACCACCCTTTTTGTTGCGCTGATTAGAACATACACACTTATGCATAGCGTCGTGTGCCGGAATCCGACATACACACGTTGCCACGCTTCCTTGTGCATGCACCCATCTTCCCTTCCCTTCACAGGTCCAAAGGAGAAGTGTGTGCTCGTGTTTGCGTCGTTTGTGCGTTAAAGCAGGGTTGTCTTAGACGCTTAGGCTTGTTTTGCGTCGTGGCGTTGTCTCTCATTCGCCATTCCCTAAATGTCACGCCGCGCACACGGGAAGGTCAACGGGAAGCGACGAGCGCCCGGCCCGCGCCATACACACGTAGGCAAAGCAAGAGGACTAGGACACACTAGGATAGTGGGGAAAGAAACAAGTATGTTGCATGTCACGGCGCGCGCGCGGAACGGACAACGAACAAAGGTGGCGGCCAAAGAGGTCTGTGGAGCCAAGACGAGAGCAAGTAGGATATAAACCTACGCCAAAGGACGCACGAAAAAAGACGCCGTAACAAGCACAACACGGTAAGAAAAAGGAGAGAGGAGCACACGAACGAAGCATAAATAGATAACATACCACACCGCCGCGGGAGTAAGAGACCGACCGAGGATGGCACTGTCGAGGTGCCATGTCGCGACAAAACCCCCGCCGCCGCACGCCCGTTAACATCCTTTCTCTTCGCAGGTTCAAAGGAGAAGGCCCAACGAGAGAGAACGGCGAGCCGGTGAAAGTGCTGCCCTGGGTCGTTGTGGGTGCCGGAGGGCTCGGGGCCGGCAAGACCAGTGGGGCAGGCACGCGAGGAGTCTTCCTGGATGTTGTTATTGGGGGTAGAACCAGAGACACGGACACCAACGGAGGCGAGAGCAGCGACAACAGAAGCAAGGTCCATGCTGATTGTGGTCCGGCAGAAAATCCCAGTCTATGAAGAAAATTGAGGGGAATTATTCTAAATACATCTGAGTGTCCAAAACTGTCTGAAAGAATTTAAATAATCCATTTATGTAAAAAGGTTTGGCCGATCTGGCCCGCGAGCGCGCGTCAGCGGCAAATGGCGATTCCAGCTAAAATAGCGGAACGCGGCGGATTTACGGGAAATGGACCGCGGAATCAAATCCGGCATATCAGAAATATATAGGAAATATCCTGTGACTGAGCTGCGAGGCGGCAATTCCGCCGAAGCAAAGAAAATGACCAAAATGTAGCCAATCTGGGCAGAATGTCTGAAAATCTGAGCAGATGGGGCTAGCCGCACTTACACTCCCCCTCCAAAAACACACTGGGGTGTGTCGCTACGTCAACGAAGAACGTAGTGCGGGTAAGTCCCAGAAAAACATAGAAATGTAGCCTCGATGAGGCGAAATCTGCTTGATCTGACCTGATTTGGGCTGAATTGGCACTGAATCAGGCTGGATGAACCTGAAATGAGACAGAATGAGAAGTGACGAACAGTCCTCCGTGCAGTAAAACATTAGGTCAAGGGCTAAAATGCATGTAAACGTATCGAGAATCGATACCAAACCATGCATTGGTTGAGAATGAGGTAGATTATTGGTGGATTGAGTGGGGGGATCAAGAATTGGAGTGACATCTCAGTGCTCTGGCACAGTTTCGCTGTCGCGGGCACGCTACGGTGTCCTCGCCGAACTCTACATCGTGTTATCCCGCTTTTGTCGTTCTGAACAGTGCAGCATGTGGCTCAGAATTGGCGCATCTGGTGGATGATCACAAAATTGAGCAAGATTGAGAGTCAAATTGAGCAGAGATTGAGGGGATTAAGCAATCACAGAGAGATTAAACAAATACACATGTAGTCTACAAACCCTAAGTGAACCACCGAAGGTAGAGATGTTCTTCTGTTCACTTAGATCTAAACAGATCTTCGAGGAATGATGGGAGATGACAAGGAAATCAATCTAAATTGTCCTAATGTCAGCACATTCCCTAAGATGAAGGTGAAATGAAGCGGAATGTGTACAACTGAAACTACTAACACTTTCGTTTAGACTAAAGTTAATATATATTGTCGTTTATTCAGCTCAATTGTGCTTTCCGGCACGTTGGTTCGCGAGCATCAAACAGATTCTATCAAAATGTGGATCATGTGATGATGCATCATGATGGGACATGCTGGCCCTGGATCCTTGGCATGTAACGCGCCGAAGGTTCACTGAAGGCGCTTTACTGACAGTATATAACTGAGAGACACCGAATTTACAGTGGCGGTGGTGTCAATCGACTTGGACAAGGCCAATCTTTCGATGGAGTCCCACAAGACACTTGGATTCACCATTCTCGACAGTTTCTGGTCGGATTGAGCTCACATTGGCGTGTGCCAAAAATACAACGAAGCTTACGGACTTCAGAGGTTGCTGTTAGAAGTCCCTAGAGCTCCTATCTGAAGATTGTCTGAACAATTGACGTCTGGGTTTCGTACAACCGTGGCAGAATGATGGACAAACCTGAGAAATTCAAGGTAAATTTGAGGATCCTGGATCTGAATCTGGACTTTGGCGTTAGCATCACAGCAAATGAAGGTGAGATCTGAGTTCCTGGCGTCGCATCTGGTGCAGCCAGTACTACAGGGGGTGCCTGTAGGGGTGAATGTCACCGGCCGGTGTTTTGATTATGTACATTTGCTTCCATCTGCACGAGTAGCCAAATTCCAAAGATGCACAGACCAACAGAGACAAGATTACCCCGAGTCTGCCTGAATTAAGCCTGAGTTTGGTTTTTTCTGAACACGGCAGCACACTCCGTCAGCGTATCTACGCCTTGTCTGCCGAACGGAGACCAAAGAAAAGTTGATTGACGTCAAATTATCAAACATTCGCAGTTCTCCACATCATGACATAAACAGAAAGAATGAACAGTGGATTGAGCAGAATGTGGTAGGATGGCTTCCTCAATTCGGCCAAGCACGAATACATGTGACCACCAACCTGTCTGGCCTGGCCCTCGTACGGCTTGGGCGCTGCAAATCAGCGGCCGAACTTGAAGCTTGGTCCTCATTTGGCTCCTGGGCTGGCCTGACCGCAGGAGGGGGGATCGACGGATCAGCCCTGGAATGTGGCTGCTGAGGGCCGTAAAAGGCTTTATCTCGATTCACCACAGGTCGTTTTCCGTCGCTCTCCACTTGTCTGTCTGGTTTCGACAAACAATCTGTCAGGAGTACTCCAATTTTGGGGTGCTTCTTGAGGAAGTCGATGAACCCCTTGGTGTACCCATGGACAAAAGATTGGGCTGGTTCCCAGTTGTTGTGACTGGAATCAAAGCCCCTCCACTCACACAGAAATTCCCATTCGCCCTTGGCGTCACGTCTTGCTTCAACAATCCTCTTGAGTTCGTACTTTCCCCCTTCGATTACCCGATCGGACAAGTGTTTTGCAGTCCAAAAAAGGGGTTTAACCCGATCCTTGGGGGAGGGGATCTCTCTCTTGAGGCGATCACCCGAAACGTCAATTTCCCTGCTGACATCCACACGAATCCTCCACCTGTTCTCACCAAGACGCGCTGTAACAGCGAATGGCCCCTCCCACAAGGGAAGAAGCTTGTCATCTCCGTCCAGGGTGGTTTCGGATTTTCGAAGCCAGACTCGATCATCGACTTCAAAATTGTGGGGGTTTTTTCGACCTTGATTTTGAACCCAAAGCCAGTCAGCTTGATGCTTCTCGATTAATTTCGACACAGTCTTATCTGCTCGTTGGACTTCGTCCAAAAACAGCGAAGCATCTTTACAGGGGCGAGGATTATTCAACGGCATGTTCCACCAACACTTCTTTCGTCCAAAGACAATTTCATTTGGAGAAAGGCCATGATACAAAGGCGTGTTGTGGTAACGGCGAAGCAATGCGAAGAGAACTTCCATCCAATGGAAATCCTTTTCACTCGCGAGCTCCTTACGAAGCATATTAACAATTGAGCGGCCGGCTCTTTCGCCAGGCAGCGCTCGATGCGAGTGGATTTCACATCGGAGGTGGTGGATTCCAAGGCGAGCACACAATTCTCTCCACCATTCGGAGGTGTACTCTTTGCCTGAATCCGTGACCACCTCGGATGGGACGTCCCAGCCTCCCATCCAGGTCTGCGCGCACCATTTGGCGGCAGCCTTGCCAGTCATCGACTCAATGTTGCAAGGCAACACTTGAATGTAGCCGGAATGACGGCACTGAATAAGGAGCACACCATTGACTTTTTTATTAGTCCAATGGCACTCTTCGTCATCGAGCTCACAGAGATAGAAAAAATCACTGGTGACTCTGTTAAAGAGGCGCTCCGGAATAGGATGAGGCCTCAGATGGCCGTGCTTCTTCGCGCTGGGAGGCGTCGAGACAGCACATTGGGCACATCCGGCGGCTACTTTCATGCAATGAGTGTAGAGCCTCGATCCAAACAACCTATGCTTAATCATCGACCACAGTCGACGGCCATGTGCGTGGGGGGACTCCCATTTGTGCCACCAGTTTAACACTCGGGGGGCTAGGGCGTCTGGCACACACAATTTACCCTCCATCCACAGCTTCCCCCCATCCAACGAGTACTCAGCAAAAATCCCATCCTTGTGAGCATCTTTGGATTGGAGATTTCCAAAGACCTCTTTAAACATGGGATCCTGCAGGTAATCGGACGTCCAGTCACGGATTATCAGGGAATCTTTAGGCAGGGGTGGAGTTTTGGCCGGATCTCGACGCTTAATGCCCTCGATCAACCGAAATCGACTTACTTGTCGGGTATAGTCAACCCGTTTCACACTCCCTGAGGAGGGATCGGTGACTTTTTCCACGACTTTCAGCGTTTTGGTGCAGATCTCGTGAGCATGCGCCGGATCTGTGATGGCCGTGATGTCGTGACACGGCAATGCGTGCTGTTTAACAGCGCACTGCATGCATGCACGTCGAATGAGTTTCTTTTCTTCCTGATCCCATTCGATGATTACATGGCGGTCCTGCTCCGTACCATGGATGTTGGTACTTTGCAGCCCCTCTGAGGCGGGGTAAGCCCATCGGCTCAGAGCATCCGCTACCGTGTTGTGTTTTCCAGGCAGATACGACACATGGAGGTCAAACAGAGAGAGAAATTCGTGCCATCTGGCCCGTCGACCAGCTGGGCTCGCGACAGTATCAATGTGTTCAGTGGCCCAATACTCCAGAGATCGATGATCCGTCAGGACCTCGACTCGATTGGTGCCAACCCACGATTGGTACTTTTTTAAAGCACAGATGATGGCATACGTCTCTTGCTCACGCGGCGACCATTGCATTTGGCGTGGGGCTAGCTTCCGAGACCAAAATGCAAGAGGGTAATGATCGCCGGTGGCTTCATCAACCTGTTCAAGGACAGCTCCGATCGCGTACCTAGATGCGTCGGTTCTAATGTAGAAGGGTCGGTCAAATTTCGGCACATGCAACGTGGCGACTTCGCAGAGGGCCGCCTTCAAGTGATGGAAGGCCTCCTCGCACTCGTCAGTCCACTTGACACGAACCTTTGAACCTGCCTTGCCTGCATCTCTCCCTACCTTCAATAATTCAGTGAGGGGGGCAGCAAATTTGGCATAATTCGGCACAAAAGTGTGGTAAAAATTGCAACAACCCAGGAATCCTCTCAACTCCGTGATCGTCTCAGGGCGCTTCCACTTCTGAATAGCGACGAGCTTCCCTGGACTGGGTCGTCGGGTGCCATTCTCTAGGAGAGAACCACAAAATTCGACTGATTTTAAAAATAATTTTCCCTTCTTTGGCCCACAAATCAGCTGATTGGCGTCAAGAATGTCCAAAACTTGGTTCAGCTGCTTCTCATGTAGGGCCACCAGCTCGGCTTCGGTCAGTCCCTCCCCCTCCGTCGCGATGATTATGTCATCTATGTACACACTCACGAAGGCACGAAGCTCAGGATGGGTTGTGAACAGCACATCCTCCATCATTCTTTGAAAAAATGAGGGGGCGTTCTTCAGCCCCATGGGCATGACGGTCCATTGGACTGGGCCACATGGCGTGCACATACAGGTGAGAGGTCGGCTGTCCTTCCTCAACGGCATTTGGTGAAAGCCGTGACGGAGATCCAGCACAGAGAACAAACGACCTCTCGCCCTCTTGGCGATTTCCTCCTCAATGAGGGGCAGGGGGTGTGAATCCGCCTTGGTTTCGGCGTTGAGATTGCGAAAATCAACAACCATTCGCCAACCATCAATGGTGTTCTGGTCTGCAGGCGGTGGCTTCGGGACTGTGAAGGGTGAACAGCACCATTCGCTGGTCATACAACCCTCAAGCCAACCAAATTCCCTGAGATTTCTCTCGATGATTTTTCGGAGTATCTCATGTTTGTGTCCATGATTTTCATAAGGGCGCTGTTTTTTTGCCTTGTACCCTTCACGAAGCTCGATGAAGGCTTCACCGAACTGTCCACGGACAGGGGGGTCTTTGATCAACTTGCCTGAAAGGGTTGTGTCCTTCCGTTCCTCAAAAATATTTTCTCTTGACTTGGAACACAATTCAGTGTCCACCTGATCGCCAGGAATTACTGTCGAAAAAACTTTGGCGACTTCTTCGGCTTTGGCAGGAAGAATCTTCTTACGGATGTCCCTAAACAGGTCCGTATCAACTGCCTCTTGAAGATAGGTGGGTCGTGTGTCGAAATCCCAGAGATTGTCTTCGTGATCCAGCTCCTCGAAAGGATCCATGAAAGCTTCCACAGGGGGTTTTTCATAAAAAACTCTGAATTTGCGGCGCGATTGGAGATTTTTCCTCGCCCGTGCACTGAAGATTCTTTTCGATGTCGACCGTATTGGGGAAGAGGGAGACGAGGCGGATCCATTGGACGTTGAATCACCTTGGGTATCTGACGGACAAAAATCAGAAAAAATAGATTCATCATCAGTACCACGCTCAACCTCAGATTCAGACCCAACACAGGAATCTGTACTAGAATCAGCAGAATTAGAGTCAGAAAGCTTTCCATCCACCAGGAATGCAAGCGAACTCCAGGACCGCTGTGGCAGGGGACCTGTGTCGTCCCTGGCATACAGCTTAATCTTCCTGGGAAGTTCGATGTAATCAACACAAATGTCTTGTAATTCCTGAAACCAAGGCTTGTCGTCCCACAAGGGCACAACTAAAATTGCCTGGGTTTTATCTTGCTTGATTTTATGGATGACCTGCTGGATTAAGTGAAACGGAGGATTAATCCACAACTTCTTGTCCCATTTGTGGGTCCAAGCGTCGCTAAAGTGCTTGTCAAAGCGCTTGTTCATACGGTTAGCAAATGCATCATACTGTGGCCAAAATGAATGATGTTCATGAAAGTATTCACAAATTGCATCGCGCCATTTGTCGACAACTCTGTAGGATGAAGAGTGCCAGCGCGAAGGGCGTCGTGGCTGGGAGTCCCTACGAAGACATTCTAACTCTTGGGAGTAATCGGCACTCCCATTCACCTCTGCAATGGTGACATCTTCACCAAATTTTGGTGTCACTTTTTGCTTCAAAAATTCTTCTGCACTTTTAAACCCTGCGTGCAAAAAACGAAATTCAGGACGCTCCAAGGGACCTGACTCCAGCAAAAAACAACGACGATGACCTACGGGCGCTACCCTGTTCTTGCGAAGCCAAGGATGGCCCAAGTAAAGGTCGTACTTTATGTCAGCACGATAGAAGTAGTCATCCTTAAGGACAACTTCTTCCACATTTTGCTCTTCCCAAAGGTCTTGAGCGACCAAATGAGTTGATATATAACAAGCGCGTTGCCCACCTGCGAGAGAATGTCCAGAAACTCCCTCGAGGGTAACAGGATGAGGCGATTCAAACACGCAGTCGTCGGGTAAGAATGAATTGGATTGGAGATTTACCTCTGATCCATTGTCACACAAACAAGTGGCGAGGTGGAAATTTCCCTTGCAATCAGAGACCCACAGCTTTGTGACAAACTGACGAGCCCTGTGCTTGGACTGTACACCAACCTCGTCCACTACAACAGAAGGATCCGCTGCCGGATCCAGGGGAGAGGAGACAAGCGACCCTACATCAAGTAATGGTCGATCAGGAATTTGGGGATCATGCCTGAAATCGCCTGGGGAGGGGCGATTTTCGTGGCTCCCCTAGGCGTTCTGACCTCCAGCGGCTGCGTTAACATTGTGAACACAGCCTGATTCGTCGATCCACTCATCTTGGAACGGATCATCCGCTGGATTCAGGGCATTTTCGACATAATCTCGATCCGCATCAGACACCTGGTCTGCACCTGAGACCTGATCCACACGATGATTGCCCTTTCCGCGTCCACGGCCACGGCCGCCGGATGATGGGCCACCACCGTCGCCACGCCCTCTGCCCTTACCAGAGAAAGGGGTTCCTGAAGGATTTCCTTTACCCTTACCCTGTGATCCTGGAGCATTTCCTTTGTTTGTACCGGATTGAGGGGTTTGGCCTGGATTTCGATTTCCGCCTCCGGCGTTGCCATTAGGACTTGTCTGACCGTTAGGCTGCCCACCGGAGCCGGATGGAGTCCGATTTCCTTTGCCTTGGGATCCGCCAGGGCCTCCAGTGTTTTTGTTTCCACCGGAGGGGGTCGGATTACCCTTTCCCCCCTTGGCACCATGCACCTGTCTGTCATTCCTGTCTGAATTCTGCGAATTACTGACATTTTCACCAATCACCTTGTGATCGTAAGCAGACCATCGGTGATTAGCAGTAGAATGCGTCTTAGCTCGGTTCGTAGAACCTAAAAGCAGGCAGATGCTACAATGATCCTGAACATTCCGGGTGTCATTCACCTTTTTGTTGCCCTTTTGGGCCCCATTTTGGGTGTTTTGCTGGGTGTTCTTGTTTCCCCCAAGACCCTCATGAAAATTTTGATTGGCGGCGTCAGCGAGCCGCTCAACCTCTTCCCACAGTTCCTGCGGGGTAAACGAAAACACCCAGTTCCTGGCCTTCAGGCGATTGCCATGGAAACTTACTCCCCTATTGAGGACTTGGACAAACAAGTCCCGATCCTCGTGTTCATTAAACTTAATTTTCCACGTGTTTTCAGTGAATTTCACCTTGGTAAACGACGTGGGGGAGCACTTTTGAAGTGCCTCCCTGACGGTAAACCTGTTTGCCGAGGCGTCGAAGCCATCGACTTCCGCCCACCAGGTCTTGACCTTTTCTTCGGACTGTTTATTCCGAAGGGTGGCGGCGGTTTCTGAGGGGATCTTGTCAAAAATCAGATTTTTCAGCTCGGCACTAGAAAATTTTTCGCCTGAATGTTCAGATTCTTCTACGAGATTCCAGAAGCGCTGTCTCTTGTCCTGCACTTCGTGCAAGATTAATCGCGAGAATGAAGGAAAATTCTTCAACATCTGGTGGTAATGGTCCTCAGGCAGCCGGGATCCACGTACCTCCAACTGTTCCCACACCTCATCAAAGGTAAGGGGGGAACTTGAATCTTCACGATCACTCCAGGTCCTGAGCCAAGTGTTGGCCGGCGCTCCCTCAAGGCAGTCCAGAAGGGCCATCAGGAACTGATCATCCTGGAGCTTTTGAGTCTTAACCCACAGTTTAAATTCCCGTTGGAACTGAGGCCAACGTCTGGGGTTTCCATTATACTTCGGTTGCTTGGCAACCTGACGAAGTCGCAATGAAGTGGGATTTAGAAGTGAATCCAGCCCAACACCGGCCGTAATGGCAGACACCTTGGCGGCATCATTAGCCACACCAGCTCCGGCGAGGGTCTGGGCGAGCAACATCTGGGCAATTGCATTGGAATCAACAGCAGGAAGGGTAGTACGAGAGGCAGTTCGTTTGGCATTCTGAACCTCAGTCCTAGCCTTCGCCGATCTACTCTGAGATCGGGAGATTGTAACCCTTTCCTTTAGCTTAGTCCTGCTGATCCTTGCGTCGGTGGTCTTAGAGTCCACCGAAGGAGCAATCGAAAAAATTTCTGTCGCCTCCTCCGACGGTTCTGTTGTTTGTTCCACCGATGATGCGCCCTCAGACCTCATGTGGGTCTTGAAAAGATCTTTAATTCCCAGCGTCTGAATGATGAGTTGCATTTGATCTTTGAGCAATTGGAGCTCAGTATCTCGCTGTAATCTGCAAGAGCAGTCGGCAGGACAGTACATACCGTGTCCTGAAGGGCCTGAGCAGGCTGTCGGACCGCTAATCTCAGTGGTTCGCAGCCAGGAGTCCACTTGGGGAGCTCCTTCAGTCCTAATTTCCAGGCTTGCCTGCCTAGCTGCCTCTAAAATTCCTTCCTCAACCGCGGCGGCTAGATCGTCGCGGATGGAAACAGAGGGATGAGGGGCGGAGGGCCCGGCAACAGGTGCCTTGGTCTTCTCCTTCGGGAAGGGACTTGCCTCCCAAATCTGCACAAAAATGGCAAAAGATTCATCTTCTTGAGAACACCACCACATCCTGGTATTAATTTCTTCTTGAAGAAGGAAAAAATATTCAAATAAAAAATCAGAGGCGATTCTTTCTTGACCTATCAGCTTAGACGTGGCTAATAGACACAGGGCCTCAAGCGCCTCAAGGTTACGGGTCACTTCTGAAGACAAATGGTTGTCCCATTGTGCCCATGAGGCTGGTCGATTATAGGTAGGTACCTCACCTGGACCACCCATCTCAATGTCGTCAATGTCGGCGTCGATGGTCTCAAAATGTGGACATTGGTAGGGAGTATTGGTACCTGCCAAGTCCGTAAGCTCCACCGGAGCGTTGCCATTAGCGTAAGCTGAGAGATTCCAGCTGCTTGATGGCCAATTTCGACTGGGATCTTGATTGTAATCTGGGCCTCCACAGCTGCTGATTTGTGCCCTTCTTGGGCAATTTGGGCTTGCGCAAGGCATTCCTCTCAAGGCCTCGTTCGCACAGCACCACGGGAGCGTGATCGTTACGTCTCCGGAGGTGGCGGAGTCTACGGGGCCGTACTGGGGGGCTAGCTGTGGTTGGGACACCATAGGAACAACATTCAGGTAGCCTCTGCTACCATGAAAGTGCTGCCCTGGGTCGTTGTGGGTGCCGGAGGGCTCGGGGCCGGCAAGACCAGTGGGGCAGGCACGCGAGGAGTCTTCCTGGATGTTGTTATTGGGGGTAGAACCAGAGACACGGACACCAACGGAGGCGAGAGCAGCGACAACAGAAGCAAGGTCCATGCTGATTGTGGTCCGGCAGAAAATCCCAGTCTATGAAGAAAATTGAGGGGAATTATTCTAAATACATCTGAGTGTCCAAAACTGTCTGAAAGAATTTAAATAATCCATTTATGTAAAAAGGTTTGGCCGATCTGGCCCGCGAGCGCGCGTCAGCGGCAAATGGCGATTCCAGCTAAAATAGCGGAACGCGGCGGATTTACGGGAAATGGACCGCGGAATCAAATCCGGCATATCAGAAATATATAGGAAATATCCTGTGACTGAGCTGCGAGGCGGCAATTCCGCCGAAGCAAAGAAAATGACCAAAATGTAGCCAATCTGGGCAGAATGTCTGAAAATCTGAGCAGATGGGGCTAGCCGCACTTACAGCCGGCAAGGAGAAAGACCGAGACACGCAACAAAGCGGAGGCAGGGAAAAAGTGCATGCCAGGGAGAAGGGTAGAGGAAAGGGTAAAGAGCAACGAAGGCACGAAAGGAACAAGGGGTAGCCAGCGGCCGAGCAAGGGGCGCGCACAGGGAAGGGGGCACGGCAGGCACACGGCGAGCACAACACCGCACCGAGACACCGGAGAGGGGAGCACCAGAGGGACAAGAGAAGCGCGGCACCACGCACCACGACACACACGGCACAGACACGACACACACCGCAAACACCCAGCGAGCCCCAGCAGCCCGCCCAGTGGGCGGGCAGTCGGGGGAGGGACGGCGCCTGGCCTCAGACGCCCCCCACAATGGTGGAAGGCACCCCCCCCCAGGACGCCCTTCCGCCACCCCCACAGCGAGCAACGCCGGCCCGCAAGGGCGCACGCTGTGGGGCCGGTGCTGGGTCCCCACGCCCGCACCGACCGCACCCGGGACACACGGGTCGCGGAACCCTGGCTGCCCGCTCCAGAGGACGGGCGGCCGGGGGAGGGACAGCGCCTGACACCAGGCGCCCCTCACAACGGTGGCATGCCACCCCCCCCGGGGACGGCCCCCCACCACCCCCGCGGCATGCAGCCCCAACGGGGCATGCAGGCCAAGGGGACAGTGTTGGGCCCCCACACCCCCACACTCGGGCCCACAGCACGTGGGTGGCGGACCCCAACAGCCCGCCCAGTGGGCGGGCAGTCGGGGGAGGGACGGCGCCTGGCCTCAGACGCCCCCCACAATGGTGGAAGGCCCCCCCCCCGGGGACGCCCTTCCGCCACCCCCACAGCGAGCAACGCCGGCCCGCAAGGGCGCACGCTGTGGGGCCGGTGCTGGGTCCCCACGCCCGCACCGACCGCACCCGGGACACACGGGTCGCGGAACCCTGGCTGCCCGCTCCAGAGGACGGGCGGCCGGGGGAGGGACAGCGCCTGACACCAGGCGCCCCTCACAACGGTGGCAGGCCACCCCCCCCGGGGACGGCCCCCCACCACCCCCGCGGCATGCAGCCCCCACAGGGCATGCAAGCGAAGGGGACAGAGTTGGGCCCCCACACCCACACACCTGCGCCCACAGCACGTGGGTGGCGGACCCCAACAGCCCGCCCAGTGGGCGGGCAGTCGGGGGAGGGACAGCGCCTGACCTCAGACGCCCCTCACAATGGTGGAAGGCACCCCCCCCGGGGACGCCCTTCCGCCACCCCCACAGCGAGCAATGCCGGCCCGCAAGGGCGCACGCTGTGGGGCCGGTGCTGGGTCCCCACGCCCGCACCGACCGCACCCGGGACACACGGGTCGCGGAACCCTGGCTGCCCGCTCCAGAGGACGGGCGGCCGGGGGAGGGACAGCGCCTGACACCAGGCGCCCCTCACAACGGTGGCAGGCCACCCCCCCCGGGGACGGCCCCTCACCACCCCCGCGGCATGCAGCCCCCGCAGGGCATGCAGGCCGAGGGGACAGTGGTGGGCCACCACACCCACACACCCGCGCCCACAGCACGTGGGTGGCGGACCCGAACAGCCCGCCCAATCGGCGGGCAGTCGGGGGAGGGACGGCGCCTGGCCTCAGGCGCCCCCCACAATGGTGGAAATCACCCCCCCCGGGGACGCCCTTCCGCCACCCCCACAGCGAGCAACGCCGGCCAGCAAGGGCGCACGCTGTGGGGCCGGTGCTGGGTCCCCACGCCCGCATCGACCGCACCCGGGACACACGGGTCGCGGAACCCTGGCTGCCCGCTCCAGAGGACGGGCGGCCGGGGGAGGGACAGCGCCTGACACCAGGCGCCCCTCACAACGCTGGCAGGCCACCCCCCCGGGGACGGCCCCCCACCACCCCCGCGGCACGCAGCCCCCACAGGGCATGCAGGCCAAGGGGACAGTGTTGGGCCCCCACACCCACACACCCGCGCCCACAGCACGTGGGTGGCAGACCCCAACAGCCCGCTCAGTGAGCGGCCAGTCGGGGGAGGGACAGCGCCTGACCTTAGACGCCCCTCACAACGGTGGACGGCACCCCCCCCGGGGACGCCCTTCCGCCAGCCCCACAGCGAGCAACGCCGGCCCGCAAGGGCGCACTCTGTGGGGCCGGTGCTGGGGCCCCACGCCTGCACCGACCGCACCCGGGACACACGACTTGCGGAACCCTGGCTGCCCGCTCCAGAGGACGGGCGGCCGGGGGAGGGACAGCGCCTGACACCAGGCGCCCCTCACAACGGTTGCAGGCCACCCCCCCCGGGGACGGCCCCCCACCACCCCCGCGGCACGCAGCCCCCACAGGGCATGCAAGCCAAGGGGACTGTGTTGGGCCCCCACACCCACACACCCGCGCCCACAGCACGTGGGTGGCGGACCCCAACAGCCCGCCCAATCGGCGGGCAGTCGGGGGAGGGACAGCGCCTGACCTCAGACGCCCCTCACAATGGTGGAAGGCACCCCCCCCGGGGACGCCCTTCCGCCACCCCCACAGCGAGCAACGCCGGCCCGCAAGGGCGCATGCTGTGGGGCCGGTGCTGGGTCCCCACGCCCGCACCGACCGCACCCGGGACACACGGGTCGCGGAACCCTGGCTGCCCGCTCCAGAGGACGGGCGGCCGGGGGAGGGACAGCGCCTGACACCAGGCGCCCCTCACAACGGTGGCAGGCCAGCCCCCCCGGGGACGGCCCCCCACCACCCCCGCGGCACGCAGCCCCCACAGGGCATGCAGGCCAAGGGGACAGTGTTGGGCCCCCACACCCACACACCCGGGCCCACAGCACGTGGGTGGCGGACCCCAACAGCCCGCCCAGTGGGCGGGCAGTCGGGGGAGGGACAGCGCCTGAACTTAGACGCCCCTCACAACGGTGGACGGCAACCCCCTCCGGGGACGCCCTCCCGCCACCCCCACAGCGAGCAACGCCGGCCCGCAAGGGCGCACGCTGTGGGGCCGGTGCTGGGTCCCCACGCCCGCACCGACCGCACCCGGGACACACGGGTCGCGGAACCCTGGCTGCCCGCTCCAGAGCACGGGCGGCCGGGGGAGGGACAGCGCCTGACACCAGGCGCCCCTCACAACGGTTGCAGGCCGCCGCCCCCGGGGACGGCCCCCCACTACCCCCGCGGCACGCAGCCCCCACAGGGCATGCAGGCCAAGGGGACAGTGTTGGGCCCCCACACCCACACACCCGCGCCCACAACACGTGGGTGGCGGACCCCAACAGCCCGCCCAATGGGCGGGCAGTCGGGGGAGGGACAGCGCCTGAACTCAGACGCCCCTCACAATGGTGGAAGGCACCCCCCCCGGGGACGCCCTTCCGCCACCCCCACAGCGAGCAACGCCGGCCCGCAAGGGCGCATGCTGTGGGGCCGGTGCTGGGTCCCCACGCCCGCACCGACCGCATCCGGGACACACGGGTCACGGAACCCTGGCTGCCCGCTCCAGAGCACGGGCGGCCGGGGGAGGGACAGCGCCTGACACCAGGCGCCCCTCTCAGCGGTGGCAGGCCATCCCCCCCGGGGACGGCCCCTCGCCACCCCCGCAGCATGCAGCCCCCACGGGGCATGCTGGCGAAGGGGACAGTGTTGGGCTCCCACACCCACACACCCGAGCCCACAGCACGTGGGTGGCGGACCCCAACAGCCCGCCCCAGTGGGCGGGCAGTAGGGGGAGGGACAGCGCCTGGCCTCAGACGCCCCTCACAATGATAGAAGGCACCCCCCCGGGAACGTCCTCCCGCAACCCCCACAGCGAGCAACGCCGGCCCGCAGGGGCGCACGCTGTGGGGCCGGTGCTGGGTCCTCACGCCCGCACCGACCGCACCCGGGAAACCGGGTCGCGGAACCCTGGCTGCCCACTCCAGAGGGCCGGCGGCCGGGGGAGGGGCAGCGCCTGACACACAGCGCCCCTCACAACAGTGGCAGGCACCTGCCCAGGGGACGCCGTTCCGCCACCCCCACAGCGAGCAACGCCAGCCCGCAAGGGCGCACGCTGTGGGACCGGTGCTGGGTCCCCACGCCCGCACCGACCGCACACGGGACACACGGGTCGCGGAACCCTGGCCGCCCGCTCCACAGGACGGGCGGCCGGGGGAGGGACAGCGCCTGACACCAGGCGCCCCTCAAAACGGTGGCAGGCCACCCCCCCGGGGACGGCCCCCCACCACCCCCGCGGCACGCAGCCCCCACAGGGCATGCAGGCCAGAGGGACAGTGTTGGGCCCCCACACCCAAACACCCGCACCCACAGCACGTGGGTGGCGGACCCCAACAGCCCGCCCAGTGGGCGGGCAGTCGGGGGAGGGACGGCGCCTGACCTCAGACGCCCCTCACACAATGGTGGAGGGCGCCCCCCCCGGGGACGCCCTTCCGCCACCCCCACAGCGAGCAATGCCGGCCCGCAAGGGCACACGCTGTGGGGCCGGTGCGGGTCCCCACGCCCGCGCCGACCGCACCCGGGACACACGGGTCGCGGAACCCCGGCTACGCGCTCCAGAGGACGGGCGGCCGGGGGAGGGACAGCGCCTAACACCAGACGCTCCTCGCAGTGATGGAAAGCACCCCCCCCGGGGACGCCCTTCCACCACCCCTACAACAAGCAACGCACCAACGCACCAACGCACCAGCCACGGGACATCCGCACCCCACCCCCTGCTCTTAGGCACAGCGACACAACAATGGCGGAACCCGCGGCCCCACGCAAAACACGCCCCCGATCTCCGACGCTGCACGAAGCACACGAGGTCATCGGGGCGCTGGGACTCAGAGACGGCGAAGGAGACCCCCCACAAGGGGACGCGGGCACGGACTCCAACCTGGAGGCAGAGCCGGAGCCCCCCACGGGAGGCGCGCCCGCGGAACCTGCGCCGCCGGCGGGCAGCGTGCCCACACTCTGCCCCGCGTGGAAACGGGGCCGCTGCATCGGCGAAGGCTGGCGCCCCAAACAGCACCCTCAGCCCGGCCCCGATGACGGAGCGCTGCCCCAGGTGAAACCAGCGGCCGCATGCTCCGCCCTACGCTACGGGGTGGCGCAGGGCTGGATCCTGGATGAGACCGCGCGCGGCAGCGTGAACATCCAGGAGGCCGTCGACCGAGTCACCCACGCGGGACAGGCGGCAGTGGCCTTGCACACCCGGGGCCGCCACGGCGGACCCGCAGAGGGGATCATTGTGGAACCCTCGGGAATGGTGCTGGTCCTGGCGGCGGACATGGTCCGAGGGGTGCTCCACGCATCCCGTGTGCGGCGGGCGTGCCCACAGTGGACCATCCAGGTGTACACCCCCCCACGGGCGTGGCCCTTCTCGACGTGGGCGGTGCTCGCCGTCATGTGGCACCTGGCACCGGAGGACGCCCCCACAGGGACCGCGGAGGAAATCGCCCGGGACCTCCACACCTGGCCGGCCAAGCAGGATTACCCCTGGCGCAGGCCCCGGGGCGGCCTCCCAGTGGCACCCGCGGCAGAGGGGCTCAGCATCGCGGCAACCCTCCAGCGGCACCCCGACAAGAAGGCACGCCACTTCCTGCAGACGGGCACGATCCCAGCCACCCCGCCAGACTCCGAGTGGCGATGGGACGCAGGGGAGGCGCAACCGCTGCCGGGCCCCTGGACCCTCCCGTTGTGGTATTTGCCCATGGTCACCCTGGCCCACGCCACCCAAGCCGTCAACGGGGCTTTCCCGCAGCCGCTCCTCCCCGGCGTGGCCCTGCTCCGCAGCCTGCAGGCGGGGGCCGCCTGGGTACGGTGGAAGGAAGGAAAAGGGCGCTCCAGCCCCTATTTCCCCCTGGTCCAGGGCCAGGCGCTGCTCCACGCCGAGGGCATGGGGACCGTGGAATGGGGGGCGATCGTGCCCGGCACGGCGTGCAGGTGGATGACAGCGGCCACCCCACAGCCCATGCGATCGCCGCCGGCGTGCCACCGCCTCCTACGGATGGTCCCCTCTTTGGCCCCCCTACACGCCTTTACGAGGGACGTGTGGAAGGCCATACTGAGCCACACCAGGGAGTGGCTAACGAACCCGGGTGCACGGTACCCGCCGGGGCCGGTGCTCGAACAGCGCACGGCCCCCACACCCGGGGTCCGCCACGCCCTGCACAGGGCGTCGGCTCTCACGGAGCAGCTCAACGACGAGGTGCTGGACCTGGCGCTGGAGCCGCTGCGGGTGCTTTACCCGCAGACCAACATCCCACCCGCGGGCACGTCCAACCGCCTAGGCCACCTGGGGTTGCAGCGCCGCGTCGAGGCCGCGCACCCAGGAGGCGTGGTGGAACAGTGGCTAACGCTCCGCAACCCGTCCAGCGCGGAAGGCCACTGGTACCTACACCAACTCCTCTTCCTACCACGGGCAGCCCCGGAACACCGCCGGCAAAACCCGTACCAGACGCAGCCGGAGGGCCGAGGCGCGCAGGACTTCCCGCAGCCAGTCCCGCCCGCCCTCTTGCCGGGGCAGGGCCCGGAGGCGCTACAGCAGGGCCCCCCGCTCGACACCGCCACCACGGTACAACAAAGGGGACGCGACGGCGCGGATGGTGCCGAACCGGACGTTACGAACTGCGGAGCGATGGCCTGGATGGCAGCCTGCAGGCACCTCGCCCGAGATACCACGGGGCTCCGGCAGTACAGACCAACGGATCGCACGGCGCTGGCGTCTGCGGTCGCGGCCGTCACCATGGGTCCCGTGGCAACGTGGCCGGCGCAACTGCTGCCCTACGTCCCCTGCCGCGACACGCAGCCCCGCCGGCCGGCCGCAACGCACGCGCCGACGGCACCCCTCACGGCGGAGCAGCTATATGTTGTCGCCGCGGCGTTGCTAGCGGACGGCGGGGAGAGCTTCGTCCACCACCACGGCCCGGCGCAGATTGCGGGAAGCATACAAGGGCCACAGCGCGATGCACCAGACCCATGGCATGCCACACTCTGCAGGCGCACCCGCGTCTGGGATGCGGGCGATGGCACACCTCCACCCGGGCCTCAGCAGGGGGAGGCACTGGTGCTGCAGACGGCAGGCTACCAGGCCATCCTACACGGCCACGCCGGAGGGTACCGGTCGCACGTCCTGGCCGGAGGCCGCTGGACTGTCTGGCACAGCACCGCCAGGCAGGGGGCATTCCCGCCCCTGCCCCACGTCCACTGGCAGCAGGGGCCCACCCAGGCCTACTATATGTCGGCGGACCCCTGGCCGCTGGCAGTCCTGCAACACACTGTCAGCGCCCCCAACAAGAGGCAGGAACCGGGCTGGGTCAACCCCCCCGCACTGGTGGGGAGCCCCGACCAGGAGGAGCATCTACGGGCCGCGTGGCAGGGAGACGCCATCAGGGCCACGGACGTCCCGGACCTCCACGCGGGGCCAATCACGCACGCCCGCCCGGCGGCTACCCTGGCAGTGGCCCAACGGGGACAGCAGAACCCGCAGTGGGTGGTCTGCATGTTCAGCCCGGCGGACGCGCACATCGTCGTCTGCGACCCCGAGCGCCTGCCAGGGGCCCGAAGCCGTGGTCCGCGTGGCAGACTGCACCCGCATGATCGTCAAGGCGCTACTCACTACGGGAGGGCGAGCACCATGCCCTCCTGCTCCAGGTCAGGCTGAAGGACAACGCCCGGGCGGCGAGGCCGGGGGTGTGGCCGGCAGCGGCGCACCCCGGCGACCTAGAGATCCAGCTGGCGGTCCCGACCACAGTGTACCACTGGCTACAAGCCTTCCACGACCTGCGATGGAGGGGCAAACCCGACCGCCAAATCGGCTCCACGCACTGGCAAACGTGGTTGCAAGCAGACGCGCAGCGCGATGCCATCCGGGGTCTCGAGCCCGCGCCCGCGACACGAGCCCTCGATGCGGCGGCCCCGGGCCGCACACTGGCGCCACACACGGTGCCACTGGCCAACCTGCCCTTCGAACCAGCGGCGGAGGGCGCCATCTGGAAGTCGGTGCCGCTCCCCCCGGCGCGAGGGGCCACGGAGCCGACGAAATGCCCCCTGTGTGCAGACAAGTACTACACAAGCAGGGCAATGCTGAAACACCTGGCGTGGCACGCGGTGCACGCTGCAGCCCCGGCGGACGACAAGGAGGCAGCCTCCAACATCCTGCAAGGGAGAGCACGGAGGTCCCCATGGCACGCCCCGTACGCCCGGCGCCCCCCGCCCCAGGCAGCCGACCACGCAGACGGCGATGAGGAGGCACCCAGGGCGGCCCCGGGGACCGGCGGTGCGGCCCAACCAGGGTCCATGTCCGTCCCCGCGGGGCTGGCCCCCCTGGCCCCCCTGGCTCCCGCGGCCCCCCGGGCCCCCCTGTGGGCCCCGCTGGGAACGGGCTCAGCGGATGCGGCGCACCCGGATGCCCTGGCTGCGCCGGCGAACCCAGCGGCGATGCCGATGCGGGATAGCTGACTCCAGGAGGACATGGCAGGCGACGCCCTGTGGCTCCTCTCGTGGAACCTGCGCAACGGCCTCGTGCCGCCAGACCGGTCCCTCCGGGACACTCTCCGGCGGCGCCGGGGGCCGGCGGCCTGTACCGACAAGCAGCACCTCATCACCGGCATGCTACCCCAGGAGGGGGGCTTTGCCATCATGCTCCAGGAAACAGGGATCGCCACCAGGGCGCAGGAGATGCACGTGGCCGCGGCGCTCCGGGACAAGGGGTACACCGCCTTCTTCAGCAGCCGGCTGGCAGAGACGGGGGCCACCTCCACCTCGAGAGGGGGGGGGCTCCTCACCGCGGTCAGCAGCAAGTACGTGGCGGAGCACGAGGTGCTCAGCTTCACGGAAATCGTCCCCGGGAAGGCCGCGGCCCTGGAGATCCGCACGGACGGGGGAGGCCTCACCTTCATCCACGTCCACAGGCCGCAAGCAGGCTGCTCCCCATGGGCGGGACGGGCGGCGTTCTGGGCCAACATACAAATGTATGCCACGGCACGCAGCCTCGGTGGGAGGCACCCGGTGGTCATCGCCGGCGACACCAACATCTACATGGATGCCACCACCAACCCGGCCACGGAGCACTTCCGAGCGGGCTGGGAGGCCTGCGGTTTCCGGAGGGCCGCGGCAGGCGGCAAGGAGGACATGACCCCCACGCTCCACCCGTCCCGGCACAGGGTGGACACCTTCCTGGTCAATGAGCCCCTCCTGCCGTGGTCCCTGCGGGAAAGCGTCTGGGCTCGCGGCATGGCACACCCCCAGGTGGTCGGCTCGGACCACCTCCCGGTCCGCCTGGCCCTACCGGGCCTCCTCAGCGCAGCGGGGCGCGCGGCGATGCCCACCCCCTACAGCCACACGGAGGGCCGCCTCCTCCCGTACGACGCCGAGGCCGCGCCCGTCCAACACTGCCTGTGGGCGGCGGTCACCGCCGCGCAAGAAGATCCCTCCCTGGCGCCCTGGCGGGGTCCCGCAGAGCAGCACGACTACGGGTCCATGCCCGCGGCCCCGGTGGACAAGGTGTTCGAACACCTCCACGCGACGCATGACGCCCTGGCGCGTGTGGTGGGACGCCGGCAGCCGTCCCCGGCGGGGACGGACCCGGCGGAGGGGGACCTCCCGGAGAACGGAAAGCGGCTCCAGGCGGCGGTCCTCCGCTATGACACCCTGGCAGCGCGCGCGCCGGCAGCGTACCAGGCGGACGCGGCACGGCATTTCATCCGGTCCGAGGCGGCGCTCCGGCTCACGGAGGAGCTGCAGGGTGTGTCGCCCGGGTTCCGCCCGACCACACAGGGCCAGCTACAGGAGGAGCTGGAGAGGCAAGCAGCCGCCCTCGAGGAGGACATTCGCCAGCTCCGCGCACTCCTGGCGGCAGACCGCAAGCGCGCCATCAAGGACTTCTGGCGCCGCCACGCCCCCAACATCGCCCAGCGATGGAAAGCCGTGCGGGGAGCCATAGAGGTAGAGGCCCCGGGCCCGTCAGGCCTCTGGAACGTGCGGGTCCCCAACACCCAAAAGCTCCTCACGGAGGCCCACGACGTGATGTTCGCAGTTCGCGCCTTCTGGCGGGAACTGTATGACAAACGCCCGGTGGACCTCCCAGGCTTCCAGGCAGTCCTCGGCCGCCATGTCCCCTGGGTCCCTGAAGGGGCCTGGACACAGGTCCAGCAGTACTCCATGCAGGACCTGAAGTCCGCCCTGGACAAGGCCCATGGCAAGGCCCCAGGTCCCAACCACGTGGAGGCCCGTTTCATCAAGGCCCTCCCGGCACCCGTCCAGTGGCTCCTGGTCCACTCCTACCGGGCCATCCTCCGCGGCGCCCCGCCGCCGATGCACTGGAGGGACCCGCACATCTGGCTCAGCCCCAAGGTACCGGGCTCTGCCAGACTGGACGACTACAGGCCCATAGCCCTGGGCCAGCTGGACATGAAGCTGCTCACGGGCCCCCTCACCCAGCGCATCACGGAAGTGCTCACACGGCACGGAGTGGTCAGCGACTGGCAGCAAGGGGCCCTCCCTGGCTCCAACACAGGCCCCCCACTGTTCATGGCGCAGCGGCAGCTCCAGCGGGGAAGGCCCAACTACGTCTTCTCCTTCGACGCCCGCAAGGCCTTCGACACCGCCCCGCATGGCGCCCTCCACCTCATCATGCGCCACCTCTCCGTGCCGCCGGACGTCATCGACCTCCTGCTCTTCCTCCACACGTGCGCTAGGCTGCGCATCGTCACCGCACACGGGCTAACGCAGCCCGTCTACATGCTGCGCGGCGTCCGGCAGGGCAACCCCGAGAGCCCCCTGCTGTACGCGCTCCTCCTGGAGCCCCTGCTCAGGGTGCAGGGGCACCGCCTGCGCCCGCCGGGAGGGGCCGAGCACGGCCTCATCCAGGCCTACATCCACGACCTGCTGGTGGTGGCCCACACGCTGCAGCACTTCGTCGAGGGCGTGGAGGCGGTGGCCGCGTACCTGGGGATGATGGGCATGGAGCTCAACCCCCGCAAGTGCGCCATGGCCACCACGGAGGGGGTCCCGGGCCTGCAGCTGCGCCTCTGTCCCCACCTGGAAAACCCGTGGCACTGGGTACCAGCGGCGGACTCCGTCCCCTACCTGGGACTCCAGCTGCAGCCGGACGGGGAGTTCTCCCTGCAGCGCAAGCACCGGCTACGCCTGGCGGCGGTGCACCACTGGTGCCTTAACACCCTCGCGCCACCGAAAGTGGTGCAGGGCGTCATCCTGGCGATCCTCGGGGGGGTGACGCAGTACGTCGCCCCTTTCATCGCCGACGACTCCGACATTGCACGCCACCTGGACCACATCACGGTCCAGGTCGCGAAGGACAGGGCGCGGTACGCCTTAGACGCCTCGCGGGACAGCCTGCAGGATGACCGGACCCTGGGGCTCACACGGGTGCCAACGCGGTGCCAGCAGGCAGCGGTGGCCCTCGTGGGTACACTCGTCCACCACCGCTCAACCTCCGTGCGCGCCGAGGTCACCAAGATGTTCTGGGAAATAGCTGGCGCGCACCGAATATGTCCCGAGGTGCACTACCCCGTCCCGGAGTTCGCAACTCTAGCGGGGGGCGACTGGGTCCACCGCATACCCCGGGCCCTGGCCGCCCTGGGAGTGGGGCTGTACAACCCCATCGCGTGCCCCAGGGCGGCCCATGTCCAACTACAGTCGCCGCCGGGCAACATCGTCACGCTGCGCACCGCCAAGCTGCGGAACCGCGACACGTGCCGCCTGACGGTGCCGCACACAACGCCGTGGCATGGGCACCACGGGCCACGCCACCCCTTCCCCGACAACGAGGACCCGTGGCCGACGGCAGTGCGGGAATGCCTCAACCAATGCGCCCATGAACACCTCCACTATTGCCGCCGTGAGCAGGAGCCCACCAACCACCCTGGGTGGCGCGACGCCTTGGTCCACCTCTTCCACACCACCGGCACGCGGGACCCCCGCCTGAGACTCGTCCACCCCACGAGGGCTAAGCAGGACGCCCACACCGGCCCACGGGTGACCCCGGACGGCCTGCACCTCCACGTCGGGGGCTACCGCCGCCGGGGCGGCCTGTCCCCCCCCACGCGGGGGGCGGCGTACCACCCGCCAGCAGCCCTCATGTACATCCTCCGCGACGTACTCGCGGAAAGCGAGCACCAAGAGCCTAACGCAGACGTGGCATGGCCCGAGCCCCTGCGCCCCCGGCCCCACGCGCCGACGCCGTTGTGGTTGGTGACCACGGACGACCAATGCACCCAAGCAACGGGGTAAGCGCAGCTCCGGGCCGAGTGGGTAATAGTGCAGGTGGGGGCGGGCCAGCCCAAACTCCGTGGGCTCCCCCGTGGCACCGCCCTGCTGGTAGCTACGGGGGTGCCGCACGACCCACACATGGCAGTGCACGCGTTGGAGGACCAGCCGGAGGACACAGGGCACCTGGTGGTGCACCAGCGCGGAGGCCCGGCGTGGCTCAAGGAACATGTGACGGCACTTCGGTCCTGGGCAAGCACGATCACCGGAGCGGAGATCCGGCTGCACGACCACCCGGCGATCAGCCCCGGCGACACCAGGGCGCTGAGCGTGGACCAACTGACCCCCAGCCACCCCGACGTCCGGTGGCACTCCGCCGACCTCAACGCGGGGTGGCTCAGCCCCACCGGGTACTACTGGATCCCAGAGGCCTGGGGCCACACCTCCTCTGACGCGTCCGGGGGCGGACCCTGCAAACACGCCACCAGCGTCGCTCTCGCCGCCGACCTCACCCGCACGTGGGCGGTGGCCATCTCGGGCACGGTGCCCGACGGGGAGGGGGTGGCCGCCTCCCTCCCGCTACAATACGGTGCCCACCGACCATGGGTCGACACGGTGGACGCCGAAGTCATCCTCCACCTCCTGCGGCACGCAGATCGCGAGCGGACCACGGGGGTCCCCGCGGGCGCAGCGAAGGTGGTCAACCAGATGCCCCTGCGGTTGCTCCGGGACAGCCTGTGCGCGCGAGGGCAACACGCCGGGCACCCGTTCTGGTACATCCGAGCCACCTCCCACCACAGTGACGCCCTACTGCACAAGGCGGACTGGGCGGCGTCCAGGACACCGTCCTGCAGAACACGCCCCCGGACCCTGGCCACGCCCAACTCATTGTCGCCGGCCGTGACGGCCATCTCGATCTACGGCCCCCCACGATGCGGGTGCTCGGCGAGGTCGCGCAGCGGGCGCAGACGGACCATGCGCTGACGCACCGGGGACACACACCTTTGGGCGCGGCCCACGCCACAGCCTATGTCCACGCCCGGGACCTCACCGCGACGGCCACCAACTGCCAGGCGCTGTGGGCCCGAGACGGCCACACGCCGGTGCAGCGCAGGCTCCGCGTCCGTAAGGAGCGGCTCTCCGGCGTCGCCATCGTCCCACAACCGTGCCTCCTATGCGACGGCCCGGAGGAGACCCCGGTGCACGTGCACGTTGGGTGCGCCCACTCACAGCTCCTCTGGCCCCACTACCGCCAGGCGGTACACGAGGCAGCCCGCCACCTCCCACCCGGGGACAAAGCCCTGTGGGTGGCCTCGTGGCCCTCCGCAGGCGCCACATGGACGGAAGTCTTCTGCTCCGGACTGGTGCCCGAGGACGCGGAGGCGCAGCTCCGCGCCATGGCCGGCACGACCCGCCGGGAGGGACCCCCGTGGACGATTTCCTCCACCACATGCTGCGGCTGGGGGACTACGCATGGGAGCCTCGCAACCACCGGCTGGAGCAACTCCTCCGCGAGCCCCAAAGTGCGGCGGTCCGGGCACACCGGTGGCTCACTGCGGCGGAGGGCGACCACCCTCCCCCTCCCCCGCGCCCTGACAAGGACTTCGTAGCCTCCCTCCGTGTCGTGAATGGCACTCTGGAGTGCCCGCCCCAAGAGGGCCCCCACCCGTACCAGGACCTGCCGGGGGGGTTCTCGAAGCACGTACAAGACGCCCTCTTCCCACCGTGGATCATCGGGCACGGCTCCATGACCGCGTGGGAGGCGCGCATCCTGGGTGAGGAATGGGCGCGCGAGTAGGGCCGGTGGTGCGCCGCCACGCGCGCCCTGGAGACCCCTGCGCAACGATACGCCGCCATCCCGCTCAAGGGATGGGGGCCGGACACCCGGCCGAGACCCACCGTGATCCGCGGGGCGGGACCTGACCACCCGTGGGACGCGGCGACGGGGGAATGGCTGCAGGCGGCCCCGGGGCCGCAAACGGGATGGACTGGGGACATGTCCTCACTCGTCAGGACACCCGTCCCCCCCCCGCATCGTCCTTCACGCCGCCAACGTACTCCGGGCTACGGAGATACGCACATGGGGACACGCCGCGGCCACCGTCCGGTGGCACCCCTCAGAGGGCGGGGCCGCCCAGCTCGCCGTGGCGCACTTCAAAGCTGGGGGGCCGGTATACGACGACGCCCTGTCCCGGCTGGGCGACACCCAGGGGCCCTTGCTCCTCATGCTCCCCACCGACATTGCAGCCGCGCTGCGCCAGGAGCTGGACGGCTGCGAAGGGCTGCGAGTGGGATGGGAGGCAGTCGCGGACGGCACCCTGCTGGCCCTCCTCCACCGAGACACCGCGAACGGGTGCCGATGGGATGCGCTGACGCCCCACCTCACCGGGCGCCACGTGTACATGGCAACCCCCCCCCAGGGGCACCCCCGCCTGGCGTGGGACGACCTCATCGCCGCCTTCCACGACCACGGGATCCTCCCTGACGACACGTGGCGGGAGGTCCAGGGGAAGACGCTTGGCAGGGACTACCGGCGCCGCGTCCGCGCCCGCCTGCTGGAGATCCGGGACCCCCTCCGACAGACACGGGACGACCTCTGGCTCCGCCATCTCGACCCTTGGTCGCCGCCCTCCCACCTCCCACACACCTGCCGGCTCTGCGGGGAATGTGACATGGTGTCCTCCGCAGCGTCGACAGGCGCCAACAGGTGCGCGCGGTGCGCTCAGGTGGCCGCGTGCCCCTGGCCCGAACCTCCCGCAGGCCCGCGCAGGCGCACAGAGGAGGAGGCCCTGCACCGGCGCATCGAGGGGACACACCCCCTCTCACACGAACGCGCGGGCCCCGCGGGCGCTGCCCTTCTGTGGATCCACGTGCACCTGCGGGACCCCACATCCGTTGCGCACCTGTCGCACGTGTTCGCGCCCTGACCCCCACCCGCCGCCGCCCTTTGCAGAGCCCGCAGTACCATGCCACGCCGACGAGGGGATGGGCCGGGACACACCAGGGCCCGCCGCAAAGCGCAGGAGGCGGCCGTCCGGGGCCTGGTGACGGACGCGGTGGCGGAGGCGCACGAGGCGCACGCTGCCGCACGGTGTGACCTGACGGGCAGTGCGAGGGCTTTCCTCAACGAGACCGCCCTCCCGGCCGTCCGCGCCCTGAACGGAGCGGGGGCCCCTACGCTGCTCCCGGCGATGCACCGGATCGTGAACGCCGTCCAGCCGGGGCTCATCAGCCCGGAGGCGGCCCTCTACGGGCACTGGATGGAGTGGGGCGAGTCCAACCGGTCGGGCCGGCCCCTGTCCATGGGGGATACCCTGCAGCTGACGGGAGCGGGGTCCGCCATGTCCCTCCGCAGCAGCGCCCCAGCCCTGCTGCACGCCCTCAGGACGCGCTACCCCGGGGACGCAGCCCCGTACCTGAACCAGGCGCGGGCCACGTACCCGGGGGGAGTGTCCGATCTGGATGCGGCGCGCCACCTTCTACACCCACCGGATGAGGACCTGGAGGTGGGCGAGATCACGGTGTTCGTGGAAGGCGCAGAGGAGGCGTCCGCACGCCCCCGGCCAACCAACCCTGTGTACGACGGCACCAGGCCTACCCCCCCGTACGCCATCGTATGCGAGGCATTCCCCAGGGAGCCCACTTGGTGCCCCGCCCTCCCGCCGGCGACGCACGCGCCCCGCGGCTGGGCTAACCCAGACCTGTCCCCCCCCCTCTCCAGAACCAGGGGTGCCCAGCACAGGGGGCAGGTCCTCTGGCAAGAGTGCCCTGGCATCCCCCTGCTCCTCCTCGTCGTCGCGACCCGCGGGAACCCGGGGCGGGTCCTGGGGATCACCCCCACCCACCTCTATGGGGCAGCACCCGTACCCCGCCCCCCCCTCCCGGCGCCCGCGGCACGGGACGGAGTACACACCTTCCTGCGAACACAGGAGGTCACCGCCGTTACGGGGGTCCACCTAGTGCGGCTCCCCCCGACACCACCCACGACCCCCGGGGGCCCAGGGCCCTGGGCCCCGCCCCAGACGGGGAGCTGTGGCGCGACGCGTGGGCCGCGTGGCTCCCCCGCCTCCCCTCCCAATGCCGATGGATGGCCGCCGGCCCCCGGCCGTGCGGGGCTGACGCCACAGCCGGCCCCCCACCCCCTCCCCCCCTCCCCCCCGCAGAGCACCACACGGCACTGCCCACGGCACGGCACTGATGCACCAGGAGGTAGTGGGAAGGGCGCGCCTGCCACCACGCATGCCTACCAGGATAACAGTGATGGCAGACTCCGATGGCTCCCCCCAGCGGGACGACCGCCACCACCGCCCGTCCCGCTCCCGCTCCCCCGCCTCCCCGGAGTGGACGGGGGAGACCCTCGCGGAGCGCGAGGAGCGGAGGCTGGCGGAGGCGGCGGTGCTGGCCGGGCCGCCGCCGCCGGCCCGGGAGCCTGAGCCAGCCGAGGTGACCGCCCCCGCCGCCCAAGCAGCAAGCCCTGCCGTCCCGCCCCGGGAGGGGGCCCCAGACGCGCAGGAAGCGGAGACCGCAGCCCCAGCGAGCGACACCGCGGCCCCGACCGCGGCCCCCGGCACGCCGCCGACACGGGGGGTAGCCCCGGCGCAGGAACCGGGCGCATCGCCGAGGGCTGCCGCAGCCGCAGAGGAGAGCGAGGAAGGCGCGCGAGGGGTTGCGACCGCGGCCCCGGCGGGCCGCGCCACCGCCTCGGCCGGCCACGCCGCGACCCCCAGCATGCCGCGAAAGCGGGGGACGGACCCCGCACGGGCCACGGGCGCCTCGCTGGTGGCCGCCGCAGCAGCAGCAGTGGGCAGGGAGAGCGCGAAGTACCGCGCCCACGCCAACCCCACCCATACCCACACCAGCCCCCCCAAAGCAGTTCCCCCACAAGCCCTTCCCCCCGGGGCGGGCGCGGCACGTCCGCCCCCCGGCGCCCGAGCACTCGCCGCCGGGCGTCACGCTGCCGCAGCTGCAAAGACAGCGGGACGCCCAGCGCGTGATCCAGGAAGGAGGGGAGGGCGTGCAGGCAGAGCTGCGTGCCAGCCACGGGAGCGCGGAGCGGGGGGCAGGAGGCGACAGGGGAAGTGCCCAGGAGCGCGCGCAAGGAGCAGGCCAGGGCACGCGCGGCAGGGAGCAAGGGCGCAGCAGCGGGGGGGGGCAGTGCGCAGGCAGCGGACGGCGCGACTCAGGGCAGGGGGCCGGGAAGGGACCAGGGCACGGGAAGGGCGCGCAGGGGCGCGAGCAGGGAGCCCAGGTGCAGGGGGCGGGGCGAGGGGCGCTGGGCGAGCGGGCGGGCCAGGGCGTGGGGGACGGGGGGCGGGACCCGCGGCATGGGCAGGGGGCTGGAAAGGGGCCCAAGGGCAAGGGCAAGGGCGCCGCGGGCCCCAAGGGACAGGCGGGACGGGGCATGGGAGCCCGGGGGGGAGGGCGGGCCGAAGGGAGGGGGGCGGGGAGCGGGGCGCCCCCGCAGCCGGACGTGCAGCCGGTGAGGTGCATCCCCCCCGGCATCCAACAGATGCCAGCGCACCACACCCACCACCACCACCACCACCACCACCACCACCTCTACAACATCGACCCTGACGCCGGCGAGCTCATCCCCCCCCAACCCCCACGACCCCAGCACCAGCCAGCCCCCCCCGCGCCGAGAGCGGAGCCGGCGCGGATGGCCTCGGCGGAGGGGGGGCGGGGCGCGGCATCGGCGCCGCAGGCACAGGGGCAGCGAGGCGAGCCGGCGCGAGGGGCAGAGGGGGCCCGGCCGTGGGACCGGGACTGGGGCACGGTCCCGGACCCTCTGGGGGAGGAGGCCCTCCCCCTGGTGGGGGAGGTGTACGGGTGGTTGTGCTGGGCCAACCAGGGGACCACCAGGGGGTTGAGGAACCGGCCCTTCGATGCCGTGCTCCTCCGGAGAGACGGAGGAATCCAAGAGGTACCCCCGGGGGGGTGGGCAGCCCCGGAGGACCATGAGAGGGTCCTCAGGTCAGTGATCCGGGCGGCGTGGCCCGACAGGGAGCCGACGTGGCCGGCCTTCCTGGAAGGGGGAGCGGTGCTCCGCATCACGGATGCGGACGCCAACAACTGGCTCCCCCGGGCCTTGCGCAGCGCCCTCGCCCACTGGCGCTACCGCCGGTGCAACCCGCCGCCGCCACAGCCCCAGCCCCCATACAAGCGGCGGCGCAGGTGATGGCCCAGACGGCGGACGCGAGAAAGTGGGGGGGGGAGCTGGGCCCCCCGACCCACGCCCCCCCCACGGTACGGCGTGACGCAGGAGCGCGCGCAACCTCCCGCAGGAGGGAGGGCGGAGACAACGAGCGCGGGGGGGAACCTGCTGCCCCGCAGCCCGCTTACCGCTGACCGCTAACCCTCACGGCCGCCCCCGGCCGGCCAGCGCCGCGCGAGGACGGCCAGGGGGATGAGGGGCCCCAGCGAGGGCCTGCACGAGGGTCCGGCTCTAGGTAGAGGGGGGCGGGGGAAGGGTGCGACCCCCCAGCCGATGGCTGGCCCCCGGGGCCGGGACCGCCATGCCGCCCCCCTCCCCCGGCCGTCAGGAGGCGGCGCCAGGGGACCAGAGGGCCCCCCCCACTCCCCCCCCCCCCCTCCCACTCAGGCCCAAGAGCGGACGGAGGCAGACCGAAGAAACGGCGGCCCCACACCCCCCCCGAAGAGGCCGCTGCACCCGGGGTGCGGGGGCACCACGGCCGAGGCAGGCGCCCACACGCCCTGCCTGCTCCCGGCCGACGGCGGACCGGCGACGCCCGGGACGGCGCAAACGGAGCGGCCTTATCAGAAGCCGGCCCGGGGAGGACGGGGGCGCGAACCAGGGCGGGGGGGTTCCCCCCCCCTCCCCCACCCCACCCCCCCCCGCCGCACTGACCCGTCGGCGGCCGACTGTAATGGGCACATGCATGCACAGGGCAGGTGCACACACGCACAGCAGGCACAGCGCGCGCACACACCAGTAGCACTCGCAGATGGTGTATTGTTTGTCTGCTTGATTGATTGTTATCAATGCAATCGAGATTAGGACTGCCCGTTGGTGTTATTCGACAACCCACACATGTATTTATCTCGTCCATGCAGACAATCATGTGATCGGATTTATTTGTCGTTTGGACAAGCCTAACAATCGTCTTCATGGTCCTGTGTATGCCTGCTGCAACGTGTGCTCCATATCTGGTGATATTGTCGACAAAACCTTTTCTGCAGCACGGGATTTTGGGCGTAGGGCTAACAAAACGACAAATTTCTGATCGCAGCGCCAGTGGAGTGCATTTTGCAGCCTGAGGTACTTGAGGCGCGTGGTGGGCTTCCGAGTGTCTGGCAAGATGGGCGAATCCGCAGCTCTGACATCGCCACTGTTGTTGGTTAAAAAGCTGACTCCGTACGCTACACTGCCTTGCCGTTCTGATCCTGATGACGCCGGTTGTATGCTCTACAGTGCCTACGACCTTGTGGTGCCTTCCCGTGGTAAGTGCATTGTTAGAACTGACATTGCCATCGCTGTCCCTGAACTAACATATGCTCGCATCGCGCCGCGCTCTGGGCTTGCTTGGAGGCACCATCTACAGGTGGGGAACTCAGTCACTGGTCCTGGCTATCGTGGCAATGTAGCAGTGGTGTGGTTTAACCATGCAACCGAAGAGTTCAAAATCTCTCGTGGTGATCAAGTGGCGCAGCTCGTTCTGGAACGCTTCGTCATTCCTAAGGTTGTGCAGGTCCTTGGTCTGCCTGCGCGCCCTGTCTACAGCCCTCATGGACGCGACGGCCTCGCTCCCAGCACTCATCCCAGTTCAGCGGCCCCCCTGTCAACGCCGTCATCCGCGACGCCGCTGTCAGCGCTGTCATCCACGGCGCCGTCGTCAGAGCCGTCGACGAGTTCTACGGCGCCACCGTCGGCGCCGTCGCCCAGCTTTACGGCGCCATCATCGTCGGCTGCGGGGCCTACGTCTCCTATTTTGGCGCCGCAGACGGTTACACGGCCATCCAGGGCTCAACGAAAGGCGCGACAGCGCCTTCGAAATAAGGGGGCCCTCTGATCCCACACAAGGTTTCAGTTTTTTTTTTAATTGGGCCCTGTGTGGCTTGATTGGCATCAAGGGTGTGCTTCGCCACCCATTTCTTATTCAACTTGCGCAACAATGTCCACACTGTTTGCACCGCGCTCCTGCACTGCACGCCATCATCAGGTTATAATGTTTTGCTTACCAGTTTGGCAGACACACTCTTCCCTCTGGGTGACTCAGATGGGTTTTGGGGAATTGGGTTTTGTTCAGCCCACATCACACTTGTTTCTTTTTCCCGACCCCCCTCTGCAGCAGCACATAGTTCCTAGTGCTAGTGGTTAGAGTTTTTCTAGGTTAGTTTCCCCGGTCCTCCCCCTGTAGGGCAGGGCAGGTGAGGGGAGGCGCTAAGGGCGCCGGTACTGTAATAGAGGTAGCCATTCCAGTAGGTGCAGGCCTGAGTGCTAGCATGTGTGTGCTGCTGTGTAGGCAGTCACTGCAGTGGGGGTGAGCCATGTGAGAGGGCTTTCTTTGGGAATGGGGTTTTTTCTTCAGCCCACGGCGCACATGCGTTTTTCCCCAACCCCACACTGACAGGTAGTAGGTACAGTACACTTCGCGCCCCCCACACGTACACCTAGTGTTAGTGGGTATGATGTCAATACCTTAGTGCCCCCAGTCCTTTCCCCGGGTGTAGGGAATGAGGGGGAACCCTGTGTTCAGGGCTGATACCATTATCAGAGGTGCACACATCAGTGTGACACCCAGGGGTGGGTCGGAATGCTAATACGCCACTCCCCCCCCCGCCTGACTGTGCACGCACGCCCGGCGCACACCGTTCCTGACCCTGGATGCCTTACCATTTTTTCAAACAAATCCGTTTAATTTTTTTAATTTCCAGTTTGAGAGAAGTTGAGCCGTGTGTTTGGGTTGAGGGTAGAGGCGACGTGCCCCCCCACAGAGGGAAAAACCCCAGGGGACCTAAGGCCAGGTGAACGTGTGGGTGCCCCCCCTCATGGGGCGATAGGGAGCCCGGGGGTATAGGGTAGTCCAGGCGGAAGAACCACACACAGGCATGCACACACATGCAGCTGGGTATAGGGAAACCGTGGGTGCCCCCCCCCCTGGTTGACTGGACTCAACGCGTGCCACAGGGGTAGAGGGTACACCAGGGGAGACCCCCCCACAATAATTCAGTGGATGGAGGTGAATATTTCACTGCACGCTTTGTGCCCATTATTTGTTCTTTTTGTCAATCCCTCCATGGGTATGTCGGGTTTTGCGAGGGGGGTGTAATGGGCACATGCATGCACAGGGCAGGTGCACACACGCACAGCAGGCACAGCGCGCGCACACACCAGTAGCACTCGCAGATGGTGTATTGTTTGTCTGCTTGATTGATTGTTATCAATGCAATCGAGATTAGGACTGCCCGTTGGTGTTATTCGACAACCCACACATGTATTTATCTCGTCCATGCAGACAATCATGTGATCGGATTTATTTGTCGTTTGGACAAGCCTAACAATCGTCTTCATGGTCCTGTGTATGCCTGCTGCAACGTGTGCTCCATATCTGGTGATATTGTCGACAAAACCTTTTCTGCAGCACGGGATTTTGGGCGTAGGGCTAACACCGCCCGGACCGCGCCCGACGCCCGCGGCCTCCCGGCAACCCCCACGGCACGAGTATACCCCGGGGGGCACGCCGGGGGCAACGGAAGGCAGGCCGGCGCCCGACGGGGCGGGGGGGCGGGGAGGCGGCCCCCCCACCCCCCCCCCCCCGCACCCCCCCCAGCTAGGGAGCCACGCGAGCGGCCCTCCGCCCCTCCGGAGCCGAGGGGACGCCCCCCGCCCCCAGAAGGCACCGCGACGCGGGGGGGGGGGATGCGGCTGGACCTGCTCCCGCGGGGGTCGCGGCCGCGGGGCGAGCCCACACCAGCGTGCCGGAGCAACGCGCGCACTAGAACAGTATGGGGGCCGCGCCCCACATGACCCTCCCGTGACCACAGCTCATCCAAGGAGGGTAGAGGGGGGGTTCAGGTCTGCAGGGGCCCCCGGGGGAGCGGTCCACGGGCCGCCCCTCACCCCCCCCCACCCCGGGGCGGCACTGCGACCCCGACCGCACGCGCACGCCGGAAGGGAGTGCGCCGACGACACGAGGGGGGCCAGGATTGAGTACCGCAGGCCGCCACCCGGAAGGGGAGCGGGGAGGCCGCGGCGCGACCCCCCCCCCACCCCCCCACCGGCCCGCAAGCCGCGGGGGCCCCGGCCCCCACCCCCCGAGGCAGGGGGGATGGCCCCCCCCCCGCCCGAGAGAGGAGCCGGAGCGCGACCCGCCCCCCCGCCCCAGCCGCCGGCTCCCACGGGGGCCGCGGAGAACAAGCGAGCCCGCGCCAACGCGCCAGGACGCCGCACAGATCGCGCCCAGAGAAGGCGGGTGACCACGAACCGGAGTGGTATGGGGGGCCACGCCCCCCATGGACAGCACGACGCCCGTGACACCCGCTTTGTTGCCTGCCCAGGGAAGGCAGAGGGACGGAACGAGGCAGAGCGACCCCCCGCCCTACAGCCCCCCCCCCGGCCGCACAAACGGGGGGTACGGCGCACGCCCCCCCCCCCCCCCAGCCCGCCCCCCGGCACACGAACGCCACCGACCCGCCCCGCGGCGCGCAGCCCCCACAGGGCGTGCAGGCCGAGGGGACAGAGAAGGGCCCCCACACCCGCACGCCCGCGCCCACAACACGTGGATCGCGGACCCCAACGGCCCGCCCAGTGGGCGGGCAGTCAGGGGAGGGGGAGCGCCTGGCCCCAGACGCCCCTCGCAACAGTAGAAGGCACCCCCCCCGGGGACGCCCTACCGCCACCCCCACAACCCCAAGCCAAATAGGGAGGAACCGGGACCGGACCGCCCCCCCCCAAGCACGCCAGACGGAGCAAGGGACCGGGGCAGGACACGCGGAGGGGCACGGACCACGTGGAACGGCCCTACCAGCGCCCAGTGCCGGGACCACGCGAGGTGCGCACGCCACACCACCCAAGGGGGGGGGGGGCGGACACTGCGAGAGTGCGAGCGCACACACACGTAAAGGGCACGCGGGGACTACCAAAAGGGCAACCGGACCGAGCGCGGTGAACGCACAGACCGCGTGGAATGGCGTACCAGCGAGCGAGGGTAAGGGACACCCGGACGGGACGGCCCGCCACACGCAGCGCCGAACACGCGGGGCGCAAAGGGGGAAACGAGAGAGACACAACACCACGTACCGGCCCGAACCCCCCGAACCGGCCGGGAGCGCCGCGCACACACAGACGGGGCACTGCACCCGCCAAGGCAGTAGTGGCGCACGGCGCCACGCCCCAACCCCTAGGCTAGGCAGCCTCCGCGCCAGACCAAGGGGGTCCCACTGGCGACAAGCCAGTAGCACGGGCCCGGCGGCGCCGGCGCCCCGGGCGACCACGCATTAGGGGGGCGACGCAGTGGGTAAGCGCCCGCAGCCACGGCTGCGAATTGATGCACTGACCGGGGAGTGGCGAAACGGGGAAGCCGGGGAAGGACGGGGCTCCGAGCCCTGTGAACCCGGGGAACTCCGCCACCAGGCAGGAGGTGCGTCTTGGAGGGCCCCCCACTAGGACCCGGTGGGGAGGATATCACCTGGCCCGACCAGGTGGCCCCCCGGGGCCGAAAGGCGTCTAGTACCCGCAAAATCAAACCTCAAACCACAAACCTCAGATCGCGGCACAATAATTCCACTGATCGCCGCCAATCGCAGATCTCCGAACGCATATCCAAAGACAATAACAGATGAGAACAAAACAGAATACCTACAGGAACAGCAACAGAAGGTGTCCCCACAAGAAAAATGACTTTTTCTTACTGAAGGTCGCGGCCCGTACTCAAGTTAGGTGTCCCGCTGCACAATGGCGCCCAATTTGTGGCTAAGGAGACATTTATTTCTTTGTTTTACAACGGTATGAGTGCGGTTTTCAAATCAGTATGATTTAAATTTCCATAGTTTTCATTATGGTACATTTTTTTGCTAAGTTCACCATACTTTGGCCTGGTTGCCGAAATGGTGCTTTCTTCTTAGAGTTGAACAAGAGTGAAAGCTGCGCACTGTTCGCTGCTGCTCTGTCTCCTTGGGCACAAAGTAGCCTGTTGGTCTGTGCCGTGCATTTCATGATTTGCGAGTAGCATTTGGCATCCTTGCATTCGTACATGCCATGGTTATTTGACCAAACCAATTGTAGAGAAATTTAAATGGCCAAGTACCTTTTGAGCTGTGACACTCTCTTTACTTTTTGAAGCGGTGTCTTTCCATCAACTTTGATGATCATCAATCTAGGTATAATCTACGACCATACCATATGTGTTATATTTTGGACGTTCGAGTTTTTCTACAAACTTTCAACCAGAATGTTAGGCATGCAGCGGGCTATCCGATTACGTGTCTTTCCCACCGCATCGCTAACACATTGCAGTAACGATCTTAACTTTGTTCGGAGCGATCAAGCTCCATACAAGCGTACCGCTGGCCTATCTTATTGGGAATCATTGCGACACTGTTTTTACATTGTTCGTAGATGAAGCAAACCACATTGTGGCATAGAACATCACCAACTGCGGTTGCACCTCTCGAGATGCCGAGATGCGCGTGTTCAAAGAGGTTTATGGTGAATTCAAGTTTTTCTTGGCACATTGTGATCTGCGCCGCAGTCTTCTATCTTTCAAGCGGTGTCGTGTTGCCTCCTGTGCTTGCATGAGGAATTATCCACGCTTATCTACCATGTTTGTTGCACGTATGCAACAGATGAGTGACGTGTTGCTGAGCCCAGTCCCTGACCCTCAGCAGCCAGGTGGCAGCAAATGGCGTATGATGCCATGCTGCGGGCAAAGGCAGATGAACACCAACCCACGGTGGGAGGCAGGGAGCCGGGGGCTGGTGGGAGGGAGCTGAGGGAGGGATGGAGGGGGGGAAGACCCAAGGGGGGGGGTTGGACCCTGTAATCAAGTTGAAGCGTTCAAGTGGCCCAAATGTGCCCCCCCCCCAGGACCCACTCGGTGTTTGCGCGCGCAAGACCGGCATCAGAACGCACGGGGGCAGGGCCGTCTGTTTGCAACAGCCATTTGCAGATGGCTGTTGCAAACAGCAATCGGTGCAACGGCAACAACAGCAAGCAATCAAGCACATCAACAAATCGAAGGAACCCAGCCGACCAATCGACGATCCCGCAATGGAAAATGTTCCAAAAGTCTTCGATGTCATCGATCCTTCCAATCCAACCGGCAAGGTGTGTTGGATTCACATTCAACTCGCAGGTACGTAAGTCTGATCCTCGAGAAGAAAGTCACCTTCTGCCTTCAACTCTGCAGATTAGTGTTCCTTCGGAGCACGTAAGCAATACGGTTGGCAAAACGAAATACGTGAAGAATCTTCAGAAACCAGCGAACAAGCAGAAAGACTTTTCCCTTTGCCTCCTGCATCACGCGGGCTGGTGCAAGCTTGGCGTCAAGTGCCAACAGATCCACGCGGATCCGGCCCTTGTGAACAACTTTCGGCAAGTCGCAGGTGGTTCAAACTGTTGCACTGGCCACGGCGATCAGCGGTCTCAGGAACCAGCATTCACCGCCCTGGTGTGCACCCGATCTGCAGCGTCTGCCTCACACTGTCCTCAGCTTTACCTGTTGCACACTAGCACGCTCTAGTTTTCCGGTTCGAGTTCCAATCTCCAGTGCTGTGTGTGGGGTATGGTAAACTGTTTGTTGTCAGTCGTGGTGGTGGTCGGCCTTTTTGTGGGCATTTCAGGCTCTGGCGTTTCTTCACACATGCAGCGGTACTTCCTTGAAAACTTTCTGCTCCTGCAGGTTGGAGGCCGTATGTTTTGCCGGCTGGAGAAACTAGACGGACGCTTTGAGAAACTGCAGCTCAGCCAGCTTTCGCGCACTGTCGCGTTGGAATCTGCCCTGCAAGCCGACGAACGGATCGTGACTGTGTCGATGTCTAAGGTCTGCTAACGTGTACGCTGTTGTGTTTTCTAGGCTTCCCCCCCAGCCAGCCCAGGCATCTGTTTGCATTTCCAATTGAGGTTCTTGTGGGTTCACATGTTCACGTGTGTGTTTGTCACTCACTTCGACTGAGGTTGGGTGTGCTTGAACCCCTCTGTGCTGCTACCACTGGTTGGTGGCTTTACCATTGCCTTTTGCTTGCTTGTTGTGCCCGTGGATGAGCTGCTTGTGGCATTGCCGGAGGTTGAGCTTGCGCATGAAAAACATGTGCACGTGCACGTGCATAACAGTCTCTGGCTGTGTTGCAGGTTTGGCAGCACTTGCAGCGACCGCATTGCAATGGGGGGTTGGCTTGGGGGCTGGGGGGGCCGGGGCTCAGGAATGGGCAGGGCTTCATTGGAGGGGTCCAAGTATCGTTGCGAAATGATTTTCAGACCAAGAAGTTCCCCAGGCGCGGATCAACGCTGCACACCATGCGCAAGTGGAAAACATCAGGGGCAGTAGGTAGTCTTGTCTGCCACCCCACCTTTCTTTTGGCTGTGGCTCAGGTGTGTCGCCTTCACCAAGAGGAGCGCTGCCGCTTTGGGCGCGACTGCAAAAACTTCCACCTTTGCCGTGACGTTTACGCCCGCCTTCAATTGGCCCACATCAACATTAAGGCTGCCCCGCCAGTCCTTCAGACAGCTCCCTGCAAGCCGCTGAAAACAGTAGACATTCCGCAGCTTGCGGCGAGCATTTCTCCCCAGTCCCCTGCTTATTCCAGTGCTGGCTCCGCGAGACAGCCCTCAACCCCCGCCCAGCGTCATTCGACCCCGCCACCAATGGTACTGCAGCGCTGGCCCCTCAGCTTCAGCTTCAGCCGCGACCGCAGCCTCTCGGCAGGTTGGGAGTCGGAACAGTCGGATTCACCCGGCCCGTCGTCTGGATCCCCCTCGCCAACTTCGTCCCCACTGCGTGATGGGAGACTGTCCACGCAGACCCTGCAAGTGATGCAAGCTCTCGAGAGCTTCCGCTCTGAGTTCCGTGGTGCGCCAGTGGTGAGGTAAGGATTTCTGTGGTCACAAGCTGTGGCTGGAACATCCCCATTTCACCCTCCACCCAACAGCTGACCCGTTGTCTGGTCCTCTTGGTGGCGAAACCCCAACCCTGACCAGATCCTCTGATCTGGGCTGAATCGGCGGGGCTCAAACGCTTTTCAGCCTTTCAGCCCCGAAACGCTTTGCGGGCGTGGCTCATTCAGCCGTGCGCCGTACGAAACGAAGGTATCGATGAAGAACAATTTTGATTAAGGCCACGAAGCCCACATACACTGGAACGCTCTTTGGCCTGCGGACGTGCACAGAAGTTGCCAGACCGCCGCCCGTAGGAGGAGAACGATGGAGAAGTGAACAGTAATTGAATGTTTGCACCAGGCTTTCCCGCGACTATCCAGCGCGGGGGGGGCTCCCTGAACGTTCTGGAATTCCTAGTAATCTGGGTGGTCTCGGGGGGGGGGGGGGGGGGCACAACCCGCAGCGGCCGACAGAAAGCAGCGACCCGACGCAACATGCGAAGGGAAGAACGGGTGACCGTCCAGGGCCCCGTAAAGGAGCAACAACCAGACGGAATGTCACACAGGGGGGGGGGGTGACTGACCTTATCCAGCCCGAAATGTGGTTCGCATCGCATTGTAGTCCGGAGTCGCGAGCCAGGAACCAATGAGGCGTACGTCCCATGAACCTATGCCTTGTGCACCTTGTGCATGGGCTGCGCACGAGCGCATCTGCCGGGCATCTGGACATGGATTTTGTGGCGCCGGAGTAACGCACCATTCGATCGTACATTTTGACCCAAGCGCAAAGCTTCGGGGGGGGGGGGTAGTAATTGCACTGTGTTATTCGGCAGAATAACACAGTCAATCCCGACAAATCAGATCCGCAGTGTCGCATTGCATCGCATGCTTGCATACAGCACCTACGACAGCAGTGCAAGGCCATCACCAGTTCCCGACCTTTTCGGGTCAGAGTTTGGGCACAACGGTTTCATCACCTCTCACGAATCTTCAGAAATGTGGTGCAGGAGTCCCGCACCAAATGACCCAAGCGCCAAGGGGGGGGATTTGTACTTGCACTCCATTGGGGTGACATGTTTCCCAGAATAACCCAGCCCACCGAGATAAAGTCAGCACTCATGCTCACCTCCACAGAGTTCAACAGGTGTCAGACAGTTTTCCGCGCATTCTTCGGTTTTTCACGCATGCGAGATTGAGTAAAGCAGTCACTCTTCATTTATCAATAGGAGCACAAGATTTTCCACCTGACCTCTTGAGTTATTAAGCAGACCTGCCAGATCATCACTGTTTTCCCAGCTCAACCGAGGCAACCGAGGCTTTGTACAACTCATTACCCAGTTTTCCAGCTCCACCAAGGCAGTCATTTTGCACACGAACTGGACTATCCTGAGTTGTCCACGAGAGCACGAGATTTTCCAGCTGACCTCTTGAGGTAATCAACAGACCAACGAGATCATCACTATTTTCCCAGCTTGACCGAGGCAGTCCCTATGCCGAGCATCAACCTTTTTTTCACCGTTTTTCACGCATCTGAGCTGGCTCGAAGCAGTTGCCCCTGAATTATCAACCGGAGCACGGGATCTTCCAGCTTTTGCCGCAGCATTTTCAGAGTTTGTTCTGGTCTCAAAGTCACTGCCACCAATCAGACGCAATATTACCGCACGAGATCTTCCAGCTGACCTCTTGAGGTAATCAACAGACCAACGAGATCATCACTATTTTCCCAGCTTGACCGAGGCAGTCCCTATGCCGAGCATCAACCTTTTTTTCACCGTTTTTCACGCATCTGAGCTGGCTCGAAGCAGTTGCCCCTGAATTATCAACCGGAGCACGGGAACTTCCAGCTTTTGCCGCAGCATTTTCAGAGTTTCTTCTGGTCTCAAAGTCACTGCCACCAATCACACCCAATATTACCGAACCCACTCCTCCATGTAGTTGTCCATGAATGCCGCAAGTTATTGCATCACCAACCCTCGATTCCACCTTGTGGTTGTCCACGAGAATGTCGCGATATGCATGTCCATGAATGTTTCTTTTTGTTGCAACACCGATTCGTTGCATGGATTTTTTACCACGTGACGTAACATGATCACCGAAGGCCTTTTCATTCAAATGAGTGCTGATGAGAAAAGTACAAACAAATATGTGGTCAAATGGTTTGTATCTGCAGCAATTTTCTTGCTGAGAAAAGTACAAACAAATATGTGGTCAAATGGTTTGTATCTGCAGCAATTTTCTTGCTGAGCTGTAGAGCCATGTCTGAGAAGCGTGTGAGAAAATACGAGTTTGGATGTGATGTTGAAAGGTTGTTTGGGAGACAGATCCCTCGCTGCCACGCTGTGTAATTTTCATTCCTGTTTGGGAGACAGATCCCTCGCTGCCACGCTGTGTAATTTTCATTCCTCTAAGTGCTCAGTTGACAGAGAGACGCATCTCTCGCTGACGCATTCTGTAAATTTGATTCATCTGTGCTCAGGAGGCAGATTTCCCACTGCGACGCTCTGTAAATTTTTAATTCTGTCTCATTTCTGTGCTCTGTACCAATTTTCTCGCTCTCAGGCAATGAAATTGTGTTGTTGTTGTGTTGTGTTGCAGGGAAGAGAAGGTTTGTATGGATGTGTCTGGATGTGTGGACCGGACCAGATTGCAGGAATTCATCTGATAATCGTTCCATTTTTCCGGATCAGATTGTGTTGCAGGGAAGAGAAAGTTTGTATGGATGTGTCTGGATGTGTGGACAGGAGTGCAGGATCTCATAATTTTTCCATTTTTCCGGATCAGATTGCAGGAATTCATCTGATGATTTTTTCATACTCACCAAGGAACGGTTGGAACCTCTAGCAAAGCTTGATGCAAAGGGCAAAAAAAGGGGCATGTCCAGAAGTTCAAGATGTGATATAGCTTGACCAAGAAGGGCTTCGTTTTTGAGCTTGTGGGCACGTAATGCCCATTGTTTCCAACCTGCATGCTCCAATTTGTGGGTCCCAAGTGATCACCGTTTGGGCTTGTTCCCGTCGGGGGGAGGGAGTGGGGGTGGGGTGCGGGGGGGCTCTAGCCGCCTAGCTGGCCCAGCCTCCCAGCCACCTAGCCACGTAGGGCCTAGCCACCATATTGTGTTGGGCCTTGCATTTTGGCTCTTTGCCTTTGCTCTTGAGATCACATAACGATGATGTTATGTGTGTGATGCAGGTATTCATACAATTTCCTCACCATGCACCTATGTTTGTCATGTTTTTGTAATTAGGTAATGTTTAGTTAGTTGCATTCTGCATAGGGATGTGGTTATGGGATGTTTGCCTGCGGTAATTCGGACCATGTCGCCCGGGTTAGTAGCACGTATGGCTAGCCAGGTGGCTATCTTACTGTCCACTCCGCTAAGTCTTGGGCCCCATTTTCGGGTGAGGAGTTGATGAAAAAACAGTGGGATTGGATGGTGACAAAGGAATGGTTGGAGGTGACATATTGTTTTGCAGTTTCTTCGGTGAATGAAAAAACATTGGGATTGGATGGTGACAAAGGAAGTAATATTTCGTATTGTTTTTTTTGGGGGGGCCATGTGGTTTTCACCAATCGAGCTGTTTTTGTGAGACTATGGCATTTCAGCAATCAACTGACTATGGCACTGCGGCAATCAGCCCAGCGAACCTGAAGGGTCTGCCAAGTGGCACGGCGTTGGGACACTTAGTGCACTCAGTGTGGTGAGCTGATGGTCTGCAGTCAATCTGAAGGGTGGAGACAGGGGAAGGACTCAAGGTGCATTGCATGGTCTGTGCCCGGGAACAGCTTAGGTTTTTTCTTTCATACCGATTACGATTCTCTGTTTCAAAAAAGAAAGGAGTACTGCAGCTAGTCTCTGTGCAAGTGTGCAAGGGTTCAGAGGCAAAGGTACCTTTGCTTTTTGACTGCAGAGGCAAATGAAAAGAGACAATTAAAAAAAGTGTTTTGCTTTTCATAAAAAAAATAAGGGGGGTTGCATTGTAATGCCAAAGGTGGTGCAATTCAAAACATTTTTCCTAGGAAGAAGAGTGCAAAACATTTTGGCAAGGAAGAAGGAAGCATTGCAAATAGTTGTGAGCAGTAGAGAGTATTTTCTAAAAAAGGCGAAAAGCTTTGAAAAGCTTTGGCAAAATACTTCCGACTTTTTTGTTCGTCGAAACTGAGCTAAAAGCATTCTGATGTCTTCTCAAAAAAGAGGCCTAGTGTGAAGTTGAAACTGGCAGCTTGAGGACTACGTGATCTGAAATTTTTGTGCTGAAACGGGAAAGAATGGCAAGGTGCCTAAATTTGAAGTGTATGAAATTGTTGCCCCCCCTGTAAAATTAACTATAAAAACAATAGTTTTCACAGTCAAAACATTTCATATTGCGCTATGCGCGCGTCATGTGATCAGTGATCTGATCACGCTCTGGCAACTTACCTTGCTAGTGGCAATCCCATTACAGCTAACCGGAAGCCATCGAAACATTTGTGTGATAAATATGCTGCCACTTCCAAACGGCTCGATTGCCCACCTCATATGTGTTCTGTAATAGCAAAGAAATGCATATGACGCGGCCAACTAAACCCCGATGTATCCCACTTACAAGCCATCTACAAACCTCCGGCGTTATTCACAAATTTGTCTACCACTGACATTGCTTGCCACCATCTACTCCATTTGAAACATGGAGGTCTACAACGTACCCTTTATATTGACTTTAACAAAGCCTTTAGCTTAGTCCCTTCAAAACTTCTTTTCTTTACTTCATCACTGCCAACTTCCGCAGTGGACAATCCACTGAAATTAACAGCTCTATTCGGGCCTGCAGACTCTTTGATAATGAACAAACACACGCTGGTCAGACACATACAGAACCAAGGTGATCAACCGGGTGATCCAACTCTACTTTAACTAACCACTGTTGCTCTAGTGCTAAGAAAACCACTTTATCGTTAAAATGAAGTGTTAACAACAAACGGATCCCTAGGGCTGCAAAGAAGCACGGGGAACAAAAAATTATGGGGGGGGGGGGTTTGCCAGGGCAATTTCGACGGGGACAATTTCGACAAAGGGAAAATTTTGCCGGCTCCAAAAATCCTCAGGCTTGTTGTCATATACTAGTGGGCTTGGGATGATCCCTGTTATTTCTTGGTGGGCTTTCGATGGTTCCCGATATTTCCTGGTGGGCTCTGGATGGTTCCTGACATTTCATGGTGGGCTCTGGATGGTTCCTAATATTTCCTGGTGGGCTCTGGATGGTTCTTGTTGTTTCGTGGTGGGCTCTAGATGGTTCCTGGTATTTCCTGGTGGGCTCTCGATGGTTCCTGTTATTTCCTGGTGGGCTCTGGATGGTTCCTAGTATCCTGGTGGGCTCTCGATGGTTCCTGTTATTTCCTGGTGGGCTCTGGATGGTTCTTAGTATTTCTTGGTGGGCCCTGGATGGTTCCTGCTATTTCCTTGTGGGCTCTGGATGGTTCCTGTTATTTCCTGGTGGGCTGTGGATGGATCACCGGCATGAAGATCGCACAACAATGACAAACACTTTTCTGTCACACCATAGGGTTGCTAAAGCACTGTACCAAAAGACACAGCTGGAAATTGCATGTCCCAGTGGCTATTGCACTGGCAGGAGATTGATATATCGCTGGACAGGCAGCACAGACATCAGTACAACTATGAACGTGCCTTGCCCGGCCGCTTCTTGCGATGGCGCATAAAATTTGCTGCCCCAGGTCCGGTAATTGCAGGCGCAGCAGGGCGAGTCTTCCACTTTTCTCAGTGCATGACCATCCAAAACACCACACTTTTCAAGTGCAGACGCATTAATCAAAGATTTGTCCTGCTCACTCCTTTGCGCACAAACACGGCCCGTCTGCACGTCTCTGCCACTGTCGGTGTCACTGTCACTACCACTGCTGCTACCACTGTCACTGTCACTGTCACTGTCACTATCAGTGTCCCTTTTTTCCAAACCTGGGGCAACACGGCATTCCAATGCATTCTGGGCACAACCACTGCATGTTGCAAACAAAAACATCCCTGGTCCCTTCTCTCTGCTTGATACACCGCTGCGCATGTCTGAATTCAAAGTACCCACCTGTCACACGCTGCAAAACTTTCGCCAGGGGGAAAATTTCGCCACTTTTCTTAACGGCGAAATTTTCTCCGCGAAATTCTCCCCTCCTGAAAAATCCCCCCTCCCCTGTATTTTGGTACGCGGCCAATAACAACAACAGCAACAACAACAACAAAAACAACAGCAACAACAACACTAACAACAACAACAACAACAACATTTGTAACCAATTCATTGAAAAACGGCCTTGGGCACCAACCCACGCACCCGCGCCTTTTGAGGCAATTTTGCCTTGAAACGCCTTGAGCCTTCCTAAGACAATTGATCCTACGTGTTCAACACGTTGGCGCTGATACTCTTAAACCTGATGTTCTTCAAGAGGCAAAAGCATTGCACACACAGTAGCGCAATCAAAGCCACAGCAATTGCTTGGGGTTCACGTAGGTGAGGCATGGGTGAGGTGCAAGAATGATCCTTTTAAAACAAAGTGCGACAAAAAACTTCCCAAGACAATCCAGAACTTGGCACCACCTTGGCCTGAGCCGAGTGCCTTTTTTTTTTGGTGGCGCTGGGGTCCTCCTTGACGTGTTAGAAACTAAAAATCTCCAGAAGCGGTTGCCGTCCATGACACGCGCAAAACTGGGATAGGAAAACGGGGATAGGATGAGGCAGATGTGGGAGCTTGGTTGACCAAGGATCAGGGCATTAGAATCCTCTCACATTGATTCCAACTGCGAGTATAGCTATCCCACCTTTGCTGCCATGGTGGAAATTTGCTTGCACACACCGCGTCATGGCATTGTGGTGGAAACCCGTTTGCTCTCAATGCACGCACTGGCCAATTGGCAACATGCGTGGTGTGGTGGTTGCAGGGACCCCGTGGCAGTAGCGGCGGGGGTGCGGCGGGTGTGTTAGCACTGCAGCAAACACGGTGACTGGAATCAAAATCCCTGCTATCATGTCCTTTTGGTGTGGAAATCCATCCACCCCATTGCCCAGAAAGTCGACTGTGGAAATACTCCATCCACAAGGGCTCTTTTCTAGCGCAAGGTCAGTGTTAAGCAGGTCAGAAGGGCAGATTCAACCGGTGCTCTGAGACTATAGCCAACAAGAATGCACAATTCATGTCCTGGACCCACAGATGGTGTGCCCCCCCCCCCCCCCCCGCCATGCGAGAAAAACACTACAACCCCTACACGTGACAGAAACAGCACCCACCGTTGTTCTGACAACACGTCGTTCGTTCTTGCAGGGTGGGGGTGGTCAGTGGGGGGGTTGGGGGCAGTAAGGCTATCGGGAGGCCCGCCTGAATGGGCTCCACTGCACAACCCACCAACCCACCCAACTATCGGTCGACAAGGGCAAGGGAGGGGCGGGGCTTAACCGTAAAGGTCGTGCACGTTTGACTTGGTGCGTCCCATTCAACGCACTTGGTGGTGTTTCGAGGACGCGTCATCCAGCTATGTGTTAGAGGGAGGAAGTGGGCAAGGGGGGGGGGGGGCTGAGAGTGGATCGTCCATTCCCCTGCTGACAATGGCAGCATGCTGCCCTCGTGCTGCCCTCCACCGCTGGCAGACTTTCCATTCCAGTCATCAGCCCCCCCCCCCCAGCCCCGGCGGTTTCCTATTGCTGTGGTGCCCCGTCCCCTAACGAAGACACTCGGCTCGGGGCAGGGCATTTCTTGTGTCAGCACTGGTCGCTCTCTTACGGTGATGCTCTGTTATTGGGCCAAACGGATGTCCCTGCAACCCAATGCCGCAGTGTTGTTCGCCCTTCCCTGCTCCCTCGGATCTGTACCCCCCCCCCCCCCCGTGTCCAACGAACAATTATGTCCCAAAAAAATACGGTCCGAACGGGTAGTGTTCATTGGACACAGTGTTCGGTGCACGCGACAATGTTGTGAAACGGCGGTAACACATCCCTAGGCACGAGATACCCCGTCCATTCAAAAGCACAATGCGATGGAGACTTCCACTTAACACTTTTCAGAGTAGAAGCCCTTGTTGCAGTCCCGCTTCATGCGGAAAAGCTGAACGTGCTCCCCGGGCTTGCCAAGCTCGCCAGTGTGGCACCGCTTGTACAGCAACTCACGGCTAGGTGCCAGTAGGGAGTCAGTCATACTGGGCAATAGAGGTCCTGTGGTTGAGGAACACCACTCCCTCACACCCTGCACACCATTTCTGCAACATGCAGCACAAGAGCCCTTCATTTCCCTGCACCTTTACCTAATTAGGTACCGAATTAATTAGGTCCCAAAAAAATACGGTGCGAACGGGAAGTTTTCGCTGGACACAGTGTTCGTTGGACACGGGGGGCGGGGGGGGCACCAGTCTACTTTTTGTGGCTGTGGCCCCGATACTGCAGGTGACGTAGAGCCCAGAATCGACGCTCTGTATGGGGGGGTCTGGTACGGCGGGTTTATGTAACAACAAGTAGTCTCTGCTTTTTTTTTTTAGGACTCTGAGACGGCAGTGGTTATGTTGCTCCCTTCCACTTTGGTCAGTGTGGTGTGGTGTGCTGATCATTTCAGGTATCTATGTTGTGATCCCCCCTCCCCCCCTCGGGGGCTGTGGTCCATGACAGTACATTCACACCCACACCTCAGCCCGCCTCGGTTTACATTGCTGTTGCACCCTGGGGTTTTCATGATGGCCCTTTTTTGCACAATTTGTTTGGTCTATTTAGCAGCTTTGTTGGTGTAATATTGGTACTATCAAGGATTGCTGCCGAAAAATCAACCATATCGCCTATGCCTTGGGTGCGGTTGGTAGCCCCCGGCCCTTGTCCATCAGCACCAGCGAAAGCCACTCCTCAAGCACTATGCGCTCTCTTAGAGAGGGCCCAGAAGATCTACGGGACGCATGGATCGACGAAAAAGGGAGAAGTTCGCCACACATGCCACAAACAACAGCTGACATCAGTGGCCCCAAAGCTCCGTGAAGTCCAGCCAGTTGCTTTCTGCAGGGGGCCGGTGGACCCGCCGGCGGAGTCACGGGCATAGCCCCAATGGGAAAGCTCCGTCGGCAACAGAGGACCGGCCGGGTAGGACAGCCAATTGGGAGCCCCAGAAAATTCTTCGCTGCCTGCGGTGCCCCTCCGTGGGGCTTCTCGGTCGCAGTGTAGGCAACTTTCACAAAGGAAGGGGGGTAAGAGGGAGTTAGGGAAGGGGTCACATCCACGGATCGGGCCGGGCAGGCCCCTCAGGTTGAGGCTTGTCCACACATATGGACGTCCACAGGGACGCCAGCAAATGCTTTTGACAACCCCGAGCGAACACGACTCATCTCCAACCAGCAACTCATGCCAAACCACACCAAACATAGTGCTCACAGACGTCATCAAGAAATGGAACTTTTGCGGGGGTCTACTAATTGACGCGTCGTGTTTTTTGGACGCGGTACTGTTTGCGGAAGGGAGGGGGCCGTGTGGACTAGGACAGATTGGAGGAGGCAATTCCAGACCGCCGAAAAATGCTGCATTTCGGGGTCAGGCCTGTCATAAAAATACTCAGGGACGGAAGTGTCTAGTCACAGTCTCGTCGAGAAAAGGGTCGCTGGATTGCCTCGTCAAAACGATACAAGCGACGCCGATGGCGCTGTTCCCCGGCGCTGAGGCCTGGAAAGTGGTGACACGGAGCCATGCCAAAGGCCGTTTGGCGTGGGGGACCGCCCGGCCCTCAAAAAGGGACCCAAACAGGAGCGCTTCACTGCCCCATCAGGGCACTAGAACAGGTCATGTTGCGCCCTTGGCTCCGTCGCGTTCCTGAGGCGGGGCCGCTCATGAGCGGGGGGCACTTCAGAGCTCTGTCTGACTTCTGTTTGCAGTGCAAAGCCGCACCGCTGCGCAACACTGAACCGCAGCCACAACAGCGCAGGGTCAGAGTCAGCACCGGTGAGGGACAGCCGCAAATGGGTCAGGATCGATGTGGATGGTCACAGCGCAGGTGAAGCAATAGCACAGGTCCTCGTTGAAGGCTCCGGAGGTGGATACAGGTACAGCAGCAGGGACCGCAACTTCGGAGCAGATGGTGTTGGGATGGATGCGACAATGCAAAAGGTTGGAATGAGGTCCAGGGCAGATTGAGCGTCCATGGGCGGCTACTTCCATGACGGGCCCCTCAGGCAAGAGCCAGGGGTCATATGAAGGTCGGTTCGGGTGCACTATGATGGTCTTCCTAACCGCCCCCCCCCTCCCTTTATCCAGGTCCAATGCAGGGACCTGGAACAATGGCATCTCATGCACCGGAGCAACAAAGATACACCAGAATAGGGTACACTGTATCGTATGGCATGCATCAGAGAACAGAAATACTCGTGCAACAGCAGCGCCTCTGGTGTGCTGAATTGGGTGCACAGTGATGTGCACCAGGGCACGAGCGTTCGCAAATGGATTCTCGATGCATCACGACACTTGGTACCGAATTAAGATCAGGCCCCTGTTGATCAGTGGAAACTCAGCATTCAGTCGCCAAAGACGAGGTGTGGATCACGACAAAACGTCAAAAGGGGCGCTCAAATGAGTAAAGGACACACTCGGGGCAGAGATGTGACTTGCCACGGGCTGGAATACAACAAAAAATGGGAGGACGATTGACAGCACTCACAACTATCAGTGTGCACCGGGGTAAGGGCTGGGCTATGAGTCAAAAAAAGCTGTTGAAGACAGCATGTGTGCAGAGGGAGGGGCACCCCCCTCGTCTCTCTTCCCTTCCTAGTCGGGCTCACAACTCGCCCCTGTCGTCCGCAGGGGCGGTGGCCGCCAGTACAAAAGGGTAAAACACATCGTCGGGGAGCACCGGCAGCAGAGGCGGGGGGCTCACAATGCCCTGCGCCACCGCGCCGTCACCGCTGTGGCGCACAAAGGTCGCGCGCCACTGCCACCAGACCGGCACCCGCCCGTCTGCGTCGGCAAGGGCCGCCCGCCACTGCACGTCCCCCCTCAGGAAGGCGCGACGCACACCGGACACGCGGTCCTGCGGATTGGCGGTGGAACCGACGCGCGTGACGACCACGTGCCAGTCCAGCCCCACGGCCATGTCGCTGCACTGCCAGTCCCCCTGTCCCAGTTCGTGCAGCTTACAGACCGGGGGCGCCTTCATCGCCACCGGCACCCAGTCGGCCGGGCGCGAGGGCTCCGCATCCCCAAAGGCCCCGAAGTGGGTCGCGTTCGGGACGTACGGCCGCAGGTGCGCAGGGACAGGGCCCGGGGGCGCCGCCGTGGCAGTGCAGTTGCACAGGCCCCGGAGCTCTGCAGCGCTGAGGCGAACCGCACACCCACTGGACACCACGTCGAAGAGGAAGCGCAGCGGTCGTGCGGGCGCGTGGGGACATACCGGGCCCGCGCGGAAGCCGAAGGCGGTCGGGACAACGGGGCCACCGGCCGCCGCTACGAACGCCGCCAGCACCGGCCGCCCGGCAATATACCCGGGCTGGCCCGAGAGCGCGCGCTGCGCCGCGACCTCCGGGGCACCCTCGCGCCGCCACCGGATCGCGAAACCCTGGGCGACAGTCACAACGCGGCCCGCAGCCGCTGTGATGTTGGCGGTGCGGAGGAGGATGGTCGCGCGAGTTATGGCGCCCTCGTCCGCGTACTCCACTTGGTACTCGACACTCACGACCGCGTTGCCACACACGACCTGATCGCCGTCCACCGTCCGCAGCGCCGTGGCAGGCGCTCCCACAGCGACGTCCGTACCACCGCCATAGCGCACTTCCAGGGGCACAAGCTCCGTTGCCGGCGTTGCGATGATGGCCTGATTGGCCTTTGGGACCTGAGCAAACGTGTGCGCCGGGGGCGCAAGTAATTCAAAAGGGGGGAGGGGGGGTAGCCGGTCGCGACATGTCATGAGTTGTCGACTGGGCCCTGTGGGAGATTCCAACTTCCGGAACTGTTGTGGCAGCCAAAAGATTCTACGGTCAGCGTCCAGTGAGGATCCTTTTGAGGTACGAATATTGGGGTATTGCGGTACCTGGGACTTCAGCCCCGCTGCCCCCCCCAATTTCAGGGGGCCCGAATGTTTAGGAGGTGTCGCTGTCGGAGGCTGCTCCTGGGCGCCCCACATGGCGTCTAGCCTTTGAATGGGTCATTGCAGCGCTTTGCACGAACTTTCCTGAAAAAAAAGATGCTGAAATTTGCATCAACGTCCGCGGGAGACTGTTGCTGCGCAGTTGTGCGAAGGCTGTGTTTTGTCAGACAGCTGCCGGTCGGTACGGACGAGCCGTCTTTTCTGTCCCGAGCTCGGCTGCGGTGCGTTGAGTAGTGGACCCGTGGAATGAATGGCAGATCGAAGGGCCTTCAAGAGTCCAGAAAGAAAACGGGTGATTGTTCGGGCCCCCGGGTCATGCCCCCCTACGTCAAGTGGCAGCGCTCCCTCCCCGCCCTGAATCCGGCCGATTTCATGCCCCCATTTGCCGGAGTTTCGGGCCTCGGCCAACGGAGTAATGTTCAAACAGTGTATACCCGTGTGTGGACCAGTTCTGTGGAGGTCTATGGACGCCTTTCTGCTTCTGGTGACAAGGGGCCGCACTCGCCGGCATTCACAGAGTACTTCCTGCCCAAGCCTCGATTGCGCAGCGTCATTCTGAAGTGCCGACAGAGGGAGACACTGTGCACATCCCATAAACGGTGGGGATGGACGCCCCCCGAGACCGTCCCAAAACGGCCTGGAACTCCCCCGATTCATGCCTCTACTTGTTGCACATGGGGAGGGGGGCGGTTAAGTTGGGGCCGGGCCTGTGGGGTAAGTGAGGGCCAAGCGACACGAAGCGCTGGTGTTGGCATGGCTGAGGGTAAACACGTCGAAGGCAAGGGCAGAGCGGGGTGACTGCTGGGGCCAGGGGCAGTGCAAAAGGGTGACTCGGGCTGGTGCTAGAGCTATGCGTATCGAGTCTGTTGCCGGGTGCACACAAGGACTGCGTACGATTGGACCCCCCCTCGCCGCCCCAGCTGACAACGGGGGCTCCGTTGGCACAACCCACCAAGGGAAAGAAAAGGGAAGTAGAGAGGGAAAGATATGCCAAGGAGCATGGAGTGGTGAGAAGCCGATGGGCACCACCGCCTATGGAGGGAAAGGCAGTATGTGGCGATGGGCTAATGGGCGCCACCAGCTGCAGACCAAAACACACCCTGGCGTCATGCCAAACCCCCCCGCCCCCCCGTCGTGATATCAAATGGTACCCAGGACCCCATCCCGGCATTGGATACACGCACGCGTACGTCAGGGAAAGGTCATGGCTCAGCTCCCGGCGGTATGGAGAGATGTCCCATGACATCACCTCCCAAACAGGATCCTGCCGCTGCTGTCCCTGAGCCGCCCTTGCAAACCTTGGGTTAGCGCGGGCGCCAGGCTTTGTCTGAGGCGCTCATGTGCGTGTAACACGAGAGGTATGGCACAGGGGCGGGTCAACCCAAAACTTTTCGTATTTCGTGCCGTGCACCGGGCAACTTTTCACTGATGCCCTTTGCATGGCACGGCTCATCCTCGTCGCACTGATCATTTTGAGCACACATATGTGGGGGGTTTTGAAAAAAGAAATTTACCCCCGGGGTCCGTTTCTAGCAGCCGGGTTCGGAGGCTGGATGGGGAAGGTAAGGGGTCAGGAAAAAAACTCATGTCTTGCATACATATTTGGATTCCCCATGAAATTCTGAGCGTTTTGAGAGGACACACATGGCGTAAAAACGAACCCCTCCCCCCCTGCTGAAAAAATTTTTCCGGCGCCTTTGGCGCCAAATTGGGAGCAAAATGTGGGCCGGACCTTCTAAGCATTTTGGCCATTTGGGGGGAAGGGGGCGTTGGTGTCAAGGGCTGCAGCTGGGCGCCCCCCGTGCTGGACGCTCCAGTCGGTCTGCCGTCATGCCATGACCAGCCACGCCCCACACTTGGTCCACTCTGTCGCTCACGGGTCCTTAGGCAGCACACGTTGAATCCTTTGGGAACATCTCAATCCCAGAGAATCTCGTTCTCGTGGGGTGTTGTTCAAGTTGTTGGTCCATGAGGTCCAGCGATGACTACCCACCAGCCCATCCATATCCAACTTCGAATTTGAACCCATGATTTCTAGTCGGCGTTCGGAAACCTCGGTTGTGCTGCCGGCGTTGGTCGGGTAGTTGTGCCTTCCTTCGGGGTCACTTCTGGGAACTGGGGGCGCCGGGCGCTACAGCTCCTCCACCAGCCGGAGTCTCTCTTGGGATCTGGAGGAATCTGGTCCCCGTCGTCTGGTCGCGATTCTTGCTCTCCTTTTACGAAAACCGGTCACCAAATCAGCCCCGTCAAACGTGCCCCAGGGACCGGAATAAGACGTCCTTGCGAAACAGCCTGAAACACTGGCCTTTTGACTCACTGCCAACAGTTGCCGGCGTTGCCGCGGTTCTCTGTCACAAGCCAGCAGTCAATCGCCAGCCGCCCACCGCTGACTGTTCACCGGGATGGGGAGGGGGGGCGGGGGGTTGTACCGCAATCCGGGTCCACATGGCCGTGCTAAGCGGGCCCTGGCACAGCGCCTCGAATGCCCCGGTCCGCGAGCAGTTGTCGAGGGCCCGAGGGATCATAAAGCGAGCGGACTCGTAGTCGGAGCAGCGGCCGTCAAACCCCGGGACCGGGACTGACAACAGGCCATTGTACGGCGCCGGAAACGCAGGGCCGCTCCCGTCCCACTGGAACGCAGGAATGGGGTCTCCGACGGCAAAAGGCGCGCTGTCGTTGTGAGCACCGACGGCAGGCAATGCATCCTGGCGCCCCCACTTCGCCACTTTGACATCCTGTGAAGAGGTGCCGGGAGATATGGGGACAGAACTGCGGGGAGGTCAGGTAATGTTGCCCAAGCAACCGGCGTGACGTTGCCCTTTATCCATCACAGCATCCTGCACGACTCGCAGGGTCATGGACACCCGCGACCTGTGGCCCAGGTATTGTGTAGTATGATAGGAGAGCCACATGGACTTCCTTTGGAACGCACGGCGGTATGGAGCGTTGTGCGGGAAATGGGACTGGAAAAGGTGTGTGCAATGGAGCTGGAATGCGTGCACGGATGGAGCTCTGGAACGTGTGCAGGGATGGTACCGGGGTGTGCCCACCAGCAGAGGGGCTGGGGGTTGAGAGGGGGCTGGGGAATGGTGTGGATAAGGCTGTCCGGTGTGTGCAGAGTGGGATTATAGGATGCGGGGCAGTGGTGGTGTAACATGTAGTTTGTGGCATTGTTTGGCAGTCTCTAGCAGCGTATGGCAGTATGTGGCAGTCTGTGGTGATGTATGGCAGTGCATGGCAGTGCATCCCCCGATGCACGACATTGCCTCTCTGCTTCACATCATCCACGGCAGGGTGGCCCAATGACACCCCGTCTTGTTCCCAGACGAAATCTGGTGCGTTGGCTGCTGGTACTCATTGCTCCGGCACCTCCAGCAACATTGCCAAACCCACCTACTCGTCCCACTCTGCCCTCCCTGTGCCTTCCTGGCTGTGCCTCCACATTCCTAATCTTTCGCTTCTCTGCTTCTCTGTTTGGCCGTTTCATCTGACTTCAGCCGTGCTTATGCGAGGTGGCCGGTGGTGCAGGGGGATTAATCAGGTGCATACACCCAAACTGGTCGCCGATCGCGTTGATCGTTGATACCGATCAAGCTTGTGGGTTATGGGTTTGGTTTGATTTGATGGATTTGATGGACTTGATTTGATAATGTTTTTGATGGGAAGTTGTACCTCACACAGGATATTCCTGAAAAACAATGGTGTTTGCATGCCGCTGTGAAACCTGCGTCCAGGTCCCATGCCAAGAGTGCAGCCAAACCTGCAGCTGGCAAATCTATTCCAGTTGCTCCTAATGAGCACATTCACCTGTTCAAAACCCAGCATTGTAGGGTTGAGCCCGTATCCAAAATTGCCCGAATAAAAGGATGACCAAGTGCAATGGCCCACGACCGTCGCCAAGAATAAGTCGCACCGAACATTCTTAAGGAGAGAAACGGCGCAAGAGTTGCCCCAACGTAGTGGCGGAGATGCTGTGCATAGACAGGCCCGTATTTGTCCGCGACCCACCAGCAACGGATTTTTTGGAATTGTATTGCCATGTGCGCATGGCAATGGGATTTGCAACACAGTGCACCATTATTACTCCTACGGACAACCATCAGAAACTCAAATACACCATTCTTCCCGCCAATAAAGTCAAGCTGACGGCGCCCTCGCCTCACCCCACCCAGGGAAGTGGGGGACAGGGGGCTGGGTTGGGACAGGGCCTCACAAGGCGGGGATTGCAGGCCTGCCCTGGGGACCTGCCAGGGAAGACCCCCAGGTTGCGGCGCTACAGCCCCGTTAGCTTCGGGGGGAGGGGGGGGCCGAGGGCACACCACGCTGGTCCCTCCTAACCGAAGTGTGTGTGTTGGGGGGGTGGGGGGCAGTCGGTGGCATGGCAGTAGGTGGTGCATGCAGGTGGGTGGCAGACGTTGGCAGCGGGTGGCAGTGGGTGGCAGTAGATGGAGGGCAACATGCGGTGTGTGCATGGCGATATGGGCTTTAATGATGCATCTGTTGGCTCCATATCGCGCATGGCCCCAGGAACTTGCACAATGCAAGGGGCTGCGCACAGCTGCTGCCACACAATGTCACATATCCGTCACACGCCTTCACGATACCTCCCGAATCACGTCATCAATGTCCAACTCCGAAATGTCTTCAATTGGCTCGAAAAACTTCGTCCGCAGTGCCTGTGCACTCTCCCTCCGGATGCAGAGCACAGTGTCCCTTGCTTGCCGCACTCCTCTTAGACGGTCATGGTCAGGGTATGTCACGTAATGCTCGGCATTGATCCTCGTAAGCGTTGCAAGCCGGTCCTCACGGACGCAGTATGGCAGGCTGCTGTTACCATGGGCCTGCAAAGAAAAGAATCATGCTGGCGCATGAGTCGCAGGGTACGGGTCTCATCACATCATCAGAAAGTAGCGGTCACTTGGGACGCATAACTGGGCCCGGATCTGCAGATGTGGCTGTGGGTGTGGGTGTGGCTGTGGCTGTGGCTGTATATTGGTGTGACTGCAGCTGTGTGGCTGTGTTTGTGGATGGAGCCGCTTCTCTGACTCCGGCAGCGACTGTGGCTGTGGCTGCGGTTGTAGCTGCGGGTGCGGCTGCTTCTGTGGCTTCGACGGTGGCTGTGGCTGTGGCTGTCCCTGCGGCCGGAAGTGTTTCTGTGGCGTGGCGGTGGCGTCAGCAGGGGATTTGTTGACGCGCAGGAAGTACCAAAAAGGTCACTCTGGTTTGGGGCAGTACATACCCCCGGGAGGCACTTTACAAAGAGCTCCTTCTCTGAGTCCGTGCAGTCCGTATCGCAGCAGCAATTGGGGTCACAAGCCTGAGTGACGAGGTTGCACATGCAGGCGCCCAGTGAGGGATCTTTCAGATTGCGGGGCGCCACGGCCTCTTCTGCATCGCCAGCTGCGGGCTGCAAACATACCCACAGCAGCAACAGCGCCCATTTGTGCCATGGATGGCCCGTGGCATCCATCTGAGAAGGGTTTTACAGTAATGCTCCAGCCACAACAGCCCATGAATAACCACATGCAAACCCACAGCCACAGCCACAGCTCTGGTGACAACCACAGCCGCAGCTGCATCAGCCATTAGCAACATCCAACGCCAGAACTGCAGTCAGAACCCTGCATCCTTGCACGTTATTAGACATCTTGCACGTGCTGAGACATGCACCGAACGTTGCGACTGAAGAATGTATTCCTTCAACCTCCTTCCCGGCATGATTTTATGTGGCTGGTATTCAATGCAAAGTGCTGCTGGACCATACTGTCAAAGACCCAATCAGTGCTGCTTCATACTCCCCAAGCTGAAAACATGGGTGCAGATGTTGCTCTTTCTTGAACCTGGATGAAACGCGGTTAACCAGCGGCTACATCAGGCAACAATATTCACATGTTGTCAATTGTATAGCGGGTGGTACCATTTTCAAAGGGTGACCTATTGGAGCACTATGGGGAGAAGGTGACCCCCAACCCTAGCACTGGTGCTCTGGGCTATTATGCCAGGCATCATTCATGCACAAAATCAACAGAACTAAACTTGCTGGACAAAATAGAATTTGATTTGGGTAGGGGGTGGAAGGAGGGCACGCCCTGGTCTATCCACTACCAATTTTGTGTATATTTGAAGGCGTAGTGCAGCACCAAGACTTTGACTGTGTTTGCGGTTATTACAGTGCTGTGTACCTAATGGGCTAATGGGGAGTGAATGTGGGCGTTGGACCCTCCCCCTAAAGGGCAGAAAAACATATTTGTGTGGTATGTCCTTCACCTTAAGGGGCTTGTATTACAGCAAGGAATGAGGGGGAATGTCTTCAACACACTCACACTTCTGAAGGAACATGGCCAAAATGGCGGGCTTGGCAGCACCTTTGGGAGGGGGCTTGGCAACAGATTCGGCAGGTTCGGCAGCATGGGAGAGCCCTTATGGCAAACAGCTTGCCTCAGGAATGCGTAAAGTACAACTTCTCCAAAGCGTTCGCCAGACCCATACTCCACGAGCACTCTTCGCCCACACCACCTTGTTGTCCAACCCACTAACACTGCTTGAAAGGCCACTGTCCATGGATGCGAGGCATGGACAACCACACTGGAGCATCCCCTGTGTATTTCATTTCTCGATCTTCTCTCTTTTGCTGTGTCTCCAGCCGTCTCCTTGTGTTGGAGACTGTGCATCCAATGGCATGTGAGTTTCTTGTCTGCAAACCAACTTCCACCCATAGGTCCTTGCAATGAAGGGGAACTAATGTGCCACTTGAACTATCACCATTACCACCATGCCGTCTACAGCGCACCATGCATTCTTTCCATCTCCGGGGGCGTTTTCACACAGCGCGCGCACAGCGCCAATTATTACGTTAATTATCCCAGGAACAACCCTGAAAACCACCCCCCTACAGAAGCGTGCATGATCCATTCAAAACAGCATCGGCGGTGCAGAATTCAGGACCCTGGGACCCGTGGCAAGCATCAGACTAAAACAAAAAATCCCTGGTGTACCGGCAGGGGCTGTAGGGTGCAGAATTCAGGACCCCGGGACCCGTGGCTACATGTGGTGAAAAACAGCCGAGTTTTCGCACAGCGCGGGCACAGCGCACGGTGCGCCCCCTCCTACACGCCAATCCTGGAGTGTGAGTGGCTGAGTTATCATTACCACATGAACATGGCTCTTTTCAGCCGCTCTATTTTTTTTTTGACACAGGGGGAATGTTTGCCCGGCGCATGCCCGGCGCGCTACCTTTGTATTAAGTATCTTATCTCTGGCCCCAAGTTTATCCTCACATTGGGAAGTTCCCCAAGTAGACCACACTAGACGGCAAACCTTCTCTGCAAGGCACCTTGTATAAGCCGAAACATGAGAATTCAACAACACAAAGTGTCACTCCAACCACTTCCCACCACCACCCTTGGAGAAAAGGCGTGTTAACACGGCCGGCCAATACAGAGGTGAAAAATACCCCCCCACCCCCTACTGTGTTGTGTTAACACAGCCCCAACACAGAGGTGAAAAATACCCCCCCCCCGACCCCCCCCTGCCTACACCTGCCAAAACCAGAAGACGGGGGTGTTGTGTTGTGTTGTGTTGTGTTGTGTTGTGTTGTGTTGTGTTGTGTTGTGTTGTGTTGTGTTGTGTTGTGTTGTGTTGTGTTGTGTTGTGTTGTGTTGTGTTGTGTTGTGTTGTGGATCAAAGCAATGGAGGCATGCAAGGGTTGTGCAACAAATCATGCACCATTTCCACACTCGTGCCACAACACAACACAACACAACACAACACAACACAACACAACACAACACAACACAACACAACACAACACAACACAACACAACACAACACAACACAACACAACACAACACAACACAACACAACACAGCACAACACAACACAACACAACACAACACAACACAACACAACACAACACAACACAACACAACACAACACAACACAACACAACACAACACAACACAACACAAAAGGAAAACAACACAACAAAACACAACATAACACAAAAGGAAAGCAACACAAACAACACGACACGCCACAACACAAAGCAACACAAAACAAAACACAAAAGGAAAGCAACACAACACAATGCAACGCAACACAAATTCTATAGGCAATGTTAACACAGCCCCAACACGGAGGTGAAAAATACCCCTCCCCCCTCCTGCCTGTCCTCCCTTGCCATCGTCATAGACTGGGTGCAAAGGATGGGCCAAATTCTTAGACACGGCGAGAAGGTACTCCAAATTGTTTGTTTAGGTGGGGGCAAAAACAGGCACGAGTGGGGAATGGAATCAAAAAAAGATGCCCGGCGCGCGCCCGGCGCACTAACGCTCCCCCACACACAACAATCACTAGAAACTGACACACGTGTGTGCCAAGGAACAACGATCATTAAAGCAGTGTTTTGAGTGTATTCATGTGGTCCAACTGCAGACAAAAATAAGGTGCAACTTGGCATTACAAAACTGAGACAGAAAGACACGTACACAAGCAGGAAGGCAAAAACATGTGCACTCGTCCTCAGCTGATCGGATCATTGAGGAGTCTATGGGCCAAACCACCCTCCCCCGCTCAAGGAGTCACCGCCGGTCACCATGGGTCACAGACCACACTGCCCCACTTTGCCCGCCGCTGCCTGCCTCATCCACCCCAGACCCAGGCCCACTGAAGAATACCATGGCCCACAACCGCCTGCACGCGCTATCACCCTCAAAACCCTGCCCACTGCTGCTGCCGCCCACCAGAACCCACCATGCCCGACATGGCTTGCAGTCGCTTGCTGCACTACAACTACACATGACAGACAGCACAGCAAGCAAATGGGCGAAATAGCATGGCCCCACTGTAAAGCATGAATCGTTGGGGCCCAAACTTATGGGATGGTGTCCTGTTCACTTCGCCCATGCCATCATTATACTGTCCGTTGCAAAGCCCTGGCTTGACTCTGGTCCAGAAATCACACACGACGGTCTGCAATAAGCAGCAGAAATCCATATGCGTGTACAGCTCTAACTTTCCCATGCAGAGATACACGAAGGGGCAGGAAATGCTTAGTGGCCTGCCTGGCCGAATGCAATAGATGAAGAGCTATTGACCTCATCTAAAACAAATATTTATACAAGTGAAATCAGACATCTTTGGCTCTGGCACAGCGTGTATCTGCCCAACCCTCATGAATTTGCAAGTAAGTGACAGGTATGATGCAACACATGTTTCATGTCCAATCCAATCCAATCCAATCCAATCCAATCCAATCCAATCCAATCCAATCCAATCCAATCAAATCCAATCATATCAAATCAAAATCAAATTACAGCCAGTTCCACCTGGCTTCCTGGCATCCATGCACCGTATGGTTGCAGCGTATGGTCGGGGTAGCACTCCTCACAATGGTCAAACTCTTTTTCGTTTTTTATTTTGGTCCAGACCAAGATGAGCTGGGTAGCCTGCTCACTGTGTAGTACTCGAGGCAACCTCTCGGAATCAAGGTTCAGAGCTATCCAGTTCTACTATGATCAAATGACTGTGGTAGCGGACCGGGATACGCAGTGGGAGACTGCCACGCCCGTAGGCTTCCCAGTGTGCACGAGGCACAAGGACTGAGGCTGAAAAAGACGGCAGAGTATAAAATATAGTTGAGGGGCGTGAAATACTCGGAACAGGAAAATCACACATCTCATGTTGGGAGGTAGGGGATGCTTGACTGCAAAAATCATTAGGGTGGCGCCGGGGGGGGGCTTGTATGTAGCGGGTCCCTCTGCTGCTGAGTTGCGCCGTGTGCACATTCGCTTTGAATCAGACAGACTTGTACGGGAGCGTTTTCGAAATTGGTGCACATGCCTCACAATGACTAAACAGATCTTTTCATGGGGCACCAGCAGGATCCTGCAAACCACAGTGCTATGTGCATCGCCATGAGTGCTGCAGTGGATTCATACCAAGGCATCACCAGTTGCTTTCGGGCTGAGGCAACAACGACTGAAGACGTTCACAGGCAGAATCGGAGTGCCACTTCAATACACATCTTCTGCAGCAATTTAAAGGCATCCCCACCCAAACCCTTGAGGCCCTCCTTGCCCAGCACGCGCACAGTGCCTGACAGGCCCGTTGCTACACACAACATGGGTGCGCACGCACGCACAGCGTGCGCACTGCTCTGTAACAGATCTGTAACAAAACAGGGGGCTGAGGCGAGGAAATGACGGAAAGAAACCAGGGGGCTGTCTGCCCGGACCTACTGGAAGAGCACTAAAGGACCTTTCTGTGCGGATAAACACGGGGCCGCACAATGTTGCTGTGCACCGGTTTGCAGCCAAAACCATGAGGTACATTAATCAATCTGACCCCCCATCCCCCGCATCCCGCTTCACAAGCACGGCCGAAGTCAGGGGAAACAACGGTCAGACGGGAACCCCGTGCTTTGACAAGGCCATGCATATGCAAGGCACACAGACGAGCGCTTCTTGGGGTATTTAGGTCCCAACAGAACAGCATTCACTGAAAATCGCATCAAACCAAATGGAAATGGGTTGCAGTCTAAGGCACAATATTGTCATGACACAAGCGTGCCCTAGCCCCTCTATCCCACTGCAACCCGCTTACAACATGCCATCTTGTATTCTTGACCACAAAAACTGCAGTCGAAGAAGTAACGGTGAGACGGGGTCGCAGTGCTGAGTCAGGGCTGTGTGCTAGGTCAAGGTGGGAGCGGGCACATCTGACTAGTGCATCAGGCTGTGTGTACAAGAGCAGGATATGCCATTCAATCACAGCGTAAACTGAGAGCTTCAACTGAAACACAGTCCACCATCAGTGCATAACCATTCCGGTACCAGGCACACAGTATGACCCATCCTTCTTGTGATCCTTCCACAGGTCAGCTCCTCCCTGATAGCTCCTACTCGGGGGCTCCCTCTGCAGTCCCTGCACCCCACCCCCCGGACTTGTCAAGGGTGGCGCCTAGATGAGTGGGGGGGGGGGGTGGAGACTTGAAGCGCGCTGCACGTGCCATGCAGGCTTTTTTGCAGTTGGACCCACTCAAGTGAAGCAGTGAAATATGGTGTAGGCGTAGTTTGGGATATTGACAGGATTGTTTGCATCTTTTTAGTTGAGTACCACTGATTTTGGTCCCTTTGAGGCTAGTATCCCCAACTGGTGGCCAAGCTTGGTTGTGCCCATTTTGGCAGCTAATGCAGCCACCCAACATAGAGAATGGTCTCCATGCAATGCCCACTGTTGGTACGATTGTGGTGACCGGGACCCCAGTTTGGAGCCGTTTATCACACCTTACTGCCTATCCCACTCCTGTTCCTGCATGCCACCCAGGAGCGATCCACAATGTGTCAAAGTTCTTGACTCTCATGGAATCCCCACAACATAGACTTCACGCAGCTGCCAACTTCATTAAGGTACAAAGTGTGTGCGTGCGGTCACAGGGTGGCCTGAAGAAGGGCAGGAGGACTAATCTTCCAAATAATCTTCAAGATAGGGTACACCACCGATGTAAAAAAACCACAAATGCCCAGCCCATGTGGGATATGCAGTCAACAACTTTGGCATCGCCAGTGGCCGAATCGTACTCAGGACATAACACATGGTGACCTATCCAAAAGGCCTCATGGGCGGGGGTGGACAGGGGGGGGGGCGGTAGCAGGGTACCCCCCCCCCCTTGTCGTTCACCACCCCAGGGAAGACGGTCCCCTACCACCCCCTGGGGGATGGTCACCAAGTGACGGTCCCCCACCCCCCCCTGGGGGACCGCACTACCACCGTAAAGAATTCAGCATAAGATCCGTTCAAAGGGCTGCCAATGTACGGAGACCTACTCCTTGACCGGCTCGGCGTAAAATTTCTTGGTCCTGCTGCACTTCACCTTGAAATCTTGCACATGCTCTCCACTCTCCACTGGAATGCTTTGGGCAGCACTCTTGGGTGGTGGTTTTGCCTTCTTGGTAGGAGGCTTGGCAAGCGCAAGCAGATTTTTGGGAACCCATTTCCCTTCGGGAATGTCCCTTGTGAAATACAACTTGTTCCCAAAACTGTGTCCCATACCCCATACACCACGGGCACTCTTCACCCACACAACCTCCGTGTCAGAATTCAGGTCACTATCATCATCCGTCACATTTGTCCCACGGGGAAACATGGTTGTGCTGTCAAGTTCAATTTCAGCGAAAGTAAGCAAAATGTCCCGCCATGAGTGCAAGGGATACAAGTGGCAGTGCCCCACAACACAGTCACCCACACAACAACACAATGAGCCGCAACGAAAAATCTTGGGTTAACCAAGTGACGGTCCCCCACCCCCCCCAGGGGAACGACAAGGGGTGGGGAACGACAAAGGTGGGGGGGGGGGGTACGAAAGAACAGTTCCAAAGGCCTGTAGCCGTCCTGGGGCTCTCCCTTGCAAGGAGCGGTTGGGGTGCGCTTTTTGAAACGGTCCCTGGTGGTCTGTTCCGCTGACTGCGAACCGCTAACTTATGCGAACCCGGTTCTCCGCGAAATATATGGCCACTGATGACTCCTCCCCCCCTTTTATCCTGTCCAACCTCGCTCAGCCCTGCAGCCCCCCCCCACCACCACCCTCCAGTCTCTCTCTCTCTCTCTCTCTCTCTCTCTCTCTCTCTCTCTCTCTCTCTGTCTGCCTCTCTCTCTCTCTCTCTCTCTCTCTCTCTCTCTCTCTCTCTCTCTCTCTCTCTCTCTCTCTCTCTCCCTCTCTCTCTCTTTCTTGTCAGTCCAACGATACTTGCTCAGCAGTACAGCTTGGTCACGAACACGCGGTTTACTTGGAGTGGCGGTCCCCTACTAACCCTGGGGGGGTGGAACGTACACGGAACGGAAATCATGGCTATGGGTCAGGAAACCAAAGGAAATGGAGTGAACGCGTACCATTCATAGAACAGGAGTGCCAGCATTCAGGGTATGCAACCACATGAGTCGCGAAGCAGCCAGACTGCACAACCTCAACATTCCAATGTTCTTTTTTTGGACTTCACAGAGTGACAGTTCCCCAAGGCAGGATCGGGTTAGACAAGTGGGGGGGGAGGACATGAGCGGTGGGGAGCGTCCACGATGTTCAATTCGCTCTTGCACGCTGTTTGCAGTTTGCCCACCTGGTGCACTATTGTGTCCGTTGAGCTACTTTGCAGCCGCAGGCAGGCAGATATTTGGGTTCAGTAAGTGCACACAAAACGGGATGCCCCAAAATGCCATGGGGATGGCTGCAGGGCCATTCCAAGAGGGGTAAAGCTGAACAGTACTCGGGCACCAGTTTTGGGGGCAGGCAAGTCACAGCAGAGACTTTGGCCTGCTGGCTGAGGCACTAGGTGTGTGACCGAGTCCAGGAGACGGCACAGCAAACAAATGTAAAAGGTGCATCCAAAAAATTCAGCATCTGACGCACTTGTGACATGGCCCCTCGCTACCGTCAGTTTTTGGAGCTTGCCCCGTGCTTGCGAAGGGGGGGAGGAAAGTGCAAGTGGGCTTAGCGCATGTGTTGTCTGATTGACTTGGAGGTAAGTCCAAGTTGTTGACGTCGTGTGGTGCACCCCCCCCCCGCCCCGACGGGAAACCTGGCCTTTATGACCATCTCCCCTATTCATGGGGAGAACTGCCCTTTAAAGATTTAAAGGGGGGAGGGGGCAAGGTACACGTCAACCCCCGCCCAACACCGCCTGTACTTGGATGTGCCCACCCTTGCACAGCAGATTTTGATACCACAGTTCAATTGTGACAAAAGCATACTACAATTTGTTTGTCATCCTTTTGTATTGGATGACACGGTCACGGATTGCTGGCTTTGTCCAGCTCTCTCCTGAATCTCTCCTGAATAGCTGGAGAGATTAGAACAGACCGCGCGTGCGCGCAACCTGAGCTGGAACGTGACACAGTGGAGGTAGCCATGCCACAAATAGGAGCATCAATCAATGCTACAAACCAGTGTAAAATATTGAAAATATGCTGCAATTCTGAATTAAACTGTTGCTATGCCCACACACAGCCCTCAAAACCATCAGAAAGCCCCTCTTTTCCACTACAACCACCTCAAAAAGCTGTTGACTTGCATTTGGTAACACAAAACCAGCGGTAGCAAAAAAACTCCCAAAACAATGGTACCACGGAGTGGTCGTGCTTACAGAGAATACCGTGCTTGCGCGCGTGCGGGGTGGGGGGGGGTGGGGGTTGCAGTTTTGACGGGTATAGTAGGTTGCTTGGGCGGGTGCATTGTTGGTCTGAAGGTGTTGACTCTGGCTTAGCAATTTGGACCAATTGCAACCGACTCACGTAGGCAGTTTTGTTGTTTATAACCCTCTGGACGCGGTCTTCATACTGAACATTGAGTGGATTCATGGCAGAATGATTATCATCCGATGTCTTGGATGTCAAATCTCACGTCCGGGTCAATCGTGTCATGCTGGCAGTTCAAGCGCCAGCACAGAAATACCATTCCAACCATCTCAGTGACACGTAAGGACAAAGCACAACCCTATGAGTAGTTCACTATATCTCGTGGCCCTGAGCCCTCGCGCAGTCCCAGCCCACTCATTTTTTTGCGAATCCGCAAACCCGCGCTCTCGCAATGCAATGGATGAAAGGCAGTGTGATATCTGACGCCCACGGAATTCATGGTTTGTCCTTGCTTTTTGTATCCCCCAGGCATTGCATGCAAACAGTGCATACATTCTGTACTTCTCTGGGGACACCCATGTGAAGGCTCACAGTGTGGTGCTTACTGTATGTAAGGTCATGAGGCTGCCTCTCTCTGTGTGAACCGCCAACAGGGTGCACGCATTGAAACACCACACCACTCGCTCCTCCGTGCGATGGCACTGGGGCCCGGAGCTCGCGAGCGTCCTGGGTACTTGACCACTGGTTCATAAAGTCGCGACGCCTTACCCTCAAATTGTGTATGGGGGGAGGTTTAGCTCGGGGATACCAGGCTACTTCACAGCTTGTGCGCGCCACTCTGGCTGGGCCACTCCTTCAAAATGACGTGAGGCACCTGAAATATGCCAACTCTGCGCTGATTCGTGAACCACTCACTCAATCAACATGCCCATTAATACCTCTGCCACCAGACCAATACTGGATAAGGCATGAATGAGACAAGGGGGGGGGGGGCTTGCGCCCCTTCTTGACAAGGGGTGAAAAGGGCAGCAGACTTTGGGGAATCCGGCCTTGTAGCTGCGCCCAAAAGGCGCCCAGAAACAGCTGGAAACCCAAGTGAACAAAACGGGCCTTGCTGCTGAAAGCCAGGAAGCGGGGAACAAGGGGGCATCTGAGGGCGGATGGGGTGCATCTCCTTGCGCGAACAAAAACTAAGCACAAAACTGCCTCCCACACCTGCCCTCAATAGTGGCGGCCAAGCAGTGACACGCGAAAATGATATAAAATAGCGAATAGTATGCTTGTGTTCATGCACGGATGCTGTGGTGACACTCAAACATTGGGCATGGGCTTTGCATTGTGGTCACAAGCACAGCTCGTGTAGCTTTGGCAGACTGCATGGGCAAACTGCAAACCATGGAGGCCATTCTATGATCCCAATCAATGTGATGTGGGTGTCACATTGAACAAGTTCCTTCTTGCAGAGTTACATCAGTGTGCTGCTGACAGCTTTCACGGGGCTGGGCTCTGGGTAAAATGCGGTTCGAGCTGACCGTGCGTTTGTGTGCATGCTCGAAGTGCGAGCTTCAACTCTCTGTGTTTTGTGTATGCAAAGCAAAGGGCTTGATCCTCATTCTTTCATATCGACCCCGGCTGGTCCGCTGTCGGAAGAGCACATGCACCACACACAGGCCTCTATTTGGTATTCAGCACCAACAAATACGGCAAATTGCCCAGGCAAATGTCCAGTAAGACAGGGGCAGGGGCAGGAAAGACAGCTGCATGGCCCCCAACCCTTTCACCATTTTCACGTACACACAGGTCTTCATGGGCTGCTGTGCTTCAGCAGCCCATTAGTCACCGAACAAAAAACAGATACTCAGAAAGCGCGTGTGCCTGCCTGCGTTTGTGTATGTGTGCAGCCGAAATCAATTTTCTGGACGGCTACTTGCATCCAATGTGAATATCACGTCAATACGGCTGCGATGTCTCGACTTGTTTATTCGCAGCTTTCTCCAAACACGCAACAAGTGCGCGTGCAACGGTGTGCTCCCAATCCCATCTCCGAACGCATTTCTGAGTCTCTTGGGTTTTCGAGACGTACCCACACTGACACACACAAAGCACACCGTACACAGTGCACACTTAGGGCACTACCTCAAAACCGTCAGATACATCAGAAAGATCCAGACAAAAACTTCTGCAGGACGCATTTTGGAACTTCATCATTTCATTCCGAGTGGTGGGCACACAGGAGCACACACGCCTTCCCTCCGCCGTGCGCAGAAACAGGCAAGGTACATGCAAACGACGGCAAGACGAGATGTTCAGACAAGCCTTACTGAAAGCAAAACAAACCGGGTATGAGGTTTCCAAAAGCAGTCGTCGGTGGTCGAGCAAAAGAATGTTTTGAGAAACATGGCACTGCGCGTGTCATTTGTCATACATTTCTGAGTCTCACCACGACATTAGTCTGTAAAGGGAGCGTGCACTGTGGACTACGCGCGCCAAATGACAGCCATTTTGAGGCAGACGAATAGACTACGTTTGTGAGCAATGCGGAAGAAACACGTTGAAGTCCCCACGAAGAGAAAATCGCGATTACTGTTTCGAACACGACCAAATGCAGATGGCTCTTTGGTCAATGCACATGGAGGCGTCACTGGGTCGCAAGAAGACACCGGTTTCCCCTATTTACACGATGATGGAGGTACCCCGACGATGATCAACCTGGTAATGGCAATCTACAGGAGGGGCAATAGCAGAGCAACAGGTTGCACTGAAGAGAGCTCAGCATTGGTTATGGCTAAGGCACTTATTCATGGGTTGTAACAAGTTGTGCTCCTGAGAGCAGCTACTCGTTCTCTCTCCCTTTAATTTCTCTCACACATGCACGTAGTAGTAAAGTGAATCAACATGCAAACAAAGAGCGAGCATCATTCCATGCCCTCGAAAACTGGAGACCATGAGTGTGTGGAGGTTGACATTCTGACTCCACACGCTCAACAATGCCATATTCGTTGTGTCAGCTTAGGTAACTGACAGCCAACGAGGTCGTTAATCGTCCATAGATGGTATTACCTCTGAGGGGAGAAGCGGGGCGCAGAAGAGGAAGGACAGTAGGGCGGGGTGGGTGCCAAGTGGAGGGACGGCGCCATGCAAGGGAGGGCTCAGTGCGAAGGAGTTAATATATGACCAGCGCAAAGAGCCCAAGGAAGGAGATGTTCTCGACAGCTACGAGTTGCGCTTTTGCGGAGACCCGTCCCGCTTCGGAGATTTATCTCGACTGGATTGATGACGTTGCCCTCTGCGGTGACGGCGATGGTGGCGCCATGGCGCAATCCTCTCGGTTTTGCAGCCGTCACTGTCATCCTCGCTTTCGGGAAGTACAAGCTGAACCCCTAGAGGCGACGTAATGTCAAGTTCCGCTGCTAGGTAATCTGGCATGGGCCTCATGCCTAAGGGTTGACCTTGATATTTGGCAGAATGCCGGTACCGTTGACCAACTTGATCTGGCCGCCTTGGAGGCGGTGGTGGAGGATTGATGATGTCATACATGACGGAGTTTTTGCCTTTGTGCCCGTTTGGACTCGGCGCTGGAGCCAACTCATTAACAATCAATTCTCCTTCGATGGTCAATAAGAATCGAGCTTTAGCATCTTTTCCCGTTTGGCTGTACCATCCAGACGTTGCCATTGCACAACAGAGCCCTGGAACGCAAGGCAATGCCGATGCGAATCCAACGGTGCACTGGTTGCAACGGTTGGCGATTCAAAAGCGCAATTTGTGGTGTGCAGCACATACATGTGTGGGCGTAAGTGCATAGAGTTGTGCCAATCAGTATGGACCCCGGACAGCGCCCCTCCTTTCAAGGGGGGGCTCATGGTTGCTGTTGGGAGGCCTGTTTTTGTTTTCCAAAAGCTGTTTCAGGGCGCCACGTAACTGTACAATATTACGATCTCTCTATTGGGCAGTCTAGGGGGGGGGGGGAACCCCAGGCATGCAGCCTTCCATAAACCTGGTTTCTGCCAGCATTACGTCCCTAGGGTTCCGAAATTCGACATGAGTCACCAGCAAGGGGCGTGATCTCTTTGACGCTGCAACCAAAATGTGCCCGAAACGTTCTTGTCGGTGCGCATCGCACAGCCCGAGCAACTGTAATTAACATCTGATACCACCAAAGTCGACCCAACGTCTTGTTGGCTTGGTGGACCCAGCCCCTCATACAGGGGGGGGTGTTGTATGGGGATTTATTTCACAGCGAAAATTTCGGGGGGAGATTTCGCCACACCTGGGCCAAAGCTCCAACTGCCACACTCTAACGTGCAAGCTCATGCTGGGTTCAGATTTGCAAATCAAATTGCGAGTGAAAGCAGCAGTAGTTCACGACATCGGGAAGAATATGATGTTCCAAACACTTCCCCCCCCAAAAAGCAGCAAAACAAAAGCAGACTGTGACCTGTAAGGCTAACAGTGTGGAACACAAGTGTATTGAAGAACACACCGTTTGGGCGGGAGAAAAAAATGTTGAATATCAATGCGACCTTTGATGTCGTTGAGCCATCTGGTTTCGTGTAATCTGTCCATCTGCTTACACAGACAAAGCACTGGATCTTCAGTGGACACATGGCAGAGCCCGTAAACAGGGGATGCCCAATACAAAACCGACCAAGGTACAATATGCGGGGCAGAAGTTCAGCCTCATATGCGTACTCGACAAACTTTGGCTTTCACCGAGCACTGTATGGACACTTGTGCATTAAATATGTGACCCCATGGCACCTACCAAGCGAAAATGAGTTTAGGGTGCCACCACAGACCATGAGCTGTTATGTTACCTCACGACTCAAGACCGCACAAGGGCCGGTGCGAAGTGCACAGCACAAGCTGGTCCGAGGGTAGTCCTAAACTCCCGACCCTCCCCAAAGGATTGAGTCACTACAGTGGAGGCTAGGTATATCTGCATACGCAGCTCCTAAACTCCCGACCCTCCCCAAAGGATTGAGTCACTACAGTGGAGGCTAGGTATATCTGCATACGCAGCTCCTAAACTCCCGACCCTCCCCAAAGGATTGAGTCACTACAGTGGAGGCTAGGTATATCTGCATACGCAGCCCCTTCAAAACGTACGTAAGTGCTTTGCTGGCCACAGTGGGGAGCATTGACTTCAAGACCGATGGGGCATTGGGAAAAGTGACACCAACCCAACGTTCCCAAATAGACACGCACCAGATTGGGGGTATCTGGGGGCTGAAAATGAACGCCTTTTGTGAGGAGGGCCGGCTTGAGATAGGTTACAACCCTGGCGTCGCACTAGTCATTCATGTCCCCATGTGGTTCCCACTTCAGGGGGATGCTATACAGAACGTCAAGAATATACTTGCACAAAAGTAATGGCGTGAACGTGGGAAGGGGCAACTGCGACTGGAAGATGGAAAAAGAGGACGCGCCACATGCGCAACAACAAAATCACAAAAGCACTAGGAACTGCAGCACTGCAAGAGGTAATGACATACAGCGAAACACGGTTGGAAAGTCACCTGACTCAATGTTTTGTACATTGCATTTTGAGTAGTTGTACCGGTATGTGGTGTCGGATATTGAGCTGTTGAGCCGTGCTCACTTGCTTTGCATTGTGTTGCATTATGCTACCAACTTTTGTCTGCAGCCTGTGTTGCTGAGATAGGGGCCGCAAGGTGTGCCTATGGGTGTTCTTTAAGGAGCCATAGTTGCCAACACATGAGGGGGGGAATAAACATTTAGGCGGTCTTGTGCCCGTCGCTCGCGCTGTCCCCTCTCGTGCGTCAGTGGACTTCGATACACTGCGGGGGCTGGGGGCTAGCACCACATGAATAGAACGGGCAACGGATATATAAGTCCCCTTCGATCCATAAAGGGTGCATCTTAAACTTAGTGGAATGATTGGTCAATGTTTGTGAGAGTAGTGCACTTCACACCAATGCCGGTCATGAGGTGACAGTGAATTTTTGATTTTGTGACCCTCACACGGCTTCCGTGTTAGCCTAGTGGCATTTGAATGTTCAGTCACTGCAGTCGTTGCATCGGCCTTTACTTTCTTCCCCTTTACCAATGCTTTGTGTTCATGATTCGAAGGTTTGTGCGATTGATTTGTTCCCAAGTTTTCATGTATTCAGGTGTCTCCTGATACAGTTTGAGACCACAATGGTTTTCTTGATGTGTGACAGATTGAGCTGCCCTTGCTACGTACCGGCTACGCACCTTGCAATTCAATTAGCAGACTACGAGCAAGCACCGAATAAAGCAGAATCCTCAGACGAAAAACATGATCATGCGTCCATTAGGCTTAGAGGGTACACACAGTGATAAGCACACAGATCACCATCCCCAGCCCAGCCGGACACACACCGGCACACATGTGTGCCTCTATACACCACGGGGACTAGGCAACCCGATCCGCGACGGATTGGAGGTCCGGGAAACCCCCCCCCCCCCCCAAGGATCGGCGTGGATCGTGGATCGGAGGTCTGGCAACCCCCCCCCCCCCCCACCCCCCGGATCAAAAATTTCAAAAACCACCAAAACCAGCCAAAACACATGGCTGCTTACAACACAATGCAAGCATGCACAGCAGAGGCTCAACAGCTCAGAAAAGCATAATCTGCGACAACAAACGTGATGGATGTTCGATTTTCGCCACAACTAGATCAAGACTTGCACAAAAAGGTCCCAAAAAGGATCAATCTCAAAATCGATCCCGTAGAAGGCGGGATCATAATACTCATTCATATCTATCTGACATTCCCAACCTTGAAAGAAATGACGCCCGGTGTTTAGTTATGACCCGGAAGCACAAAGCAAAAAATGATCCACAAAAAGCTTGTTAAAACATTGTGCAAAGTGCATCTGGTGTTATGGAGTACTATGCAAAAACGATCCACACATGCTTCTTGAGGTAACATGTAACGACAAAGCAAAAATCGATCCACAAAATGCTTATGAAAAGATTGTACAAAGTGTAGTATGCAAGCACAAAGGCAAAAACGATCCACAAAATGCTTGTTCAAAGTGCATCTACTATTATGGTGTAGAATGCAAGCACAAAGCAAAAAATCATCCACGCATGCTTCTTGATTGAAATTTGTTTTTCAAATTTCTATACAATGAACAATTTGTGTTGCAAGTTCAGTCAAATTGGCAACTTGTCTCCTCACTATACCTTGACCGTGGTAATAGATCGGACCGCGGATCGCACCATGGATCGTGGATCGAAGCTCAAGAACCCCCCCCCCCCCCCAGGATCGGCGCAGATCGTGGATCGGAGCTCAAGAACCCCCCCCCCCGCGGTTGCCTAGTCTCCCACGCTCCTTTCATCTGCTCCGTGCTGCACTTGAAAACAAAACAACAAAGCATCAAAACCAAAGAATCAGGGCAAAAACCGGCTACATGTGCGACCACTGCTGTACACCCACATCACAGGCAAAAGCAGGTCGCTGAAATGCAAAAAACAAACCCACCCCCTAACCCGGGCCACATGGCAGGCCTGTCAACCACAGTCGTACACAACGGCTCACTCCGACCCAGTGCCCACAGTTCTGCCCTGCTTAACCCACTGATGTATCTTCTGCAATTGAAACACGCGGTTTAACTTGTATCGTTCCCAACACCTCCTGAATTGGGGCTTCCACCGCGGCCGTGGATAGCCACGGATGGCCAATCCCCAAACCAGAGATCGTAGGTTGACTGCGGTGTCTCCGATTGACCGAGCATTGACCGAGAACCACGACGCCCCCGACGGACCAAGCACACCACAAGGACACAGGGATGGCAGCAACGTACACCACACCACTCGGGCGTTCGGGGACCGGGGATGGACCCACCGCGAGCACTCCCCCCCGGCTGCCTCGTGGCGCGTCCGCGCCGCCCCTTTGCGCATAAGTGACAATCACCCATCTGGCGCAAGGCACAGAACGGCACATTCACCCCACTCCACCACTGCCCCGTGAGGTTCCCATTTCAAAGGGAGGGAGTAGCCTGCACAGGCAAACTGGACTGAGGGGAGCATAGAGGGTGGGATGTGGGACAAAACCAAGTAAATGTTGTCACGATACCTACTCAGAAGCGTTGTGGAGGGAACCCAAACGTGCGAGCAAAACCATCCAAGGTGAGTCCAAGGGTATCCTGGGGGTTCAGCACCTCCCCGTCGACACTCTGTAAGGCGTCCAAGCGTTCAAGAAGCCCCACCCGACCGCGATCACAATGCGGGGTATGGGGCATCACCACCTGCATACGACCCTTTGAGGATCCATCCCACGGTGAGGTCGCCGCGACAAAAGCATCGGTTGAACCGATAGAAATAGTCCCCAACAGTCTAGTCAATCCTTCAACACAGACAAGCAGGCAAGCACTAGATCGTCAATGTGGGTAACGGCAGAGCCCGTACACAGGGGATGCCTAACACAAAACCTGTCCAAAAGCAGAGTAACGGGTGGACAGGATTTGGCTTTCACTTGGCACTATGGTCCACTTGTGTTGTGCTTACTCCCGGCTAACCGATGGGCATGTGCTCGTGTGGGCTCTAGCCTTAGAGGCCGATTACTAGACTGTACAACGTGCTATGTCAAGGGAGACACAACCCCAATTGCAGATCACAGGGCGCTGGGCATGTGTTGCCCGTGCGCTTGTTGGGTCGCGCCGTGCGTGGCGTACATTGCTGTGTGCACTGCAGGATGTGACAAGCATGTTTTTTCACCCTGGGGGCCACGCACAGGCAAAGCAGCCAAACAAACAAATCAGGAGGTCTGGAGGGCCAGTGCGAAGTGCGCAGCACGAGCCGGCCTGAGGGACCTGAATGCAACCAAAGAATGGTGAGTTCTCAAGCGCACTCACACCCCAACTTCACCAAGCAAGTACAAAGCAACATGACACACCTCGACGCTTTTGACACACCTCGACGCTTTTTCAGTAGGTGAGGAAACCGCCTAAAACGAAAACATGATACTCTTGCAATGCTGTCCGTGGCAAAAACACTCAGTCTCATTTACTGAGGTAAACCCGGAAACCACGACTCGTAAAGGACCCAAAGGTCGACAAAAAATCGAGTACCTACAGTCGATTCGACGAAAATCTAAATAGCGCACTGGTAAACCAACAGTCGAAAAACACGATCCCAACACCTCGGCCTCCAATCTGCCAAAAAATTCGAGAAATTTCCAAAACTGTGGAACTTGCGCGCGAGTTACGTAGGCCCAGCACACATACCCAAAATGGAAACTCTCGAGAGGGGGCCCATAGGGTTCCAAAAATGCTGTTACATGCCATTCTAACCTATTTGGGACAATTTTCAAGTGTGGCCCAGGCATTTGTGGCTGATGAGCAGTGATGGTAAGGGGCGGTAATCATTTTTTATAATTAATCGGCAACATGCTGGTGTCGACGTAAGGCCGTACTTTTGTGGTTACCTACACAGCCGTATGTTTTTGGGTGTGAGGTTCAAATCCCAATGAGGGTAATTTTCTTTCACCGGCCGCGGCGGCTGGGGCGGGTGGGCAACAAAAGTTGCAATTTTGTTGCGTTTGGAGACAGGTGAAATATTGGAAGGATGGATCGAACGTGAACCGAGCACTCATGCAAGCCTACACTTACATTTCATGTCGCGCTGACGAAAAGGGTGGTGTTGTGCGGTCATAGTTTTAAGGCGGCACCAAAAGGTGCCTGCTTGGATTCGAACCGGGGCCATAAAAAATACGAGCGCCGCATGATACCGGCACTTGGGTGCGGAAATTGAATTGTGTACAATATTAGCAAAATTATTAATACCGCAAGCCGTCATTTGTTCCAAAAATTCTGATAATGGGAATTTGAACCTTAAAAATCGATTCAACTAGTCAAAATTATGCTAACTGTGACGGCAACACTATTTTGCATTCAATTCTCACAAAATCTCCATCCATCGGTGAATGAAGGTCACAAATCGATGCTGGCCTAGGTACCTGGTATTTGAGATCCAGGATAGCCGATAGGAATTAGTGCCATTTAAACCAGTACTTTCGGCTGTAATGCCCGATTTGCCTAATGCAGTGCGCGCGACACCTCCCGGCAAGGTCGCCACTTTGCGAAGTTGAACCGCTGGGCCTGCCTACAGTAAAATGTCCAATAATGTTCCAGAAAAAAGTCTCTTAATGTCCCAAATGGTCCGGATAATGTCCCAAGACTTACGATTTTGAAGTCTTGGGACAAGTCTTCTAATGTCCCAAATGAATTTTTGAACTGTTGATTTTCGCGTGCTCTGCTGAGAGGTAGTAGGCTAGCGGTGAGCGCGCTGGGGTACGACTTGGCAAACCTGGGTCTGATTCCGGTCCTCGCACGCGAAGATAGGGCATTATCTGCGATTGCTGAGCACAGTTCTGCGCACTGTGGGTTCAACGGAAAAATTGAATTCTTAGAATGACTGCACCGCATCTGACTTCAATTTGCGAAATTTGTGTTTTGGACGTTTGTACTTCTCTTATATGGGGAATGGTATTTGTTGTTTTCGTTTTTTAAGGAATTTCACAATGATGAGTTCGGGTGCCTCAATGGTTTCAAAGCCGCAGCCTGGGGAGTTTTTCTAGCTTTCTAGTAGGGGAGGGGGGGCGCGAACAAAATTTTTGGAAGTTTCAAGGGGTGGGGGGGGGGCGCAAAGCGCCTGAAGAAAAATTTTCCACAAAGTCTTGTAATGTCCCAGGAAAAAGTCTCGTAATGTCCCGAATGGTCCCGAACGGTGCCGATATAGGAAAGTCTCATAATGTCCCAAATGGCCGGCACCGAAGTCTCATAATGTCCCAAATGGCTTGATTTTGTCCGGGACATTATTGGACATTTTACTGTACTGTAGTGTGCCGAATAGAAGACTGGTGACTAATAAGAGACCGGGGTTGGTTTCAGAGGTCTTGCACGGGCATTTCATGCTCGCAACCGGGTTCCTAATAAGAGACCGGGTGGTCACCGGAGGAGAGGTAGCAACAAAGTATGCAATGCATGAGCAACAACACTTGGCGGACATCCTGTATGTGACCTTGGTAGAATAGAGCGAACACATCCGGGGGCAACATCAATCTTGCAGTGGAGGGAAGTGGTGATGGATGGGTGCCATGGAACCAGTTGCCGGGTGCTTGGGCTTGCCTCTACCAGGTCTTGGCTTTGGCTTTTTTGGTGCCACATTGGCGGCGGGTTTGGCAGCAAGGGCATTTGCAACGCATCCATCAGGCGCAGCGCGTTGAGGACCGGCGACCAGGTTCCTAATAAAAGACCAGGGCCGGCTCAAAACCCCAAAAATTGATAAGAGACCAAGGACTTCTATTTGGCACACTCGAGTAGCGCGAGTCTCATTTGCGGAGGTTTTCCCTTAACCCCAATTCTGCAGTAGGCCCTACACGTTTAGAAAGGCAGTGGGACACTCGGTTTGGTGCAAAAAGAGCGCCCTTTCACATTTGTCGAAATCCACATTTTGGCTGTTGAAATTATCGAAAATCCGAATCTTTTCTCATCGAACGCATTCCACCCATTTTCTCTTCAGACGTGCGATGTGTGGTCATTGGATAGGCCGTAGAGATACTCAGATCGGGTGGACGCAGGCTATCATGCATATTAATGCGTAAGTGCTCGTGCAATTACTGAGGTAAATGTTTAGCTTGTCTCAACGGACAAAAACCAGGCTCAAGCGAGCACAACCACCATTGTCGCCACTCTTAAGGTAGGTGTTAGGCTTGGGTTTGTACATATGGTACAAGGCTCTGCCACGGTGGGGCACCCTAACTCGGTGGTTTCAAAAAGCTAGGTGGCCCTAGCCCCCTTCTCCACATAACTCGCGAACACATAGACCGTGAAGGCCGCAGCTGCAATGCTCCAAATCAGCTTGGTGCTCCGCCTCATCTCGTCTCATCCTCCTGCATGGTTGGAATAGGATAGATCATCACCGGCTCAGCTGCGCCCGTAGTGCTTGAGTCAATTTCGTCCACGCTTGGTTCGTCATAGCCATGGCATTGACATCGCATGCGCCCTACCTCGCATGTATCCGCAAGACGTTGGAGGCTGTAATGTGCATCGAAAATTTCCCTTCACAAGTATGCGTGCTAGGCTTGTGCACTAAGAAAATGTGATGTCACATCGCATTGCGACCAGAATGGGTTTGTTGCCGGTGAAGAATCCTTCTTGATGATTGCACAAGATGCACGTCTACCACGACAAGTACCACTACTTCGATGGTCCTAGGAATATCTTTTGCATCAACGCACCCAGCGATGTTGTGTGCCAGCCAGTGCGGTTTGAACAATTTCTTTTGCAACAAGTGTCATGCACCATTGTTTTGGCTTTTATTTTGCTAAAATTTACGTGGGCATGTGGCATGACATGCAAGCAAAAGTGAAACAATTACCCATGCCAACTTCCGACAAAAAGTTTTTGTCGTTCAGCATAGACACTGAATTGTGTTTCAAGCCAGCACTTCCAAACATGAGAATCCTTCCAATAGAAGAAACTTGAATGCTCTTCCTCACCCTCACCTCTCGCGACACTCATGACACCTTGTAGCCAACATTATTCCAGCCATGGCTAGACGCCACCGGAGTGAGGTGATGATGCCCCCCTCCCCCCGCCCCCCTTGGTTAGAACCACGCCACAAGTTGGGGCGTTCTCGTGCGGGGAGGGAATTAACACGAATCCGACAATCCAAATTTCACATGAAACAAGATTGCGATTAAGAGGGACACATGGGAAGTAGTGCTTGCCGACCATTAGTCGATTGCCATGAGGACCATCAACCACAATGTGACCTTGATCTCGTGCCACATCGTCCCGTGACCTCCAACCCAAGCTTGAACCGCCGATATGAAAGGATATTGGAGCACAGCGACCAAGACTAGGGTGAGTCAAACTACCCAAGAACCATTTAAAGCAATTGTTCTTGGGTACTATTTCCATGCAGTAAGCTAGGATTGTGCTCACTCATGCCCTTGAAGTTGAGGTTGTGCGCCCCTCTTGAGTGCGTCCAGGGGGTGCAAAAATGGTGCCTTCTTCCCACTTCCTTGATTTTTGGACTAGCCGCGGCTAGCCGCGGTTGGAGGGGCCACTTCAGCCGTGGCTAGCCGTGGTGAGAACCGCTCTTGTGTGGTTTTATGACTCATGTATCCTTCGCACCCTTTTCGGTGACGAATGCATCCTTCACACACTCTAGGCGGTAGAGCGTCATAATAAGCCGGAAGTTGAAGCAGAATCGAGTCCCGAGTTGCTACTCAATCAAGTCATCATTGCCAAGGAGCCAAGCGAAAAGGTAATCCCCGACGTTTCCTCTCACCACTAGTGTCAGAGAGTCGCCCACTTTTGTCACACGGGAGCTCGAGGACTTCATAACGAGCCGCTAAGCTATTTGTGCACGCTTGCATCCTGTTGACCCACATTGCACTTCCACCACGAAAGGTACGCATGAAATACCAAGACACGGCACAAAAGATATCCTCGATTGGTTGTTGAGTGGGCGTTCTTGCTTTGCTATGCGACCTAGTTGGCGAAAGCAGTGGAGAGGCCACGCCACATGTTCATTAAACTCATTTCATGGCGTGACAAGACTTTGTCCAAGCACACATGGACAAAACGTATGTTTGAGAATCCGGTAGCACACAACTCTAACCGAACCCCCAAAAATTCGAGGGGCACCCATTTTACTCCCCCCCCCCCCCCGACAAAAGTACCGGTACTCTTAATTTTTTGCTCCCCGGAAATTTAGCCGTGTCGCATAGATGGGGGCATTTCAACCGTGTCACTTGTGGGTTAAGGGTGTGTGCCCCATGAGTCCCTGTGTCCATGAATCCCTTCTGTGCCCAGCTCTTACCCATGAGTGAAAATGACAGTGACAATGACCGTGACCGTGGTCCCGACGGGCCACCCTCTAAGTGTGTCAAGTGCGGCCGTCCATTGAGACAAGGCACTTATGAGAAATGCAAGACATGCCATATCTATTTGCACCCCGGGTGCTTCTCTTTTATTAGTCAGGGCAAGTGTGCTTTCTGCCCTTGAGTGGCCAAACAACCATTATGGACGGTTGAAGATGTTCACGTGTGGTTTTTTTGGTGGTTTTTTTGGTGGTGCAATTTGGGCTTGTCCATGGGGACCCCCACTGCGTGCATGTCTCTGTGTGTGAACTGTGTCGCTTTTGACAACCGTGTCTCTTGACAATTTTTTCACCTCCCCAAAGGTAAATCAACCGTGTCACTTCTCGAGGGGGAATTACCGGTACTTTTGTCGGGGGGGGGGGGTATTTGGTCATTGTGGTGAAGGAGTGGGCCGGCTTCGGCAATCATTATGGTGGGAACTCCACGGTTTGGAGGTCTAGCAACCCTCGAATGTCTTTATGCTCCTTTTTCTCGGCAAAGCATAGGGGACCGACGACCTAAAGATGTGGTTGTTTTTCTTTGGAGAACGACTGGCTCGGTATGGTATGAGAACGAAAGGCGGGCCTGGTGCCAAATGAAGCATGGTGGAGAGTCCATGAGGCCATGAGGCCTACGATGGTGTGTGCCACGAGGGTAGGTGAATGCAAGTAGTGACATGTCATCATTGTGTGTATTCATTTGCATAGAGTGGGCAATCAGCCAGGCCTATGGCATACCAGAACATGCTCTCCACCAAAACGTTTGTTTGTATGCACTAGCCTCACGGGCCGTGTTTGTGTGAGGAGTTTTTGTACGTGTTGTCCGTCCCCTATACTCCCCCCCCTCCGACAGTAGACCCGGGTCTCTTAATTTTTTGACCCGGAGCCGAAGCCCTGGGTCTCTTAAAGTGTACTTTTTCTATAAGGAAAACGGGCTATTTTACCCACCTACATCTACAACCCGTTTTTTTACCAAAAAAAAACGGGCTGTTAACCCATTTTTAAGTGGGTCTCTTATATTGTCATTCTAGAGCCTGTTGTGACCTGTTTCTGGACCCACCGAAACAAGCTGCACGCAACAAGCCCAATTCTGTGTATTTTCATTTTTCACCAAAAAAACGCGCTTTGTGGGTGATGATCACATGATTTGGTGACATCATGACATCATTGCATTACCTTGTGTGTGGATGATTGATACATTGAATGATGCCTTTTTTAAAAAAAAAAAAAAAAAAAGAGTGGTTAATTTGGGGTTCGACGTTTTATCTTTTTGCAACTGGGTCTCTTAAAGTGTACTTTTCCAACTGGGTCTCTTAGCGCTTTGGTCAGGGCCGGCTCTGAAATTCGACCGGGTCTCTTATATGGTCTTTTGCTGGTGGGTCTACTGTCGGGGGGGGGGTGAGTAGTCTCGCTTTTTGTCTTCATTGTCGTTGTTGTCCCCCTCTTGTCCACCCATTTGGACCCTTTGAGGGGGCTCGTTGCGTCATGGCTTGTTGGTTGTGCAATACATCCTGGGCTTCGGAACTGTTTGCCTCTCAAGGTGTTGATTGAAACTAGCATCAACAGTGTCCGCATCTCGATCAAAATCAAACAATCCGATGATGTGGAACGGTCATTGACTGCACGGTACGTTGCGCTTTCCAATGCCACACTTTCCTCCCTCTTGGCTCCCAAGCGAATGCCATGCTAGCTATGTTGTGGCCAGGCGGTGGCTCCACAAGTCCCCAGCTGTGCGGTCAGCGCCCACACACCCAAGCAAGAACAAACAAGGTTGTTGCCAGTAGCTGCTTGTAGATGCCAGAAGCTAGTACTCAGGGTGGATTGGTCCTCCGTATATCACTTGCTTCAATGCCCCTTCCGGTGTTCACATGTTTCTTGGCCCCTGTGGGGTGCAAGGGGATGGATTGGACATTCGAGCCTTGGCAAGCCGAGGTGTTTGTCATACGACAACAGTTTGTTTGGTGTCTTCTTCTCTTTTGGGTCCCAATGGTGGTGAGGGATGAGCAAATTTGCATGTACTCCCGTGACCCCCTTCTCTCCAACCTCTTCCCTCACCCACCAAAAAAAACCCACTTCCCCCATTGCTGCATCTTGACCCTCCACCACATTTGCAAGAACTTGCCGCATGGTTGTTTTTTTTCCTAGATCCCATATATGAAAAGGGATGTTTGTGAGTGGGAGGAAAGGGAAGTGGGGGCGTGTCGGGACATGAACGGGGAGGAAAGGGGCATGGACCTACTCATTTAGCCATGAGTGAGCTTCAAATGAGCTTTAAGTGAGAGCTCAAACGGCCCACGGAGCGCTCAGTGGGAGCGAAATGAGCTCAAATGAGCTTTCACTGGGCGGCTCATCAGCGGCTCGTTGGTGCGGCTCAATCAATTTAGCCATCATTACAAAAACACCCCCCCCCCCCTCTACAACCTTGACCAAACAACAATGCAAATCGCCTTGAATCAGTAAAACCATATTACCTTGCATTCAAGAAGCACAACAACCGGGCATGAAGACACTGCTATGCATGAATCCCCTCAGCCACGAGTGAGCTGCGGGTACTAGGGTTGAGAATGGGAAAGCAATTGGAAACCATTGGAAGTTGTCGGGGCAACACAATGCCAGATTGAAGTGGGAGAGAAAATACCATCGGTGGGCACAAGAAAGAAAAAGGAGTTGGAGGGGAAGAATGGGGATTTTCTTTTATTGAAATTGGAAGGCATCTTACCTGGCCGAGGGATGGTGAGAGTAAGATTGGAGTGTGGCAAACACGTGCTTGTGTTCGCCAAATGAGTAGCACGGGGGCATAATGAAGAGCACCCAAATAAGCCCGAAGATCCAACCAAGAAGCGGAAGCAACGGGAGGATGCAAAGGAGGAACAGAACAAGAAAGGGAATACAGGAGCAAGAGGGCAAGAGTTGGAACTTCCAACAAGGGACGGGTGGCGATTAGTGGGTATGTGACTCCATGCAGAGCGAAGGGAGTGGTTGAGGATGTGAGGGAGGAACAAGTGCAAGTACTCTTGATAGGAGGTATTCGTAGGGTGGAAGTGGGAAAAAAGTGGCACCGGGCTCGGCAGTGAAGCAAGTGGAGGTGATGTTCCCAAAGTTTAAAAGATGGGACCTTTTGGAGTAGCTTGGAGTAGAGCGCAGGCACTCCAAGGAGGCAAAAAGCATACCAGAAGTTGGTGTTACAGCTACACCCGGACAAGAACAAGAACAACGCAACCAAGGCATGCGAGCTCTTCAAAAGGTGTTGAATGTGAGTTATGAGGCATGGAAGAAGGGGTGAAGGGCACCACCAAAGTCGGGGGCAAAGCCGCCCAATTTCCAGTTCAACCTAGCATACTATAGGTCCATTTTTCTTGGACAGGACTCAAACGAGGAGCAAGGCACCACATATAGGAAAGGGAAACACAATACAGGTTGTTGTGGGAATTACACAAAACAAACACGATTGCATCACAAGTCATCATACAATTGTATAGGGGGAATTGGTAGGCCAAGGTGGCGTCATCACCGGAATGTCAAACCGCGAAGGCCAAGGAAAGTAAAGATTGAGGGCTAGCGATTTCCAGATTTGGCCAAAGGATTGGGCTAACAGAACACAAATGTGTCTAGGGAGACAACCGACATAAGTGGGCAATGAACATGAGGGTAGGAACCCATAGGCCAAGGACGAGTCATCATTGGGATGCCAAACCGCCACTGCTGAGGAAAGTAAAGAGGGCAAGTGGTTTCAAGATTCAGCCTACCGGCTTGTGCAGAGCCAACACAAATGTGTGGCAGGGTAAGCCAGGGAGGAGTTGTCATCATGCGGATGCCAAACCGTGATGGCCAAGGAACGTAAAGACCCCTGTACCAAGGGGCACTAGCACCTACCACATTCTTGGTCTCGGGCTCTTTGCAACTAGACTACACATATGTTGGTGGTTTCTGGGTTTGTTGGGGCTTCCAACAAGCTCAAAATGGGCTCAAAACACTTGTTTGGGCATCCCACGTGGTCTTGGAATAACATTGGGAAAAGTCACTTTGGGAGCCCCTAAAAATCCGAATCCCGAGGGCGGCCTTTTTGTGGGTTCCACCCATCTAAATGGCCCATTTTCAAGGTATCAGGGTGATAAAGAAGCAGAAAGCAGAGGGGAATTGCGAAGACTGCCCACTTTGTGCAATCCCTCCTATGGTAACGCGTACAAAGGAGAAATAGCCCAGACCCCTTGGACACGGGTGAGCACCACAGCAAGGTGTACCACTAGTGCTCTAGCTAAGGTAGCAACAACATTCATCATGAATTTCATCCCAGTGCATGCTGGGATATGTGGACAAGCAGAAGCAAGTTCGCGGAATCCCCAACCACCCACCACGACACCAATTTACACCCATCACCCAGGTGGTGCCTGTGCTGCACGGCATATCTCTCGGTGTCACCGACAATTGCGCCAACTCGGTGGGTTTTTGGGGGTCGGTGCCATTGTTGCCTCATTTGTGCCCACTGAGTGTTCCAGAAGGAGGGATATGTGGGGCATATTCGGAAAGCCCTTGAAAAGGGCTATTCGGAACACCCCAAGTTTGCATGCTGTATTGCCGATATGTCTGAGATTTTCGTCCGTTTTGGACGATGCCTGTGTTGATCGCTGCCTCGTTTTGTCAACAGGTAGCTACCAGGTCCGCATACAAATTCACATCCCGCACTGTTGCATCCCCAGATGCACCACAGAAACCCTTGGTTTGGAAATGGGCACGCTCTGGCGTGGCAGACCGGGTGCATGTCACTCATCGCACCTCCCCTAGCAATGCAAAAAGGCCTCGTACAGCCGGTTCGCAGCAACCTGCTTGCACCCACCAGGAGCACCAGATTCTGACCACCGCTGAGGCCGCTTCTTTTGCAAGTCAATTTTGGGATCATAAAGTTCACCCCATGAAGGCTTCACAGCAGGAGTTTCTGGCCACATGCCTTAACGTTGATTTGGAGAAAAATGTCAAGCATGCACAGTGGCACAAGTACACTAGAAAGAGGGTCATCAGACAACGTATTTTGTTCCGTACCGTGGAGCACGTCGACAAATCTGCAAAACGCAGTATTTGCATTATTTCAAGATTTCACGCAGAGTTGTCGAAACTGTGGCCAAGGACAAGGCACAAGCGGCTGTTGCTAGCCCCCTTAGCCCCATGAAAAGTCCCCAGAGGAAGGCCAAGGTGAACACACGACGTGCTTCAGCAATCAAATTGAGGTTTGAGAAATTTTTGCAAGGTCTCCCGCAGGCCGACAACCGCTTCAGTGACGCCAATGGGCCGCACACTGAGACGGTGCATCTGGCCCCCGTTGGGGGTCGCCGTGCCTCACCATACAATGTGTGGATCCACTGGCTTCAAAAGCAGGAGGCAGCCAGCCATCTGGACCAGCAGCTGTTTTGATCAAGGATGACAAGATTAAATGGTTGGGTTTCGGTGCAACCCCAGACCCTGAGAACCTGCAGCCCCACCCTGGCTTTGTCTGGGTGAAATCAGGGTCCAGTGAGACCATTGCCTGGCGCAAGGTCCAGCTGACCAAACAGCGCAACGTGGACCTGACAACTGACGGTCTGTGGGCCATGCCTCTCAACACGGGGTGGGTGCCAGTGAAGGCACCCAGGCTGCAGGATTGGGAAAAACTGAAAAAATATGTTCCAATTCACAAGCAGGGGGATGTATGCCCCAATGGGGTCCCTGCCCGTGTGGAAAGGGGCAACAATGACAACGATTCAGATTCAGAATACTCAGTGGTCCCTCGAGCATTGCTCTGTCTTGCGCATCGTCCACTTTGCAGCTCCATTTGCTCAAAAATGTGGTCACCTACCCCCCCCCCCCCAAAACCCATACATTTCTGAAACGGCCTTTTCTCACAGATTTCAAAAAGTATACACATACCCCCCCCCCCCCAACGGGACGAAATTTTGGGGCATTGGACCAAAAGTTCATAAAACCCAGGAAAAGTGCCAAAACCCACCGTGTTGGCGCACTATGAATGATCCCGAGAGATATGGTACACACTCAATAGATATCGGGGGATGGGGTGAGGGGTGGGGGCTCACCACAAGGAGGACTGGGTGCGGGAAAGAGCAGGGTCAAGGGTTTTATGTTCCCCAGTCGGCAAGTGAATAAGTGGACATCCCAAGGCCCAACAGCTTCCATTGGAGGTTTCCTGCACCTCCAGTTTGGGATGTCTGCCTGGACGCACCAATCCAATGGGGAGGGCCGCTGCCCTCCTGTATGTGGGTCCTAAACAGAGCGGCGAAACATGGACAGTCCGGGGGCTCCGTTGGCACAACGTGGCAAGGGAAAGGAGATAGGCAAGACCAGTAGATCAAGGGCACTAGGTGGTGAGACACCAATGGGTGCCGCTACCTACAGGGGTCAAGGGTTCAAGGAAAGGAGAAGCGTAAGTGGCGAGAGGCCAATAGGCGCTGCCAGCTAGGCACGTGCCATGCCAATACCGGCCGGCTTCACACCAATCATCCCCAGACTGTGAAGCTTGTAGGGTCAAGTGCAGTGGGGAGTGGGGGAGGGGGTTGGCATGGCACCCCTGACCCTCCACGGCATGGCATTGGAGTATCAACCTAATCCGGATCACTACGGGCGAACCCACCCCCACCCCCCACACACATGCTGGAACAGACTCGCAAATATTATGGCGCATCGTTATCCACGTTCAAGCAAACAATCTCGACACATTATGAACGCGTGTCCAACATGCACTACCATGCGGTGGGGTTTTGGTTTCTAGTGGGAACGCGCTCACCCGAAGTTCGCTCCACTTCTCTCAGCACAATCAATGCTTGTGTGTAGGTTCATGTCGTTCTTGACACAACGCGCCGAGCGGTTCATCATTTTGAGGCGGAAGCCTGTTGAAGGTTATTCTTGTTGTGCAATGCGTACCCCAGCAACATGCCATTCGTGCCATTCAAATTCTTGCACGTCAGAGGTGGGATTACCTTTTGGGGCCAAGTTCGTAAGACCCTCCCACGGCTTTTGCGGTGTGAAAAGCGGGTTTTCGTTGAAGGAGAGTTAGTCTTTTTTTTCGGTCATGTCTGCCCCTCCTCCCCACCCTATTCCTGTGCACTGCATGCACCTTGCTCGCATTGGGGGGCGAGCCAACACACCCACCCCCAGTTCACAGAAGCAGAACATCTCTTGATGCGCAATTTCCCACTGTCCTCGTTCCATCACAGAGATATCCCCGAGTCATTCCCCGAGTATGGACAAAGCGTGTGCACTGCGACTACCTCTGTGCACAACGTCCGTCCTGCTACAGCAACCTCCGCACCCAATATGATTTCCAAAGGTTCACTCTGCCGTGCACACTTATTTTCTCAGTGCCCCATTCTGCCGTACACGGTGCTCTGCTGCAGGATACGATTTGTCGTTTCTGATCATCAACGACCATGTTGAAGTGATGATGCGGCATAAACTTATTGATTTCGTCATCAATTTCATGCAAGAGATTGACAAGGTTTGCCCCTTTTGGCTTTGTGCCGTCTGTCTCTGTGGTCTCTTGGTCCACACAGTATCAAGAATCCAGAAAGGCTGCAAACTGCAATAGGACCAACCCCACCGCCGAAACACTACACTAATCATCCAGCCTCGGAACAACCCGACCGACCTCCCAAATTACTCTGCGCTGTCTGTATCAGAGGGCAAGGGAGCTGAGAGTGGTAAAGAGTCGCTGGTTGTTGGCGGTGAATGAGATGGAGATAAATGAGATAGCGTGTTTGCATTGCAGATAATGTGGTGAGCCTGCGGGTTTTGGACTGCCTGACCACATTTCATGGCGCCTGGAAAGGAAAGCCCTTGAAAGGGGGGTAGTCCGGTATGCAGTGATTCATCTCACTCGTGCTGTTTTCAGGAGATCAAAGACATGAAGCTGGGCGTCAATGCACGGGCTCGTATGGTTGCCAAGGAGTACCTGGGCAGCTTTTGTTAATTGCAAGCCGTGGGATGTGGAAGCGGGCGGGACCTGTGCAGCAGCAGCAGCTGTACCTGCGCAGCTCTTTTGCACAGTGGTGCCCACAGGCAGGCAGGCTCATGCAATGCCCAGGGGTTGTTGGAGTTTGTGGGGGGATGGGGTCACAGAGGCAGCCCCGGGTCGCTTGAGACCCCAACGTTTGGTTTTGTTCCCCGCGTTGACATTGGGATTTTCCCCATGGGGTGTACATTTGCCATGCCAATTTACCGACGCCGGTTGATAATTCACGCTATTGGGGCAAACGACACCAGGTGGCGATCAACTGACGCCACTGAGGTTCAGGCGTCGCAGCAGTATTGGTGTGGTTTTCCCCATTTAGGGCAGGCGTGTTTTGCTACGTGGCAGTGCGGGTTTGAGCTTGAGCTGTTTTGCGTCGTCGCAGCCGAAGAAGGTGGCTTCTTCCCATGATTCGCCGTGGGTAGAGGAGTCGGGGGCAGTGCTTTTTTGCGGGTCGAACATCGCCCCAACAGCAACCTAACCATAAATTAATCTGCGGAATGTTGAGGGTGTCGAATTATGAGTTTTGTGGGTGTGGGTGTGCGCGCGCGCGTGGCCTGAGGACTGCACAGAATTGCGGCCTTCACAATGGTCTGGCGATCAAGCTGAGTTGGGCAGAGAGGCATTTGGCCATCCAGGCACGCCTGGATACGCCTGGGGACGCACGGGTGGGTGTGCCTGAGGGGCGGACCTGGGGATGCCAAGTATACACCTGAATACACTTGGTTGTACTCGTACTATGCCCAGGCGCATCTGTCCTGGTCGCCTTGGATTCGGGGTTGAGTCTGGGGAGGTGCGCACAATGCGCATTGACATTCTCGATCTGTGTCCGCGATGCCAAGGAGTGTCTGCAGTCTGCGTGCCAGGGTGCTCATCAAGGGTCCTGGATGGGTCCCAAGTTTATCATCAGAATTTTACCTCAGTGCTGGCATCAACATGATTGTTTGAAGTCCAATGACCTTTGAATGGTGCCGAGTAACCAAATTAAGCCATTTCAGGACCTTGATGTTTTGGGTTGGGTGGTTTTTTTTAGGGGGGGTGGCCCCTTACATGCGTTGCTTTTGGGTGGAGGGGTGGTGCAAACAGACATCACCTTGAACAGGTACCGGAGATGAATTGCCCCCATTCGATTTGCTTCTTTTTTTCTCATCAGCCAGCCGCCATTCGCCAATATTGACCACGAATGGATCATGTTCAACACGGTCAACCCCTTAGTGGCGCGGAGCCACTCTTAATCGTCGTCCATTGTCCCCTAACCTTTAACCTCGTTCTTCTTCACGAAGCCATCGCCAGCCAAGTGTCAACCTTCAGTGGCTAGTTCTGTGCTGTTGCCTGGCAGACCACGAAGCTGTTTCAGGTTCGGGGCATTTTTTGCGATTTGGCCACTGCACAAGACCCCGGAAGCACGGGCCACCGAAGGGGCAGGTCTGTTGGGGTGAGGCCACATGACCATTTGCACTACGAGGCTGATCTGCGTCACGGTACGACATACTGCGGTGCCTGAAGGTGAGGGGCTGCGCGGTGTTGTGGCGAATGCCCGTCTCTAAAGGCATCACGCATCACAAATCACGAGTGCAAGGCTCCGACGCTTTTTCAACGTCATTTACCAGGTGGTGTGCTCTGTACTGGCCCAAGGCTCACTGATCTCCGATGTCTGTTGTCATTTGTTGCATCCAAGCATGCGTGTGCGGGTGTTGAGGTGAGATGGTTCATGGGTGTGTGGATATGGGTATCTGCATGTGTGGCTGTGTAATGGTGTCCACTGCCATGAACAATGCAAATCTGATGTTTTTTTTCTGACGAAATTTAATTTGATTAGGGGAGCAAGGAGTTTGGGAGTGTGGGGGGTTACTGGTGTGTGGGTCTGAACGGTGGGAGGCATGTGGTTTATGGAAGCGTTTATGCCAGCGCCCTCAAGATCAATCTGCACAGTTTTTGGCAAGGAGGAGGTGGCCTCTCCCCCCTTCAAGACCTTTTCTTGCGCCCCTGATGTCACTACTCCCCTCTCCTCATCACCAGGGTCGCACTGTGCATTCGAAAAATGTTTTGCACCCCCAGCCTTCTTTCCCAGTGCAAACCTGATGTCGCTGCTCGGAGTGTACATGGAATTCCACGGAATTATCCTCCAAATGTAGTGGTGCAATTCAATCACCCAAAGGGCCGATTCCCCTTCCATCATCCCCCCCCCTTCTCCAGTCCTCCATCTGGGACGAAGGCGGTGAGGATCTTCAGGGCCTACGTCTGTGAAGGCCCAAGAATCATTCGCAGCTGGCGGCTATGAGGCTGTATCTCACAGTGGAGGCATTGAGGGTAGGTTAATGGTTCCAGGCACACTGGGGGAATGGGTGTATGCAGGTCACGTCTCAGGCAACTATTTGGCCCTGTGGCCCACCCACACCCCCAAGGCTTGTGATACCATCCCAGGAATAGGGCTGGTTGAGGTTTGCCGAACGCACTCTCCAGCGCTTCCTCAAGGGTTGAGGTCGGCTGGCTTTCCCTTGGATGCCACATTGATCAATTGACCATCCAACAATCCTAGGAGTACTACTAGCAATGGCCACCTTGCAAATGTGCTTGGATTTTTTGGGTTTGATTTGAATCCCTCCAGTGGCATGTGTGGGCATGGTGTGATTGAAAAGTGTCATGCAAAGTTGCGACAATGATCGAAAGGATTCAACCTGTCAGCCCACTGAATCTACTGCACAGTATGGTTCAAATATTTGTGAACACAGGCTGCATACAGGCATAGATAGAGGCACATACATGCTGTGTGCAAGGGGACTAGTGCCACCTCAATGGAACAGTTTTGGCTGAACAACAACCCAAACACAGCCAAAGGAAGTAGACACATTTTTGTTGGGTTTTGCACTAGGGACTGGAATTTCTGACAATGGATCTAGACCTTGGTGTCCCAGCTATCACGCTTCCTAAAATGGGGTAGAAATTGACAAAATGCTTGATCATTTGTGTCACACTTAGTCTTGCTAAAACCCACCATTAACCATTGAATAATTTCATTCACAGCGACCACTGTCACCAGCACCACCTTTAAGATGGTGATTGAGCCATCATCGTGCCAAGTCCCAATGCTGAAGCATACCTACCAGTTACGTGCTTGTATATTCTGGCGAGACCTTTATCGGATTTCATTGTTGTATGTGCGGGGCATGGTGCTACAATGGATGGGTTCAGTGTACCTCGGCGACTGTGTGTACGGTCGGTCGGATACAGTAACGGTACACCCGCTTTTTAAAACAAGGTTTTCGCCATCAAATGCCACGGGATGCAAACCTCATTATGACAGAACGATCCATCATCACTGCGGCTTACCCTTTCTGAACTGCCTTTTGGGATCCCCGATGCTTCAGGGTACGGGACAAAGTCACCATTGGCCCACAAATGGGCGGATTGGCTACGTCACCCCTGCTGTCTTCGGGGTCCCCAACGCTTCAGAGCAGGAGACAAAATCAGAAATCGCCCACAAATGGAGCAAATCCCAAAGAGCCCTGGAACAGACTCAAACAGAGGCACCATCAATACCCTGGATGCGGTTTGCTGCTAATACAGTCTGTGTGCGTGCAGTGCTGGCGGTTGGTGCAGCTGGGTGGATGGGTCATCAACAGCAGCGAGAGCCTGGCATATACATGAAGGGGGTTAGTGTATAGCCGCCATGCAGTGCAAAAGCACACGAGATGGATATTGTGCGAGTGTTCTCCTTGTTTCATCGTTGCCCGCCGTTTCTCTCCTTCTGCAGTCGTATGCTTCCTGGGGCCGTGGTCAAGTTTTCAGTCTCCTTGACTGCGGTGGTGGGGCCACCATGAGCCGACACAACCCTGCGGCCACTGCGACAAAGATCCCCACAACCCACACGGAGCTGCAGGAGGCGCAAAACGCCCTCCTCGAAAAGTATGCACAGCTTGACACAGAATGGGCTCAGCTGGAGGCAGCGAAGCAGAAGATCGTGGAGCAGGAGGCGGCGGAGCTGGAAGCGGCGGAGCCGGCAACCTCGACGATGGGCCCATTAGCCTTAGGGCAAGGCAAGGCAGCCCATGAGACTGAGCTGTTCCAGAGAGCCCAGACAGAGCCACCTCGACGCAGAGGGACGCAGGCTGACATCCCCATTCGGCCCCTGACCCGAGACCTCTCCCTCAGCAGAGACCAATCGCTGACCCGAGACCGGTCTATACACCACTACGACTACCAGGCGGCGGTGGACCGCGATAGTGAGGGGTCCATGTACAAGCAGGAGATGCAGAGGCGTGGACGCTCGTTCAGCATCTTCCGCAAGGGGAGAGACCTCAAACCCTCACATGATGTCCACAGGTGATGGCAGGGGGTAGGAGTGCGGGAAGGAGTTGGAGTAGGTGCTTGTTAGGGGTAAGGGTGGCATGTGCAGTCCACATACAGCATGGCTGGCAGTGCGTGGTATGCCTGGGAGTGAATAGGCCGTTTGGCACTGGCACATGCCAACGCCTAGCCCAAGCCTGGGACGTGTGCAGAGGCTCAAAGGAACCGGTCGCTGCGCAGATGCCAAGATCTCTATTGGTTTGATCATACCTGCCCCTAAAAGACGGGTTGGGTAGTATGGGGTGGGTGCTTGGGGTAGAGGAGGGGGTCGATGAAGACAGAGTGGTAGCGGGCCAGGGGTAAGGGTAAGGATAGGGGTCCAGGTGTGGGTTGGGATGTGTGAGGTGGCCTAGGTCTCTCAACTGATGGCGTCAGGCGATGTGCCATCGGGTAGTCAATCGTCACTCGATCGCGACCGACAGCAGGTCATTGACAGCAATTGGCAGCGTTGCTCTCAGTGGAGGTCAATCATCAGGACTGCTTTCGCTTTCCATCAAGCCCTGCCCTGGTCACCCCAGGCCCGCAACCCTCGCAGATTCACGCGGGCTGAGCAGGAGAAAATGGAACTCTTCGAAGCCCTTGACTACCAACGGCCCATCAGCAGCCTCTACAAACTCCACCTGAAGACCCAGACTCGGAACTGGACCCGGGTGTGTGCTTACCTCGTGGCGGCGCTGATCGCCCTGGTGGTCGGGGGCATCCATTTCCTTCTGCGCCAGACCATCGACTGGTTGACGGTGCGCAAGTGGGCCCTGGCCCACGCCGTGTTCACCAGCGGCACGCAGCTGCCCTGGGCCCTCACGGCAACCGTCAGCGTCGCCTGCAGCCTCGCACTCACGGCCGCTGCCGCGCTGCTGTGCGTGTGGCTTGCGCCCCACGCCGCCGGGTCCGGCATTCCCGAGGTCATGGCGTACCTGAACGGGGTCCTGCTGCCCAAAGTCTTCAATATCAAGACCCTCTGCGTGAAGTGGGCCTCATGCGTTTTGGCAGTCGCGTCGGGGCTGCCCATGGGCCCTGAGGGGCCGATGATCCACCTTGGCGCTGCCGTCGGGTTGCCCCCCCCCCCCCCCCTTCCCTGCCCCCGCCCGCCTCTCCCCCGTGTCTGGGCTGTAGCTCGGTTTGGGAATGTGGGACAGAGGGACAGGCCTGTGGCGGCGGGAAGCACTCAGATCCGGAGTTTCACACGGAACGTCGCACGTCTGTGGGAACCTGGGGGGAGGGGGGGGCAATGGGGGATGATGCATGGAGCCCCCCCCCCCCCTTCCCTCCCTCGGGGAGCAATTCCTTCCCGCCCAGTCACTACGAAAACCTGGTGTCGAAGGAGTTGTTTCAAGATCGAAAATGGCCGAAAACAATTTTCCATCGTGTTTCCACCGTGTGGCCCTGTGGGCACCTCAGACACCCACACATGCCATGGCATCTGTGGCACCTACGACAGTTGAAGGGATAGTTGGGAGGGGGGATGGGACGACATGCCAGTGGCGAGCTGCAAAAATGTACTGGTCGTTAAATAGATACTCTCAAGTCAACGGATCGAGCATGGGGAGCTAGTATTTTGATGTGATCTCACACCAAACTTTCGTGCAGGTGGTAATGTTTTCACTATCATCCAACCATTTTCGTCAGACTGTAGGCCGCATATTGCAGCATGAGTTTGCCATCCGCATCGTTTTCGCGCACAGCCCAACGATTTACATTGCATTTGGACCTTTCATCAACAACAAGCCCGTCTGCGTGCACTGGGCCAACTCCACGTTGCGAAATTGGGTACCTACAATATGTTAACCCAGTAGGATAATCTCCTTAGTCCAGATCTGTTAACATGTTTGTGACAAACTACTGCTGACTAGGATTTGGAACCTCTGGGTGCTTTGCATGTGAGGCAGTCTGGACGTACGTGAGCGTACGATTCCTTATACGTCCACTGAGCTTCATACTGTTGGTGTGTGCATCGGTGTGTAGGACGTCGTGCCTGCATTTTACAACTCTCTTCCTGAAGCAAGGACCTCTGTTGCAGTCTCCTTGGGCGCTTCAGCAGACCTCCCTGACTGATCTGCATACGGGTGTCTGAACACTCTCCCGCTCACCAAGTTCTGGGCTCTCAGCTGCTATCCGCTGCGGTGTGGCTCCGAGAAATTTTGTGTGGTCATGCATGCAGCCATGCATTGTGCGCTACGCAGAAGGCCTGTCCCGGACGTTGGCAGGCACCTTGTATTGTATATCCACCAGTCAACTTTATCTCCGTTGTATAGTGTTCCACCTGCCAAGTACCAAAGTGCCAAGGTCATGCAAGCCAGCCACTACAGGGCTCCGCTTTTTGGTATGGCATGAATTATGCATCATGGCATATCCCACATGAGGGCCTCATACACCGGGGTGTAGCAATAACAGTGATGATTTTCTATTTTTCGATTTTCGATTTTCTATTCCTTCTCACGACCTTGCCCTTCCATCGTGGAGGATGGGGGAGGGGGGCTTGTGTTCCATATAGTGTGAGGTTCTAGTGTTTGCGACCCTCCATCACGCCACTAGGTTGTTCCTGTATGGCTCTTTACCACAGACCTTTTGGCGAAAGGCCAGGGCTAGGCTTCGCCCATTGATGAGCCGTTTGTCTTGATTTTGTGGCTTTTGATTGCCTGCTCTCCGTTCCCCCCAAAAAACCTGCACCATGTGACATACCCACGTGTCACCATGCGGGAAGGAGACAATTTAGAAGGGGTGTGTGGGTTAAATGATGCGAAAGGGGGAGGGAGGGACTGGTGGGAGCACTTTCTTTGGTCCTGTACCTGTTGAATCCAGGGTCCAATCCGCCCAGATGTCTTCAGTTTGTCCCCATTTTGGCCCGTTCCCCGCCTCTCCAATCGCTGCCCCCCCTTACCAATCCACCTCCGCCCCTCTTCCTCCATCCCCTCTCCATTTGCTTGCATTTTGGATTCCCCCTCTCCTTGGGGACGATTGGGGTAGATTTCGGAGCGCGGTGTGATGGGGAGTGGGGGCAGACCCTGGCGAGCCCTCCGGTTGTCGTACCCGGCCCCCCTGTCCCTCTCATGGCCGTATTGCCCTGGTCTCCGTGTCCGTTCCGCTATCAGGTCCGGGGTCTCGCAAGGCCGGTCCCGCACGCTGGGCTGGAGCCAGCCGCGGTTCCTGGGCCACGTATTCCGGCCGCTGCGCAATAATAAGTACCGCCGCGACTTCATCGCCTGTGGGGCTGCTGCGGGGGTCGCGGCGGCATTTTCCGCCCCAATCGGCGGGCTGCTGTTCGTGATGGAGGTATCCCTGCCCCCCTTCCCATTGGTACAGTCGACTGCAGCCATCCATCTGAGTTGAGTTATGGATGTCAAGAGGGAGGGGGTCCCCGTCCTCCCCCCACCCTCCAAGCACATACCTGCGGGGGACGGGTGGGTGGGTGGGGGTGCGCCAGAGAAGGAGAGGTGCAAACGTACGTGCACGCCGACGGACCGTAGTAGCATCGTGCGGCCGGAGAAGTCTGGCTCTGGTCCGGGTCTGGTCTTAGTTGCTCACTGCACTCTCCTTCCGGGACAGTCCCTGGGCCGTCGTTTGGCGTTTCTTGTTGTTGTCGGAAATGGGCGTATCCTGTCTGCGTGTCTATAGGCTATGGCTTTGGCCTCGTGCCCTTCGCACATCACTCGGTCGGGTCAGTGCCAGTCCCTCCGCACACTAACGAACTCCATTTCGTGCGTTGTGCATGCTGAAGAAATCGCATCCCTCCCACCCCACCCCACCCACCCACAACTATATCCATTGGTTGAACATAAAGCCTATACCTGGATATTATTCATCATCTCAGAATTAATTAATATCCAGCGCACCCAACAAACAAAAAGAAAGCGGGATGGTTAGAATATGTGACATCAAGGCCTTTGCTCTTGCAGTATTATTGAACGGTAACGTCCTCTTCATTGGACTCGTGGCCATCAGAAGTGTCACCACTGTCGTAATCTGATATGGAGAGGGACACTCTGTGTGGTACCATTTACCATCTGATAGTGCTAGTCAATAATACCCAGCACAAGATATCCAAGGTGGTGGGATAGTGATATGGGTGCCGGTGCCCCGCCGCAAGGCTTTTACGTGCGCACCCAGCATTTGCTTCGTTTTTTTGTGAAACAATGTTGAAACCTACCGCTCTCGGTAAGCCCCCTACGGCCGTCGGTTGTGGCTTGCCTACACATGCCCGACCTGGGGCTCCATATCGGACCTCTTGGTCATGCGTCATGGGTGTCATGTGATATAACAGCTCAACCACGCGACCTCTGCAAGTCAGGTCGGGCGTGGACCGAGGGAATCGGGCTCCTTGTGGTGCCCATTTTCCCATGATTCTGGCTTTGACCGTAATTGAGAAACTGGTTTCATCATTTCCGATGTCCGATGCCACCAACTTGTCCCACACGTGTAGGGCAACCAATGCCCAGTGCTTTATCTTTTTGCCTCTGGGAAGACCACTAGATAGCACACCAGTGGGCTGTGCACGACGCAACACAGACCCCGCAATCACATATGCGAGTCGGCCCAGCAGCCGTGCTCCTCTTTCAATCTTCCCCGACCTGCCTGGCCACCTGCGACACCCCCGATGGCGTGTGGACGGGTATCACACGGAGGAGGGGGGTCGGCTTGGGTCAGGGGTGGTAACTATGTCAGGAGGGCTGGACGTGTAAAGTCGAGACAGCGGAGACCAGGGGCAGAACCTCCTCCCGGACCGCAGGAAATTCGGTGCATCACTGCCCCGAAGGCCTCGGGTTTTGGGGGGGCAACGTAGGAGGCTTCGAAGCCCCAGTGGCAATGGTCTGTCTGTGGGGTATGGCAACCGACTTGGTGTGGTCACAATGTGCGGCGCTGCTCCAGCGGTCGTTACATGAAGCTGCCAGTGCCCTTCATGCCCTCCCACCCCGCTTACCAGACGCTCCCCTCCAGGGCGTCTCAGTGGTTGTTTCTGGTCAACCGAACGTCCTCATCGCAGATGGTCTCAGGGGGGGCTGGCGGTGGTCCTGACTATTGAAGAGGTCAACGACCTTCTGGGAGCCGACCGCCGCGGAGCAAAGGCTGGGTATCTCTGTCATTTATGTGCTTGCACACCCTTCGGTACCCCGCTGCCTGATCCTGAGAAGCCTTGATGCTCTGGACTTTCGTGTGAGTGTGCTCTGTGTCTCCGGTGCTCTGCTTCTTGGCCTACCTCTCTGCGTTTGTGTGCTCTGCTGTCGGCTCCCTCACCCGCTGCTTACGCTGCACTATCCTGCCGACAATCAGCGTCCGGTGGGGGACCTCCCACGTCTATGACTGTCCCTCCCTCCCTCCATCCCTTGCCTTCCTTCCCTCGTGTCACCTCCGGCCCCCATCCTCCCCTCTTGCCTCCTTGCCATCCCTCCACCCGGCTCAAGTCCCATTGTCCACCTGGCGGCCTCTTCTGGTCTTCCTCAACTGCCTGGCGTCTGTCTGCCTCTATGTCTGTCTGCCTACTCCCTCCAGCGTTCGCGATTCCCCTCTTGGTGCACCCTGCAACCCGAAACCGCCAACACTTGGGTGATGGACTCATTTAATGCCGTCTTGGCAGCCTCACCATGGCCCCTCAGATCTTCCCCTGCGCAAGGTACGGCTGGTTCCCGTTCAGTATGGTCCAATGCTGCACAAATTTTCGTGCTCTGTTCCGCAGGAAATTTCTTCGTGGTGGGATTTGCAGCTGACTGTGATGATCTTTTTCTGCTGCATGGTCGCTTCCCTCACCAGCACATGGCTCAACTCCTGCTTTGAAGGCTGGGCATTCAATTATGCTCAGCCCTGGGTCCTCGAGAATACCGTGCATTTTCAGGAGGTGGTGCCTCTTTCTCTTTGCCAAAGCATTGAGTGCGGCGTGCGCCTATTGTGATGCTTTTGTATGCAGTGGTGTGAAGGTGTGTGCATGCAACTGCAGCTATGGAATGTGTGAAGCCGCTGATTGGCTTATCTCGCTGCAACAGCGTCATGCATGCGATGTGGTTCCTGCTGCACAAACCCTGTGGTTCTCTATCACTGAGCTGCAGAAACACACACACACACACACAGCAACCCCGTGTTTCCGCATTTTAGCCCCCTAAACCAGTACCTGGCCCGAGCTAGGATGGGGGGGGGACGATGATGAAACCCACATAGGTTGTGTGGTGTAAATGGGAAGGGGGTAGCGGGACCCCCCCCCCCCTTTCCCGGATTGGGTCTACCCCGGCTCCAAACCAAACACATGTAGGTGGTTCATTTCAATGGGGGGGTGTTTTTATACCATCTGGGGTGACTAGATGTGGAAAATTATCGGTTCCAGTCCAAATGCCCCAAATGGGCAATTTTCGTCGTTGCCTCCTCGGACCTTCCCAGCGCCTTCCCGGAGGCACTTTTTGAATGGGAACCCCTTCTCAAACAGACTTCCCCCAAGTTTTTACTGATCAGGAACCCCTTCTCAAAATAACTTCTCGGACACCCTTCCTGAACTGGAATATGCACAAGTTTCCCAACAAAAGGTGCTCAACCAAGGCCACGTTGGTCGGTTCGCAACCTCTTTTGGCCCCTCCCTCTCCCCCTGGAGGGGCTACGAATACACTTCAGCCCAACATCCAACCTGTGCATGTTCAGCAAATGCCGCATGCACCTCATGGAGACACGTGGATTCTTCACTGACCACCCGCGGAAACTGTTTTGAAAGTGCACTTTATAGGCCGAGTTCCTTCTCTCCGTGGGCACAAAATTAAAGAAGTACATTGTGCGGTTCTTCCGTACAAACCAACCAATATGGCAAACTGTCCCAATGTACCCGCACAGTTGCCTTCCACCCCATCAACTTCCAACACTCCCCCACTTTCTTGGTCCACCTTTCAACTTCCTCAACCTCTACATCCGAAAAATAGTGCATCTTCCTCCGCACAGTGTGAAGGTGGGTCAGGGTTGGGAATATGGTGTGCACCTTTACCACACCCACCAGATGTCTTGCAGTTAGGGTAGTATTCCTTTAGTAGGTCAAAAACCCTTTGTTGGTATTGCGGGTCACTGAGAAAGACACGTGCCGAGGCCAGGCCATTAGTGTCTTTCTTGGTTGGACACAACACCACCCGGTCTAATGGTTGTGGGATGTTTTGTGAGGCTTATATCAAATCATGCCACACATCCTTTAGGCGATCAATCACTCCACAACCAGCACTTTCTTGCACCCATTGTCGCCGCAGAGCGATGGGAGTGGGCACCCGGGAAAGCATTCGCCGCACAGCGACGGGAGTAGGCACGGTGTGGCTGGCGAGGCAGCTAAAGTATCGTTGCACGAAGATGTCTTTTCCGCTGGTGCTGCCTCATCTTCCACCTCTCTTGTGTGCCTCCACTGCCCCCTTCCGTTTTGTTTAGTCGACATGCCTGCAAAGAAAGCAAAGAAAACCCCGGAAGAGAAGAGGTTGTTGGCCAGCCCGTGCCACATTTGTGAGAAGAAGGGCTGCCAAATGGCTTGCCTCCATTGCGGAATACCATTTCACCCCCATTGCGACAAGCACGTCATCTGCCCCAACGCCCCAGCTCAAGACAGTGATGACGAGCAAGACATGCGTGGGGTGGGCCCATTTTTGGCGCCTTGCGAAGGCAAATGTGGTAGCATTTACGCGAACATGGGAGAATGCGGCTGTACAGAAGACATGTGTGGATGCGGGTATAAGTTTCAAACCCCGCTTGATGATTTTCAAAGGTAGCAACATTTTACTGGGAAGGCACATCAGTCTTGGCTGACTGCCCCACATCTGTTGCCGCTTTTTTGGAAGTTGGTGCCATCCCCCCCATACCAGAGGATGATCCCCAGCCACCACCAGATGATGTTCCAATACCTCTTGGGGCTCCACCCGTCGCATCTCAACCCTGCCACACGCCCTGTCATGGCTTTAGGCCCCCCGAGACATCCCCTGAGTATATACCCCTAAACTATCCCATTCAGTTGCATGCCCACAGATATCGGCAGCTGCATGGACACAAGATGGATTGGCATTTCCCATCGGACATGTTGCATTTCAAGTCGAACCAATGTTCTGATTGGGGGGTTGATGGACCACCGTGCGACGCGTGTACTCAACTACGCTCTAAGCAAGAGCTGAAGGGGCTCATGTGAGTTGCAACCAACCCCAAGCCAAACACCCCTCTAGGGTACCTAGGTTTTGAGGCTTTGAGGCAAAGGTACAAGGCTACCCGTCAGGGTCGGGGTGCTACTTTTTTCGAAATCAAAAAGCATATATCGCACGAAGTCCCCCCCCCCCCTACCTTGGAGGTAGGGGGGGTGTAGGGGGGGGTGTAGGGGGGGTGTAGGGGGGGGTAGGGGGGGAGGGGGGTGGTAGGATCATACACACAGAAGGCGGTGCACACACAAGGCGGGGCATACACAAAGCGGTGCACACACAAGGCGGTCTGTGGCCACCGCAGGAGTCATGTTATTTAAGGGGCCACAGGCAAGGCGATGCACACACAAGGCGGAACACACAAAAGGCGGCCTGTGGCCACCGCAGGAGTCTTGTTGTTCAAGGGGCCACAGGCAAGGCGGTACATACAGAAGGCGGTGCACACACAAGGCGGAACACACAAAAGGCGGCCTATGGCCACCCCAAGAGTCTTGTTATTTAAGGGGCCACAGGCAAGGCGGTGCACACAGAAAGCGGTGCACACACAAGGCGGAACACACAAAAGGCGGTCCATGGCCACCGCAGGAGTCATGTTATTTAAGGGGCCACATGCAAGGCGGTACACACAGAAGGCGGTGCACACACAAGGCGGAACACACAAAAGGCGGTCTGTGGCCACCGCAGGAGTCATATTATTTAAGGGGCCACATGCAACGCGGTACACACAGAAGGCGGTGCACACACGAGGCGGTGCACACAAACGGCGGTCTATGGCCACCGCAAGAGTCATGTTATTTAAGGGGGGTGCATCGAGCGAAGCGAGCCGAAGGGGGGCGAGGTAGGGGGGGGGGGGAGGTAGGGGGGGGGGTAGGGGGGGTGTAGGGGGGGGGGGTATGGGGGGGTAGGCGGGGGGTAGGGAGGGGTAGGTAGGGGGGGGCGACTTCGTGCATACTATCCAAAAAGCTACAAAAGCAGGTCCTTCCCATGAAGGAGCGCTTAACATTGTTTGACCGCATGGTCATTGCGATGCTCACTAATGACTTGCCACGCCTGGCGGCCATGATGTGCAAAACACATGAATGGGGCTGGGGATTGAAGAGGCTTGTGCCCCTCTTGGAGGATGCGCTGCGGGCCAACCGCATGCATTTCAGTGCGGATGAAAGACATTTTGCAATCTTGTTATATCGGTTGGCCGGTCCGGCGGGACTAAACGCCCTCAGTGCATAAAAGATTTTGCACTCGGTCTACCATAGCTGCTCGCTGGCTCGCCGAGATTGCATACCTGTCTCTCACTCCATTTCTATCGAGGGCCCCAAGGCCGCTTTCCAGCCTTTAGAACGTGCCCCAATTTGTGTGCATACGGATGAAATGTCCATCGTGAAGAAGATGATTGCCGGCCCAAACAACACCTTGGAGGGTGTGTGCGATTGTGCTCCACATCCCATTCCTTATACACGCCTCGAAGATTTAGTAGAACTGCTAACAAAGATCCAAAAAGGTGAATGGCATGTGGCTAGCTACGCTAGAGTGACGTCTGTGACTCGGCATGCAAGAACACCCTATAATTGTATGGCCATATCCGTGAAAGCATCTTGTAATTGCTTCATTGCAGAGGATGAGGTTCAAACCACATTGGACATCGAAAAGTTGTGGCAGCCTGTTGCGGATAGCATTGGGCCCATTGTTCAATACGCCACCGACGGTGACAAACGGAGGGGCGCGGCGTACCGTTCCTTGACACACCGTGTGGTGAATGTCCGGGGGTTCCGCTTTCTACAAATCCGTGTTCCAAGGAGTCACTCTTGGTCTCAGGCCCTTCTTTTTCATTCCTCGAAACATTTGGGGAGAAGGCTAGTGCAAGTGTGGTGTAAGCGAAGAGGGGTGATGTACCATCATGGCGGTGTGGTCCGAGGCCACTGCCCCGAGTTGCTAGGACCACACTTTTGCAGTTGCATTCCAACCCCTATATATATATATATATATATGTATGTATGTATGTATGTATGTATGTATGTATGTATGTATGTATGTATGTATGTATGTATGTATGTATGTATGTATGTATGTATGTATGTATGTATGTATGTATGTATGTCTTGTGGCATGGTGTAACTCTAATCCCATGACCGCCTCAGGAGCCCACCCCCCTGAGGTTCACAGTGTTGCTGGGAATACTCAAGCCGATGATACCCTACCCTCTATTGTGGGAAGGGGCGGTGCGAACTGTCGGATCACACTTGGGCTGCATACCCAACTGCTCGGAGGTGCCCCCCCCCCCCCCAACCGGGGAACCGCCCTTCCCGGCGCCCCCCCCGGCGCCCCTCCCAAAAACCCCCCCTCCCAGCCCCCCCCCCCCCCCCCAAGGGGCCTCCGACCGACAGTTAGTTGGGGGGGGGGGGGGTAGTTGGCGTCCAAAACCAAGGGGTCGCCCCCCCTGGGGGCTGTACACATTGACGCCCCCAAGAATGAGGGATCATCAATCGTTCGGGTAGTGGGGAGAAATCAATATGGCCAGAGAACCGTAGGTTTTAGGTCAACCACGCGGAAGTTGCAATATTCCACAACTAGGTGGGTTTCCCAAACTGCGTGCCGCGGGGCACACCGCAATTGTGGTGAAGCTTTTTTGGGATTCAAAAAGCACTGAAACTCAAAATGATTGCTTTTTTTCAGTTAGATACTGTCAACACAGTTGACAATGTCGTTTCATGCGGACCACTGGAACTAAAGAATGGCACACTGCGCTAGGGTAGGGTTGCATGGGGGTCAATTAGGCTCAAAATGGGTCAAAAAAAGAATTTTGCCTGAAGCGATGAGAGAACCCTAGGATGTCTAACAACTTTTTTTGGGGGTCATGGTGCCCACATTTCGTCCAAAATGTGTTGAAAAGGGGCCCATTGTGGGAGTGAAAATTGGCGAAAAATGAAATTTTCCTAAGATGCTCCAAGGCCATCCTAGTAACCAACAATGGGGATATTGGACCATGGAACCATGGGCCATGTTTATCTTTGCACAAGTCACAAGATTTAAACATGAATGGTGCACAGTGCACAACGTTGCTATAGTACCACAATGTGCTAGGGTACATAGGATGTGCCCGTGCAAGGGTACAAACAAGTGTAATAAAGCAATCAAGGGTTCAAAAACGGGTCAAAAATGAGTTTTTTCCAAGTGTTTCCAAGTGTTCCAAGGGTTTGGGGACCACCTACAATGGTCCATAGGGCATTTGAAGGACACAAACAATCGCATGTGACCTAGGCCCTGTAAAAACTAAAAAGTATTGAAATATCCCTGTGTGGAGCCTGGCGAGAGCATTGCGCACTCGCACATCTTAGGTAGTATCCCATTTTGGAGCCCTGCTTAATCACACATTCCCAAGTGGAGCAGATAGCTGCCGTTGGACATCCCTTGGCAGAGCCCACCCAGAGCCCTTTCTTGGTGGAGCTCGCCTAGAGCCCTATCCAAATACATGTTTCTTGGAGGAGCCCACCTAGAGCCCTAAATACATCTAGCTGGGTGAATCGCTGACCAAGATTCTCAACATGCCTTCTCCACCAGTGCGGTGCGATCACTCATTCTGAGTTGGAAGAAAAGAAATATTAGATCTGATCATTCTTGGGAGACTGCCCTTGGGGGCAATGGGGCAAAATCAAGAACAAAATGGTTGGGTTTCCCTCCCAAATGCGTGGCCACAAGGAGGAATATGAAGGCTTTGCGTGTGTATGAGGCATGCATTACAATCCCTGCATTTGCTCCTTGGTGCAAATGCATGGTATTACATGTTTCACTCTGTTGTGGCGACGACTACAAATTTCCTGTGCCAGTGCTTGGTCATTATGTGTGCAAAAGTTGGTTCGCACACTTCTTACGCCAGGTGGAATGGATAAAAGTTGCAAATCAAGCTAGACCTAGCACTGCAGAATGGATCGGCTTGAGGGTTGTCATGAAAAGAGAGGTTTTATTTTTGTGGCAAACTGCATAGGCATTTTTGGTGCAAACCGCAGAAACCAAAAAAGGGCTCATTTAAAATTTTGATGAGTGTCTTAAAGCCCACTATTTGGAATAGGCATTTTTGCTTTGGATATGTGGAATTTCGTGTACACAAGCCATGCGCCAAGAAGAAGTAGTCAAGGAAAGCAAATTTTCTCGTCACATTTGACGGCAAGGCCCCACACACCAGACAGCAGGTCACGTACAGTGGTATGTGCGATGCCCCACCCACCCCACCCAAAGGATGCAATACAGGTCCCTGGCCCAGTTCAGGGGCAACATTATGGTTGCCTACAGACCACTCCGAGGGCTACATTCCGTCGGGAACAGAACTAACCGCTTTTCCATTTGCTTCATTTGGTTCGTGAACGGTTCCGTACCATTGCAGGTGGTCCACGTCGAAGCCAGTCTCCTCGCCATCTTTCCCGCCCTCATATTGGGAGTGATCGGGGGCCTCTGCGGCACCCTGTTCACCTACTTTAACCTCAAGGCCGTGCGCATTCGGGCCCGCCACATGCGGTCCAAGTGGAGCTCGTTCCTGGAGCCCTGTGCCCTCGCCCTCGTCTATTGTCAGATTGTCTTCTGGCTCCCCATGGCCTGGGGCTGCATCCCACTGCAAGACGGCGGGGATTTTGTCCGGCGGTATGGGAAGCAGCACCTGTCCCTGGCAGAGTGGGTCTGCCCGAATCCCGGGGAGTACAGCCCCATGGCTACCCTGACCTACAGCGGCCCCGAGACGGTAGTGAAGACGTTGTTCTCACACCAGACCTCGGGGCTTATCCCGGCGTCCTGCCTCTGGGCCTACCTGGCCACATACTTCGTGTTCGCCTGCTACAGCGCCGGCACCGCCGTGGCCTCTGGGCTGGTCCTCCCCACCATCATCATCGGGGCCTGCATGGGCCGGCTTCTGGGTGAAGGCGCCGGTGCGAGGCTGGGGACCTTTGGACTGGACCCCTCGTGGGTGGATCCAGGCTTGATGGCGTTCGTGGGGGCCGGGGCCTTTTTTGCCGGGGTGTCGCGCCTGACGATCAGCTTGACGGTCATCATGCTGGAGCTCACAGGATCGCTATCCCACCTCGTCCCACTCATGACGGCCATCATGACGGCCAAGTGGGTGGCGGATGGCTTCACGCACCCCTTATACCATGCGCTGCTGCAGGTCGTCCTCTCCCACGCGCCCATGCTCATTGACGCAGCTGCGGGGAAAATCGCCCCTTTGAGAGCCCTCCGAAAATTTGCCCGTACCATCAGCTGAATGCTGCCGAGGCTTTGTGCATGTTTGGGGCCATTCATGATTTTTTTGGGAGGGGAGCAGAGCGTCATGGATACCCTCTGTTTTTCGTTGCGAAAGCAATGGGCCTGGTGAGAAAAGTGGTGCGACTGCGGGATGTCCTTTGGGAGGCACAGCTCTTCAAAGTGCCCCGTCCTTCTTGATATCCACACCAAAATCATTCTATATTTTCGTCACAGACTATCCACAACGAATCAACTGGGATGGTGCGATTGCATTTTTGGAGATAATGCAGTCGGGCATTGCTCTTTGGAACAAGCTCCCAACAGGCACGTGCGGTGCGGATGTCACCTCAAACCATGTTTGGGGATGCCATCATGCCCTGAAAATGTATGTGAGGTGCTGCCGCCACCTCCAAGCGTGTTTTGTGGTGCCACCATTCCCTGAAAATGCATTTGAGGTGCTACCGCCACGTGCAACTGTGCTTTGCGGGGCCCTCCCACTCATTAACCCCCAGATCATAGGCGCCCAGAGGTGTATGTCGTAACCCGAGTAATTTTTTCTGCTATAACCCCAAGTAAAAAGATGGCAAATGTTGTACCCGCGAGTACTGCAATGTTGCATGCTCGGTTTTGAAATACAAAATGCAGTACCCTGGTTACAAATTTTTGGTACTCGAATTTACAACGAGAAAAAATCAGCTCCATGTCCCCCTCCATGCCACAATTCCAGTGCGATGCCCAGAAGGTACCGAAAATGTCCAGGGGCGGGGGGGGTTTACGCTTCACCTCCTCATGTAGCAAGGCAAAAAGTCGTTTAACCAAGTTGCACCGTTTTGTTTGTACCTTTTTTGGGTGCTTGTGTTAATGCACTTAAATTCCACTAACTGTTGCAGCAAAAAAAAAGTACTGGGGTTACGCTCGGGCTTGTATGTCATTTTTGGCATTTCAATCACGATTTTCACCGCCCACAGCATGCTGTTGGTCGAACGAGTGCCAGTCCAGCACTAGGAGTAGACCTTTGAGTTCAAGGGTCGGTAATTGCAACTGTGATCCAAACTTTCGACATTCGCACCCGGTGCCCCCATTGCTGATGTTGGATGCTGCACACAACTCCCAGTACTCCCACAAAAATGAGTATAGATGCCCGGAACAGCAAATCACTCTCCCCCAAGGGTCATCCCTGAATTCAAGCACGGGGGACCAATGGGGAAGGCCCCAAGGGGACAAGTGGATGCACGGAACCATTGGAGGGTCCTCCCCTCAACCATGCTTTCAACCACTAGCAGCCGCAACTAGCGGTCTGCAACCCTCGGCAAGTCCATTGAGCTGCACTAAGCAGTGATCAGGGAGAAACCGACAGGGTGTGGGACGGGGAAAAATCTTTTGACAACATTGCCAGCCTCACACACACACACACACACACAGCGTAGCAGTGCAACGTATAGTTGATTCGGTCCGCCTTGGAAAGGACCTCGTTTGCTCGATTTAGTAGATCCGGTCCGCCCTCGACAAATGTCATGCAGCTCTGACCCCGTCGAAATGCTCTTGCCCTTGGCACACCGCACGAACGGGGGTGGGGGTATCACAAAATGCCTAGAAAAGCTGCACAAACACATGGTGATTTGGAACCCCTGGCCCTGTGTGATGTTTCGGACATTAGTAGTGCAGAGGGCAACGAAAAGGGTTTTCGAGCAGTCCGTTTGTTCGTCTTGGGGGGCGAAGGTGCGCCACACCTTTCGGCATCCTCCCGGTGCATCCGGACGTGCTGTGCAACACAGCCTCAATACACTTGGTCTCTTTGCTGCCCTCGTGGCGCAAGGGTCCTAGCTAATGAGAAGAGCCCCCATACCAAACCATATTGCACCCGGGGAGACTGCCGGGGCTCGTGTGCTTTACCCATGGGCCCTCATCATCAGAATCAGCATCAGAAAGCACCGCTGCACGCACTGGATTGAGAGCCCCTGGTCTGAAGGGAGGGCATGGGCTCCACCCCCTTTCGAAGAAGCCCGAAATAGAAGTCATGCACCTCACAAATCCGTCCCCTGGTCAGGGCCCCGGGCTTGCTGAGCTGATAGATGGTGCAGATGGTGTTATTGACGACCTCGATGCCACATTCCGTCTCCCGCTAGTGCGTGCACAACGCGTAATCGGCCTCGGGTCGAACCGGCAAACCGCGGTGATGACGGAGAAAAGAGGCGAAGACGCAAGCTCACCGTAAGGTCGCATCGCCGAAGGGGGGCCACCGGGCATCAAACCGTGATCCAGTCGCACCCGGCCCATGCCAGCTGTCCCGCAACACGATGGCCCCGTCATCTTAGGCGAAAACCATGAAATGCTGCTCAGGCGCAATGTGCGTCACCGTAGCGACCTTGTCAGTGAGAGCCCCAGGCTCCCACCCAACGCCGGTGGGCAGGACGCCGTGGCCTTCCCACCAAGTGAGAGCCCTACAGGGCAGGTAACTCCACCCTGTAGACCGCGGGGTACGAAAAATGGTGTCCAAGATGAGTGTGTCCTTCGCGCTGTCGGTCAAGTAGGTGTGTCACTGAAAGGCACTGCAGGCCATGTGCAACCTATCCTCCTCCGAGGCAGACCGGGCCCATACGCAGGCCGCAATCCGCGTAGCGCCGTCCCGGAAGAGGCGAAGCAGAGGGCAGTCAGAGCGGGACCGGGGATCACCCTGGAGCGCCCGGAAACCGGGATCCGCGGTGGGCGAAGTGAGCCGAGCCAAGCTAATCGTACCACGATCGCCACCGTCGGGGTTACAATGATGGTAGAAGTCCAGAACGAGGGCGATGGTCGCGTCATCTAGGTGGGCGCTAGCGGCCCCGAAGAGAAACCACGATAAGGGTACCGGGGTCTGGTCGACGAAGTCGTCAGCTGACTGCGCCGGATTGAAAGTTGCCGCGGCGGCGCGCTGAGCGCTGGCGTCGTGTGTCGAACGGCGAGTGCGGGTGCGGCGGGCAACCAGCCCCTCAGGCACCTCGAGGGCAAAGTATAAGGGGCATGTGCCCTGCGCCCGCCTGGGGCCGCCCGTAGGGGACGAAGAGGAGGCTACGGAGGCAACCCCATCGGAAGAGGCCCCACCCTGCACAATGTCGATAAAGCCAATATGGGGGGCAAAGTCGGCGCATGCGTCAACGAGGAGCGCTGTGAGTTGTCGCGACAAAGGCCGGCCGTCCGCCAACACTGCCTGCCACGCGTGCAAGGAAATGTGGCAACGAGGGGTCAATTGAAACGGAAGGAGGGACTCGTGCCGTAGGCAGCCCAGGCGCCCACCAGAAAAATGTGGAGGCCGCACTGGGCTGACCCCCGATACTCTTTCGCATGTGCCACGATCACCTGCTGTTCAAGGCCGAGGTCGTGGATGAAACGGAAGCCGATGTCCCTGCCGGGCAAAGTCGTAGACGACAGTTGCGGGAACGCCCGGCCTTCCGGTGGTCCGTCCCGCCGCGCCGGGCCGTCCCCACTTTGCCGCCGCTTCCGGCCGGGCGGGCTGCCCCGGATCCGCTCCTAAGGGGGGACCATGTCACGAGGCCGCTTGTTACCTTGGTGTCCGTTACCTCGGTGACGCGCCCCGGGCGCCGCCGCCTACGGCTGTGCCCGCGGCGCGGGCCTTCTTGGCTCCGCGGCTCAAAAAGGCCTACATGGAGGTCTTCGAGCACCTCTACGGCAACAGGCGGTACCCGTCGGGGCATGCGAATCGTGGGGGCATACTCAATACCTATTTCGCCGAGGAAGCGAAGACCTAGATTATTTGGTGGGACGAGAAGGGTTAGTTGGTCATCGAGGATGTCCTCCTTTACTCCCATCCTGTCTAGCCCGATAGCCCGGACCTCTATGCCGCCATTCTCCTTCACTATACGGACATGCCATCCCGTGTCCGGGCCCACAACGTTGTCGTCGCCGAGATCATGGAGGCGGACCACAAGGACGGGCACCCCGAGTTCAAGTTGCGGAACCTGCCGCAGACCCTCGCCTGTCCTTTTCCCCTCCTGCCGCCGGTGTGCGAGGATTTCATCCGCTTGAACCAAGATATTCTTGATCACGTCACGGAGACCCACGCGGGGCGTAAGCGGCAGCGGCGGCACGCGGCTTCCTACGGCCTACAAACGGGCGGTCTCTTTGGGCGATTCATTCCAGGTCTCCGTCCGACCGTCGGTTCAAGGTGGCGAGCCGTACTTCTTCGTTGAAGGGCCGGACCCCAGAGGGCGCTTTGCGGTGGATATGGCCCATGCTAGCAACGTTGTTGCCACTTTGCAGGCCCAGGTGAAACATCGGCGTGCGGAGTTGCACGCGCCGTGTAAAGCCGTGCAGCTTGGGTCTAAGCCCCCGGCTAGCCCATTGCCCAAGCCTGGCGGTCTGGCGGGGCAGGCTGACTAGGGTGGCAAGGGTACCCGTCGGGAGCAATGGCAACCACAACAGCTGGAGTTCCCAGTCCGACGACGCCAACCTCCTGGGGGGCCCGCGGGTGGTAGTGCCGATGGTTTCGCCGCCCCTACCCCCGGTAGTGCGGCCGGCAACGGCGTGTCTCGCGAGGTCTGTCCACCACAGGATCTTTCGGCCTCGCCGGGTTTTTGAGGGGTCCTCTTGGCTCTCCAGAGGACGTGAATCAAAACAAGGGGCTAGCTTCGGCCGGTTGTGATGGCCTTCGCCCCGGCCACCTGCGGGGCGGGTCCATCATTGGCGAGTTGAGTGACCTAGACTTGGATGTGAGGATGGCCCGCGCCTTTCGCAACTACGTGCCTGGTGCGCTGTTCTACCGGGTCCGCACGGAGGAATGCTTGTCAGTTCAGCGGTGTTTGGCCCGAGGCCCGGTGGAGTGGCTCCTCTCGATTTCGGCATGAGCGGTACAATTGAACTACGGCAGTGGTTCGCCGGGTTTCGGGACGCCTCGCGACTGTCGTCTACGACTTTGCCCGGCACCCAGCCACCGCTAGGGACATCGGCTTCCATTTCACCCGGAACCTCGGCCCTGAACAGCTGGTGATCGTGGCACATGCGAAACATTTTTGGGGGTCAGCCGAGTGCGGCCTCCACGCTTGTTTGGTGGGCGCCTGGGCTGCCTACGGCACGAGCCCCTCCGGTTCAATTGACCCCTCGTTGCCACATTTCCTTGCACGCGTGGCGGGCAGTGTTGGCGGACGGCCGGCCTTTGTCGCGACAACTCACAACGCTCCTCGCTGACGCATGCGCCGACTTTGCCCCCCATATTGGCTTTATCGACATTGTGCAGGCCGGGGCCTCTTCCGATGGGGTTGCCTCCGTAGCCTCCTCTTCGTCCCCTACGGGCGGCCCCAGGCGGGCGCAGGGCACATGCCCCTTATACTTTGCCCTCGAGGTGCCTGAGGAGCTGGAGGCCCGCCGCACCCGCACTCGCCGTTCGACACAGGACGCCGGCGCTCAGCGCGCCGCCGCGGCAACTTTCAATCCGGCGCAGTCAGCTGACGACTTCGTCGACCAGACCCCGGTACCCTTATCGTGGTTTCTCTTCGGGGCCGCTAGCGCCCACCTAGATGACGCGACCATCGCCCTCGTTCTGGACTTCTACCATCATTGTAACCCCGACGGTGGCGATCGTGGTACGATTAGCTTGGCTCGGCTCACTTCGCCCACCGCGGATCCCGGTTTCCGGGCGCTCCAGGGTGATCCCCGGTCCCGCTCTGACTGCCCTCTGCTTCGCCTCTTCCGGGACGGCGCTACGCGGATTGCGGCCTGCGTATGGGCCCGGTCTGCCTCGGAGGAGGATAGGTTGCACATGGCCTGCAGTGCCTTTCAGTGACACACCTACTTGACCGACAGCGCGAAGGACACACTCATCTTGGACACCATTTTTCGTACCCCGCGGTCTACAGGGTGGAGTTACCTGCCCTGTAGGGCTCTCAGTTGGTGGGAAGGCCACGGCGTCCTGCCCACCGGCGTTGGGTGGGAGCCTGGGGCTCTCACCGACAAGGTCGCTACGGTGACGCACATTGCGCCCGAGCAGCATTTCATGGTTTTCGCCTACGATGACGGGGCCATCGTGTTGCGGGACAGCTGGCATGGGCCGGGTGCGACTGGATCACGGTTTGATGCCCGGTGGCCCCCCTTCGGCGATGCGACCTTACGGTGAGCTTGCGTCTTCGCCTCTTTTCTCCGTCATCACCGCGGTTTGCCGGTTCGACCCGAGGCCGATTACGCGTTGTGCACGCACTAGCGGGAGACGGAATGTGGCATCGAGGTCGTGAATAACACCATCTGGACCATCTATCAGCTCATCGAGCCCGGGGCCCTGACCAGGGGACGGATTTGTGAGGTGCATGACTTCTATTTCGGGCTTCTTCGAAAGGGGGTGGAGCCCACGGACTGCCCGGCCTTCCGGTGGTCCGTCCCGCCGCGCCGGGCCGTCCCCACTTTGCCACTGCTGCCGGCCGGGCGGGCTGCCCCGGATCCGCTTCTAAGGGGGGACCACGTCACGAGGCCGCTTGTGAACTCGGTGTCTGTTGCCTCGGTGACGCGCCCCGGGCGCCGCTGCCTACGGCTGTGCCCACGGCGCGGGCCTTCTTGGCTCCGCGGCTCAAGATGGTTGTATTGTTCCTAGACTAGGTCACGCGCCTCGAGGTGACGGTGTTTGGACCGCCAGTGGGAGAGCATGTGGGGTTTTCGGCCTGCCCTTCTTGGCCCTCCCAGCCCACGTCAACACGGCCACCATCCCCGAAGCCGGCGTCGACGTCCGCCGTCCCGCTTGCATCGGTGGCGGTACCCGCCCCGCTCCGGGATGGGGCACAAGGGGCCGCAGAGTCCGGGATGAGGCATGTTGCCTCCCGCCGGGATTTTCTTGACTGTTTTGACCTCCGATCCCCCAATCATGTATGCCAAGGGTATTGCCATTAGCATCATCCCGCCATTGTCGAGGCCGCCCATGGGGCCGAGCGCTGATGCGGGCGCACTACCACGATGCGACGGCGCTACCGCCTACCCGCCCTCGACATTGCCGGTCTGCATGCTTGCTGGGTCCACGTGTCTTTGGTCCAGTGGTACGCCGTCCTCCGTGTCCTCGACCTCGAAGGCAAGCCGGAGTGGGAGGTTGTTTCCTCGGACGCCCGCGCGACTGATTTGTCCCGACCGGCCCGTGCTGTTCGCGCCGCGGGACGGCGCTCCTGCCATGCGCCACAATGAGGTGAAATGTGGCCTGCAGGTGGTACCGCAGGGGTCGCTCATCCGCCTGTCCTTGGCTCGCTGCCGCACTCACGGGGTCCGTTCATGTCGGCCTATGGGTACGACGACGACGACGACGACGAAGACGTGGGCGGCGAGTACGGCGAAGAGGAGGCGGCGCCCATTGAGGTCGACGCCCTGCAGAGCCAACTCGACGACCTGGCTCGCGCTACGCTAGCTTCTATGGATAGCGCCCCCTCAGGCACCTGGAGGGTCCTGGACGCCAAGCGGTGGCACCCAGTGGGCAAAGCCTTGGAATGTCGTCGCCATGTCCATACCCTAGTGTGGTCCGGCATGTCACTCAAGACGCGCCAGGCCCACATGCGTTGGATTCACCGCATTCGCCATCTCCCTGACGAGTTCAACAACACGCCCCTACCTAAGGCGGTGGTGGAGATGGTCGTGCGGGAGGCGAGGAAGTGCCGCTAGGCTTGGGGCACCATTTCGTCATCATTGTCTACGGTTGCCTCCGCCCTGCGCGACCTCTAGTACTATGTCCCGTCCTACAATGGGGCCGTCATCAACATTTGGACGGACCCCTACTTCCGTAGTGCCGCGTCCCATGCGACCCGCAAGGCACGGGTCAACGCCCTCCGCCCGCAAAAGTCCGCCCCTTTGAGCTACGCCGAGTTTGAGGTGCTCGAGGCCCAGCTACGTGGCCGTGAGGCCTGGTACCTGCTGCAGCTAACATGGCACCTTGCGGCTCGCGTCGGCGACACACGCCGCCTCGACCCCGCGAACATGCGAATCGCGGATGTCGCCGGGGCCCATGGCAATGTCGCCGTCGAGGCCCTTTTTACAGAGAGCAAGGGCGCTTTCTTCGGGGGCCCGTACACCATCCACAATATTGTACCGGCCCCGGTGGCCAAGCAGCTGCAGGAGTTCCTCTAGGAGAGGCGCCAGGCGGCACGGCGGGCCACTCCGCATCGGGACCCGGGTGACTCGCCCTTTCACTCTTTCTCCCAGATGGCCCAGCGTGAGCTTTCGGTGGCGTTGGCCAGATTCCCCGATCACAGTTGCCGCAGCGTGCACCGGGGGGCCTAGGTCCACATTGCGCGGGCGGGGGCTACCAACGCCCAGCTCTAGTTGCTGTCCGGCCACAAGCGTCGGGATACCCTCCTCCCTTACCTCGGATGGGGGCATGAGAGCACCGAGGCGGCAGTGGCTGCCGCCTCCAGGGCGATCAAGCTCTCTCGTGACGCCGGCGCAAGTGGCGGGGACATCGCCGCCCCCATGAAAATGGGACACTAGTCGGGCTTCAACGGGGACCAAGGACGGCGGGGGAAGGCCCTGCCCTCTCTGTTTCCCCGGTAGGCAGCGTCGTCGGCTGACCTAGGCATGAAGGATGATTATGACGGCACCGTGGACGATTTCACGGGCTGGTCCCTCCACGCCCATCCCGTTTGTACCATCGACCGGCTTGCCGTGCTCACCTCTGTCGAGTCTTATGACCTTCGGGTGGCCTTTGAGGGGGCTGTCCATCTTCTCCGGAGCACTGAGTGCTACGGGGTCGTCGACCGGCCGCCCCTCGCCAAGTCACAGGTGCCGATCTCCAAGTTCACGGAGGAGCAATGGGCCGAATTCCCGGACGTGGGCAAGATCCGGCCTCTGGGGTGCCAAGACATTCGGGCTGCAGTTTGCGGCTTCACCGTAGACTGCCAAGCGGCGTTGGCGCCCTATCTTTGAGACCCTCTACAACCCCCTTTTCCAGCAGCCTATGGTTCCACCGCTCTCCTACCCCTCCCGCGTCGAGTGCCGGCACCGCATTTCGACCTATGCGTACCGGTTGGAGCTCAACCACTTTGCCTGGTTCGACCAGTTCCCCTTGCTGGATGCGGGCGCCTACCATGTGGTGCGCTATGCCACGCTTGTCCGCTGGGAGGGTGCAGACCATGATCTCTTCTATTTGGAGCGCCTCCCCATGGGCGCGACTCAATCTTGCGGCATTGCACATACTACAACGTGCGCTCATGGAGCCAATCATCCGGATGGAGGGGGTGTTCATTGCCTCCATGGTCAACAACATCATCATCTGCTCCAACGATCCGGAGCGTTTCGTGGCGGCCATGCGGCTATACCTAATGCGGGCTGCACAATGTTCCGCTCACTTGAACGAGCTCGACATTGATGGCCGCAAGGTTCCTCTTCCCTACTCCGGTGCGGACATTTTGCGCCTAGGCGCACAGCTCGGCAGAGGACCCGCGGCCTTCTTGGGGGAGGAGTATGTCGGCCGCTGTGTGCGGAACCAGCCGCGCAAGGTAGCCAAGCCGGAGAGCGCCTTCGCACGTTTGCGTGCTGCATGCGACGATCCCCACGTCGGGGTGACGCGCCGTCAGCTAGCCGCTTTCATTGGGCTGTGCAAGTGTATGGCAAACACCCTCAACGTGTCGCTGTGTGAGCAATGGGGCGTTCTCCGCCTATTTTCTCGCGTAGCCCGGTAGGTTGGCAGCAGGGATATGCTACCTCCCATCACGCCCGGAGTCCTCGACGCCCTAGCCCCCCTTTTCGCGGCCGTGGCCGCCAACCGGCCCGTTGTCCCTTGCTACCCGCCTTTCCCATCCCTGGTCGACGACAACTAGGCGGCGGTTGCCATCGTCGACGCCGGCGGTACAAGGTACGGGGCCTACGTCCGCTTCCGGGATGGCCGCATCTTTGAGATTACGGGAGGATTGTATGGCCACCTTCGGCACTCGGCGTGGGCTGAGCCCATCAGCGGCCTCAAGGTCGTTGAATGGCTCCAAGAGCGGCTGCCGATGGGCTCCCGTGTGGTGTTGGTGACCGACCATAGCGCTATGTGCCATTTTTAGCTACGCCCCGGCTCCGCCACAGGGGGTTTTTCCCTGGCCTACCACCTTAATGCCTTATTCCGGGTGTTGTATGCCTTCAGCCCAAAGCTGCCGTGTTCTATGTTGAGGGCGCAGAGAACTTCGCCGACTCACCCTCACGCGCCGCCCGCCTTGGCAGCCCGCAGCTCGTTAAGGAGGTCTTTCGCATGCAGTTTCCCCCGCTGGTGACCTTCTTTCATCTGTTTCTGCAACCCAGGGAGCGCCCCTGGTGGTGTGTGTGAGGCATTTGGCAGCGACAACCATGCCACAGCAAGGCGGTCCTCTGGCCCTTTGGCTGTCGAGGGCTGTCTAGCGCGGTGCTGGGGCCACAGAATTTGTTTTGCGGAGCTTTGACGCTGGACTTGTTGATCCCCAACCTCCCAGTGTCGGGGGGTTTTTTCTTATATTATTTAACATGGGCCCATGTGTGTGGGGGTCACGTTTCGCCAAATTTGTACTGATTGTGTTCCACTGATGTAAGGCCTTCTTGGTCTTGTGCATGCCCTTTTGGTTTCGGCTGCTGCAGTGCAACAACGTGTAGTATATTAAAGCTTGCATGTCCCCCTGTCTATCCCTCCTTCACACTCAGGTGAAGGGGTTTTCTGCCTTTCATTATTGTAGCACGAAGCTACAATTCTTTCTTTTTTGTTGCCCGCCGCCACCCACTGACGCCGCCTATATTCCTTTTCTTGATGCGTCTAGGCGGCCTCTGTCCGCTTGTTTTTCCTTATACTGTTGCGCCAGGGCGACCTCTGTGTCGTCCTGCGTCTCCGATGCCTGTACTTATCCATTAGTGTAGACTTTGCTTGGTTGGGTCACGTTTCGCCATATATGTACTGATTGTGTTCCACTGATGTAAGGCCTTCTTGGTCTTGTGCATGCCCTTTTGGTTTCGGCTGCTGCAGTGCAACAACGTGTAGTATATTAAAGCTTGCATGTCCCCCTGTCTATCCCTCCTTCACACTCAGGTGAAGGGGTTTTCTGCCTTTCATTATTGTAGCACAAAGCTACAATTCTTTCTTTTTTGTTGCCCGCCGCCACCCACTGACGCCGCCTATATTCCTTTTCTTGATGCGTCTAGGCGGCCTCTGTCCGCCTATTTTTCCTTATACTGTTGCGCCAGGGCGACCTCTGTGTCGTCCTGCGTCTCCGATGCCTGTACTTATCCATTAGTGTAGACTTTGCTTGGTTGGGTCACGTTTCGCCAAATCTGTACTGATTGTGTTCCGCTGATGTAAGGCCTTCTTGGTCTTGTGCATGCCCTTTTGGTTTTGGCTGCTGCAGTGCAACTTAACAAGCAGGTCACGCAACAGACATGGCATTGGGGACCAGTTGTACTGCACGGTAGCTGCCATCATTCATGGAATCTCCCCCCCCCGACAAAAATGGGGGGGGGATACAAAGATCTCTCTAACCGGCACGCATGCCTCTGTCCCTCACAGGTCAAGTGCATTCCCTTCCTGAATAGCCGTCCCATTCTGCCCCACCTTGACCTCTTCACCGTCAAGCAGATCATGGCCCAGCCCCTGGTCACGGTCTGCGTCACCGACACTCTCGAGGCCCTGATGCGAGTCCTCACGGAGACAGACCACAATGCATTCCCTGTCGTGAGTGCCGAAGGCCGTAATGTGCTGGTGGGGGCAATCTCACGCACCGCATTGGAGTCCGTTTTAGCCCTTGATGCGGAGACCCTGTGCAGGTGCACCACCACTGCCAAAGTTGGACACGTGCAACTGCCAAAGAAGAAGAGCCCCAAAACCTTGGGGGGTAGGGAGTGCAGGGCTGCGACAGGGGCTCAATTCCCGCCTTCCCACACCCCACCCTGCGAGAGGATAAAAACTCACCAGAAAAAAATGATTGAATCCTTTATGACGCCTGTGTCACCCTTATGTTGTATGGTTGGCGCCCATTTTGGCCTGACAGAGTGGCAAGGTCACCCTCTACGGTTGGATCTGGGGCCTTCAGTGGCAACCTTGGGGTTCAAAAATTGAAAAAATGAACTGTCCATCATGTGTTTTTTCCTTGTCCTCATCATGAAAAATGATCAAGACCCACTTAGATACTCGGTATCACCTCCTGCGGATGGAAATTTTCTTCTGGCTAGACTTTGTTGTGCTTGTTGCGGGGGGGGGGGTTCACATATTACACAAAGGAATGATGTGCACTGCGTGAAATAATGTGCATTGTAATGTGCGTGGCCATCTCCGTCGCGGTAAGGGCTTGGCATATTGCCAGTAAGGTTGGACCCCTCATGGGGAGCTTGTGTGTAGCCACCGGGTACCATTTTTGGAATGCCATCTTTGGCTATCCAAGAATGCCATCTTTGGCTATCCAAGTACATATCTCTCGGGGACATTCAGTTTATGCCAACGCGGTGCGTTTTGCCACTTTTCTGGGGTTTTCTGAACTTTCCTTCTGATGTGCCAAATTTTCGTCCCATTGGGGGGGAGTATGTGTATACTTTTTGAAATCTGTGAGAAAAGGCCGTTTCAGAAATGTATGGGTTAGGGGGTAGCTGGTCACATTTTTGAGCACAGAGCTGGAAATTCAACAATGCACGGGACAGAGCAATGCACAGGGGACAGCTGATTATTCCGAATCTGCATCGTCGTCATTGTTGTCCCTCTCCACAAGGGCTGGGACCCCATTGCGGCACACATCCCCTGCTTGTGAATGGGCACATATTTTTTCAATTTTTCCCAATCCTGCAGCCTGCGTGCCTTAACTGGCACCCACCCTGTGTTGAGAGGCATGGCCCAGAGGCCGTCAGTCGTGAGGTCCGGGTTGCGCTGTTTCGTCAGTTGGACCTTGCTCCATGGAATGACCTCCCTCACTGTACCCTGATTTCACCCAGACAAAGCCAGGATGGGGCTGCAGGTTTTGAGGATCAGGTGTCACACCAAAATCCAACCAATTTATTTTGTCATCTCTGATCAAAACAGGGTTCTGCAGGTAGTAGTGCAGAAATTGCGCTCTGCAGATTTATCAGCGCGCCCCACGATACAGTACAAAATACGATACGGCACCGTCCGAAACGGACGAAAATCTCAAACATTTCGTCAGTACAGCATGCAGACCTGGGTGTTCCAAATAGCCCTTTTCGAGGGCTTTCCAAATATACCCCACATAGCCCCCCCCCCCCTACGGGACACACAGTGGGCACAAATAAGGCAACAATGACGACGACCACCAAAAACCCACCGAGTTGGCATAAAACCCGCCGTGCCCCCGAGAGATATGCCGAACTGCCATGAACACCCTCGCATGTGGAGTAGGAGGGGGCGAAGGAGAGGGGGCTACCAGGGCTGAGGGGGGCAGGGAAGATGAGGGGGTCAAGTGATTGTCATTGTTGACAGTTTGAGAGTTTAGAGTTCAGATTGCAAGAGGTCAGCTAACATTCAATGTTGGTGAGACGACAGGGGGATGTTGTGAGTTTGCAGGGGTCCATTGACGAAGCCGGGACTAGCACAGAATCCAACTGCTGCTAGTTGGTGATGTTAGAGCAAACATTCCCGAATGCTTAATGGTTGCGGAGGTGGCAAAGTGTGCGAGTGGGTGTTCGAGGGGTAGAGCGATCAATCAGCATCAAATCTCTTGGCACGTAATTGATAAACAGCTTGGACCAGAGAGTCTGGTGGAGAGCAAACTGGTGCTCAACCCTGCATCCCAGTGAGGGTGCAGGCAGTGCACCACCGGGTGCGCCCCATACTGAGAAAGTTTCCTTTGCGACCCCAACATCCCAGCAACATCAAAGCCGAACCACTATTCCGTGTCACTTTTGGCCACTGGTCCCAAAAAACAGGAGATGGCAGTGGTGGATGGGAGCACACATGTTCTGTTGACACCATCCTTCTCTCCCAAAGACACACCCCTGAGTCAACGTGCAAAGCATTGTGGAGAATCTCATCCTTCTTGCTATGCTTTCTGAGGAGGGGCACCAGTCCCTTGGCAAGAAGTAGCAGATGCAATGGAAAAATTGTTTATGAATTCGAAGGCAGGGGAGCAATGCATTCAAATGTTCTGCAATATCCCACCCTAATTGCATTCTTCATTGGGCTTGCTACCATTGCCCTACGGTGACATTCTTCCTATGTTGCCTACTCTCAACGCTTTGTGGCATGTCAATCTCTCCTTGGTTCCGGGTTGGCTACGCATATTGGTTGGTTGCGGCACTAATTCAGCTCGCTCTGGCAATTTGCGGGAACTGCCCTGAATCCACTTCAGTTGGAGTAAAGCACATTCGCTGCGTAAAGGGGTGGTCATTGCAAAAACCGTTTTGTAGTAGTTAAATGTAATGCACATTCTACATCCCGGCAGACTATTCTAAAGGTGCGCCGTGGGTTGGCCACAAGTGCTTTTGGTGTCTCAACCTGCACCGCAATCCCTGGGATTGCGTGCCCGCGGATTCCTCCGGTCAACCTTGTGTAGGTCCCCAAGGTCGCTGTCCACGAGTGTTGGGGACGCCTGCTTCCAGGACTATCTCAATTGCCAGGACCGCCTCGCTCTGCAGGCCCCAGAGGAGCGCGTCCCGTCATTTGACCCCGCCTTTGGGGGAAAGCAAATTTGCCTCCAGTCGTTCATGGATCGCAGCCCTCACACGGTCCGGGAGACCTTTTCACTGGGCAGCGCTTACCGCCTTTTCCGGACGCTGGGCCTGCGGCATTTGTACGTTACGAGCGGGCATGAGGTGGTTGGGGTCATCACCCGGAAGGAGTTGCTGGAGCACAACTTAGCGGAACGGGTGCAGACTGAGCCCCAGGTCCGTGTCCGCCATGATGAACCCGTGCGAGCCCCACTGCTGGCAACTGGACACGACGCGGTGCTGTATTCAGGGCAGTTGTAGCCGGTGTTTGGGGGCCTCCTATCCACCATTTGGACAAATGCAGCCCAGGGCTTTGAGGATTCCTTTCAACACGCCCGATTGGCTCGGTGCAGCCCCAGCCCCCAGCCCAAGATGGTAGTGTCCAAGGGTTGGTTATCTCCCGCCGCTGATCATTGATTTGGTTTTTGTTGTTCTTGTTGATGAGAATGGCGACCATGCTCGTTTGGAAGGCTGCGAAGGCAAAGATACGCGGAGGAAAATTTTGCGAGTTGTTTAATGCATCCCGTTCGTCAAGCTGCATGACAGTCACACACTGCAACGACGGCTGGATTTTTCGCACCTCGTTTTGCACTCATTTAATGATTCTGCTGTTTGTGACGAGGCTATCATCTGGATGATGCGTGTGGTTTTGAGCGGGATGGTTTTTCCAACCCGATTTTCGCTACTTGCAATTTTATTTGAATGCTGATGATTTATGGGATGCCTTGGGCCCCTGTATGCCGCGCATGCTGCATCCTACAACCATGACGGTATTAATTACAAAGCTCAACGGAGGCATTGCTGCGCCACCCATGAATTTGCCGACACAGCAGCATCCAAGGGGTCTGATTGAGCCCCTGTTGACCATTCTGGTTGGGAATTATGAACCCAGACTTGCCAGGGAAGAGTTGCTATACTGAACCTGCGCGCTGCTCCCCACAAAAACTGCAATTTACAACCCCAGTCCAGAGGGGGACGGAGACGGTGCGCAAAAACCGCATCAGTGCGGCCTACCTTATGGCGCTCGATGGTTCCATGCTGGCGCGGGCAAGGGAGGATGCATCTGAGGCGACGGGGCACATGCTGCAAACACAAAGGCGGAAGGAGCGCAAACAGGGAGCGGACGGGCGGAGCCCAGCAGGGATTCAGCCACGCCTAACGACCCCTGTCCAATCGAGCACTCGAGAGCTGCTGTTGGCTGATGAATCCATGTTATTGCACTGGGGCGGCCATCTGCGTGCAATGTACAGAATGATGTGGGTCGTGCCAGTCCCCGCTAACATCACCAAAGAAATGCAACTTGACGTGAATCGTCTGCGAGAGCCTCCCGGTTGCATGGCAGCGCCTGTGCTCCCTCCCTGTGAAAAATAACCTCCGCAACTAAGGGGGCTCTGCCTCCCTCAGGATGAACGGTAGCTGTAGATATGAGTAAGACCAGCCACACGCCCACAGTTATGCCTCCCTCAGGATGAACGGTAGCTGTAGATATGAGTAAGACCAGCCACACGCCCACAGTTTTAGCCCTGGGGTGGTTTTATCCCCCCCTTTGGTCATTGTGGGGAGGGTCCTTTACCCCTTTGGGTGGTTGTATCCCCCCTTTTTGGTGGTTTTTATCTTCCCCGTTGGGCTGGGGCGTTGTCACCTTTTGGGGGGGGGCGGATGGTCCATCTCTATGTGAACCAGGAATCACAGTACCAGAAGACAGGTTGCCTCATGTCTATATGTTGTGGTACGTACCAAAAAAAAGAACCGTTTTTGTACAAAAAAAACCTCCAATAATTTGTACCATTTCTTACCAAACCCCCCCGGCCCATTTTTTTTTGACCAAAAAACCTCCCATTTGCACCGTTTTGTACCAAAAAAACCCGGTCCATTTGTTACCAACCCCCCCCCCCCAATTGCAAACACCCCCCCCAAATCGGCGGCCGATTTCGGCCGATTTCGCCGGTTTTTTTGGGACAAAATCGGGGGTTTTTTGGTACATTGCGCGGGGGGGGGGGGGGGGTTGTACGTACGAGATGGCTATATGTTATGCTGTATGTAGAGCACCCTTGGGAAGGGGAGGGTGGCTTGCCCCATTTCCATTTCAGGTACGGAGGTAGGAGATGTGATGGAGGATCACAGAACCACATGTGATTCTACACTCAGTGTTTTGTTTCACATTGCTCTTTGTATGTGTGTTGTAGGACGTCTGACCTAGCTGGGAACAATTTTACACATGTGGTCTGGGATGGGGTTTGAGGCATGGTTTGGGTTTGCTGTTCATCCAGTTCAACATGCATTGCTTTTGTGGCAACATAAGCGCTGCGTTTGGTTTGCACTATGGGCTCTTTGGGGAATGTTGACAAGGGCCAACAAGATGCGTGATGCAAACAGTCTGACAATGATTGGCAATCTACACCTTGGCCTAATATGAGAGTGACTGGTTCTACACATTGGACACATCTTTTATCAATGCAACCATTAGTCCTGCTATTGAGCACGGGGCTCATTTGCAGTTGAGTAACATGATGTGGTTCAGAGAAGGGGTCGAGAGAGGGGGCGGGATGGGGGGGTTAAGGGGTATGTTGCCCTGTGACTGACTGATGAAACACACAAAATGGGTCCCCCCAATAAAGGGGGGACCCCAATTGCATGACTACCCACCACCCGCGGCACACCCCATCCCACACCCCATTGCCAAAGCAAGTCTTATCTCAAACCGTGTCCAAATCCTCTGTCCACCTGCTGTGCACATGCTAAATCTACACTGCACATCGCTTGGTACACGCTGCACTGCGACTCAAGAGACAATAGATGAATATATCACATGAGTGCGACCTCTGTTGTCTGCCACCTTTTGCCCAAAACAATTGCGGCCGTAGAGAAGACAGCCAAGCACACCGCTGCTCTCAGTGTAAACAATACCAGTGGATTTTGCATTTGTCTGGCACTGCACACTCTTATTACTGTTTAGCGTAATTCTGATGAGCCTTTTTTGTGCTATGCTTGCATGGATATTTTATTTTTTCATTTTTGACCATCTCTTTTTTGTTAAACTAGTGTTGTTTGCCTTTTTGATTGCTGTATTGTGTCATTTGTGGTTTTGGTCATATAACCACCCCAAGGTGGCTTTATCACCCGAAGGGGGCGGGCTTAGCAAGGAGGGTGGTTTTATCCTCTGAAAGGGGTAGTTTTATCCCCCCAAAGAGGTGGTTGTATCCACCCAAAGGGGCAAAATTTCCCGAAAAGTGGGCCTAAACCTACCTGGGGTAGTTTCATCCCCCATGGGGGTAGTTTTATGCTCTAGACCACAAATAACCCCCAAAACTGCTTTGAGGCAATACCACAGCATGTGTTAAGGAACACAGCGTGGGCTAACCATCAAAAATGCTGTCAGTTGCCCCCTGTGTTTAACTGACTTTTGTTCGTTTCATTCACGAGGACAGGTTGCTTACCGGAGTCTTGCTGCATGATTGCAATCCATGAGTCTGGCCCAAAAAGACGTCTAAGCATTCGTGCAGACATTTGAATATCAGCAATCTAATTCATGGATGACGGTGGTTGACCGCAAGGCCCGGGCCGTTGACCACGCAACTCCAGTTGGGGGTTTTCAAATTGCACAGTCTGACTGAGACCACGCGCCTCATTTAACGAGGCACCCGGGAGGGGGGGAGTTTGGCGCCAATGAGGCGCAAGGGGGGGGGGGGGGGGGTTGGCGCTAACAAGGCGCACGCCGGGGGGGGGGGGGTTTTGGTGCTCATGAGACGCACGGGGGGGATTTGGCGATAGCGAGGCGCAGGCGGGGGGGGGGATCGCAAACGAGGCGCGGGGGGGGGGGCGGTTTGGCGTGCTAATGAGGCGCACGGCTGGGGGAGTGGCGCTGACGAGGCGCGCAATCCACATACAAGGCAGCGCATATACAAGGCGGTGCACACAAAAGGCGGTCTGTGGCCACCGCAGGAGTCTTGTTATTTAAGGGGGGGGTGGGGTGACCCCCGCATCGAGGGAAGCGAGGTGTAGTCGAAATACAAGGCGGTGCATACCCAAGGCGGTGCACATACAAGTCGGTGCATACAAATCGCGGTGGGGCACCTCCGCAGCCTCGTTAAATAACAAGATTGCTTCGGCGGCCACGGACCGCATTTTGTGTACACCGTTTTGTGTGTGCACCTTCTTGTGTATGCACCGCTTTGTATATGGACTACGGCTTGCTTCGCTCGATGCAGGGAACACTTTGCACCCGCCTTAATTAACAACACTCGTGCGATGGTCACACTCCATCTTTTTTGTGCACCGCCTTGTGTATGCACTGCCTTATATGTGGACTACGTCTCGCTTCCCTCGATGCGGGGGACACTCCCGCACCCCTTTTAAATAACTACACTTCTGGCCCGAGATTGCCTTTTGTGTGCACCGCCATGTGTGTGCAGCGCCTTGTATGTGCACCGCCTTGTGTATGCACCTCCATGTATGCCCACTACCGCTCGCTTCGCTCGATGCAGGAGGCAGCCCCGCACCACGCTTAAATAACAAAACTCGTGTGGTGGCCACAGACCACCTTTTGTGTGCACCGCTTTGTATATGCACCGCCTTGTATGTGGACTACAGCTCCGTTCCCTCGATGCGGGTGACACCCCCGCACCCTCTTAAACAACAAAACTCTTGCAGTGGCCACGGACCGCCTTTTGTGTACACCCTCACCGATGGAAGCGAGCCGTAGTCCATACCCAACGCGGTGCATACACAAGGCGGGACACACAAAAAATGGTCTGTGGCAATTGCAGGAGTCTTGTTATTTAACGCGGGTGCCAGGGTGTCTACCACATCGAGGGAAGGCAACCGTAGTCCACATACAGGGCGGTGCATACACAAGGCGGTGCACATACAAGGCAATGCACACAACACGGTGTACACAAACAGCGGTTTGTGGCCACCAGGGGAGTCTTATTATTTCACAACAGAGGCTTGCTGAGCTTGCATTGACCGCGAAGGTCGAGGATAACTCAAGCCGAGCCGGGCAACGAGAACAATGTGGATGCTTCTGGAGGGAGTGCAATGCGCTGCACCTTGCGCGTTGAGTGACTATGTGAGACAACATGCATTCAAACAAAAGATTATGAAGGCGCAGATTATTGCGAAGATCAATGCCTCTAACGCCGCAAGATCTTCGATGAGGCAAAGATGTTGCCGCAGTACTTTTGTGATCTAAAGTTGCGTCACATCGTTTCAAATAGTAGCTCTTCTTCAAGTGTTGAAATGGAGAAATTCTGCAGTGTTAGCCTTGGCTAGTCGGCTGTCAAAGTATAAGCTGATGCTGCAACGTAGAAGCGGTTCACGACAAAGAATGTCAGGCCAACCCTAAACAAAGTGCAGCATTACTTGTCAATGGTGTATAACATAGGATCATGGAAGTCTTTTTTCTTGCACGAATACGTGTTTGCAAGTTTTGCAAATTTCGTGGGTACATCGGGAAACCGCAAGCTATATTACCTCGGGGAAGTAAAATGAGGTCAAAAACGAACCTTTTTTCCATGCAAGGAAAATGATATCCGTTTAGCATTTAGTATGCATGTTGATTTTTATGTGGTGGAATGGTGTGCACTGTTTTGTATCTTAATTTCTTTGACCCGATGTCGAGTTCATTGGCTGCAGACGTTTGACTCCAATTGGGCTGGTGCGCTAATGCGCATTCATGTGTAAACGCAAGAAATCATCATCACCACCGGGTGCGCTGAAATGAAGAGAAAGCTGCCAACTTGCAAGGGAACATGCCATGATTGATGGCAGGAACTAAAGAAATTGGTGGCGGCCACAAAGCTGAAAAAAGGTTGCTACAACCGGCTGCAACTGGAGATTTGTAACACCTCCGGTGACAAGGAAGCGGCAGGGAGGCAACATGGAGGCGACAGGGAGGCGAGAAGAAGGCGACAGGAAGGCGACATGCAAGCGACAGGCAAGCGATAGGAGAGTGACAGGGTACCACGTGGGGCAATAGGGAAGCGACAAGGAGGCGATAGGGAGGCCACCGGGAAGCGAAAGGAAGACGAAAGGCAAGCGACAGCAGGGCGGCAAGGAGGCAACACAAAATAGCGACAGAAGATCGAAAGAAAGGAACGACAGAAGAGCGACAGGAGAGCGGCATGAAGGCGCTAGGCAAAAAGTAGCATAGCGACCGAAAACGACAGGAAGCGACAGGAAGCGACACGATAGCGACAGGAGGGCGGCAGGAAAGCGACAGAGGAGCAACAGGGGAGCAATAGAAGTGCGACAGGGCGGCGACAGGGAAGTGATAGGGGAGCGACAGGGGGCAGAAAGTGCCGAAAAAGCAACAGGTAGGCGACAGGAAGGCGACAGGATGGTGACAAGGGAAAGAGGGCACCCGAATGCATTGAAGAAGAGGAAGAAAAGAAAAAAGAAAGAAAACATCAATTGCGCTCGAAAGACATCAAGAGGGTAAGAGAAAGAAAGCCAAAGAAAATAACAAGTAAATCAAAGACCAAGAGAATAAGATGATCTTGGACCCCGAACAGGTCATGGCCCTCAAGAATTTGACGGAGCAAGATGAAAAATCTAAGAAACAAGAATTACGTTCGTTGACTTTACACGCATCTGAAGACCTCAAAATTTTGCTCGACAAAATGGCTGTTGACGAGACGATCAAAAAAATCATGCTGCAATTCTCTTAGTTTTTCGGTCCGTTACCTCCACCTGGAGCGGCAAAGAAACTCGTCAACATGGACCTAGAACTAAGAGAAGAAAATCGCAAAGATCCAGTTCGATGTCGAGCGTACCCCGCATCCAAAGATGACATGGCTGGCATTACTCGCCAAATCAAAGAATGTGTGGAGACCAGTAGGTCTACGAGTACAAAATGACGGACTATCCCAAGCATTGGAGTCCATGCTTCCTGTTAGCTAAACCAGGGAGCAGTGCAAAAATATTAGAGGTCGATTACAAAAAGGTCAACTGCAAGATAAAATTGCACAGCCGTTCACTGCCCCTGATGGCGAATACCGTGAAAAACGCCGCTGGATGCACGTACAAGTCTGAGATGGATAAGCGGTTCGGCTTCTGGCAAATTGACCGAACGGAGTGTGGCCAAAATTGAACGGCATTTATTGCTCTGGATGGACATGTTTGTAGATGGCAATTAATGTGATTTACCATTGCTAACGCCCCGGCGTTGTTCCTGGAGTTGATGAATCAAATCATTGCCCTGTGTAAACGACGACCGGCCGCCCAAGAGCTCCTACACCGTGGTGCTATCTTGGAGGATCGCATGGACGATGTCATTGATGTCACCAATGATCATCCCGTACTACTCGCTGAATTCTACACCGTCTCTCAAGATAATTACCTCTGAATCAAGTTGGAGAAATGTGAATTTCTCAAGACAGAAACAGACTACCTCGGATTTCAAATTGGAGATAGATGGTGGAAACTCCGGGATTAAAAGATGAAGCCCTTGATGGACTTCGAAATGACCGATTCTACATCCAAATCGGACATTTTCGGATCCTGTAACCTTTATAGAAGACATCTGCTAAATTTGCTAAAGACCAAAAAAAAGTACCGAAGCCAGCGCTCCGCTAACAGATGTCATCAAAAAGGACTTTGGCTCTGGGCCCCTCTAGAAAATTAAGCTATCGAAGATGTGAAGACGAAGATCCGAGAATGCCTAGTACTTGGAGTACCACAACTTTACTTGGAAATGATTGTAACCACAGATGCTGCCGACGTTTGAGGGGGAGGAACATTACTATAGTGGCAAAAGCTTACGATGGATGAATGTGAGGACATTGACCATCGCCTAAGAGCTCAAGGTGTCACAAGAAATGGCATCATGAAATCTGATAATGACACCCAAGAACGGGCCTAGCTACTTGGCCACTGGAACTGGAAGTGGAACGCAGCCCGCTCACACTATCACACCTATGAGTAAGAGCTCTCCGCTGGAGTTGTAGTGTTGGCTAGTCAACACCGGATCCTGGGCACCAATCCCATCACATGGGTTCGTGAAGTACTTCATCGAAAGACCACATCCCGATGGAAAGCGACTACGTCGGTGGTGGGCCTACCTGAGCCAACTACGACTCGCTACATTGCACATCTGAGGATTCAAAAAGGAACTCTGTGATTACCTGTCACGGCACTGCTTTGATTCCCTGGTGGGGGCTGGCACTGAGTTGATGGCCCAAGAAGCGTTCGCCAAGATGGACCAACATCTTGATCTTGGTACGAGGAAAGAAAAGCTCACGTCCTGGAGTATGAAAGACTTGACGCTCGATTACTCGGATATCTTGGACCAGTTGTTTTATGCGAGCTCAAAGATCCTGGATGGAATGCAATGGTCCCGCACGTCAACTGACCTATACAGGGAAGACCTCATTTGTGTCCCCAAAGACTACGAAGAAACTATGTTGGAATGGGCAGATAAAACGAATGGTCACCCTGGAATGGAAAGAAGAATTTCGTCGCTAGGAGTGTGATGCTTCTGTCAGGCAGATTCTATCTAAGATCATCGCGGAGTGTCCCTGCACTAAGGCTAAGGCTAACACTGCAGCAGATCGTGGTGAGGTGAGGAACCTCCCGATGCCGAACCAAATGAACTCCATCCTCTACGTGAATTTTACGGAGTTACCTCGAATTGCTGGCCATGACTTCGCCCTCTTGGTGACGGATGGACTCAGTCGCTACAGCCGAGTGTTTCCCCTTACCCTGAAAGAGGATGGGAAGGGAGTACTAAAGGTGATTTCCGAAGGCTGGGTACAAGTCTACGGATTACCCAAGATCATCCATAGCCATCAATACATCGAGTTTACAGCCCTATTGGTTGGTTCCGAAGCGTCATGAGAGCTATGGATACGGAAGTCGAATCTGAGACTCCTTATATAAGATCAGAGAATCCACTTTGTGAACGCCGAGTTGGCTGTTTCAAAACAGTCATGAGGATTCTGATGCTGATCGAGAAGAGCCGAAACTGGCTAAAACTAGTCCCGTATGCCATATACCCGAGGAACAATCCGGTAAGTAGCAGGACTGGTTTCACCCCTAAGGAACTGTTCCTAGGGAGGCCAGGTTTTAACTTCGATTTCTCCTGTGCTAGCGAAGGAGATTCACAAGGTTGTTGAATGGCTCACCGAATAGAAAAAGATTGCCGATCTCTACCGATCACTCGTAGAAAAGAGAAGAAGTAAAGAGAATCGTACCAAGAACCGCAAAAGAAAAGAAGATATCTACGAGATTGGTGACTGCGTTCTGGTGCACCACTCAAGATTCAAGGCCTGGCGGCGTAATATGTTGTGGTTTGTTTCTTGGGAACTCGACTGCACTCCTGTGCCTCTTTGTTTCTCAAAATCCGAAATCCAAAATCCCAATCGACAAACCTCGCAGGATCTTTAGACGGGGCACCAATTGAAGCCGGTTCGGACCCCCGTGGCCATCTTGGGGTCACTTGGGGTGTGTATCTATGTGCCGGCAAGCCGCCATTGGCTGATATCATACTCTCCCATCCACCTGGACTAACCCGATGTGATAGTGTGATAGGTTTGGCCATTCCGGCTATGAGCGGCCATATTCAGAACCGAGGCACCGCCAGCGGAGATTTATATATCGGAATATCAGGAATCAACAGGGTTTTATTATCATAATGTTTCCGTAATTTTTTAGCCTTTCGTTCTGATGGTCAATGTATCGGCGACTGTCAGTTGGCTCGCGATTTTGCGTTAACCGATTGGTTAACTGTTATTTCCAGATATTTTGGCGGAAACGTTTCTGAAGGGTCAGATTTCATCTGTAAAGGGTTCGTTGCTTCCGCATTTTTCTAAATAAGCACTCGAAACTTTAATCCGAATTTTTCGTGATGTCGAAATCGGATTTTCGACTTCGACATCGCCGCACTTGATTTTGTCTTCTTCGAGTGGTCATACTCCTTTCCCTATGCCCGAATCAGGTTTCCCTTATATTTGCCACCCATTTGACTTGGAGATATAAGGGAAACAAAAGCGAATCGTGGGATCACTTTGAAGAGCCATATCTACGCGCGAGTGTGAGGAATGAGAATAGGGAAGGTTGGGTTGGAACTGCCTTGGTCTCAACTTAATTTAGGAAGCATCAAACGCCTTTGGTGCGCACACATGCCCGGTGTAGCAAGGGAAAAGGGTCAAGAGGGTATAAAGTGATATATATCTCTTGGACCGTGCAACCGAATATTTTAATGCGACTTTCGAGTGTGCCGCATGGGTGTTGGGGTTGCATAGCAACTTTCCTTGGGTTCCTACGTATTTTTAACGTGAAGTTATGTCAATGGAGGGACATGGCATATCATGGTGGGAGCCACATTTTGAGGGTATTTGTTATATGCATGGTATATGTTTGATATGCTCACGCCCATGTTATATATCTTCGTGTGGCCGAAGAGATGGGGAGCCATACGTGACAAGGGTTTTGCCCATGTCCCAATTGTGGAATTCAAAGCGCTAGACCAAGTCTACCGCGTATGTATTGCTCATGGTATGTTTGACAAAGAGATCCATGGGTGCTCTCCCATTTTCATGGGGCATGTAGATATTAGTGGCGAAGGTATCTCCATGCGCCCGATTGGGGATCCAAGTGGGGGAATTGTTCGCAAATGGTTCCAATCATTTGTGTATTGAACCATGAGCGGATATCATGGGTGAGCATAGAGATATACTATCATGACAACTTTGTATTTGGTCATATTTTCATGTTTTTGACCTCAATTTTTGCTCATTTTTGCGTTTTGTGTACTCACCTGGTCAGATAACAGCAAGAAGCCTATGGAGAGTCGAACCATGGTATGTTGTTCATATGTTGGCATATGCTTCGGAGTTGAACACCACCATATGCCGGATCGCGTACTCCATTTGGCTTGGCGCACGAAGGATCACAAGATTTGGTCTCAAGATCATGGGCTGACTTGGGCAGTGCATGGCGCCCATATCCGAAGGGGTTTCGAGGGTGAAATGGGGATGTACATGGGCATTGGCCTTTGGTCTCTATCCTCCATGAATAGTAGACTTCGAGTCCATGCATGCTTGGAGCTTCCGGATAAGTAGTAACTTCAATTTTGAGCATATATGTGATATATGGCCAATATGGTGTGAATTGGCAGTTTTTTGGCATGTTATGAGTTCAAACTCATAGGTCATTTCTCTAAGCCCATTCGACTCCAAGTCCAACCAAGGTTATGTCAGGGTAGGGCATGGTCCTGAGTGCCACTCTAGGCCATGACACGCCACCATCCCGATTGGGCTAGGATTTAGAGGCTTGGGAGTGAACACATTTTTGGGGTTTATGTAGTGACTTTTGATATATGGCATTTAACCATCTTATTGGACTGGGTTCAGGGCATCATGTTGGTGAGTCAAGGGAAGGTCTTGAGTCCAGGGAATGATGGGTCTATGGCTGTGATTGTGCAAGTTTCCATCTCTCCCCAACTTTGCTTTATTTGTGTTCATATGCCAATTTCAGGGCTTTCTTCCTTGGTGCAATTCTTGTACATGCCCGCCACCGTGGGAATACCGGTGTGTTGAACGAAAGCCCGCAGCCTGATTTGGATTGTGAATTGGGTTATTGCCATACTTGTGGGATCTGGTTGCCATTCAGGGTTGAAGGAGGATTGTATTTTCTATTTTCTATATTTTTGGTTTTGGACCCTGGATTTTGATAAATGCAAGCATTGATCCGGAGCAAGTCAGCGGGGATTACAGGCGGAAGGGGCACAGCGGGGGCCGGTCCTGGTAGGGACCTTCTTTATGGTAGCAGAGGCTTACCTGCTGCCCCTACCAACCGCTGACCCGGGGACTTGGGCCCTTTTGAGCCCTGCCCAAGTACGCCCCGGGTGCGTATTGTGGACTCGGTGGAGACCACGCCGGAGATTAGAGCCATAGAAGGACCGAGACGTTCAAGAGCATGGCGAACTCCGGACTTCGAAGCCCGAAGAGAAGAACGACACTCGGGAAGAGGAGGACGTGACATGGAGGACCTGGTCTCCATGTGTGAGCGTCGCTGCCGAAAGGCATGCAACCTCCGCTCCGCCGCGGAGGACTCTGATGAGGCTTGCCATTCAGGCAGCAGTGGAGGACGGGCCCGGCGCTACCGGAAGCGCGGGTCACCCAAGTCCGCGGCAAGGGACGCCGGGGCTATGGACACGGACCCCAGCCCGGTCAGGCTGTGGGAATCCGAGGGGCACTCCGAGGGCTATCGGACAGCCCACGAGCCACCTTCGGAGCCGGAGATGTCCGCGCCGATCGCCAGGTCGAACACGGCCCCAGAGCCCGCCCTGCAGCACGACGCCGAGGGCTTGGAGAGGCCAGCCAGGGCCCGGACGGCACCTGTGCCCCGGCATACGGGACCTGAGACGGACGCCATAGGCGATACGCCCATGGGCGATGAGTCCGAGGCGCCGGGAACCGCGGGATGCGCTGGATCAGGCGGACAGCACGCCGCGTGCCACTGTGAGCACGTGTCCTTCCTCATGGGCAAGTACCCGAAGATGGGGATGGACGCCATCGTGCGTCACCTTGACCGCCTGGACAACGCCAAGGACGCGCTAGAGGACGATGTCGCGGGGATCCTGGACGACCAGTCGGCCGCGGAGAACCACATGGAGGAGCTGCGAGCGGATCAGGCCCGGTACCGGGAGAATCTGGAGCTGGCCCTGCAGAAGCAGCAGCAAGTGGTGGACAGCCTCCTACACTTAGTGGAGGACATGTCGGGACGCCTGAGAAGGCTAGAGGAGCGACAGCCCCTCGCCTCGGGTCCGGAGCTCCCGGCAAAGCCGGCCGCGGTAGAGCTGGTGGAGCGGGTTAAGACCCTCAGGAGCGCCATGGAGAAACCCATGGGCGGCCCTGCAGAGGCACCCTACGCGCCTCCGCGTGTTGACCCGGGTGCGCTGCCGTTTGTTCCCCTGTTCAGCGAGTCAACAATGCTCGGGGAACACACGGCACCGGCTGGGTCCAGGCGGGAAGGGCACGTAGCCACCAGGGTTGGGATAAGCGAGCGTTTAGCGACTGAACGGTCGTTTGTTTGTTACGCTTAGGGAAATTTATTAACAAACGACGTTTTAACAAACGACGGCCCGCAGGCCCCTGCCGCGGCGTAGCGCGCGCACTTCCTGTGTGCTATGTCCGATGTTTTGCGTTGTCAGAACCTATGAACAGAAGGATTTTAAAATGCACGGGATTTCAAAAACCACAGGCACAGACATGTCAGAACAGGACCACAATTCCTGCAGAATAGCAATTTTTTAGGCTTTTCACATGTTTGTATTATTAATTTCGGATTTATGCACATTGCATCTCTGTATTTTGCTTTTAGCTCAGTGGTGTCATGGGCGGCAAAGGCCATGCAACTTTTTGGCCATGCCGAGCTTGTCAGAAGTGGGAGAACTGATGAGTGAAGCTGCGGAACTACAAATAGGCGTGTGCGGTACCAATTTGCTGCTGCTGGTGCTTCCTGTGCTACCATGTGCCTTGTCCGTGAATTTTTGGAGCGAAACGTGACGAATTCTACCACGGTGAAATCCAGAAAACACGAAGACGTCAAAGGAGTGGGGGAAAAGAAGTTGGGAGACCCCTTCAAAACCGCGTCAGAAAAGTTCCACCGACGCCAAGCCCAAATGAAGCAACCCGTCGCCGAAGCTTGCAGCGATCAGCGTGATGACCACCCTACTGACGAGCGGCGTGTATGTTCGGGCCTCAGCCCCTCTCCCTGTGCAAGCGCAAGCCTCATGCTCCAGTGATGCGTCCACCAACGTGCAAGCCTCAGCAATGGGCATGGCGAAGCAGCCCTGCGCGCACTGCGCGGGACTTCAAGGCGAAGCAGCACTGCGCGTAAAGTCAAGGCGAAGCAGCACTGCGCGTGAAGTCAAGGCGAAGCAGCACTGAGCGTAGAATCAGAGCGAAGCAGCACTGCGCGCACGGCGCGTGAAGTCAGGGCGACGCGTGAAGTCAGGGCGACGCAGCACTGCCTGGGGCGACCTCCGCGCTGCGCCCAAGCGCCAAGGTAAATAAGCGTCGTCTGCCTCCAGTTGTATTCGCCAGAAGTCTTGTTTTCAGTGTGTGTCACGTGCGTGTGCCTGTCATTCACATGCAATGAGTGGATCTGTAAATTTGACTTTGGCCTCTGTGCCTCCATCAACCCTGAGGCGTGGCATGCATGTGTGTATTGATATCCTGATGTGTAGCCTTGCCTTTGTTTAGCTCTGTTGAATCCTGGGACCCCTCTTTCAAGGCCCACGCTTAGCGCTGGACCAGGAAGAAGACAGTGTGCAGTAAAGTCGACGTTAAAGTATTCTTTGTGTCTGAGTTGCAGGGCAAGACAGGGTAGAGCTGAAAAGTCATTTGCACGGTGTTTTAAGAAACATTGTCTTTTTGGCTGAACTGCAGGCAGGGTAGTGCATGAAAGGGAAGCAAACAATTTAAGGTGTGAAACATTTGCAGGGTGTTTTGAGAAACATTTAAAAGCAGGAATTCAGAAAAAAACTTTTGGAAATTTTTTTTGAAAAAACATTTTGGAAAATATTGTGGAAAGGACCAATGGGGCAGAATAGAAACAAGCAAACCATTAGAAGCAAACCAAAAGGACATTAACAAGGAAAAAAATTAACAAACGACGTTCGTTTATTTTCATCGTTCGTTCGTTCGTTCGTTTGTTCGTTAATTTTCCAAAAAAAATTAACAAACAACGTTTGTTAATCCCAACCCTGGTAGCCACGGACCCGAGGAGCCTGACGGTGCAGATGTCCCACGCCGCCCAGGATCTACCGCCATCAACGACTACCTATGCAGTTTATGCGGAAGAGGAGATCCAGAACCAGACCATGCAGGGGCAAACCATGGGAAGGGCCGACGGACATGGTCGAGGCCATCCAAGCGGAAATCTGTGGGCGAAGGACCCCAATACGGGGATATGGACGGCCGATGGAAGAAGTCCTTCCCGCATTCCAAACCCCATGGGTTCAGGCCCAACTGGATCGCACTCCATGGAGGAGAGGGATGTACGGGGAGTGTACTCAAACCCCCCGGCCACAGGTGGTATCCGTCTTGGTGGAGTGGTGGCTGGAGACGTCGGAGACGCCATCAGGATCGACGACCTCAGGGGAATCAAAATCCCCTATTACGACGGGAACCCGTCCAACCTGGATGACTTCATCCTGGACTGGGAGGACTTCGCCGAGGAGGTCGTCGGCGAGATGCGGGGAGCGCCGCGGGACAAGTGGGTGTGCCGGACATTCCCACACCGCTTGGCGCAGGACCTGAAGGAGGAGCTGCGGGATCAGATCCGGGAAGGATTGATCCGGACGGAGCAGGCCTGCCTCCAGTGGTTGGAGGACGAGGAGCGGGTGGACGCTCCAAACCAGAAGCTGGAGGACCTGTGGTCCATTCCACTGCCGCTGGACCGGGGTGAGTTGCGGGTCCGGGAGTGGAACCGGTATCTGCGGAAGTACCGCAGATGCCTCAAGTTGGTGGAAGACTGGAGCGAGGCCAGTGAGATCCGCCACTTGCTGAAGGACGTCCTCCCCGGCAGCTGGAAGAGGAGAGTGGAGGACGAGGAGAAGAAGTGCGCCAAGAGACGGGTGGCGGTGAGGATCATGGCGGCGGAGGATACCCATGCGGGTATCATGGAGTTCTTCAGGAGGAACCTGGGCGAACCCAACCGGATGTTGGGCCTGAAGAACGCCGTGTACGTGGAGGTATTCGGGGACTCCATGGGGCAAAGGTTGCTGCGCCTCAACAACGTGGAGTGGAGGCGCGGGGAGCCGCTGAAGATGCAAGTCATCTTCGCTCGCATGAGCCTAGACGAGATCGTGAAGTACATCACGGTGGAGTTGAAGCTCAATGCGAAGAACGAGGCCCACGTGCAGGATCGGCATGGTCATGGACAACGAGGACACCGAGACGACCGCCATCATCGGGAGATCCAGGAGGACACGGCCAACTCCGCGGAGGATGGAAGTGGAAGTGGCCAAGACCACTGGTCCAGGGAGGATCACGAGGAGGCCCATTTCTTGGCGTTCGTGGCGCACAACGTGAAGAACCATGGGCAGGATCGGTCCAGATGGAGCCAGGTGGGACCCAGGAAGAACAGAGAAGGACCAAGGAGGATCGGGAACCCACCGCTCTCGTTCCGAGAGTACAGGTCTCAGCACGATGGGTGCTGGGTCTGTTATGGCAAGGGAAACAACCATGCACACGACCACCGTCAGTGCAAGGTGTATGAGGCGGACAAGAAGGCCTACTTCGCCGCTCATCCCGAGAAGAAGCCCAAGGAGCAGCGAATTTCCGATTGGAAAGCGAAGGGCGGAGACGGGGGAAAAGGCCAAGGCAAAGGCCAAGGAAAAGACGGAGGAAGAGGCTATGGTGGTGGACCTGGTCAAGACCGACGAGTGAGGTCGATCGAGGAAGTTGCTGAGGACATGTTGAGGACGTTGGCGGAACTCAAAGCCCAGCAAAGTGGAGGACAAAGTCCTGGCGGATCGCAGCCGGAAGGGGCTGCGGGAGGCCAAGTCTAGAGGAGCCCCCACGGGAGTGGGACCTCGGAGGTCTCTCCTCCGAAAATCAGTGGAATCCCTGAGAAGGCGAAGGCACATCGGGTGCCGAAGAAGGCTCCGGAAGAGCCAAAACCACTGAGTTTCGCCACTCCCAACCCCTGGAGCGCCCTGCCAAGGGAAGTACATGTGGGAACGGGACATGGCAAGAAGGAAGGAGCGACCACGGAGAGCCCCGTGGACGGGCAGGACCAACCCAAGATCTACACCATCCGTGACCATACCCTTGAAGTCCTGATGCACCCGGACGTGCTAGAGTTGCATGCCGTGAGAGTCGTCCATACACCTCATGGCGACGAGCGGCAGTTGCACTTGAAAGTGCGAGTACGGTGCGGACGAGAGGAGAAGGTGGTGGATGTGTTGGTGGATACGGGTGCCCAGGTGAGTCTGGTCCGGAGAGGGTTGTTCAAGGAGGAATTCCTGCAGCCCAGCCGGAGACCGGTCCGCCTGAAGGTCGCCAATGGAGAGATCATGGGTGGTGGCACCCATGAGGCCACTATCAGTATGGAATTCTCGGAACATGAGCGCTTGAACCGCCCTGATCAGGCGAAGAGAAGCACTCTATCCGGGAACTTCTACGTGGCCGACATTACTGATTGGGATATGATCATGGGGTATGACTTCATGGTGGCCAACGCCATTGGAGCCCTTCCCCATCGCGCAACGCTGGTCCGGGAGGACGACGAATGTCTCACATGGCTGTCCACGGATTATGCGTGCGGGTCATCCCAATGGAATGCTGAGGAACAGGATCGGATCGTCCGAGCGGTACAAGCTGTGGGTGTCAAGTCCAGAGGAGACCGTGGAGTTCAGCTCGCAGAGTATGGAATGGCGCCGCAAGTGTACACCAGGATGATTCAGACGCTGGGAGCTGAAGTGCCCGAGACGGACGTCTTCGCTTCCCGGGATGCCCCACTTCTGCGGAAGTGTAGGAGGCATTGGCATCGAGGAGACTCAGCCTGGCACAGGCATTGGGGTTTGAAGGAGTGGGGACCCATGTATTGGCATGGCTCCCTGGATAACACCAGTCGTACGGTGGAGAAGATCATCGCGGATAGGGCGAAGGGGATCCTGGTCATAACCGGCATAGGTTCCACCCCATGTCCGCTGGAGGGTCTCAAGTCGACGCTGGACTCCATCACCCTGAACGAGATGTCATTCAGGCCAGAGGAGGAGTTGTTCATCGACGCCAAGGGTGTATCAATGCCCTCCCCAGGTCAAGCGTGGGGTACCAAGGCTTTCCTGGTGGATGGGGCGCAAGCCCAGCCCACGGGTGATGAAGCATTCATCCGTAGGGTGGAGGCGGTGCCCATGAAGGTCATGTTTGAGCCCAAGGAGGGGACGGATCAGCCTATTGACGGCATTGACGTCCTGTCCCACGCCGAGATCGACGACGTCGTCAACTACATGCGGATGGGGATGCACGACCGTGTGGCAGCCAAGAAGAGGCGGGCCATGGTCACATCTCCGCATTGGTGGGATGACAAGATGTTGGTCACCGGCAAGTACGAGAAGGATGAGTTCGTGGCGAGGGTCATGGATCACATCGCGGACCAATACGATGGTCCGGTTGGGTCGGACCCACCAACGTGGGGTTTTCCAAGAGTGGGAACCGGTAGCGACGAGCACCAGCCCGAGGCCGCAAATTTTCGAAGATTATCGGTGGGAATCGCGACCCACGACGATGAAGACGGCATATCGGACGAGGAGAAGTCGGACTCGGACCCAGAAGAGGCCTATACCGCAGTGCGGTCGGTGGTTTCGATACCGAAGCAAGCGGCTGAAGAGGCCCAGGAGAACCCGAAGGTCGCCGAGCTGAAGGAGAGGCTGATCCATGCCTATCCGCGGCTATTCAGTGGCGTCGCCAACAAGAACCCTCCAGATCGCGGGAGGTTTGGTACAGCGAAGATCAAGCTGAAGCCGAACCCGAAGATCTATCGTCATCGGGAGTACCAACTTCAGGGCGATCGGGCCGAGGCCATGAAGAAGCTGTTGGCCGAGTTCATTGAGCGGGGATGGATCGAACCCTCCGACAGTGAGTGGGCCAGCCCAGCCTTCATCGTGCCCAAGAAGGAGAAGGGCGAGTGGAGGTTGGTGGTTGATTACAGAGGTTTGAACTAGCAGACTGAGCACGACTCGTACTCGCTTCCCCTGATCGACTCCATCCTCCAAAAGCAACAGAAAAAGCGGATCTTCACGGTGTTGGACCTGAAACACGGTTACCACCAGATGCCGCTACACCCGGACTCCAGGCCCTGCACAGCGATGTCGACGCCGCTGGGGCCCATGCAGTGGAAAGTGGTGCCTATGGGTGCCAAGAATGGCAACGCCGTTTTCCAGCGCATGATGGAGGACCTACTCGGTCCTGTCCGGGACTGTGCCGATCCCTTCGTGGATGACATCATCATCGGGTCCGGCACGGAGAACATGACTGAGGACGAGCTCATCGACGCGCATGAGAAGGATCTGCGCCGAGTGCTCAGCGAGTTGGACAAACACAACATGGTGTGCAAGCCCACCAAAGCCTCACTATTCGTGAAGGAAGTGGAGTTCGCGGGTCACGTGGTTGGTCACGGGCAACGCCGTCCCATGCCTGGGAAGCTGGCGTCCCTGCACCACTGGGAGAAGCCCCAGACCATCAGCGAACTCCGGTCCTTCATGGGGTTCTGCAACTACTATTCGGGCTATGTCCGGATGTATGCAGAACTGTCGGGGCCGCTGCACAAGATGCTGCAAGTGGGCAAGTTCGATGGCCGGAAGGGGAGCAAGAAGAAGCTTGCCTGGACCCCTGAGGCTGAGGATGCGTTCAACCGCCTGAAGGAGCGACTCCTGGGGCAGTTGGGGTTGTTCCTGGTGGACCCGGACAAGGGATTCGTGCTACGGACAGACGCCTCGGACTATGCCGTGGGGGCAGTCCTCGAGCAAGTCCGGGACGACGGGACTCATGTTCCCGTGGCGTTTTGGAGCAGGATCCTGGCCGAGGGCCAACGCCGAACATGGACCGCGAGGGAGAAGGAGACATACGCCATTGTATGTGCGCTCAGGAAGTGGTCTGGCCACATCGGACTGCAGCCGGTGGTGGTTTGCACGGACCACCAGTCCCTACAGAGCTGGCACAAGGAGCATGTCGACACCCCCTCAGGACCAGCGGCTAGGAGGGCCCGATGGCACGAGACGTTCGCCAAGTTCGACCTCAGCGTCGTGTATATCCCGGGGAAGGACAACACTGTGGCAGATTGCTCAGTCGCTGGGCCTACCCCGCGGGCAAGGCGTGGATGGACATATCCAGCCATGGCGACGCCGAGGAGACCGAGGAGGCCAAGCGCATCATCGAGATGGAGAAGGTCATGGAGCAAGAAGGGGTCAAGTGCTTTGTGGTGATGGCAAATCGTACGGACCTGGCCAAGTTCCGGGGTGCCCGCGTCCAAGCTATTCGAGAGGAAACCCTCGAGCAATGGATGGTGGCCCCTGTAGAGCTAGTCAGGTCGGTGCTCACAGAAGACTGGTCGGATGACTACGCGGCATCCGAGCACTGGAGCAAGTACTGGAATGCCGTGAGCGCCCCGTCGGACGACGAATGGCCCGAGGGCTTGACCGAGGATGGCGACAAGTTGTTCTTCAAGGACAAGCTGCTGGTGCCCGAGAACCGAGTGGAGGAGCTCATTGACCATTGGCACAACGCCCAGCTCATGCATCCTGGCCGAGACAAGATGCAGCAGGACCTGGAATGGCGTTTCAGGTTCCCTCCGGGGTACTACGCCATCCTTGATAGGTACTGCAGCGACTGTGCCGTGTGTCGGGCCACGAAGAGCCCCAACCACTCCACAGCGGGCAATCCGGTGTATACGGCTATACCGGAAGCCCCTATGCGGTCCGTGGCCATGGATGTATTCGCCATGCCTGAGGTCACCGTGGAAGGAGAGACCTACGACTGTGTCATCCTGGCGGTGGATAGGCACAGTGGGTATATCGTGGCGGTCCCTGGCAAGAAGTCCAAGAAGAAGGACAAGAAGGACAGGCATGCAGTGGGGCTGCAGGCCAAGACCGTCGCTAATGCCATGATCAGGCATTGGCTGACGATTTTTGATGTCCCCGCTGTCATCTGCAGCGATCGGGGCAGTCAATTCGTGGGGACGTGGTTCAAGACGATGTGCAAGCACATGGGGATTCGGCACGCCAAGACCGTGGCGTACCACAGCCGGTCGAATGGCCGTGCTGAGGTGGCCGGGCGGCAGATGTTCGAGAAGTTCCGCCAGCTGCACATTGACGAACCGGGTCGGAACTGGTATAACTCGCTGTGGAGAGTGCTCCAAGCGTATCACGACCTTCCGGGGCCCACTGGACTGTCGCCCCATCGCATCCTGTTCCTACGGGATCGAGTGTCACGCACTCTCCCGTGGATGAACCATGGCAAAGTGGCCCGGGATGCGAACGCTATGATGTCTGAGGCGGACGACACGGCGGCCAAGGTGTGCAAGGCACTTCAGGACGAGCATGACAAGAGGGCCAAGTACTTCAAGCAGGGAAAGGTCCAGAAGTATGCTCTCCAAGACACCGTGTGGGTGGAGCGGCACCACAAGGATGTCCTGTCCAGGCATCGGCAGGCGTCCTGGTATGTGCCGGGGGTAATCGTGCGCAAGGTCGGGCAGGATGTGTATGCGGTTCGTGTGGGGGACAACAAGATCCTGGACCGCGACCACACCCAGCTTCGTCCCCGAGCACCCGACCCCAGCGGACGTCCCGTCACCTTCGAGTTCACGGCCGGCGATGTGGACTCGGACGATGAGGGTGAGGACGACGATTTCACCGCGGAAAAGATCCTGGCGGACAAGCCGGACCCGGGGACGCCTGGGGGGAGGCTTTACAAGGTCCGTTGGAAGGGATTCGCCGCATCCAGGGACTCGTGGGAGCCTCCGAGCCGTTTCGTGCCGAGGTATACCACGGTCTGGATGGACTACCTAAAGAAAAAGGGTATTTCTTTGGATGTCAAGGACGTATTGGTCCATTTGGTTGCTGCTGTAGCACCGTAATGGATCCCCCCTTGGCATTTTGTTTGTTTCTGTGAATGGGGAGACAAGTGAGGGCGTTCATCCGGGGATCTTTCGGCCTTGATTGGCCATATACCCCCTTCACTCGATCTCCACATATATATTGCATTGTGGTATACTTATTTAGGTCGACCGACGACGTTTTTCTATCTTTGATCCCCTTGGTCCATGTTGTAGATCAAGAGGAGACCGGATATGGCGTAGGGCGCTGATTATCAGTGTCCTCACCCCTCCCTTGGGGCATGGGGGACGCCTACGACATGTGTGGGGCCTCCATGTGTCCTTGGGACATGGAGGGGGGGTTTGGAGCCCATTGGGGTCCTCCCGTCCTCTCTTCATTGGTTTCCGAGCGGATACAACGCTCTGAGAAGGGGGGTGAAGCCGGTTCGGACCCCCGTGGCCATCTTGGGGTCACTTGGGGTGTGTAACTATGTGCCGGCAAGCCGCCATTGGCTGATATCATACTCTCCCATCCACCTGGACTAACCCGATGTGATAGTGTGATAGGTTTGGCCATTCCGGCTATGAGCGGCCATATTCAGAACCGAGGCACCGCCAGCGGAGATTTATATATCGGAATATCAGGAATCAACAGGGTTTTATTATCATAATGTTTCCGTAATTTTTTAGCCTTTCGTTCTGGTGGTCAATGTATCGGCGACTGTCAGTTGGCTCGCGATTTTGCGTTAACCGATTGGTTAACTGTTATTTCCAGATATTTTGGCGGAAACGTTTCTGAAGGGTCAGATTTCATCTGTAAAGGGTTCGTTGCTTCCGCATTTTTCTAAATAAGCACTCGAAACTTTAATCCGAATTTTTCGTGATGTCGAAATCGGATTTTCGACTTCGACATCGCCGCACTTGATTTTGTCTTCTTCGAGTGGTCATACTCCTTTCCCTATGCCCGAATCAGGTTTCCCTTATATTTGCCACCCATTTGACTTGGAGATATAAGGGAAACAAAAGCGAATCGTGGGATCACTTTGAAGAGCCATATCTACGCGCGAGTGTGAGGAATGAGAATAGGGAAGGTTGGGTTGGAACTGCCTTGGTCTCAACTTAATTTAGGAAGCATCAAATGCCTTTGGTGCGCACACATGCCCGGTGTAGCAAGGGAAAAGGGTCAAGAGGGTATAAAGTGATATATATCTCTTGGACCGTGCAACCGAATATTTTAATGCGACTTTCGAGTGTGCCGCATGGGTGTTGGGGTTGCATAGCAACTTTCCTTGGGTTCCTACGTATTTTTAACGTGAAGTTATGTCAATGGAGGGACATGGCATATCATGGTGGGAGCCACATTTTGAGGGTATTTGTTATATGCATGGTATATGTTTGATATGCTCACGCCCATGTTATATATCTTCGTGTGGCCGAAGAGATGGGGAGCCATACGTGACAAGGGTTTTGCCCATGTCCCAATTGTGGAATTCAAAGCGCTAGACCAAGTCTACCGCGTATGTATTGCTCATGGTATGTTTGACAAAGAGATCCATGGGTGCTGTCCCATTTTCATGGGGCATGTAGATATTAGTGGCGAAGGTATCTCCATGCGCCCGATTGGGGATCCAAGTGGGGGAATTGTTCGCAAATGGTTCCAATCATTTGTGTATTGAACCATGAGCGGATATCATGGGTGAGCATAGAGATATACTATCATGACAACTTTGTATTTGGTCATATTTTCATGTTTTTGACCTCAATTTTTGCTCATTTTTGCGTTTTGTGTACTCACCTGGTCAGATAACAGCAAGAAGCCTATGGAGAGTCGAACCATGGTATGTTGTTCATATGTTGGCATATGCTTCGGAGTTGAACACCACCATATGCCGGATCGCGTACTCCATTTGGCTTGGCGCACGAAGGATCACAAGATTTGGTCTCAAGATCATGGGCTGACTTGGGCAGTGCGTGGCGCCCATATCCGAAGGGGTTTCGAGGGTGAAATGGGGATGTACATGGGCATTGGCCTTTGGTCTCTATCCTCCATGAATAGTAGACTTCGAGTCCATGCATGCTTGGAGCTTCCGGATAAGTAGTAACTTCAATTTTGAGCATATATGTGATATATGGCCAATATGGTGTGAATTGGCAGTTTTTTTGGCATGTTATGAGTTCAAACTCATAGGTCATTTCTCTAAGCCCATTCGACTCCAAGTCCAACCAAGGTTATGTCAGGGTAGGGCATGGTCCTGAGTGCCACTCTAGGCCATGACACGCCACCATCCCGATTGGGCTAGGATTTAGAGGCTTGGGAGTGAACACATTTTTGGGGTTTATGTAGTGACTTTTGATATATGGCATTTAACCATCTTATTGGACTGGGTTCAGGGCATCATGTTGGTGAGTCAAGGGAAGGTCTTGAGTCCAGGGAATGATGGGTCTATGGCTGTGATTGTGCAAGTTTCCATCTCTCCCCAACTTTGCTTTATTTGTGTTCATATGCCAATTTCAGGGCTTTCTTCCTTGGTGCAATTCTTGTACATGCCCGCCACCGTGGGAATACCGGTGTGTTGAACGAAAGCCCGCAGCCTGATTTGGATTGTGAATTGGGTTATTGCCATACTTGTGGGATCTGGTTGCCATTCAGGGTTGAAGGAGGATTGTATTTTCTATTTTCTATATTTTTGGTTTCCGACCCTGGATTTTGATAAATGCAAGCATTGATCCGGAGCAAGTCAGCGGGGATTACAGGCGGAAGGGGCACAGCGGGGGCCGGTCCTGGTAGGGACCTTCTTTATGGTAGCATAATGGTATGGTAGCATAGCAGCTTTATGGTAGCATAATAATAATAACACAATCTCGAAGACATAAACCCTGTTCAAAGATTGAAGTATCTTACAGCGCTCATTCACAGTTGGCATTCGATGCTTCTTTATTATTCACAGACTGTCAGCGCGATTGCGACTGCGACTTGCGATTTGCGCGCTGTTGCGCTGCGCTGTTGCGCTGCTGCTGTTCGAAGCCATAACACTACCCCCCCGTTGAGACCTCGAAGAGGTCTCACTCACCTGGGCGGGCGTCACAATGTCGAATGAGAGCAGGCCCAGACAGAAAAAAAGTTTTTTTGGGCCTCGACATGTGCTGGCTACAGAAGCATAACAGTGGACCAATCCTGGTCGAAACAGTGGACCAATTCTGGTCGAGATCACACACCGAGGTGCAGTCATGGGACACCCGTCGTCAGCGCCTCATTCACACGCCGTGTTCGACTTTGCCACGGCTGCGGCTTTCGGCAGAAGCTGCAGAAGACAACCTCGCCAGGCACACTGCACGGGCGCTGTACCCGCAGCAAGGCTGTGGGCACGTCGAACTATAACATACCATAACATCGAAGCTGGATGCTCAGCAGACCAACAGGCCTGTACATCTGTCAGCTCGACAGGACATATGGAGGCATTCGATACCATTAATGGCATCCAGACTGTCGAATAAGCCATTACTTGGCATCCAGACTGTCGAATCAGCCATTACTTGGCATCCAGACATGTCGAATCAGCAGTCCGTGCCCCACGTGAACGTGTACGAACGATCCACGGGAAGTCGACATAGTTCATGCACTTCCTTCAGTGTCTCGACGCCAGCCATGAACTTGAAGGTGTCATGACCCGTATAGTGTCGACGGATGTCACTGTCGAGGGCACGCTTCTGAATCAGGATACCAGATCGATGGTTCAGCAATCGAAGGTTGGGATCACCAGGTCCGTCATCGACGGGGCACTTGTACTGGAATACGAAAACATGTTCACGGGCAAGCGCTCGAAATTGTCCAGGTCCCAGTGTTTGTGCCCTGGTCGAATAGAAGTCCCAGAGGCTCGACGGTTTCCAAACGTCCTCACTCCACAGATCGGCCCGATTGGTGACCTCGAAGGAGCATCCGTCATGTCGACCAGTAGACCACCGATAGGTTTCCTTCGAACCAGTACCAGCGTCCATGCTGTGGTAGAACTGACCAGTTCGCGTATCGACTCGCCACCACGGCGTGTCGGCAATCGAAAGTCGTCGTACGACAATGACGGCGCTGATGTCGTCCTTCTCAGGGCCGAGGGCATATCGGTCGACGATCTCAAGCGTGTCGGTTCGAGAACCTTCTTCTTGGAGTCAACCGAGGTGTTGATGGACATAGTGGCCGTCAGCGAGGGAACTCTGCAGAGCGAATCGAACCGCTTCTGCAGTCACAAGGCTCGAAGCCGTGTCGACAATGACCGCTTCGAGGACTTGGTCTCGGCAGCTGACCTTGCGTCGATGTGCAGCCTTAAAGTCTTCGTGGATCGGCGTGAGGTACTTGAAGAACGGAATGTCGAAGTGGTGCTGATAGGCATTCGACTCCATCGACAAGAACCGGTGATCGAGGGGGTCCGGGTGGAACGGGTCGCTCGCAGGCGAGTCGGTTTTCTCGATCTCCTCCCGTTCGTGAGCATAGACGTCCCTTCGAAACTTGACCGTCCGACGCCAACGTTGTCCATCTTGGTATCCGGCCTCGAAGGGGGACATGAGGTATGTCGAGGTACCCAGGCGTCGAACCAAATCGGGGGCATCCACGAAAGGAAAAAGATTGACATACTCTTCATTCGATGGGTGAAGGGCAGCAACTCGTCGGATTGCCCTATCGAAGTCGTGGTACCCGAGTCGTCCGGGTCCAGTCTGGTAGATCGTCGCCAACTGGACAAGGTCGATGGGGGCGCCTGGTGCGACGGCGTTGTACGCGTAGGGTTCGATCTGTTCTCTGAGTCGAAAGTATTCCTGGAGCTGGACCGCAAGGTCCTGTGTTCGATGTGGAGCGCACCCATATCGTTTATACCCAAGTCGAGAGACGCCTCGAAGGCCGCGCAGTTGGTGTCGGCGAAGAAGCAAATCGACTTTGTACGCAAGGAAGGGGGCTCGATCTTCGAAGAGCCAGTCGTTCGCCTGACAAACCTTTTGAAGATCACGGATAACTCCCATAATCGAAACGGCAACGGGAGCTTATCGCCTCATCCTTTCGTGGGTCCAGAAGCGTCGATACTTGAAGATCAGGTCGATCCCATCCGCAACGTTTATCAGGTCGTCGATACCCGAGATCTCTCGATGCATGCGGTTGAGTCGAGCAATTTGACTCGGCAGGGTATGTTCGGTGAGGTCTTGTCGGAATCCATAATCGAGCTCTTCATCATAATGTCGCCATTTCATGAGGGCCGTTCCAAGGTTTTGACAAGCCACTTCGATTTTCGTATACCATTGGTATCCTGGCTTACCACCAAGGTTTCCATGCTCATCGAAAGACGTGTCAGGGCCACTTCGAGCCAATTCGTACGGGAATGGTGCGGTTCGACCCCAACTGTCGATGCAGATGGTCTTGCCCAACTCGACAATGGCGGCATTTGCGTTCGACATGACTTCATAGTGTTTCTCGCTCAGGAACGTGTGCGGCTTTCGAAGACCAGCCATGGTACTCGACGCAATAGTGAGTACCGATGGTTCGAGCTTAGTGTACTCCGTCTTCATCGGATCATCCTCATGTGTCCCAAATCGATAGGGTGGCTTCAATCCGAATGTTCCCAAGTGTCGAAGTTCGTCGATGGTCTCGATTTCATGATTGTACTGCGGCATGTTGTAGGGCTGCCATTTCGACTCCGGCACCGGCACAGAATCGTAGCTGGGTGGTGCTGTCGACCGCGCGCGTTCGTAAGGATATTCTGCTTCGTCGTCGGACTCGAGTGGCCAGGGTTCAGCGTTGTAGTTGTAGTCATCGTCGTGGTAATAGGAGTCGGCGTCGTGGTAGTAGGAGTCGGATTGGTTCGTTCGAGTAGAAGCTTGTGTTTTCGGGGCATTCGAATGCCAGGATTGGTCGACCCAGTCGTCTTCGACTTTCGGCTCTCCGGTACTCGGATCCTCTCTGGATGACCTCGATGTCCAGGTGTTCGGCCTCGATGTCCAAGAACTGTCGACCCATCCGGGCGCTGAACAGAAGAAGGAAGATCAGTCGTCGTACCCCGTGCAGCAAGCAAGATCTTCATCATCAACATCGAACCAGTCAGGGCTTGAGCACCGCTCTCGAAAGTATTCTGCATCGACCGGGGGAGGGGGCCCGTACAGCTTACAGAGTTCCGGCGGCATGTCGGGTCGAGTCCCTCCCTTCGTCGGTTCCAGAACAGGCAAGCTGGCCAGGGCTATCTCGAGCACTTCCAAGCCTTTGGCGCCTCCTGTTATGATGGTTCGTCCACTCGGCGCTATTCCCGCAAATTTCCCGCGAGGGAACACACCTCCCTTGCCTCCTTTCGACGGGCCTCCTTTTCCTTTCGAGCTCCCAGCATATGCCGACTGGCTGTAGTGCGGCGGTTCGAATGGATCGAGAGGTCGATTCGGACGAGTTGGCGCTGATGCTACCGACAAGCAGCGGCCAGTTGAAGTCGTCCTCGCTGGGGGTTCAATCGCGTCAACATCGATGACGTTCGACGATGTCGCTCGAGAAGGCGGAGTTCGAGAGGAAGCTCGGGGCGTCCGGGATGTAGTACCATAGGCGGAGCCTCCGGTGTTCGACCCGGAACCTCGCATGAGTTTTTGGAAAAACCACGCTGCAGTGAAGAGTAAGGGTGTTACTCAGTTACTCAGGGTGGAGTCGAAGGAACTCAAGGTACACAGGATCCTCCTCTAGAGCCTTGCTCCACTCCCAAGACCATGTGTCGTCATCCCATTCACAACGGTACAGGAATGTGCGGCGCTTTTTAGATCCCACTCGACGTCTAGCCACAATTTTGACAAGTCGAGGAGATTCTCCAGTTTTGACAGGGGGCATCGGAAACTCCCACACCGGCTGTCCCTCTCCATGGACGTAGGGTTTTATGCTGTCTCGATTGAAAACTCGCAACCCATCGAAGGGGCCAGGGATGTCCAGTTTGACATTCTCGCCCTTGTTCAGTACCTCGAGTATTTTGTAAGGGCCGCACCAGACAACATCGAGTTTCCCTTTATGTCGATATTCAGGCACCAACACCCATCATCGTTCACCGACTTCAGGCACTCGAACGTGTCGGTCCATTTGCAGGACCACATGCATCTGGCGTCGACGTTCCTCGGCAAGCATTGCACGCACAGAATCGAAGGTACGTTCCGCTCGTTGCATGTAATCATTCACGGTCGATGGTTCATGTGCATGAGAAGTCATTCGGGGAAAATCCAATGGAAAATGGGGTGTTCGTCCTTCATCTATCTCGAACGGGGATAGTCGAAGACTATTGGATGTCAGGTTGTTGAACTGGATTTCGGCGAACAGGAGGTCGACATCCCACTCGTTGTTGCCGAAGATGCCGTGTGTACGCAGGCGCTGGAGGATGGACTGATTGCTGCGCTCCGCCAGGCCATTGCCTCGAGGGCGGTTGGCCACTGTTTGATGCATCTCAATCTTGAAGCGCTGGGCCAACTCCTTCCACGCCTGAGACTCGAACAGCTTGTCTCGGTCAGAAACAATTTGTCGAGGGCATCCTTTCAATCGAATAACCTCACAGAGGAACACATAGATGAGGTCGTCGGCTGTCATATCCTTGCGACAAGGGATGAACATTCCACGCTTGGAGAATCGGTCGACTACAGTCATGATGGCATCATGGCCCCTTGTGGTCGGCGGCAATCCCGAAACCCAATCGACGGACACACTGTGCCATTTGGTGTCGGGCACCGGCAAGGGTCTTGGGACTCTGGCGGTGTCAACTCGTCTTGATTTCGCCGCTTGACAGACATCGCAACTTAGTATGTATCGCTCGACATAGTGTCGTAGGTGTGAACATACATAGTCGCGCTTAATCAGGGCCATGGTTCGAAGGACTCCTGAGTGGCCATAGAACTCCGACTCGTGATACATAGCCACAATCGACGTAACCAGCGTTCGGGGGACAAGCACACGTTTGCCCATCATCGACAAATGGAAGAATTTGCCATCGTCGAAGGACAACTTGGCATCTCGAAGCTGGTGTCGTGCCTCAGGGCCTCGAATTGCGACTTCGTAGATGTGTTTCGTCCGGGGGTCCTCCCGATAGGCTGTTGCCCACACAGCTGTCGAAGTCAAGTCTTTGCACTGATAATGTCGATGTACTCGGCGGTGTGTACCCTTAAGACTCGAAGGTTACGGCGTGTTCGACCCAACTTTCGGCAAGGGAACCGATTGCAACGTGCCGTCACGGTGACGTCGACAGCGAATCAGTTCCGCCATGGTCGGTGCGTATCGAAGTTCATTGCCAAAGGTGACTCGAAGGGGGCGATCCATGCTTACATCGGGGAGGTCGTCGGTGTCAGTAGACGTGTCTGGCTCATTGCCAGCCTCATCGAGATGCATGTTTGGTTGGTGTGAATTCTCAGCCATGATCTCGTCCGATGGTGCTGGATCCAGTCTCAGGTCCTCCGGCTCCGCAGTTGTCGCGCTCGACGGTCGCGGCTCCAGGTCCTCCGGCTCGACGGCGGGTTCGGTGTCGAATTGGAGGGCTGGTTCCGCAAGCTCATCTGCGTCAAGTTCCTTCCCCACGGAGCGTCCGCTTCGTAGTGAAACGTACAGGTGGTCGTACGGCTGGGGCCACACCTCGTCATGAGAGAATGTGTCTTCGAGTACATGTAGGAACTCATCGACAGGTTCTCCTTCCGGTGAAGCCCAGTCTTCGACCAGGGGAATTGCGAAAGCCCGTGTACGTGTAGCATTTTCGATCTCCATCAACTGCCGCGAAGTTAAACGAGAGCAGGCATCTGCCGCAGGGTTCTCGAGGCCCGGCACGTACCACAACGTCAGGTTGTATTCCTCGAGGAATTGGGACCATTGTGCTTGCCGTGGTGTCAGCGGTCGAGGACAGGTCTTGAGATATCGAAGACTTTCGTGGTCAGTGTGCACGTGCACCTGCTGCGGTCCCTGAAGTAGGTGAAACCATTGTTTCAAGGCTAATACGATGGCCAACAACTCCTGTTCTCGAATCGGGTATCGAGTTTCGGCAGGCTGCATTTTCCGCGACATGAAGGCAATAGGTCGAAGATGTCCCTTGTACTTCCCATGCGCACATCGTTGCGCCAGCGTAGCACCCACGCAGTCTTTCGAAGCGTCTGTATACAGGTGATACGGCTGTCGGGGGTCGATAGCACTGAGATGTGTCGCGCTGATCATCGCCTGCTTCAGCTTGTCGAAGGAAGCTTGGTGGACGGCTGTCCATTCCCACTCGAAGTCTGCCTCTAACATTGCAGTCAGAGGGGCTGCGACAGCTTGGAACCCTTCGACAAACTGCTGGTAAAGTCCACACAATCCGATGAACTGTCGAACTTCATGAACCGTAGTTGGTGGAGGCCAACCTCGAATGACCTTGATCTTTTCGGGGTCCATGTGTACTCCATCTTGGTCGATGATGTATCCGCAGAAGGGCACTCGACTCTGAAAGAATGTGGATTTATCGATGCAGGGGAAGAGCTGGTGCTCACGGAGTAGGTCATGTACCAGGTCGAGGTGTCGTTGGTGTTCGTCCGCATCCTTCGAGAAGACGAGGATGTCGTCAATGTACACCCATACAAAGATCCCCAAGTGGTCTCGAAGGACATCATTCACGACGCGTTGGAACGTCGATGGTGCATTGCAGAGGCCAAAGGGCATAACAACCCACTCGAAGGCGCCAAATTGTGTGTTGAAGGCGGTTTTCTCGATATCTTCGTCTTGAATTCGGATCTGGTGGAACCCACTAACAAGGTCAATCTTCCAGAATACGGTGGAACCCCCCAGTGTACTCAAGATGGATTGGATCGATGGCAAAGGATATCGATCTCGTACAGTTCGTGTATTCAACGCTCGGTAGTCGACGCACATACGCCATTTACCATTCGCTTTCTTCACCAGTAGGCAACCCGCTCCGTATGGACTCGAGGATGGTCTGATGCGACCAGATCGATGCAACTTGTCCAATTGTCGTCGAAGTTCATCTAGTTGGCTCGGATCCATTTTGTAAGGGTGTACCCACGGTGGATTTTCTTCCGAATCGAGGCGTATTCGATGGTCTCTTCCAGGTCGATGCGGAGGTAGGTCTCCATATTCCGCTTTCTCCCGGTCGTAGAGGTCCGCCCACTTGTGTAATCGACTCGGTAGTTTGCGTCGAACAGAGTCAAGCCCGTCATCATTGTCATCACTGGCTTGCATCTTATACATTTCATCGACCGGCACTGCTGGTCGAGGCATGCAACACAGAAATACTTGATCTCCCGTGAGATCAGATCGACGGATCTCTCTTTTGAGTTTCGGCAACGAAATGTACTCAATCTCCATATCGCTGCACTCCTCATCGGTGATACCATCTTCCGTTTCGGACTCATCGTACGTGTCAGTACTGCGCTGAACGTGTGTCGACGAGTGTAGGTCAGGGTGTTCGTTGGCATGTTGGCCTAGGATTCCCAACCGGACTCGCTTTCGAGGAACTGGATGAAAGTATCGAAAGAAGGTCCAGCTTTGAAGCTGCTTGAAACTGTAGCTGGGTGGAATGTCGTGATTCGCCAAAAGACAACCGGTACGAAATCGAACCATGTTGGATGTCGGCGTATCGCTCCTTCCAGTTGACAGTTGGATTGTAGCTTCGAAGCCATGGTAGTCCAAGCACTACATCCGGCAAAATCTCCAAGACCTTGAAGTGATGACGAAATACAAGCTCTCCAACTCGAACATAAGCTCGCGTGTAGTACCGTACTTCGACTTGGACACCTCCTGCTGTCAAGACATGTCCAGGGTTTCTCAGTTTATAGAGGGGAAGTCGCGCCCTCTTTGCTGTTTGCATCGACATAAAGTCACTAGTCGCTCCACAGTCGACCAACAGTTCCACGCTGGAGTCAAAGGAGTCTTCACGACATGCGCAAATGCGCCCTCGAACCGTGAACAGAGAAGCATGCTCAGGTTCGGTTCCTTCGACAGTGACACTTCCAAGCGTCGAATTTTTTTCGGGTTTATTGGTGCTGGTGGTGGTGTTCAGCTCTTCTCGAGGACGTCCGCCACCAGGTCTTCGGAATTGTTTTCTAGGCCGTTGTAGGCCTTTCTCTGCTCTTGGAGCGGGATCGAAACCGTCCCTTGCTGTCTCGACTTTGATCTCGTTTCGGTGTGTTCGACCGTGATTCCCGGCGTTCTCGTCCTCGGGATTGCGGTCGACCTTTTGGACAGTCGCGGGCCAAGTGTCCTTGTTCGCCACAGTTGTAGCAACGTCTGCTTTTCCGACCATCTTGGCGTCCGCCATGTTGACGTCCGAACCGTTCACCAATGTAGGCATGTAACTCTTCTCGAACATTGGCAATTGCATCGAGATTCATCGGCTCTGCCACGGTCGAAGCCGTGGGCGCCGCAGCTGGGGTCGGCATCGGTGTGACGTGTGGCGTTGGCATAGGGTTCGATGAAAACGTGGAAGTCGAAGTAGGTGGGACCATCATAGGCAGGGGTCTCGACACTGCAGGACCCAGAGTGTGATCTGATGTCGTTCTCGATGCGTTCTGTACTTCTTCCAGTTGATACCCAGCCGCAATGTAGGCTTCCGCGATGGTCTCTACCAAGGTATCGAATCCAAATGGATTATTAGAACGCCATCTCGAACGGACTTCAACGATGTACTGCCGGCGCACAGCGTCATTCGACAACCCTTCAACAAATCGAGAGCTGACGAGGTAACCCATCTGGAGTTCATTCGTGTTGACCTTCGACTTGATAACGCATGTACGAAATTCTCGAACGTAATCTGCATGTCGGGGAAACTCGCTCTCTTTCAAGCTCAACATTCTCGACAAATACACTGGCTCATGGGATATGCAGTCGAAACGCTGGCCTAACACACGCATGAGCTCGAACCAGTCGTCCTGTACAACTTTCGTCAGGCTATGATAGTACTCAGCGGCATCACCATCGAGGAGGAATGACATCGTTGCTGCCTGATCGACGGGTGAGGTGATGTCCGACAAAGCGAAGGCTCGTAATAGATCTTCTTTCCATGTTCGAAATTCTCCACGTCCAGGTTTACCCGTGAACCTCTTGACCAGTTTTTTCAGGCGCTCGACGCGGCGTCCCAAAATCTCCTGCGAAGGAGCACGTTGAACTACGAACTGGGGTAGTGGTTCGAAGGTAGGCCGCTGTGGGAGTGGTTGTTGTGGAGGGTGAGGTTGGTTCGAATTCGAAGAAGACGGTGGTTGCGGAAACTGTTGTTGTTGTGGTTGCGGAAACTGGATGTTGTTCGGAGGTGGTGGACTCGAAGTTCGTACAAATTCGTTAAGAAGAGCGTAACATTGCGACAATTCATGTTCTACGCGTCAAAGCTCATTTGCAGCAGCTTGAGTTGCATTTTCCGTCGAGGACTGCAAGGTATCGATGCGCTGGCCAGTTGCTGCTGTAGCACTTACTGCTGTTGCCTGCAATACATCGACGCGTTGTTCAGTTGCTGCGGTAGCACTTGCTGCCGTTGCCTGCAATACATCGATGCGTTGTTCCAATTCGATAACTTTGGCTTGAGTATCCGCAAGCTTCTGCGAACAGCTGTGAAGATCACGAGAGAGACATGGAAACCACTCGCTTTCTCGACTAGCGATGCGCTCTGCGATGAACTTCTCTAACGAGGTCGAAAATTCGTGATGCAAGGGTGAATCACTTCGAAACAAACTGTCTCTGATGAAATGCAGCATAGCTGCGTCGTCGAAGGGCCGCTCCATTGTAGATCGAAGTCCAAATCAAGTTGACGGCGTTGCGGCGTCGAAGATTGATCTCGAAGATTGATCCTCCCCGCCACCTAGCTGGCTACCACTTGTTGTGGTTTGTTTCTTGGGAACTCGACTGCACTCCTGTGCCTCTTTGTTTCTCAAAATCCGAAATCCAAAATCCCAATCGACAAACCTCGCAGGATCTTTAGACGGGGCACCAATAATAACACAATCTCGAAGACATAGACCCTGTTCAAAGATCGAAGTATCTTACAGCGCTCATTCACAGTTGGCATTCGATGCTTCTTTATTATTCACAGACTGTCAGCGCGATTGCGACTGCGACTTGCGATTTGCGCGCTGTTGCGCTGCGCTGTTGCGCTGCTGCTGTTCGAAGCCATAACAAATAAGCTGGAGAGACCCTACTTCGGCCCATTTCTGGTCACTGATGCAGCTGAAGGATCGATGCGGATCAAAATACATCCCAAGTACGGAGGCTTGGCTAAAGTGGGCTACCCAGAGCTCAAACACTACGACGTGCTAGAGGAGCTCTATGACTGGGAAGAAGATCTACAAAAAAGCTGCAGCCGAAGATCTGGCCGCAGATCCTATGGATGAAGATGAAGAGCTCCTTCCTATGGAGGAAGACGGTTTGAGTACGAAAATTTGCCTTTCCTGAGGGATGCCTTCTGTTCTGTCGAATGTACATAATACTGCATCGCTGCAGTGTCTGGTGTTGCTGCTGTACGTGTTAATTCCGCAACCTAAGTCGCGGCGGCATTTCATGTCGTCAATGATATTTTCTCTTCATGAAGACTGATCAGAAATCGACTGTGGACTTCATAGAAATTTACTTTGTGTGATTCGAGAATTTTCAGTCGATTCGAAAATGGTGTTAGAGAACAAACACTGCTAATTCGCTCCGCAATCTGTACTGATGTCCTTTCCCGACTGCATCGCTCATTGAGTTGTTATGTTCACTATGCATTCCATGCCATTATTGAATCTCTGGGACTTGTCATACATACACCGTGCTTATTCTTTAGCCATGGTGTGACATGTATGGATCAGTGCATGGGGATATCTTGGGATGTACAAGTGGAACGACACTCGTGGAGTATCTTGCAAGACGATGTTGGATTTGTACGAAGAGTGTGCATACCAATGGTTGGAAAACAAGGAGTTGACGGACGTTGTGGTCCTATGGTGATCATGGCCATCTTATCTTGTTGTCTTTGTCTTGCTTCGCTTTGTTGTTGTTGTTGTTGATTTAATGTGGGAACATACTCTTTGGGAAAACATGTTCATCAATTCCTTTCACCTTTTTTATTTAATATCCAAGCATTCTTTATGATCTGGAGTTATCAAATATTTTGTTAACATTTCTTTTGGGAAATGCATCCTCGAATAGATACCCTTTCATTTTTATGGCAATCGAATCTTTGATAATCAAGGAGCCGTGAGGGTGCTTTTTCTTTGTGGTAGCAGAGGCTTAGGTGAGTGGAGACCCACACCCATCGCCTCATATGGTTCGAATTTTGTGAGTTTTCCTCACCTCATGATCGTGTAGAGGCTCCATCAAGGGGTAGCGCCAAGGACCAAACATATGCCTTTTTGGGCACCCAAAGATGTTCCTACGATATAAATTTTCCCTTGTTGTCTACCTTGTTCCTTGAATTGTTTCGATATCTTGTGGTTCATTGCCATCTCTGTTGGGATATTATACGAAGATTTGATTTACGAACAAGGATTACGGTACAAAGTCCCCATGCACTGAATCCAATGGGTGCCCCCTTTTCCCCTCAACTCAATATGGGATCAAACTATCTAAAGTCCTTCAACACCGATACGACAATGATGAGGCGGCGCTACGTACAAATGCGTAGACACACCTATCATTGGTCCTTTGAGCGGTTTCGGGACCGCATAACATTAAGGAAGCCTCGGGGTCGCTGCACTTTTGATTTTGCGAGTTGTTCATTTGGTGCTCGATACCATGTCCTTTTTCCTCGTTTCCCTCAGGGGATTGGGCTTCATCAAATTGGCCGGAGAATTATTTGCGGGGCTCCGTGGAGGACCATGGTTGTTCGACACTACATGGGAATGGACTTCCGTGGTCTCATGCACGATGACACCAATAACAACTTTGTGCTCGAGCATCCTTGCGAAAATGGAGATTGTGAATTTCGAAGACATGTACGAAGGGTGTTAAAATGAGTGGTATTTATCACCAATCTTGGATCGCCGATGAGTTTTAAGACTTTGCAACAAGAGGTGCCCGTCGGTCGGCGGTGGGGTGTACGTCAAAACGGTGTTGATTCGTGGGTCAAAGTGTTTGAATTGGTCCCAACCACCGATGAGAGTAGGAATACTGGTAACCGATGGTGGCACTCGCAAATGTGGACACTACCTATGACGGCCCTTTGTTGCTTTGTATGGACGATCATCGTTTGAAGCACGTGACGGCTTCTTGCTTTCATTTTGTTGGGATATCCTGAAGCGCGTGTGAAGCGCGGACTTCAAAGTACTGCATATTTCGGGGAAAGGGAGTTCGTTAGATTCATATGACGAATTATTTTGCAATTGACGAATTTGACGGATCAAGATTGTGGATTTGTTATGTCGTTATTTGTGCTCGTCCCTACCTTCGAGGCATGGCATTACCGTACCTACTTATGACAGTGTGGTTGTTTAGGCAAGAAATTGTGTGCCATCGCTTGGTTTCACCTCTTGGCACGAGCATCGCCTTTGCATGGGCTTGGGGCCGTGACATTCCTCTTTCCCAATATATCCACACTCAAAGTGATGGATCCGGTGGAATCACGAAGCAAGGACCGTGGTTACCCTAGAGGTTTTTGCTTTGCCTACCATCGGTGTCGTACAGACAGAGTTCGTTGCATTTGTCACGTTGAATTGAAACGCTGTCCCGTTGTCCACGTACCGCATACCATTGATTACAACGCTGGGAGGAATGACGGCGCTTTTGGTGTGCTGCATTGAGATGGTATACATTCTAGGAGTGACCGACACCCCCTACATGTGCCTCCAATGCCAATGCCGCACTCGGTATGGCGGGCAGTGCCTAGCACCTTTTGGATGCTGTACTGGTCTCCCGGTATTACCTGGCAGCGTCTTTTAACACACTGTTCCCACTGCGCAGTGCAGAGCAGACTAATGACTATTTGGACCCGGGGGCAGGGCCCGAGCGATCTCCTTCTACACCATGCAATGGTGGTTTCGAGATGTGGCTTTTTTCCTTTGCCCTGCCGACTCCATTTGCCTAAGCTTTCGTTCATCTGTGCGCGGGCGTTGGTCACTTACAGGCGGTACAATTTATGCCTTTGGGCGCAGTGCTACGCAGGATGGGTACTGCTGGAAAGGATCCATGAACAGCAAACTTCTGGTCCTCTCGAGTGATCAGTGGTCCAGTGAGCTCTGCAAACTGACTGGATGTTCTTTCCGTTGACGGGAATTTCTGTCCCTACCTCAATGCCACAAGAGGTCGCAATGGAGAAGAGTTGGCTACATTTGCTATGTCGATGCCGCAGCATTCATTGGCGCTGTGGACCAACTTCGATTCTGAGGTGTCCCGTATCATGAAAAAGACTCAAAGGAAGGCTTTCATGAGGTATCTGTGCGAGGTCATATTTCATGCTGACACTCCAACTGCGACCTGCCGCAATTGTGCCATTGGTCCTGTCTGGAGATTTTCGCTCTGTGGTGTCAAAACAAAAACCTCTTAGCAGCTTCTGGGTCTGAGATTTCAGCAATGTTTGTCAAGAATTCCTCCAACCGAGCCGTCCAAAATGGAGTACTTGTACAGCAAGTGATCAATATTGCTTGCATTATGCGTAGGACACGGTGGTATCCAGTTGGGTATGAGACCACGTTCATTGATTTTCACAAAGTCCTGAGATGGAACTCGGTACACGTATAAGGTCAACTGTGACTGTGTATCTTTCTTTTGGTCACGACTACATGCTGCACTACGCCACCATCAGCGAGACCACCCCGGAGCTCTTGCAGAGTTGGGCCGCTGGCTTCTGCTTAGCCCCTTCTCTGGTTTGATTGCCAGTTGCCAGTTAAGCCCACGACTTGGCTGGAGGATGGGAGAATTTTGGGTGGTGGTGTCATTCAGACTATCCGGCCTGGTTTATTCAAAATTTCAAAGTTACAAGTGGACCAGTTCAACTTGCAGAAGGCAAATGCCAGTCCCCACGTGGTCTGTTTGAATTCGGTGTGATTAATCTGTACATCCGACCCATTGGTGGGTGGATGTCAGACCAGGCTCCAGCCCGATATTACCTCCATGGATGCTTGCAAGTATGCATGATTCGTAGGACCCGTAGCGTTGGCAATTTGATTCACTGCAGCTGTGTTTGAGTGCTGTGGTTGGCCAACCATTCTTCTGCTACGTGGAGGCTTCTGAGGGTGCTACATACGGTACTGCCCCCTTTGTTGACTCAATGCATCGGTATCACGTCTGGTTGGGTTACCCTTGGTGGGCCAAGACCTCTGTATTCCAGGAGAACTCAGATTAAAGGTTCTATAACGTTCAGCAAGTTGGGCTTATTACAATGACCAACGCTCCACCTCTCGGGTCAGCAACTTGGCTGGTTTTCGACTTGCCACCTTGACTGAAATTCCAGCTTGACTATTGGGCCAACCACCTGTTTACTGTCCAGGACAGACTCCTGCGAGGGGACAGGACTTGGTTTGCTTGTACTCACGTTTGCGCTTCTGGTGATGTACTATCCCTTGAGCAAGCTGCTGCAAATGTGAGGTCCCACTCTTTCCTTGGCTGCATATCCGTCAGGATGATTTTGAAGGAGATATGCCTGTGTCCAGCCATCGTTTGCAGACGTCCTGGAAGTGAGCAACTATCCAGTGGGCCAGTTTCAGAACCCTGTACCGCAGTACCAGTGTACAGTCAATGGCCTATCCCCTGACTGAACCACCGTGGGGAGCATGTCTGAGCAACTGTTGGAAATGCTGATGCCACACCACGGGCTGGATAATGCATGTGTGTGACAACTGGGCCGGTATCCGAAAACCCGATTCCTTACGTGCCTGTGGAGGAAACGCTCCGAGCGGCCCAAAGGGTCCGTATCCACTGAATGCACACCCTGTCAGTGACTTCAGACAGGGAAGCCCTAGGGCGGAGGAGGGCCGGCAGCAAATGCCCTGGCCCCTGCCCCATGCGGTACAGTGCTGTGGAGATCACAGTGACACGGACAGTGAAGCCCTAGGGCGGAGGAAGGCCGGCAGCAAGTGCCCTGGCCCCTGCCCCACGCGGTACACTGCTCGGAACATCACCGTGACGGGTCAGTATGAATCGACCCTAAGGAGGGGAAGTAATTTGAGAGGTTGTCATTTCACTGGTCAGCGCAACGTCGCTAGCAGGAGTCATGTCTGTGGTACTATTCTTCTGGTGCACTTTGAAGGAGAAGAGATGCTTGAGAAGGAGCGCTGCAGTTGTGAGGCTATTGGTATATTTGTGCGTTATGGCAGCCTTAGGCTCTCCTTCATGGCGCTTCTTTGTACGGTGGACTCCAAGACACGGCCAGTGAGCCCTACTGAGGTCCATGACAAAACACCAGAGATGGTCCTAAACCTCACCCGGAGTGATACGCAGGAGGAGGCTTTGAAGGATGGTTTCTGGGATCAGTGGACCCCGAAAGGTTACACAAGTTCAGGGGTTTTCTACATGAGAGCCTAGTTTATGTCCAACTGGCTTCAAGCTGTACTGTTGTGTCTCCGGCCTTTCCCAAGGTTTGTCATGATGCATCCCACGCAATGGACAACCTGGCTGGTAACCTGGCAGGTAACTCAGGAGAAAGAACGCGGCTTGGGGAACGATGCAAAGTACGCAAGCCGAGACTACCCTGGGTGACCCCCCTCTCACAAAAAGGGGTGGGGGCGTCTACATGAAGACACAGTCCCTGCTCCGCCCTGGGCCCCTCATGCTGTGCTTTCCGCTGTCTGTCTTTGACCCTGCGGTGTTGCGACACTGGGAAGCTTACGGGCATGGCCGTTTCGCAATCTGGTATTTGAGTCAGCTAATCCGCACCACGTGTCGGACCGGCTACCACAGTCATTTTTGGGATCATGGTAGAACTGGACAGCTCTTCACCTGGATCTGGATAGTCATACACGGCCTTCAGTTGGCACCTGTTGCTGTAAGGTATGATGGCCCCCGCTACCTGTGTACACAAGGGTGTCCAGCATGCATGACACGCCTGAGGCCAGTGAACAACAACATGTGTTTACACCATGTGCAGGCCAGCGTCAAACTGTTTCGCTTCTGTGGAGATAGCCAAGTAGGAACCTGGAGTTAATGTTTTGTTTGGATACTGAGTTTAGCCTGACCTTTTGCTCCCCACCTCCTTTCTTCCTTTGTTTGGCCGAAAATGACACCCAGGGCTGTGACTGTCCTGCCCTTGCTAATGAGATTAGGAGCAACGACAAGCACTCTCCTGGTTGTAGGTACTACTGATCGGACCCCTGGTGTCTTCTCAAGCGCTAGCTGGAGCGCTATCCAACAAATCTAGTGTGTCCTGACTTGACCCCCTGTTCCTACTCTGGCGCTAGCTGGGGCCCTATCCAGAAAAACCAGCGTGCAATTCACTGCTATGGAAACCTGTACCTGGGATGCGCTGAGAATACACCAAGTGGTAAAGCAATGCTGCTACATGGGACGGAAAGAGTGCAGTCGATCAGTACAACAAACCTACTGTAGGTGAAGGGCCGCATGATTACGATGCTCCTCTCGAGCTGTGCTATCCCTTTGTCAGTTTCAGTCTCTTTGGTTCGCTGGCTCTTGAGTGGATGTTCGTTTACCAGGGTGCCTGAAAGTGGATTGGGGTTTGTCTATTGGTACCTGTAGGTAATGGTATGATACCCCCCTATTTTATAACTGGTGGAGGTTGCCTGGGGCGTATTGCTTTATTTTGCAGGAACGCCTGGCGGGGTATTCTTCGTTGTGCGTGCGATTTTCAACCAGCCCTCCAGGCTACATACAGTGCTAGGCAGAAAAGCCAGAAGAGTACTCAGGCTTCGATTTGATACAGGCGAGTGCAGATGTTTCCCACGATGCAGGTCTGCATAGCATGCAGCTGAAATCATAAATGAGAGTTGATTCTGACCTGACATACTATGCACCACCCAGAGGAGTCATGTCCAATGGTAGGATGCGCAGCCCGTTTTCATGTGCGATGTACCTTTGCTGTGTGTGGTGTGGAAAAGTTTGCGGGTGAACCTGAAGGTGAAGGATGTAACACGGACTGACTCAGATTTGATTTAGGAAGTCTACTCGCAACCAATCATCTCACGCTCGTGGTCCCTGGAGGACCATTGAAAGCGCACCCGAAGGCCGTGAGGCGGTGCGTTGTAAAGAGTACGTTGTACCGTACTTGCTCTCTACCGCGGTTAAATTATCATTCGTGCATGACAATGTCATGAAAGCCATCAATGACTTAGATGCTGCGTGACTCGCTCTGCCAATGTATTATAGGGTTCCATGTTACAGCCAAGCTGTGCCCCACTGAGTTCCCCTACGTCATCTGTATTCCTTCAGTTCGCCTACAAGTACCCTCACCGAAGGCGAAGCCGGGCTCGCTGTTCAAGATAAACAGTGATACCCCTTATCTGTTCGGGTTTCACAGTTACCTAGTCACAGGGCTTCGGAACTGTAAGATACCTCAGACACTGTTGGCTTGTAGACTCATAGCTTCATCCTGTAGGCAAGGGTACACCGAGCACACCCCAAGCTCAAGCTTACACCTCTGGGGTGGTACCGGGAATCTATGGCAGGATGTGATATGGAGTGATGTGGTAGATAAATGCTGTGTGACACAGAAGCACCCCTTGCAGGGAGTAACCTCTGGAGGCTGGTACAGGTATCAAACCCTTTCTGCCGGTAACAGTTTTGCCCTGGCACCAGACTGGGGAGTCCTCGGGACTGTGTGATAAGACCGCGCGCACAGTGCTGCGATGGGATCGCGCGCACAGTGCCAGCATGACAGTAAAATAGTACTCAGAGAGTTTCTATTATAAAATCGCCGTTTGTTACAGATTAACAAGATGAAATTATGTAGTGTGATCAAGTTGTTCATTGCACGCTGGATTTTGAGGGATTTCAAAAATGCATGAAGGATTTCCAAAAATTAAGTCAAAGACAAGATCATTATTAAGATCATTACAATCTTGTTAATCGAGCTCGGTATGTCTGTTCCTGCTGGTGCAGTGCGAGATTCGTTGCAACGTTCATCGCAATCGAGGCCTTTGTCATGGAGCAGTTTGAAAACTGAGTGGCCAACTGAGATTTGTGGAGAACCGATGCCGGATCAGCCTCATTATTGCGAGCTCCAGATTGAACAGTGGCGGCTGACGTGCCGCAATGAGGAGCTGCAGCTGCGTACTGAAGAGCTTCAACGCGAATTAAAGCAGGAGCGCAAGCACTTTGATAGGACATCGAAAAAACTGCATGCTCAGCTCAAGTTGACAAAGGCACAGCTACGGCAAGCCCAGGAGGCGCTGAACGACGAGCAAGACAAGCTGCTGGTGGCTGAACGCCGGGAGCAGCACCTGGAGAGGGACAATGAAGAGCTGCACCGTGCTAATGCGGCGCTCCGTACACAACTCATGCAAGGAGGCATAAGCGATACACGTAAGTATTTTGAAGTGTTGCCGCGTAGTGGCACGTTCACGTCGTTGTGCAGTAGTTTCTTTTTAAGGGTAGTTATTGTTTTTTGCGTTTCTTCTGTTGCCTCCGTTGCAGGGCAGGGAAAAAATTGAAAGCAAGCCCTCAGGGCTGAACGGCATGACGGCGCGTGAACAGTGTGATGAGCGGCGGAGCACCCTGTTTTCAGGTGTGTTTCTTGTTGCATGACTGCTGTGAAGTGCATGAGGCGGAGTTTTGGTTTTGGTTTTTTTCGTGTTTCCTTGTAGGTTAGCAGTGGAGATATGTTTATGGGGTTCGAAGGCAGATGTTCTGGAGACGCCAGTGTTGTGCGCCAATAGTGTGTTCTCCCGTTGCATGCCTGTGTCCTAATATTTTTTTCATCGCGCCTTTGGTGCTTTTTTTTTTTGTGAGCCTGAATTGGTTGGCCACCTCCCTCTTTTGCTTATGGCCACGACCCTATTCCTTTTCCTTTTAGGGTGCTTCCGTTTCAGGGTGAGTATGTATGGTGTTTGGGCTTTCTTTCTACCTTTGCCTATATTTTCGTGGCGTGGCTTGTTGATCGCCTTCGGCTGGCCGCCCACTGTGGGCGATGCTCAGAATTTTACGGTGAACCCCCTACTGTCTAAGGAGCGTAAGGCTCCAAACCCCCGAACCCGAGGGTGCGCGCGTGATGCGCTGTGGTGTGTGAGACACCCCGCCCGCACTGCGCGATGCAGTGAACATTTTTTGTGGTGTGTGATGCACCCAGCTTTTGGGTATGAGTGATTCTACCCCTGAACACCCCTCCCTGGGCTGTGTTTTCTTCTAGGGTGATTTTTTTCTTTTCGTTGGTGCAGCGTGAGTTTCGCTGCGCGCCATGGCCTTGGTGCGTGCTACACATGGCCTGATCGACAGGATTTGCAGCTGTTGGCCGGCGATGAGCCATTGTGGCGTCGTTTACTATTGCTTTATGCTGACAATGCCCGTGTTTGTTGAGTGATTCCTCGTCTGCTAGTCCGGTCTTGTTTTCGTTTGTTCGTACGTGTGCTATTATTTTGCTATAGGTGTGTTTCAGGTATGTGCATTTGTGCAGACACGGCCTTTTTTTTTCTTTTCGTTGGTTGTCTTTCGTTTTACTTTGTTACTGCAGTAATGCCCCGTGTAGGTAGCAAAGTATTTCACGAACGTCTTCGAGTGTCTGTGGCAGAGTGCCTGCTTGCAGAGTTGCAGTGTTTGGGTCGTAGATTTTGTGTATCTATGCTGTTTAGGAGGTTATGAGAAATTCAGAAGTTGGAGGTCAGAAGTACACACTAGAAAATTCTTCAGGTATTTGCTCATTCATTCGCAGTCGGAGAGGCTGCGCATTTTTTTATATGATATGCGTGTTTGTCCCTTGTCACTGTCTCTGCAGGGCCAGAACAAAGCGTGGATTGAGAATCAGGTTAAACAGGTTAAGTGGTTTGTTGTACAGAAGCTGCAGGTTCTTGCACGCTTGCTGATACACATGAAAACCCACTGATATCCACGTGTTGTTGCTGGTGTTTTCTGCAGGGCAGGCAGGGATCTTGTATAGTTAACCATTTTGCATGATGGCAAAAAATACAGCAGTTTTGTGCTTTTGAAAACTCTTTCTATTTTGACTCTGTATGTTTTCCAGTTACTAGACACGGCTTAGCCCCCCCCCCCCTCTTTGTGTATGACTGAGTGTCTATTTTGTTTTGTGTGCGCGCGCTTAGGCTTTCAGCCATTTGCGTTGTATTGCAGCCACCTGCAAATGTCTTGTGCGGGGAGTGTGATAAGATCGCGCGCACAGTGCTGCGATGGGATCGCGCGCGCAGTGCCAGTATGACAGCAAAATAGTACTCAGAGAGTTTGTATTATAAAATCGCCGTTTGTTACAGATTAACAAGATGAAATTATGTAGTTTGATCAAGTTGTTCATTGCACGCTGGATTTTGAGGGATTTCAAAAATGCATGAAGGATTTCCAAAAATTAAGTCAAAGACAAGATCATTATTAAGATCATTACAACTGTTCAAAATGGCCCGCAGGGTTTCCGTGACAAGACATGTGTTCTTGCGTCGATCAAACTGTCAAAAGGTTGTGAACGCCTGACCCCCAGCCGCAAGTTTGCCTCACACAGTACGCCCAATATCACACTCCACCTGAAGGATATGCGGGCCGTGTATGCCCGTAATACTGATCTCAGAAGTTACCTTTTTTCAGGTGTACCTGAGACGCACTGAGGGGACATTCTCCCTTAGGAATCCACAATGGATTCCCCACAGCGTGAAGAAAAGCAAGGAGGAATCAGGATAATGTAAGCGAATGAAGCAAGCCCACTGATATCCACTAGGAGAGAGATATTCCTTTACCCGGAATGTGAAGAGTTCCACAAGGGGGAATAAGCCTGTGCTTGTAACCATGCGATGGTGGGGTGGGCAGCACATTTCTCCTGGTTAACTTGTTTTGATGATTGACAGTTTGATTTGCCTGCAGCCAGTCCAGTTGAATTCTGTGCCTATTCTGTTGTGTTTTTCCACTGTACAGAACGCCGTGCAGTGGACATGATCCTCATTTCATTATGGTGACACTACTTTCACCTATGAACTTACAGGGCTTTTGCCGGCCAAAACCCTCACCGACCGAAACGGTCCCGCAAATGCGTAGGCGCCAGCGATGATACAATTGTTGCGCCGATCCAACCCTGAATTTACGATTTCTTATGGTTTTTCCATCGAGATGTGTGGAATTTCAATTTTTGTTGCGATAGCTTAACGTTGCCAAACGATTTGGGTACAACTTAAATATTTGACAATTACTGCCACTAAATCAGTGCGACGTTCGGTGCGACGATCGGTGCAACGTTTGGCTTGCTGATCCGTGCCACACTTTGTGTGCTGCTTGGTTTTAGCGCTATGGCCGCCGGCAAGGATGTGCCACCTGCAGAAGCAGAGGACAGCGACTCGTCCGAAGAAGAGGAAGAAGAGGAGGAAGATGACAGTGACAAGGAAGGAAAAAAGGAAAAGGACTCAGAAAATGAGAAGGAAGATGACAAGGCAGATGACGAAGATGACGCTTTCGGGCCGGCAGAACAGTTCACGGTGGCCGTCAAGTACTTCCCTCAACTCCTACAAGTGCTCCACCGCCAACTGATGACCAGGTGGGTCACCCTGTTGAAGACACTGTCTCAACTTGCTGCGACTCCTAACAGTTTGACAGATCTACTGAGTGAGGTTGTGGGAGAGGATGACACGAATCGGGAACCTCCAGACTCCTTCACCGTCCTCCGAGCGGCACCGGGAGCTCACGAAGAGGAGTTTTGCGTCACAGTTGCGGAGGAGGACGAAGACTGGGTCACGCTACTACTGTTGGGCAAGGCAAAGCACTGCCAGATGCATCCCACAAGTATGTTGAAGAGTGGAACGATCGGTGCGACGATTGGTACGACGATCGGTGCGACGATCGTTGCGACAATCACTGCGCCTTCCTCTGCGCCTTTCTCTGTGCCTTCCTCTGTGCCTGCAGAGTGCCCTGACGTGCCGGACGTGATTGCGGGTAATGAAGCGTAGCATCTGGCTGCAGAGACAACTTTGAAGGTGCTGCCATCGCGCAAGGAGAAGATGTACTTCATTTTCTGCTGCACTAACCACAGAGTGAAGGTCGACTGCGAGTCATCAGGGGAGGACCAGCTTGAAGCACTACGGCGTGAGGTGGCGGCCTTTTCAAAAGGGTTGGAGACAGTTGAAGCCCTGGTGCTGGACAAGGAAAAGTTGGGCAAGAAGAGGAAGAGGGGTGACAGTTGGTGAGCCTATGGCTATGACGATCGGTGAGCCCATCGGTGTGACGATCGGTGTGACGATCAGTGCGACGACCAGTGGTATAACCATGGACAAAAAAAAGCTGGCTTGGCTCGCATAACCTAAGATTGTTCGGACAACATATTGTTTAAACAGTCAGACCAACATCTGAGTCACATTGTGCCTGGGCTCTGAGATCAGCTTGATCGGTGAACGGATCAGTGCGACGATATGTACATTGCAGAAATCATCACAGCATGATCCGTGCAATGATGTGCAATGCGGTTTGGGCCTCACATAATGCTTAGTATGCCTGATTCCAAGGTTTTTTTTTCAAAAAAGTACAACGCTTTCCAACAAACAAATGCAGGGAAGAAACGGTGCACCGATTGGTGTGACGAACGGTGCGACGATCGGCGCACCAATTGGTGCAACACTTGTTTTAGTGCATTTTCCTGGGGAAAATACACATTTCATGTTTTCGTAATAGTCTGACATGTGGCTCGACAAATGGTAGGGTGAATGCTTAGGATGTCACAATCGGTTGCAAAACGGCTAGACGTTCATCCATTCTAAGGTCCAAGCTGCTAGACGTTCATAGTTTTGGCCACTTTGTGTCCCATAAAATCGAAGGTGGAAGGCAGTCGATGGCTACTACGTGGTTGCAGGTATGGCACGCCACGAGTACAAACAGGGCTGGAATTTCCTTACCCTGTGGGACGGCTATGGGCTATCTGAGGCGAGCTGGGAACCTATGTTCGCCTTCGTACAGCCAGATAGGAGTATCAACCCCATCTGTCGTTCCTACCTCGTTGAGAACAACGAGGAACAGCTACTAACTCGTGCTGAGACTCTTACTCAGCGTACGAAGAAAAACGAACCTCCTTGTGCCTACCTACTTACTGTTTTCTAACCTCCCAGGGGCGATGAGCACTCTTGTGCTGAATAACTAGGCCTACACAGTGTGTGCCAGGACAGGTTCAGGACTCCAGTAGAGCTGCAGTTACGGTGAATGTACTAACTCCCACCCTCAATCGGGTTCCGTACTCCAAACACCTACACATCTGCTGCTTGCGGAGTAATGCTCCAGCCCTGGCTGTGCCCTGCAGTCCCATGCTTATGGTTAGCAGCGTGAGCCACATGCCCGCTTATCAGGTTTGCAGCCACCCAGCAAGTGTGTGCCTTGTTGACCATGTGTTGCATGAGAGCTGCCCTGATGTTATGACCTTGGGGAGCCAACGAAGAGCGGTGGCTTCCTACTCCAGGGGGGAATGACAAGCAAGGTGCTGTGGAGCAAGGTGTGTCAACCCTCCTTGGGGACAAGCGTGCCCACAGTTAGGACCCCTGATCGGTCCAGACCCATGGCGTTCTACCCTTCCTTACATGGTTACCATACCCCTAAGTGTGCTACGTATGTCTGGATGTGTCTCACTTCACTCCCCGGCGTGGCTCGCGGAGACCGGGCTTCTCTGACGTCGGACCGAAGGTTCCAATCAGGTACTATTACCAATCCTATGGCGCCCAGTTTCTGTGCTGGTGCCTATCCTTTGGGGGAAGACAGCAAAAGCCCTACCTACTAGTGAAAAGGGGTGGCCAAATGTGCTAAGGGCATGCAAAACACCCAACTTTCTAAAGGGCAAAAGCTAACACACTCTCCTGCCCACGAGGAAAATCACCCGGGACAGGAGACACCACTACACTACACTCACTAACGCCAGCACCAGCCTTCGAAGGCAGGGTGACCACAACTGCACTCAGTCCCTACCAGGCTTGCTAACCCTAACCCCTACACACGCTACTGGATGGCCAAGGCGAAGAAATCTTGAGCCCTACTGGCTCTCCTGTGAAATTACAAGAGAAGACAGCGCCGCTAGGCAACTGTGGCCTACCAGGGACGCCCTCGCGCGTTTCCCTGACAGGGCTTGGAGGGAAGGAGTGCCGTGTGCACAGCGTGTAGTAAGGGTTGTCTATGAAGAAGTCGTTCTCTGACGCAATTCGTTAGTGTGATCTGCGTCCTTTTGAGCTTGGGCACAAAAGTCCAAAGTCGCCGCGGGCAACTGCTGCTGCACCAATCACCCTGACCTTGCCCGTCTGTAAACAGAGGCGGATGAAACCTGGTTAGCAGCTGAGGAACTAAGCCAGCCTCCACGTATTATAGGCTTCTCAGGCTGACCTATAATACACTGTCCTCTAACCAGGCCGCAAGCAAGCAAGCTTAAGGACTCCGCTCGTTCTCTTATAAAACGTAGGGCGGAGCCCTGAGTAGCCTAAACAAGGGTTATACCGTGTGCACAGCGTGTGGCCTACATCCCTTTAATGCATTGTGCGTATGCAGAGAAGGGAGACAATTCACAGCCACTGTTTTTCCTACCAATAACCCACAACAACCAAGCAGCCTGTGACTCAACCAGGAGGTGAGCTCCTCCTTGGGCTTACCTACCTTACTCACCAGGCACCATGTGAATGCGGAAGGGAACACGAACGCAAAACGACCCTAAGCGTTTAAACAACCCTATGACGATTTATAAACCGCCCTAGTCGATTAATGCATCGTGTGTCATGCATGCCCTTCTTACCTTGTTTCCTGCAGAAGAAGGAAGGGATTGGCGAGCAACTGCACAGCACAAAACAAGCCTAAGCGTTTTAAGCAACCCTATTTTGGCGCTACGGCAACACGAGCACGAGCAAGCACTTTTCTTTCTGACCTGTGAAGAGAATGGAAGGGTGGATCGGGGCACAGGGAAAGCGCCACAGCGTGTGAATGCCTAGATTAGGCACATGCATCGCGAGCACAGCGCATACACTAACCCTACGTGCGCGCTGCGTGCTCCATTTGTTTCACATACCTTTCATTTCCGTTTTGACCTGTGCAGAGCGAAGGAAGTGAATGCCCGAACCCCCAACGAACGCAACGGTGACAACCCTAGCGTTTTAACGAAACAACCACCACAAACGCAATGCATGCGTGTGACATGATACTAACATACCTGAGAGGTGGGCTGTCCACCTGCTCTGTTGTGTGGGGTTCTGTTCAGTACGTTTTCCTAAAGTTTATAACATTTTTGATGCAACTGTGCAAAAATTTCTTTTAGAAGCTTTAAAAACACCGCCTCATACCTTCTTTTTCAGGAGCCGTTTACGCTTGCGCAACTCCTTTTCGGAGTGCGCTCCTGTTGCACTTGTCTGCGAGTTTAGGTTTTCGCCTAAAAATGACAATTTCTAACGTTGTTTCGTCAATTTTTAGCGATTTGACTTATGAAACAGCTAACCCCTTCGCTAAACCACAGGATTCACTCCCTGTTGGTTCCATTTTCTTTTTTTTTCAGCTCCTGGATTTTTGTGCCCTCCATGGGGAGCATTGCTCCGCCCTAGCCTTTGATCAGGACGTTTACTGAAACGCTGTTTATACAGCGATCGCCGTCCGCATTAGAGCGTTCGACTGTACCCTATTGGGCAAGCGTGTGTGCTCTAGGGAGGGAGTCCTGGGTTCAAACCCCACTACCCCCAAATTTTTACCAAAAGCTGTCGCCGCACGCTGGCGCCTTTTGAGGAATGCCCCATCGAAGGGACATCATTCACGGTACATCACAGTGTTTTCCAAGGGTACGTACAGTATGATAAGCTGCTATGAACTGATGGGAATGTGTTTGGCGGGTTTAATGCCCTTTCTGAGATAATTTTGGGGACATTTGAGCCTTTTTCTTTGGTCCTAGTAGCTTGATCAACTAGTACTCCAGGGGGGAGTAAGAAAAAGTCACTGCCATGTCTTTCCTGGAGGACTTGATCCAGACCAAGCCCCCCCTAAAACCCCCTTGTTGATGCTGAGACTAACTTAATCATTTTTATCTCTCTCTTGAAGTTTAGAGTACACTTTCTCAAAGTAACTAGGGTTATAACCCTAACCCCCCATGAAGTTCACCCCTACCGCTCAACTGAGCATAGGTATCTTCCTTCATGGTGGTTATACCGAAATAAAGTAGGCACTTCATGCCTAAGGCCCTGTAGGTTAAGCCTAGTGGTCTCTGACCTCAAGACCCCTATACTCAATTGATTCTACCACTTATTTTTTAAGACGTCACAAAATTTATCAGTGCGGAACAGTACGGAGAATAAGATACACACTGAAATAGTATGTACAATGTACTGAAGTAACTGATGGGCTTTGGAGGCCCGAGTGTGGATGTGGAGAGATATGTGGCGAATAGCATAGTAGTTGGAATAGAAAATGGGGAGTTCTTGGCTTTCTTCAGGCCACTTGGCCACCAGGGTGCACCCAGGATAAGCAGCGTAGCTGCAGATATTTTGAGTTAATGACAAACGATGGTGGCTTGGTAAAATTGATTGATGGGTTGATGGTTTTTTTCTGAACAAGGTGTGTACTTGGTGTGTACCTGGTGTGCATCTGGCGTGTACCTGGTGTGTATGTTGTGGACTTGGTGTGTACCAGTGTACGTGGTGTGTACTTTATGTACCTGGTGTACACCTGGCGTGTAGCCGTTGCGTACCCGATGTACCCCCGGCGTAGACCTGGTGCCAGTGTGTCAGTTGTGAGGTATTGAAGCGGTACCCAGAACCCCATGGCTAGGTTAGGGCATACAACCGGTCTCCGGTCCACTAACCCCATGTACGGAAGGGAAGACTGGTCTCCGGTCCACTAACCCCATGTACGGAAGGCGCCCGTTGACGCCCGGTGCGAGCCCGGCGGGAGCGTGTTCCGTGCCGTGAAGCCCCGCATCGGCAACCGATGCACCGGCAGCGGAGATTTGTGTATCAGAATATCAGGAATCAACAGGGTTTTATTTTCATATTGTTTCCGTCAATTTTTACGCTTCCGTTCTGATATTCACTGTTTTGACTGCTGGCGGTTGGATCGCGACTTTACCGTAACCGCCAGTTTAACTGTAATTAATGGAAATTTTAACGCAATCCGTCACGAAGGCTCCAAAGTCGTCAGGAACTGCATGGATGCTTCCGCAATTTTCACATTCTACACTCGCAACCTTAAATCGAATTTTACAGGATGTCGAAATCGGATTTTCGACTTCGACATCCCCGCACTTGATTTGACCTCTCTCGAGTGGACCTACGTGCTTCCCTATGCACGAATCAACTTTCCTTTTATCCTGCCCTCCATTTGTCTTAAAGATATGGGCAAAACAAAGTTGATTCGTGAGGCCACTTGTGAAGGTCATATCTCGTGTTGCTTGCGAGGAATGACAATAAGGAAACGTGGGATGTATTCACAACACTCCTGACGTAATTTAGGAAGCATTATATGCCTTGCGTCTCCACACGTGCGCGCTAGTGTAATGGATCATGGTCAAGAGGGTAGAGTTTGCGTTATAACTCTATGGCCATGATATTGCGTGCGTTAAGATAACTTTCGAGTGTAGCGCGCAAGTGTTGGTGTTGTATAGGAACTCTCCTTGAGTTCCTATGAGCGATTGACACAAAGTTATGCCCTTGGAGGGGCATGACATATCGTGGGGGAAGCTACCTTTTTGGGCAATATGTGGTATGTGCCATGTGTTGTATTGCATGGCCATTTGGCGGGTGTGGCTAAGAGCGATGGACCCAGCAATGGACCTCATATTGTGTAAGCCCCTTCTCCATACTCCCTACGATCAATTGCAAGCCTAACCTTCGTGAAGGGAAGCTTGTGTGGCAATCCCAAAGCGATACGTTGGGATCAAGGTGTGTGTTTTGCAATTTTCCATAATTTCATGCGCCCACTTGGGAAGTAGCGCTCGTGACCTTTCAAAGCGCCCCAAGTGGAGCACATATGTGGAATCGAAGGTCATTGCTGTCAAGTCATTGTGTTTAGAAGGATTAGTTGATTGCACGATCCAAGCCGGAGATATTATAATATAATTGTGCGCCTTTCAAGGCACTTTTGTGTGTCTTTGTGCCAATTTTGCCGTTTTTGGCCCGTCATGATGTCAAGTGGCGACCGTGTATCTCAACGTTGCGCTCAATTGACATCATGACTCAAGTATGTTATGAGGGTACATACTTCGGTGCCCAACATTTCTTGGACCGGGCGAATAACTCCTCGTGGACTTGGCATACCGTGGCCGCCATGTTGGCGATTTGGGACTATCCCAAATCATGGGCTCACTTGGCGACCCTGCCATTCCCAATACCGGAGGAGTTGGGCGACGCTGAAAAGATATGTTGGACACATATAACTTGATACCAATCCTATGGCACACTCTGGTCCAAGTCGGGCATGTGCCTCATTTGCCCTAACCATGAGTGTGCGCATTTTTGACCATTTTGAGCAATTTTCTACTTTTGCTGCCCGCCGTGCACTATGTTGAGCCCACCCGTGCACGCCGAACGCATGGACCAATGGACCATATATGACATGGGTGTTATGTATATTGGTCCCCATGGTTCACACACCACGTGGGCGAAGCGGAGCAACCTTCGTCAAGGGGCTAGCCCAAAGTGAGTGTGGGCAATTTTGCCATTTTGGCATTTGTGGACCCAATTGGGATCGTCACCACGCCGAGTGGCATGGAGATCTTTGAGAGCCAATGGCATGGGAGTCTCTGTTAGACTCCGGGTGGATCGGGTATGGAATGGCAGATCCGATCTCCAAGCCGGCGTGGAGATATACTATTGGGAGCACCCCGAATTTTGGCTCATTTCGAGCAGCCAAAATGACCCCATTTTGGGACCCCAATTTCCCCCTTCCGTGTGGTCAATTGGCGGCCCCATTTCTCTATGCCCATGAGAAGCCCGGACCTAATTTCAAGTTGTACACTCAGATAAAAGTCCTAGGTCCTGCCTCCTACCCTGTGAGCCATTGGCCTTACCTTGGCCGGGCGAGCCACGCGTGGAAATGACGCCAATTTTGGTGATATTGGCATGATGACCCCACTTGACTCATCCGTGTTGCCCTGATGCCGGGACCTCAGAGGGAACCAGGTTGGGTGAGGGCTCCAGGGAGTTCGTACTTGAAGGGCATAGGGTCAGTTGCCTCGTCCCTACCTCTGGCGGGTCCGGACGAGAGGTCAATTTTGGAGATTTTTGAGCTAACATCAGTTTGGGCTGAAACAGCCAATTTTCAGCTACCAACTCCTGAGGGATAATGGCTGGGCCATATCTCTCGCTCAGAGTGGAGTTGGGACCCGCCGTTAAGGGAGCATGGGGAGCGACTGTCGGTTGGCTTTGGAGTTCCTTGGTTTCCAGTAACTCGCCTGTGGCTGGGCAGGACACGCCCCCCATTGGCAGGGTTTCAGGGTCCGGACAGAGCAGGGCATGGGTTGTGTTTGAGCCCCCGCCCCCACCAGCCACTGAGAGGGTCGGACCTGGGATTGGGATATGAGTTGGGACTGAGTGTCTATTGTCCTGTAATGCCCTTACCCCAGTCCAGTCTTAACCCCATGTGTACATATCCTGATGTGTTGCTGTACATACTTTCGTTCCCTCGTTGCAGAGTGGCAAGGAGCCTGAAACGCTTTGTCACATGACACGAGCGTATTGATGCCCTTGTGAGCGTAGTGCCTTGCCTGCCTGCTCACCTGTGCGTGTCACCGGAGCGTCCCGTGGCCGGCCCCCCACGGGAACGCGTCAAAAGCGTTTCACCGCCGCGGGGTTACCCAACCCTCGCGTGCCACTCGGGGCCACCAACCCCGAGCAGCGCGGCGCAGCCCGCAGCTCGCAGCGCAGCGCAGCGGCTCGCAGCGCAGCGCAGCGGCTCGCAGCGCCACCCAGCGACAGCGCCGAGTTCGTCACGGAGCCAGCAGCGCCGTCCAGAGCATCGTCCTGACCGCGCCGCGACCGTGAAGGAAGTGGACAGACCAGATCCATCGGCCGACCAGCAAGGCCGCGTCAACCACTTCCACAACCACCGGCTGACCAGCACCAGCCGCACGCCCAGTCCAGTGCTGCAGCACCCGCCTCAACAACCACCACCAGTTCGTTGAGTTGAACGAGTGCATACCAAGGACCTCAAGACCAACTACGCCCCCGCTGCCATGGTAAACTGGCAGGAAGCGGGTAGGATGTGGCCGCGGCCCCACCCCCATGCGGCACGCCTGCTGCGTGGGTTGGTTTGGGACCAGCACTACCGCCACAGCCACCCCCAGTGCGAAGGCGGCATGCGCGGGAGCTTCGAGCTCCGCGAGGACATGGGGGAGGACCGCCTGCGGGCAGTGGAGGAGTGGCTGCGCGCGGAAAGGTACGAGTACCGCTTCCGCCGCAAGCGCTGGAGGTCGTGGACCCGGCCGGACAGGCCCGGCGAAGGCCTGAGTCCCGACGGGATTGAGGAGGACGAGGAGCCCAACGTGTACCCGTCGGGCGCCTCGATCAATGTCTCCATGTGGGACATGATCGAGAAGAACTTCCCGGAACCGGGGAGCGAGCGCAGGCTGCAGGGCAGCAGCAGCGCGTCTCCGGGGAAGGAGAAGCGGTCCGCCGGGGACAGGAAACGGGACCGGAGCCGGCGGGAGTACCAGGAGTCCCTGGCCGCCGAAGCTGCCCAAGGCGCCAAGGGCGGAACCCCAGCCCCAAGTCCCCAACGGGCCAATGGTGGTCATCACCCCGGCCACGCCACCCTCGGCGACTTCATCCAAGTCGCCAGGCAGACCAAGGCCAAGCCCCGTCCGCTGCTCCTGAAGCCCCAGCAGGCCTCAGCAGGCCCCAGCAGCGACGTAGAGTCGGCCCACCGCGGGAGGATGGCGGCCGACCAGGCCAGCTCCAGCAGCAGCGTCGCTCCCGACAGGGACGTGGCGCGCGCCTGTGAGCGCGTCTGTGGGGTGCCCTGCAATCTTCGGGTTGCCCGGCAACGGTCCAGGCAGCACAGCGCTGCCGTGGAGGGCGCCGTCGGCATCGCCCAGGAGGAGGCTGCGGAGTGGGCGCATGGCATGGCCATCCACGCCCAGACCGTGGTGGCCATTGCGGCCGGACTCACGGCCGTGGCCGCCCATGGGGCAGCGACTGCCCAGGTCAACGGTGAGTTGGCGGCAGCCGACGAGGAAGCCCGCCTGACGCAGGAGGCCATTGCCTGCAGGGAGGCCGAGGTGAGGGCGCTGGAAGAGGCGCTTGCCCAAGAGAGGGCAAAGAAGGAGGCGGAGGAAAGGGCCCACGCCGATGCGACGGCAAAGGCCCAGGCGGCGGCCGCCAAGAAGGACGCCATCGAGGCCGCGCGACGGAAGGTCGCTGAGGAGAAGGCCAAGACGGAGGCGGAGCTGGCGGCGTTGGAAGCGCAGAAGGCGCGGCTGCAGCAGGCCCGGGAAGCCGAGGCGGCTCGTGCTCGGGAGGAAGCCGAAGTGCGGGCTGCCGCAGCCACCGCCGCCGCAATGGAGGAGGCAGAGGCCAAACTCCGCCGCGAGACTCCCCCGGGAGGATCACGAGTGGAGACCCTTCGAAAGCTTTTCCAAGGGGACGCCTCCTCCAGGATGACGCTGGACGAGGCCGACACGGGCAGCAGTGGGAGCAGTGGCCCCACTGCCCATCGACGGAGGAAGGGCAAGGGGAAGACCCCCGAGAGGCCGCGGAGGCGAGCGGGTGGACACCCCCACGACAGTGACCCCTTCTTCACCGCCAGCGACGGGGATGAACGAGGCCGCCGACATCGCCAAGTGGTTGCTTGGACGGGCGGAGGAGGCGGAGATGTCCCCATGGAACCGGAAGGTGAGGATGAGGATCTCCCTCCTCCCTACCGGAGCTCGGAGTCTTCCGAGACCGAGACGCCCAGGTGGGGCGACATGGACTAGGATGACGACATGGACTTCGGCATCACGAAGAAGCGCCCATCCTCGGACCCACCGAGGCGACCCGGCGGAGGCCCACCGGGACCCCCGGGCGGAGGACCATCAGGACCCCCTGGAGGACGCCCACCAAGCGGACCCCCTGGAGGCAGACCACCTGGCGGGGGAGGACCCCCTGGACTGGGCGGACCCGGCGGAGGCCCTCCTGGAGGACCCCCTGGGGACCCCGACGACCCACCAGGGAACGGCGACCCGGATACCACCTGGCGGTGGATTGTCTACCTCCGCAGGAGGGTCTTTTCTCTCGAGTGCGAGGTAGGCACGGGCAAGGGCGAGATGGCTCGCATCTCCAAGGTCGCCGCGCGCGCGCAGAAAGACCTGGACATCGCCAGGGCCGAGACCAGGCGGCTGAACACGGTCATCAGCGGCCTGCAGCTGAGGCTGGACGCGCTGGAAGCCCGTGGGAGCGTCGGCAGCGACCACCCACCCCTGGAATCTGGCTCGTCGGACGACGGCTGGGGACCCGGACCAGGTCCAGGCAGACCCCACGCCCCCAGCGGAGCCCCCAGGAGTCGCCCCAGCGCCAGTGCCCCCTCTCTCGCCGCCCCCTCTCATCACAGCGCGGGCCGCCGCAACGAGCGCGTGCCGCCCGGCAGTGGCAGTGAGGATTGGCGTGATGAGTGGCTCAGCTCGGACCACCACAACCGCCGTGCTCCACCGCGGACGCCTGTACGCCCCCGACGCCCGGCACCAGCCCCGGTGCCAATCCCAATGGCTGGGGAACGTATGGTGGACTCAGGGACGAGGTCCCCAGAGGAGACGTGGAGTGGGATGTCGGCGAAGGTGAGGACCTGGACCTGGACCTGGAGGAGTTGGACATCAGCCCGCCGCGGGGTGTACGACGGGAGGCCGCTGAACGCAGCCGCCGGCGCCGTGATGAGGATGCGTACATGGAAGAAGTACGGCGTGAACATTTTGGTTCAGCGTACATGGAGGAACCGCGGCGTAGCCACAGGGGTTCCATGGAGGAGATGGACGTGGCGGCCGTGGGAGTCTGTGGGCGAGGCCGATGGGAACCTCGGTCGACCTCGCGGCCGGCGTTCATGGTCTCTAAGGCCGCGGACGCCGCCGTGTGGGAAGACTTGAAGGACATCAAGCCCCCCACGTACGACGGCAACCCCCTCAACCTCGACCGCTTCTTGGAGAAGCTGGACGATTGGGGGCTGACCGTCACTGAAGACATGCCTCACGCGGATGCGGAGAGATATGTCTTCAGACGGTTCAGGTACCGCCTGCCGGAAGTGCTCGGAGAGCTATACTTCATGGCGACCAAGGAGCAGAAAATCAAGACCCTCAAGGAAGCCAAGAAGTGGCTCAACGAGCAGGAGCGGGTGGACGCTCCGCAGGTGGCTGCCAAGCGGTGGAAGTCCATCAAGCTTGAGCATGATGGACGGGAGATCCGCCTGCGGGATTGGCGGGACTTCCGAGGGAAATACACCCTCCACCGCCGCAACGTGGAGGATTGGAACGAGGGTGACGAGCAGGCTCGCCTGCTCTCCATGCTGCCGGAAGCATGGATCAAGAGGGTCACCAAGGAGGAATCCAAGCGGGCCAAGTCCAACCACACGGTCAAGATGATGCTCCCCAAAGAGTATCATACGAACGTGGTGGCTTGGGCGAAGAAGAACGTGGGCCGGGATGTCAAACGGCACTCCCTGCGGAACGCTCTTCTCATCACCGTCTCGGGCGATCGCGAGAAGACCGCGATGTGGCGCCTTGACGAGTGTGAGTTGAGCAGCCAGACCATCCGTCTGCAGGACATCCCGGCGCGGATGAGCTGCGACGAGATCCTGGAGTGGGTTGGCGAGGAAGTACTCAAGGAGTACCGAAGTCTCCACCACACCCGCGGGTTGAGGCCCGGCGACCGCGACGTCAACTACGTTGGCGAGGGACCTGGCGGGGAAGCTGCCATGGACCCAGCGGGAGCCGGCGGCGATGAGACTCTCGTCGACGATGACGACGACGATGAGCCCGCCGAAGTGGCCGTGTGTGCCTTCGTGGCCAAGAACCTGAGCGCGGGGAGCAAGCCGGGAAACTGGAAGCCCCTGCAGCAGGGTTGGAGGAAGCAGGAGAAGAGGGACCCTCGCCGCATTGGCGACCCTCCGCTGTCCTTTGGGGAGTTCATACGAGCTCACCCTCAGGGCTGTTTCGTGTGTTATGGGAGGAAGCGAGGCTTCAACCATGACCACCGAACATGCCCCGTCCACAAGGCCGACACGGAGGCTTACAAGAAGGCGCACGGGTCGAAGAAGCGTGCACCCGCGGGTATCCGGGAAGCCAAGGTGGAGGTGGACAGGGACGAGCTCTCCAAGCTGGTGTCGCAGGGGACCGAGTTGGCCAAGGAGATCCAGGAGATCAAGAGGAACTGGGTCCCCAGGTCGGACAACAAGAACAAGGAGAACAACCAGAACAACCAGAACAAGGACAAGGACAAGAAGCCTACTCGCAGCGAAAGAAGGAAGAAGGGCATCAACGAGGTTGTTGCGGAGGAGAACACCCCTTCTTCCACAACCGACGCCCCCTAGCGGAGCCCCTGCAGCCAAGGGCCCCAGCTAGGGCGGTCGCAGGATGGTGACCCCGGAAGCGCCGAACCATCCCAGTCGGGAGTCGATAAGCACAAGGGGACTGCCGCGGGCGGAAGGCCCGGTCCGGCACCCAGTCGCGGAGGCGGGGTGAGGGCAAGTGAAGGCACGAACCCTTGCACCCGTCCGTCCTTCGCGACCAAGAATGTGTTTGATGTACTACAGGATCTTTCCGAGAGTATCGGAGGATCACCCGGACCGCAGCTGGATGCTGCAGATGGGCAGCCTGAGCCCATTGTCCACGACCTGCACCAGTCGCTTGTTGAGCTTCTGGAACGGCCAGAGATCCTGAGTTTGCACGCCGTGCGCCGTGTCGGTCGCGAGCGGCAGTTGCATCTTAAGGTCCGTGCCTTATGCGGGGAGGTGGAAAAGGTTTTCGACGTGTTGGTCGACACGGGAGCTCAAGTCAGCTTGGTCAAGGCTGGCCTACTTCCACCAGAGTGTCTGACCGACAGTCGGAAACCTGTCAGGCTGAAGGTGGCGAACGGCCAGTACATGGTGGGAGGCACGAAGGAGGCGGCCATTGGGCTGCAATTCGTGAACCATCGTGAGCTGAGCCGCCCAGACCTCGGCAAGGAAATCCTCCTGCACGGTCGCCTCTACGAGGCCGAGATGGACTGGGACATGATCGTCGGGTACGACTTCATGATGGACACGGACTTTGGCGTTCTCCCGGCCCAGGCCTCCATGACCCTGTACCAGGACGACCAGCTCTCGTAGCTTTCGTCACCTGAGCACCATCTGGAATGCCAATGGATCCACCCCGAACGCAATCAGCTCGAAGTGGCCGCGCTGGACACTGAGCCAACTGGTCCTGCAAACCAGGAGTACGGCGTAAGGCCGGAAGTGGCGAGCCGAGTTGTCGCGGACTTGGGAGCCTCGGATCTGGCCCTGGATGCGTTCTCTTCAGGAACCTCCGCCCATCTGCGGGTGTGTGAGAAGTACTGGAGCGCACAGGACTCCGCGTGGAAGAAGCACTGGGGTCTGCATCAGGGCTTGATGTGGATCCATTGCCCTCGATGGGACATTCCAAGAGCGATAGCGAAGATTCGCAAGGACCGCTCCAAGGCAGTGCTGGTTGTTCCTATGGGATGCACCGAGGAGGAAAGTACCCGACATTGGGTAGCCTCATTAACCAACATGACCTTAAACAAGGTCGTCCTACCGGCTGGAGAGAGTGTCTATCAGGACGCTAAGGGACAGCCCATGCCACCCCAGAGATGGCCAACAGGATTCCACTATGTGGATGGGGGCCTTGATCAGGCCGACGCCACGGACTTCGTGTGTGTCAACCGCATCATAGCAGAGCCCTGGCGGCAATGCTTTGCGGTTCCCCCTGTTGACATCGAAGAATCGGATTCGGAAGACCCCCTCACGGAAGAGGAGTGGGATCTGGTTCAGGGGTATATGGATCAGCCCTTTCACGACTGGGGAAACCAGCGTGAGGGCAAGGGCCAGGACAGAGCCTGGTGGGAAGTGGACTCGATCGTCTCTGGTTCCTATGACGGCAACACCTTCGTGCAGAGGGTGCTGGACCACCTATCCAGCCAGGACGAGCCAATCGGGGGTAACCCACCCACCTACGGCGATCTATTCCGAGGCAAGACCAGAGATGGCCCTTTGGGCCACCTGGGAAGACCGCCTGAGCCGAAACCGAGCGGGGTCGCTACCCCTCAAGTAAGCTCCGTGGTTCAAGTGCCCGTAAAAGCCAAGGCGGAGTCCGATGACTGCCCCAAGATCCAGGCGTTGAGGGCCAGGCTGAAGCAGAAGTATGGCGAGACCGTCTTCAGCGGAAAACCTGTGTTACCCCCACCGTTGCGTGGACCGTATGGCGAGGCCAAGATACGACTGAAGCAGGACCCCCGTGTGTATCGGCACCGGGAGTTTGCCCTGAGGGGCGAGAGATAAGAGGCCATGGAGAAGATCCTCCGTGACTTCATCCAGAGAGGCTGGCTTGAGCCGTGCCACTCCGAGTGGGCCTCTCCCTGCTTCAGCGTCCCCAAGAAGGTTGCCGGTGAGTGGCAGCTCGTGGTCGACTACCGCGGCCTGAACGCCCAAACGCAGCACGACAGCTATACGCTGCCCCTCATTGAGGATATGCTGCAAAAACAACACCGGCGGAGGATCTTCACGGTGATTGACCTGAAACATGGTTATCATCAGATGCCTCTCGCCGAGGAGTCCCGTGCCTGCACAGCCATGAGCACCCCACTTGGACCTCTCCAGTGGAAGGTGATGCCCATGGGCGTTACCAACGGCAATGCGGCTTTTCAGCGGATGCTGGAGAACCTGCCTGAGCCGGTGCGCGACTGTGCGGACCCCTTCGTGGACGACGTGATCATCGCGTCCAGGGGACCCCAGTATGAGCTACGAGGAGCTCCTGGAGGCACATGAGAGGGACGTCACTCGAGTGCTCGACCTTCTGGTTCGGCACAAACTCACGGGCAGCAGTGACAAGGCCACCATTGCGGTAAGCGAGGTGGTCTTCGCTGGCCACGTAGTTGGGAACGGGCAGCGAAAGCCCATACCTGGCAAGGTGGCCGCGATCGAGCACTGGGAAAAGCCCAAGACGGTCTCTGAGCTACGGGCGTATCTGGGGTTCTGCAACTACTACTCGGGGTATATCAAAATGTATGCCGAGTATGCAGCCCCCATGACGACCATGCTCAAGAGCAACCGAGAGGAGACCAAGAAGGGGTCCAAGAAGGCTCTGGTCTGGACAGCTGAGTCCGACCGTGCCTTTGAGGGGATGAAGCAGGCGCTGCTATCCGCAGTGGGTCTGCACCTCGTGGATCCCGACCGAGGGTTCGTCCTGCGCACCGACGCTTCCGACTACGCCATTGGCGCTGTGTTGGAGCAAGTGCTTGACGACGGGAGGCACGTGCCCGTTGCCTTCTGGAGCCGAGTCCTGGCGGAAGGCCAGAGACGGACGTGGACGCCCCGTGAAAAGGAGGCGTATGCCATCGTCATGGCTCTCAGGAAATGGGCTGGGTACATAGCCCTCCATCCCGTCACCGTCTGCAGCGACCATCAGAGTCTGCAGTCGTGGCACAAGGAGCACGTGGACACCCCCTCAGGTCCCGCCTCCCGACGGGCAAGATGGCATGAGACCTTGGCCAAGTTTGATCTCACGGTTGTGTATATTCCTGGAAAGGATAACACTGTGGCGGACTGTCTCAGTAGGTGGGCCTATCCCGCCAGCAAGGGCATGACGGATATCTCTGCCCATGGCGATGAGGCTGAGACCGCTGAAGCCAAGAGAATCATCGAAATGGAGCGCCTGATGGAGGAGGAGGGTGCTAAATGCTTCGTCGTCATGGCTGCAGATGCCCCCCTCACGTCGAGGGTGAGCAGAGCGGTCAGTGTACTCGCCCCGGAGGGAGCTGAGTCCGACAAGCACCTCTTCCCGGAGTCTTGCCTCCAGGACGACTGGACCAACGATTACGCCAAGTCTGAGGCCTTTGCGGCCGAGTATAGGGCTGTGACCGACCCTGACGACGGGCAGAAGTGGCCAAAGGGGCTGACCGAGGAAGATGGCAAGCTCTACCGGAATGGTAAGCTGCTAGTACCGGAGTCCCGGCTGCTCGAGCTTTGTGAAGCTTGGCACCACCACATGCTGCACCCAGGGGTCAAGAAGCAAGCCCTTGACATGCAGCGTCGGTTGGAGATCGACCATATCATTCTCTACACCGCCATCAAGAAGGTCAGGAAGGGTTGCTCGGTCTGTCAGGCCTGCAATCCCGACAACCGGAACGTCAAGGGGGAAGCCCAATGGACCCCGGTTCCTGACCAGCCCATGGAGAGCGTGGCCATGGACGTCTTCTCCATGCCCGAAGTGCACATCGGCAAGGAGACCTTTGACTGTGTGGTTCTCTGTGTGGACCGCCACAGCGGCTACGTTGTAGCCGTTCTGGCACGCAAAAAGGGGTTGCTTGCCAAGGAAGTGGCAGTCATGATGATTCGTCATTGGCTGACCGTCTTTGACATCCCCCGCACCATTTGCAGTGACCGAGGGCCCCAGTTTACTGGTGGCTGGTTCAAGGCTATGTGTTCCCTCATGGGAATACGTCATGCCAAGAGCGTCGCCTATCTCAACTGGTCCAACGGCCGTGCTGAGGTGGCTCGACGGCAGCTGTTCGAGAAGCTGCGCAAGATCCACATCACCAATCCACGTCGGAACTGGTTTGAGGAGATGTGGCCTGCTCTGAAGGCCCATCATGACACCCCCACTCCGGGCGGGTTGGCCCCTCACCAGATTCTGTTCGGCAGGGACCCCCTGGGTAGGGGACTTCCCTTGTCTGGTGATGGCATGGCTATGGATGCCAAGGAATTCTTCGCGCGGCAAGAGCAAACGGCGCAGGACATCCGCCAGCAGCTCGAGAAGGAGCATGCTGAGCGTCAGAAGTCCGCCCCGAGCTCGACAGCGCAGAAGTGCAGGGTGGGAGACCCGGTGTGGGTCATCAGACCCCGCCCTATGGGCACCCACGGCACCAAAACCTGGTTCACACCCGGCGAGGTGGTCCGCAGGATTGGTGAGGACACCTACCGCATCAAGGTGGGTCACCGACAGTTCCGGTAGCGCCACGAGAGTCAACTCCGTGTGCGGGAACCCGACCTCCGTGGCCAACATGCGTCCCTGAGCTATGCCGCACATGAGGCTGATTCGGATGATGACTATGCTGAGCAGGACGACTATACTGTCGAGAAGATCCTGGCTCAGCGTCCGAAAGCCTCGGCACCCGGAGGTCTGGAGTTCAAGGTTCGTTGGCGAGGCTATGTGCCGTCCCACGACACCTGGGAACCCGTCTCCTCGTTCGTGCCGCGGTTCAATACTCCCTTCATGGAGTACATCCGCAAGCACAAGACCAAGATCCACGTTTCGGACTTGGCAGCACTCACCCGGGCGATTGCAGCCAGGGGTGCCTGATCAGCGCCCTGAGCTCTCCCCTGATGCGTTTTGAGCGCTTGTGAGGCCCACGCATCGTCCCTTACTTGCTTGCTCTCTTCCATCTTTCGGTGACAGAGTGGCCATATACCCCCCCCTGCTGAATCCAGAGGAGGATGGCCCCTCTCTTCAATTCTATTCGTCACTCCCCCCCTGCTGAATCCTTGGGAAACCAGGTAGGGCGACTGACCTTCATATTTCTGAGCTCTTGGGGCCTTGAAGCCCATACGACGTTGCGCAACGGATGCCGCTGTCATCGGCATTGCGATTTTTTTTGGTGTGTGGTCTGGTTCCATGGCACTTGCGGAATCCAGACCAGTCGACGTGTGTCAGCTGACTATATATGGCCTGAACTCAGGCGTTTTCCTGTTCACCCTCCTGCATTTGCCTTATCCTAACCGGGGCGTGGTTTGGCACTCTATCCAGAGTGTGTTTACATGCCTGTTTACCCCATTTATTGCTTGTCTTTCTGCCCCTCCAGGATATGTGCATCTGTGTGTCGGCCCATCACTGGAGTATGGACTGTTTTTCCCTCTCGACGGGATGCGAATCGTATACAAAGGCGCCTTGAGTCGCCGTGTACATGTTTTTACAGCCTGGTCCAGCCTGGACCAGTACCTGAGTACAGATTCTATTGTTTGAGTGCTCGTGATACCGTGTTGCCCTATTCGCTGTGATGTGGAGATCCTGATGGCGCCAGGCGGGAAGCCCAGTTGCCTGACTACACTCCCAGCGGTCCGCCACTGTCAGTCCCAGTGTGAGCCTACCGATTCGCAGACGCACTTGCAGTCGGATGGCGGCCTCCTGTGCTCCTGACCTCGGTCAGTCTGCCTGGAAAACTGGTGGTATGAGGAGTTGACGCCTCCGCCCACACTGCATGAGGACTCCCTCATGTATGGCCTTCGTGGTAATAGGGCGAGGGAAAAGACGGCCTTGATGCCCGATCCCTTCAGGAGGAGCCCCCTTAAGATCCCTTAAGGAGTTCGGCTGTATCACTCTGGACTCGCGTCGTATGGATATGGACATGGTGCGCCCGAGGAAGGACCCGTGGGGACTCTCCCCAGTCCGCGGGCCTTGGGAAGCTTGGGGTAGCCTGATGGATCTTTGTGGTCGCTCTCGACCTGTGGGACCACCTCGGTCGTCGTGTGTCGCCTATGTTGGCCGTGTATGCCACTGCCACTGTGGTGGTGACCGTAGCAGCCGGCACCCGGTGCGCCTGGTATGGGTTAACGGGTCCTTTGGATGCCGAACAATCGCCGCCAGGACCCGGGACTTGATACTTGATACTATACATGTGCTACGAGCTTTTACAGCATCATACCTATCTTACTGTGGGGTTTGGGCAGCCTACCCTGAGTCAGCCTGAAGTGAGGATGTGACACCCCCCCCCCTTCAGGAAGTGGTCCTGGGTACCCGCTGCCATGCGTGGGTGTTATCGAGCCCCCCCCAGGGTTTGCTCTAAGGAGGGGGGTGAAGCGGTTCCCAGAACCCGATGGCTAGGTTAGGGCATACAACCGGTCTCCGGTCCACTAACCCCATGTACGGAAGGGAAGACCGGTCTCCGGTCCACTAACCCCATGTACGGAAGGCGCCCGTTGACGCCCGGTGCGAGCCCGGAGGGAGCGTGTTCCGTGCTGTGAAGCCCCGCATCGGCAACCGATGCACCGCCAGCGGAGATTTGTGTATCAGAATATCAGGAATCAACAGGGTTTTATTTTCATATTGTTTCCGTCAATTTTTACGCTTCCGTTCTGATATTCACTGTTTTGACTGCTGGCGGTTGGATCGCGACTTTACCGTAACCGCCAGTTTAAGTGTAATTAATGGAAATTTTAACGCAATCCGTCACGAAGGCTCCAAAGTCGTCAGGAACTGCATGGATGCTTCCGCAATTTTCACATTCTACACTCGCAACCTTAATCCGAATTTTTCAGGATGTCGAAATCGGATTTTCGACTTCGACATCCCCGCACTTGATTTGACCTCTCTCGAGTGGACCTACGTGCTTCCCTATGCACGAATCAACTTTCCTTTTATCCTGCCCTCCATTTGTCTTAAAGATATGGGCAAAACAAAGTTGATTCGTGAGGCCACTTGTGAAGGTCATATCTCGTGTTGCTTGCGAGGAATGACAATAAGGAAACGTGGGATGTATTCACAATACTCCCGACGTAATTTAGGAAGCATTATATGCCTTGCGTCTCCACACGTGCGCGCTAGTGTAATGGATCATGGTCAATAGGGTAGAGTTTGCGTTATAACTCTATGGCCATGATATTGCGTGCGTTAAGATAACTTTCGAGTGTAGCGCGCAAGTGTTGGTGTTGCATAGGAACTCTCCTTGAGTTCCTATGAGCGATTGACACAAAGTTATGCCCTTGGAGGGGCATGACATATCGTGGGGGGGAGCTACCTTTTTGGGCAATATGTGGTATGTGCCATGCGTTGTATTGCGTGGCCATTTGGCGGATGTAGCTAAGAGCGATGGACCCACCAATGGACCTCATATTGTGCAAGCCCCTTCTCCATACTCCCTACGATCAATTGCAAGCCTAACCTTCGTGAAGGGAAGCTTGTGTGGCAATCCCGAAGCGATACGTTGGGAGCAAGGTGTGTGTTTTGCAATTTTCCATAATTTCATGCGCCCACTTGGGAAGTAGCGCTCGTGACCCTTCAAAGCGCCCCAAGTGGAGCACATATGTGGAATCGAAGGTCATTGGTGTCAAGTCATTGTGTTTAGAAGGATTAGTTGATTGCACGATCCAATCCGGAGATATTATAATATAATTGTGCGCCTTTCAAGGCACTTTTGTGTGTCTTTGTGCCAATTTTGCCGTTTTTGGCCCGTCATGATGTCAAGTGGCGACCATGTATCTCAACGTTGCGCTCAATTGACATCATGACTCAAGTATGTTATGAGGGTACATACTTCGGTGCCCAACATTCCTTGGACCCGGCGAATAACTCCTCGTGGACTTGGCATACCGTGGCCGCCATGTTGGCGATTTGGGACTATCCCAAATCATGGGCTCACTTGGCGACCCTGCCATTCCCAATACCAGAGGAGTTGGGCGACGCCCAAAAGATATGTTGGACACATATGACTTGATACCAATCCTATGGCACACTCCGGTCCAAGTCGGGCATGTGCCTCATTTGCCCTAACCATGAGTGTGCGCATTTTTGACCATTTTGAGCAATTTTCCACTTTTGCTGCCCGCCGTGCACTATGTTGAGCCCACCCGTGCACGCCGAACGCATGGACCAATGGACCATATATGACATGGGTGTTATGTATATTGGTCCCCATGGTTCCCACACCACGTGGGCGAAGCGGAGCAACCTTCGTCAAGGCGCTAGCCCAAAGTGAGTGTGGGCAATTTTGCCATTTTGGCATTTGTGGACCCAATTGGGATCGTCACCACGCCTAGTGGCATGGAGATCTTTGAGAGCCAAGGGCATGGGAGTCTTTGTTGGACTCCCGGTGGATCGCGTATGGAATGGCAGATCCGATCTCCAAGCCGGCGTGGAGATATACTATTGGGAGCACCCCGGATTTTGGCTCATTTCGAGCAGCCAAAATGACCCCATTTTGGGACCCCAATTTCCCCCTTCCGTGTGGTCAATTGGCGGCCCCATTTCTCTATGCCCACAGGGAGCCCGGACCTAATTTCAAGTTGTACACTCAGATATAAGCCCTAGGTCCTGCCTCCTACCCTGTGAGCCATTGGCCTTACCTTGGCCGGGCGAGCCACGCGTGGGAATGACGCCAATTTTGGTGATATTGGCATCATGACCCCATTTGACTCATCCGTGTTGCCCTGATGCCGGGACCTCAGAGGGAACCAGGTTGGGTGAGGGCTCCAGGGAGTTCGTACTCGAAGGGCATAGGGTCAGTTGCCTCGTCCCTACCTCTGGCGGGTCCGGACGAGAGGTCAATTTTGGAGATTTTTGAGCTAACATCAGTTTGGGCTGAAACAGCCCATTTTCAGCTACCAACTCCTGAGGGATAATGGCTGGGCCATATCTCTGGCTCAGAGTGGAGTTGGGACCTGCCGTTAAGGGAGCATGGGGAGCGACTGTCGGTTGGCTTTGGAGTTCCTTGGTTTCCAGTAACTCGCCTGTGGCTGGGCAGGACACCCCCCCCATTGGCAGGGTTTCAGGGTCCGGACTGAGCAGGGCATGGGTTGTGTTTGAGCCCCCGCCCCCACCAGCCACTGAGAGGGTCGGACCTGGGATTGGGATATGAGTTGGGACTGAGTGTCTATTGTCCTGTAATGCACTTACCCCAGTCCAGTCTTAACCCCATGTGTACATATCCTGATGTGTTGCTGTACATACTTTCGTTCCCTTGTTGCAGAGTGGCAAGGAGCCTGAAACGCTTTGTCACATTACACGAGCGTATTGATGCCCTTGTGAGCGTAGTGCCTTGCCTGCCTGCTCACCTGTGCGTGTCACCGCAGCGTCCCGTGGCCAGCCCCCCACGGGAACGCGTCAGTATAGATTTTGAGTGTGAAAAGACATCATGTGAAGTGGTCATGGAAGTACCCTTGTGGAATGCATCTCCACTCTGTTTTTGAAGACCACCTGCAGTTTCACCCCTAGGGGAAAAGCCACACCATGGTTTTCAAATGAAATACAGAGGGCAAAGCAAACTGACATAAGATGAAAAATTCATTATATAATCAGTCTCGCTGTGATTGAGTTGCAGAAGACAAAGTCATTTCACAACATGGAGTATTAGATAGATAACCAACATACTTGTGTGAGCTGGTGTGTGTGGAAAAAAATTTCACTGCGGCAAATTGGCAACTCAAGCCACAGCATACATAATCTGACACAAAGGTAGTTGCACTTGCACCTAGAGAAGGCATGCTGCGAGGCCCTTTTGCAAAAATAGGCCGTTGCTGACTGAGTCAAAATTTACATCAGTAAATGAGAGATTATTCATGATGTGGAGAGGTCTTCTGACCAGTAAAATCAGTTACCGGTGTTACATGGTTTCATATATCTGAGTTGAATCAGAAGGTCGGTCTCCTCCTTGATTGGACTCTCGTCAACTTCTGCATCCGCTAGCCTTCAATGAAATAAGGTGAAGGTGTCCACCTCCGCTTCGCTGCAGAGATGGTAGTCTCCTAAGTCGTCCTTAAACCAACTCACTGTTGTGCGTTCGTCACCGAGATCGGATACTTTGGTGTCTCCTTCGTGTGGTTTTGTGGTTGGCGTTGAGGGAGAGGCCTCAGGCTGTTTCAGAGTATTGAGTGCTGGCCGGGACGTCTTTTTAGTCGGTGTGGCGAGTGGAGGCGCGCTCAAAATGGCTGCGCTAGCGTCCCAGACGTTCAAGGGAGGGCCTGGTAGGCTGTGTTGATGAATTGTCAGACCAATTTCGGCGCGCGTCCTGCAATTTGGAGCTCCTTTCTTGGCACCGAACTTCGGAGCGTACTTGTTACTGCGCTGGACTCGCTGTATTCTTTGAACGCAGTGTGTACTCAGATTCTACCACTTATTGTGGTTCTACGTTTTAACTGTTTCTGAATTCAGTTGCTTGCACAAGTAATATTCTGTGTCTGGCCTAACTCTTATGCCCCAGATTACTCACCAACTCCATTACATCCAAACGATTGCACATGAAGTGCTTGATGTCAACTTGGAGGCCAGAGTCATGCCAGTTTTCACATGAAAATCATTTGTTTTATCCAATTGCGATTGAATCTTTGTACTTAAGCCTGCTTTGTCTATCTGCAGCCCTTCTGTGATACACTGGATTTCAAAACTATTCATTGATTCGATCCACATCATGTTCTTGCTCTACTTGCTGCTTTGGTCCTGTTTTTCAACACCAAAACTTGCAGGACTTCATCAAAACTATTAGGGCACTAATCAAGGATACCTTTCTTTTGTGCAAGCGTAAGGCTACCTGACAGGTTGCAATCGTGACCTTTTCATCATTCGTCCAGTGATTTGAACAAAAAACCGGTGTCCAAACACCTTGTGCACACAAAGTGGTTTTTTTCTGTTGAATGTCCATGCATTTTTAGCATTCTACTAGATCTGAACATTGTAGCAATGAAAAAATACATAAAGTACCTCTCCAGCGGTAACACCTTTCACTTGAATTTCTGTGCCATTGCAAATGCCCATGTTGATATATCTTTCACCTTGTGTTGACCTTTTATTTCAATTTCCTTTTGCACACCGCCTCCACAGGCCCATCAACTGCCACCTGGTGCGTTAATTACTCATGAACAACAGATACCTAAAAACCACATATTTTGGAAAAAGATAGTCATGCAATGCATTCTGAACACTGGCAAAAAAACAAACAAAATACAATGCACCAACCTTCCGACTTGACAGCCACATATCGTGCTTGTTGCAGTATCGGTGGCAGCTTGTCGAATCTCAAAAACCTTTTCAGAAAGGCAATTGATGCACAGTTCACTCAACTGACCCCCAGTTGGCTGGCGAGCAACGGAATTTCATTAATGATTGCCATTTGTACCCTCCAACCGGCCAAATTGACAACAGCATGGAGAGGAGACTTGCTGAGCCTATGAATTCTGATGACTTCTTTACAGACTCCAACTTCGAGATAATGTTCAGCCAGACTTCTCGGAACTCATCTTCAGCAGAGACAAAAACAAAGGTAACAGCGCTCAGGCAAGTACTTCCAGAGCTGTGGCAGAGTCCACACAATCTTCAGCATAGGATCTTGGAAGGATGCAACCCACTCTTCCTCCTTCACGAAGTTGCCGATCGCGAGCTTGCTCTGAACCAATTGGGCACAGAGTCACACATCCTGGGCTATGCTGTGCTGTGCTGTGCTGTTGCGCTGTGCTGTGCTGTGCTGTTGTGCTGTGCTGTGCTGTGCTGTGCTGTGCTGTGCTGTGCTGTGCTGTGCTGTGCTGTGCTGTGCCCTGCTATGCTGTGCTGTGCTGTGCTCTGCTGTGCTGTGCTGTGCTGTTGTGCTGTGCTGTGCTGTGCAGTGCTGTACTGTGATGTGCTGTTGTGCTGTGCAGTGCGGTGCTGTGATGTGCTGTGCTGTGCTGTTCACAACTACACACACGCTGACACACAATGAACACACAGACAGCTTGCTGACACTCAACTGACACTCACAGCTGGCGCAAATACTCAAATGATACTCACAGCACGCGCGAAAACTCAAATGACACTCACAGCACGTGCCGACACTCAACTGACACTCACAGCACGCCCGAACACTCAAGTGCAGCTCACAGCAGACACGAACACTCAAATGACACTCACAGCACGCGGGAACACTCAAATGACACTCACAGCACGCGGGAACACTCAAATGCCACTCACAGCAAGCCGGAACACTCAACTGACACTTACAGCACGCGCCGACACTCAAATGACACTGACAGCACGCGGGAACACTCAAAGAATATTCAGAGCAAGCAGCAGCAGCAGCAGCAGCAGCAGCAAGCTATAGCACCACCACCAGCAAGCAGCAGCAGCACCATAAGCATGCAGCAGCCGGACCAGCCGCAGCAGCAAGCTGCAGCGGCACCACGTCCAGCAAGCAGCAGCAGATCCAGCAGCAGATCCAACACACACCGCGGCAGCGGCAGCTTCAGCAGCAGCAGCGGCAAGCAGACCTTGGATCTCGGCTCCGTCTTCAATTGTATCTTATCTTCTGTCCGTTTTCCTTTTGTTCTCCTTCGTCGTCTGCTTCGTCTTCATTCCTCAGTCTCTTCTCTTCTGCACTTTCTTTCTCTCTTCATATTTTCCTCTCCTGTTCCTCTTGTCCTTCTACTACACTTGCTTCTTATGTCGCCCTGCACACGCAGAACAGACAGAAAAATTCAAACACTAATCTTAATCAAACGGAAAAAACACAAAATGAAATTGAACTGTTGTAAATGGCATACCTGTAAAAAATTTGCTTCATATCGGGATTGCGGGTGGGGTTTGGACCCACGACTTCCTCGCTGCGAGCTATTCACTTAAACCATCACCATGCCCGAAAGCAAAGATATTTTTCTGTTGAAAAACCAATTTTCGGCATTTCCTGCCTTAATGCCTTCTAAAAGATGTTCAAAACATCTCATTAGGTTTGTACCTTATACAACATTACAATTTACCTGGAGGGTAAAGTTTTTTTATGCAACATTTCATTGAAATCTTCACAAGAATCCAAATACATGTCCGACATCGTTCACCTTTTTTCTCCATATTTATCCACCGCCAGAAACGCCGGATATTGGTGATGAAAATTTCATGATTTTGGAAAGATGACGCACCAACGAACATGAACGCAACGAACGCAAAATCTCAACAAACAGGAACACAGTTGGAGTTTCATTCTCATGTTTTCTCGAAACTTGTGTGTTCATGCGCAACCCTGGTTCCTTGCGGCGCCGTACGGCGCGGTAAGGCGCCTGGCGCCGGGATTTCAGGCCCCGCAGCCGGGATTATACGCAATTTCACGGTGCGCTAGATAAGATCAGAGAAGGTAACCTGGTCTGCAAGAAATTCTACATAAAACTAATCAATGGTACCAGCTTTGATGCCCCTGTGAGGTTGCTTGCGTAAATTCGGAATGTAGCCTGTCTAGAAGACAGCAGATTCAAGGATGCTGGCAAGTAGTGCCAGTGTTTGAGAATCTGCAGCATCCACATTTCTATTCTCTGTTCTTAACTGAACTTGTTTCTTGAGTAGTAAGAAAAAGTGTATTTCGCTGCCAAAAGGTTAGCCTTAGTTGTTATAAAGAGGCCTAAAGGCATAACACATTTTTATCTTAGTATTGGCCAAACCGAAAGGGGGTGATAAGACATTTTGACCTATGAAACCAAACATTGAACTTTGGTTGTTGTGTGGACCCCTGACCCCCCAACTGATTGGACTTATACACCATTTCCTGGACTGACTGAGGTACTGACATTGATCCAGAGCCTATACATTTTTCTATGTTTTCTCATGAATGCTTAGCTATCCTAGTGGTCCGCACCGTAGGGGACTCTGGCACCTCTTTTTGAGAGGTGCTGGGTTCAATCCCAAGTCAGCCTAGCTAAGTAGGAAGATCCCATGTGACATGGCAGTGACCTCAGCGCCACAGGCCATGCCACCTCAGCACCAATGGGACCCAAACCAAAGAGTGCACATCTCTAGATGGCACTATAAAAGAGAGTATGCCCATGTGGGCAGTTTTTCCTTGATTGTACGATGTTTTCTAACCATCTTTTCATAAATCTGTAGTTATTGTGAGTTTTCTTTTGTTGCTACATTATCTCCTTTGAATGCAGCCCTTCATGTTGTGGATTTGATCCTGTGGTCCTTTGCCTTGCACTGAGGGTACTTATTTGTGGTTGATTTCATCAAATCGTATTTGTTTGGAAGACTTGAACTATATCAAGAAGCAGCAGCAGCAAGCAGGGGCATCAACAAAACAATATTATCAAAGCAATCAACAGTGAAAGCCTGTTCTAACTTTCTGGTAGCAGAGGTTTTCAGTCTATGCGTACCTGCAACGCCGTGCAGTACAACCAGTATGTCGAGACTGACTCCACTGAAGGGCGAAGAAATATAATATGGACATCAAGGACACTGCCGAGACGACAGCGCCCTCAGTGGCACCAGTCAAGCCAGCGCCAGCGCCCAAACCTGCTGGTGCACCTGAACCTGAGGAGCCTGTACCTTTAGTGGCTTTAAGTGGGCTGGAGGATGATTCTCTGGAGGGCTTGAGAGCTGCCTTCAGTGTACTCTCCGTTGGGGGACCTGAAGGCAAAGAAAAGGAGAAGGAGAAGCAAGCAGTGGACATGGGAGCCGAAGAGGTATACCCTGGAGATGGACACGGACCATCCGACGAGATGCCCTTCGAGGAGGAACCTGTTGAGAGCGCGCCGAGCGCCTCAGATTACCCTGCAGTATCCTCTCCAACAACCACTACACTCCCAGCCACACGTCCAGCTACATCCTCACCCACAACCACTCCACCTATGGCTGAGGGTCTAGGCTTTACTGGTATGCCTTATGCCGCCGATGGTGTGACTCCAGCCGCGACTGTGCCACCTATGGCAACTGCAGTGAGTGAACCAGTTGCATCCAGCTCCACCTACACCGGTGTTCCTGAGCCTATGCCGCGCCGCTATGAGGATGGCTATCACAGACCCGCGGCGGCCTTGTACATGACTGGGATACCTGGCTATGCGGCACCTGAGCCTGGCTATACTATGCCAGCTCCTGGTTTCACTTCTCTGCGTGGCCTACGTGGCCCTGAGTCTTGTAGTGGAAGGAATGGAGCAGCCCCGCCACCAAATGATTGGCTTATACACGATGAGGTGAAAGTCCCACGGTGGTAGGTGACGCTGGGGGAGGAACCAGGGGTTCCAGTTTAGCCCGAATTTCTTGAGTTAGATCGCCAACTATTTCAGAAGTGGCTCCTCGAAGAGCCTCTCGTATCTCCTACCGCGTCAGGGATCTGTTCCAGGATCTTCCAGATCACGAACACCTTGGGAAGCTTGAGGAGCCGACCTATGCCGACCCCTGCTGTGATACCAAGAAGCCCTTTCATACCAAGAATGGCCCAGCCACCCTACAGCGACGTGGAGAACTCCACACGTGCCGAGCTGGACCGGTTGGGGTTGACAGCCTTAAGGGCTATGGTCGATGTTGAGCCCTACGGCTCTGGTGACCTGGGTGGTGATCCCTCCGATGATGAGCCGCCATCTATGATGTTTGCTTGGCCCCCGGAGGACCATGACCCTGAGGACCCAGAGAACCCGAGCGGCAAGAAGAAGAAGAAGAAGAGGAAGACCAAGCGCCATGAGGGACGCAGGTCCCAGTCAGCAAAGGCTATAGCCACCACCAAGATCGGGGTGAACTTGCCGGAGTTCACGGGGAAGGACCTCAGCGAGTTCGCTGAGAAATTTGGCCAGTTCCTGAGGATGACCGGACAAACCCGTGCTAGTGGGCGAGTAAAGTGCAATCTGCTCCTGCAGTGCTGCAGGACCAAGTACCCGGAGAAGCAGGTCAAGCAGATCGTGACGAAGTCCGCCACCTTCACCGACGTGCTGGTTGCCTTGGAGCGGCACTACCCAAACTACGAGACTGACCTCTCCATCAGGGCCGAGATCCAGAACCTGGCTGTGCTGCCCAATAATCCCCAGCCTGCCAGGACTTCCGAGCTGCTTGGTGACTTGGACCACCGGGTATGGCGACTGACGCCCGGTTCCTACGGCAGCGACGAGCTGCTATTCTGGTTGGTGGCCAAGCTCCGACGAGGACTGTGGGATGAATGTCGGGCAACGGCAGAGGGCAAGGCAAGAGCCCTGAACTACCAGGACCTGTCTGTGCTACTTTTGGAGCTGGCGCCGGAGAAAGAAAGCGACCAGCACCTGAACGCCTACCGTCCCGGAGGAGGCGGCTCTGCGAGCCAACGCCGTGGGTACCAAGGACACTGACCCGGACAGGGGACTACCCCCAAAAAGGCTCGCATCATGAGCAATGTCCAAGACCTCTTCTGGTGTGATGCCAGAGATGAGCAGGGCTCCCTGCTTCACGCCCATGACTGCGACCAGCGGGACTGCTTCGTGGTCCAGGGGAAGAAGCAGGAGACCAACACCGGCGGCAAGGCAAAGCTGCTGGACCACTACAGGTGTACAGTCACCTGTGCGTTCTGTGGGAAGAGGAAGCACTACGAGGACGGGTGCTACAACAACAACGCCGATCGGCGAAGCTTAAGACCGAGAACGCCAGTGGCAAGGGCAGTGGCAAGGACAACGCCAACAAGGACAATGGCCAAGGCAAGTCCAAGGACAATGGCAAAGGCCAAGGTGGCAAAGGCAAAGGATGACGAGGAGGCTCTGACCGCAAGCCGGACAAGGACAAGAATGCGAACCCTTCCGGAGGGAACCCCAATACTACACCAGGGGGGAACTCTGAGCCCTCTGGTGGGCAACCAAACACGGGACCTACGACCCGTTCCCAGACGCAAGCCCAACAAGAACAAGGGACTAAGCCTGCCAACAAAGATGGGGACCAGTCTAATGCCCGCAAGCGCTCCTGTTTCATGCGCATGGCGCGGAAAGTTCACAAGAAGGGCTTTGAAGTGACCCGCCCCGCGGAGTTCTGACAGGGACGCTCTGAGGGACTTACAGACCTGGTGGTCTGGGTACGTATCCGACTGGGGGGACGTGAATAACTAGGTGTACTGGATACTAGGGCCACTATATCAGTTGTGGCCAAGAAAACGTTGCCTAGTGGGGACCTGAAGAACATCATGCCTACCGCAGCCTTCTGCATGGGAGATGGGCATGTGGTGCACAGCTGTGGGAACTGTGAGGTCGAAGTGCCTATGGGATCTAGGAGCATTGCCCATCGATTGTACGTGATGGACACCTAAGCCTTCGACTTTGTACTGGGAACCGGCTTCTTCGTGGAGCACTCCCAGATTCTATCTCTCACCCTGCAAGTACCCTACGTTCTCCAAGTGGACCATCGTAACGGATGGGAATCTGCATCTCTGGAGCAGTCTGAGAACACGTCTAGCTACCTGAGGGTATGCAAGAGGGAGCCCTGAACCATTTTGGTCGCCTCCGAAAACTGAGGACTATCAGCTCCGGGGGGATGTCTTGGACGAAGTTCTAAAGGAGTTGGGATACTCCCGGGAAGACCTGAACGTGGAGCTATTCGCCAGCGACAAGCAACATGCCCTGGACCTTTACTGCAGCAAGGGGAAAAATTGCTGCTGTGAATTTTACTGGCCCTCTTTCGGGATGTCCTACGGGAACCCAAGATTCAGTGAACTGGGGAAGGTCCTGACCAAGGTGGCCCTGGAACGTTTCCGTATGGGCCTGTGCTCTCCCGATTGGGGAGCCCATGGGGGAAATGAGTACTCGCGTACTCTATTGGACAAGCTGACACTCACATCCATCCAGCTGCCGGATGACGCCATCTACGTGCCTCCGGGCCGCAAGACGCCCATCAGGAAAACAGGATGGGGGAGCATGCTAAGCGTGGTGGACGGGAGTCTAGCTCCAGTGCCCTGGGAAGATCTGGACCCTGCTATGGTCCAGGAAATTCAACGGGAAAGCAGCGGCTTCACCCTGGATGTCCTGAAGAATCAACTACGACCTGGAGACGCCGTGGGGACTACTCCTGGGGGAGACGAGTACGTCGTGCCTGACACTGTTGCCCCCAAGGTCCCCCTGCCGTGTATCTAATCCTGATGTAGTCTCAGAGTGTGGGCTATCCGAGCTACCCAGCTCTATATACTCTGATGACGAGACTGAGCATGACGCCTTCTTCGTGCAGACGTGCGTGGAGGAAGTGGAGATCGCCGAGTACGCTGCCCAACTGAAACCCCTACTCACCATGAGGGAGAGGAGCCCCTGGACGAGGAGTGGGATCCCAGGTCCAGGCTGAGAGAGTAAGTGGACCTCAAAAGGAGATTGGTGGCGAAGAAGGTATGCTACGGGAGGACTACCGGCCGCTCGTGGCCGTTGAAGCAAGGTTCGATGGGAGCTATCTCCCAACTGAAGGAGGACCTCGAACAGAAGATAACCACCGGGCAACGATAGGTGGATCTGAAGCTCATGAAGAGCGTATGGGGTGCCCATGTGAGGACCCCAGAGGAGGATGAACTCTCAGAGGAATGGTATGGCAACCCCCTTGAGTGTGCCTATGTTGTCACCGACCACCTGAGACTGTGGAACGGGACCTTCTCTACGTCTATCAAGGACTGAAGGATACGACCAAGGAAGCTGAGCCGGTTGAGGATCACCTCCCCGCTTCTATACACCAAGGGCCAAGCAATCTACACTCTGACAAGGACATGGAGGACAAGATCAAAGTCCCGGACCCTAGAGTACAGAAGCTGATCAGGACCTACCTGGAGGTATTCGGAGAACTACCCCCTCCAGCCTCCTGTGACAAGCTGTTACAGATGGACCTCAAGCTGAAGCCCGAATTCGTGGGTCACAAGATACGTAGGAGACCCTATCCAGCTCCTAAAGAGCAGGCAGATGAGATAGAGCGACAGGTACAAGAATGTATCAACGCTGGCCTGGTCCTCGAGTACAAGGATGGGGACTATCCCCAACACTGCAGCCCCCGTTTCCTGGTGGCTAAGCTTGGGTCTACAGCCAAACGGCTGGTAGTGGACTATGGAGAGCTGAACAAAAAGACGTTGAACCACTCAGGGTCCATTCCTAACATGGAGTCAACCCTCGAGAAGATGGCCTCCTGCCGCTACAAGACGAAGATGGACAAGCGCAGTGGATTCAGGCAATTGCACCTGACGCCCAATGACCATGAACTCCTAGCTTTCATCACCCCTCAGGGGAGGGTGTTCAAGTGGAAGGTCATGCCCTTTGGCGTGGCTAACGCACCCGCTCTTTTTCAAGAGCTGATGAACAAGATCCTATCCATCCTACGTCGAAGACCTGTGGTGCAAGAACTGATAACTCGTGGCATCCAGATGGAAGCACACATCGACAATGTATGCCTTGGAACGAACACCCAAGAGGACCACCTAATCCCCTTGGGCGAGTTCTTTGCAGTCTGCCAGGAGAACCACACTAGACTCAACTGGGGAAGTGTGACTTCATGCAGGAGACTATGCAGTACCTGGCGTTCGCCATTGGCTATGGGTGGTGGACCCCAGCGGCCTCTAAGGTGGGTGGTAAATCGGCTCCCCTGGCAGGAGCCTCCCCGGCTCCAGCTCCTGGGGAGCCTATCCCCTGCGGCTCCCAGGGAGCCAGCTCCCCTACTATGGCTCCTGGGGAGCCAATCAACTACGGCTCCTGAGGAGCCAACTCCCCTGGGACCTGAAAATTTTGGGGGAGGAACCGGCTAGGGGAGTACAGGAGCGATTGATGCATTCAAAAGCAAGTATCCATGGGAGCCTCCCTTACGGCTCCCCCAGAGCCACTACCAAAATACCACGAAATTGATCCGAAACGTATCCCCAGCTACAAACATAATGAACCATCGTTGAAAAGCTATCGTAAAACGAATTGTTCACATTAAGTTTTTTTTCCTCTAATTTTCTGGCATTGCGCGATCTGAGGAGGCTAGCCGCGGCGCGGGGATGCAGTGAAGTGCGCAATTTTATACAGTAAATCGAAGACATTGATGGTCAGTTTCGGAGCATGTGGCATTTTCACGCGTACCATTACTATGTGGTGTTGCACGTGCCAGATATTGCGATTACTGACTTGGACGCTCAAGAAAGCAAACTGGAGGGCCAGGGATATTTGGAAAACACGCTCACCTGCCAATTAATTTACAATTTGAAAGGAATTCTGCCTGCTGAACCGCAAGCCGGTAGGCCATGGGTTTTCAATGGTTATCATGCCCTGCAGTTGTCAAATTTACTTGCAGCCGGCCAATGGATACGTGAAGTACCATGCTGCCGCTCCAGGGCTGACCGCAGGCGAACAAACTGATGCCGCATTTGTCCTGGATAGCTGCGTCACTGACTCAGGGCAATAAAGGATAAAGGGTGACTACAAGGTGGCTTGCTTGGCCGGTGCACTCCAGGATGCACGTACCAATGTTGAGGCAGCAGAATGGTGGGGTTGAAGTGTAGTGCTGCTCATTTTCTGACACATGGCTGAAGAGACAGCGGGCTTCCCGGGTAGCCACAGGTATAGTTCTCTGCAGAATTCTCTTCTGCCAGCAGGATTTTTTCCGTCGAGGATCAGTAAATGTATCGATCGAACTTTTGATCGAAGTTGTGTGGTAGATGCTTGCTTGTTGGTTGTCCGACAGATCAAGAGACAGTTCTTTGCTCAGCATTTTGTACCAGTTCCCAACGTGAACATGGCACCATGTTTGGCTGTTGGATGGGGTTCAGATTGGTGACGTTGCTTTTCCGGAGGGTTCAAAATATGACAGCAACAGTTTTCGCTGGGTCCGTTGTGCAATGTCACGTTGGGAACTTTTGCGTAGCTTGTATGAAGCTGTGTTTGGTTGCGCGTTTTTCATTTTTTGCAGGGAGCAGATTGTCCATACATCGATTTGGTTGAGACCATTCCTCTGCCATATTCAGACTTCCCCACCTACTCCCCGAAATGCACGAACAGGTGGGTCATGCTTATTCCTGTCCTTTCTGATGTGGTTGCGTCCAGGGGGAGCTGCGCTGATGTCGTTAATGTTTCCAGGTGGCCTGGAAACTATTGCACTGCGTCGATAATATGGGGAGTGTTGAAACTCCCGCAGCCACGCGACTCTTGCGACCCCGAGCTGGGAACTACATTATTTCTTCCCGTGGTATTTGTCGATTGAACAATTCAACAATTCGATACTGAGCACTCATGTTGCTAGGTTAGCGGCTCATTCAAGCACGGGCAGGGTGTCTGAAACATGTTACCAGGTAAGCCCACATGGTGGTCCATAAGGTTCACCTATCACGGTAACAAATAGGGTGCAAAAAGGGCTAGGGTTGGGCCTACGTACTAGTCTCTGTTGAACCCAATTGAACCCGGGCTCCCATGGCTCCTGAGGAGCCCTCCAAGGGGGTTGGCTCCTCAGGAGCCGCAGGGGAGGGTTCCTACCTTGGCTCCTGGGGAGCCGGATCGGCTCCTACGGCTCCCGAGGGGCCGCCCAGGAGAGTCGGCTCCTCCGGAGCCGCCGGGGAGGGGCTGCTCAGGAGCCGGAGCAGGGGAGTTGGCTCCCCGGGAGCCTTATGGGACTGGCTCCCCAGGAGCCGGAGCCGGGGAGGCTCCTGCCAGGGGTGACGATATACCACCCCCCGCCTCTAAGGCCAAACCACTGATGGATGCTAAGGTACAACATGGAGACCCCAAGAAAGAACTCCATGATGTACGCAGTTTCATCGGGGCCTGCAACTTCTACCGCTGCCACATCAAGATTTTCACCTACACCAGCGCCATCCTGACGGATCTCATCAAGAAGAGTACTACCTGGCGCTGGGGCCCTTAAGAACAACAAGTGTTTGACGAGCTCAAGGACAAAGTGGCCCACGCTAAGTGCCTGTGCGTGCCTAGAGCACAAGAGGAAATTATCCTGGTGACTGACGCCAGCAATTTGGGCGGAGGTGGAACGTTGTTCCAGTGGCAAACACTAGAGAAGGAGGAGTTCGACTCGGCAATTTCCCAATGGGGTACTGATGGACTAAACCGAGGCGGTACTCTCAAGCACAGCTACCCTGACGACAAATGGGTCCTGGTTCCCCTGGCTCATTGGAACTGGAAATGGAACGAGGCCCGGGGTAACTACTATACCTATGAGCAGGAACTGCTCGCGGGTATGCTAGTGCTATCCTCTCAGTCCCGCCTGTTGGGGAGTAACCCAGTGGTTTGGCTGTGTGACCAACAACCAGTCCGCACATTCCAGAAGGGACCCCCACCTGAGAAGGCTAAGCTCAGACGCTGGTGGACCTACCTGAGCCAGCTACGGCTCTCAGTACATCATAGCCAGCGCGTCAAGAAGGAGTGTGCGGACTACATCAGCCGCAACAACTTTGACGACATGATTGGTGCCAGGTCTGAGGAGCTAGCCAAGGAGGCATTCAGCTGTATGGATGTACACCTGGACCTGAACATGACCATGATCAGACCTCTAGATGGACTCCGACAGGTGGAGTACCTGAAAGAGTTTGGGGACATCTACAAACGCCTGGAGAAGCGTCTGGAACCCGTGCTGGTCAACCAGGAACAGTGGAAGCGGGACCAGACCTACCCCTGGCAGGAGGACCGGATAGTCGTGCCTAGCGACCATATCCCGGCACTCCTCAAGTGGACCAATGAGTCCAGTGGTCATGTGGGGCCTAACCGTACCCTGAGGTTGTTCAAGCAGTGGTTCCACTCTACGTAGACAGACGACCAGCTGCAGAAAATCCTTCAGCCCATCGTGGACAAGTGCCCGTGTTGGCGCGGTGGGCGATAGGGAGAGTTGAATAGAGACCCCTGTCCCTGATATCCCCAGGTTTACAGGATCGACAGTGTTCTGTACGTGGACTACACGGAGATGCCTAAGTTCGGGGGCTATGACTTTGCCCTAGTGGTAACCCGTGGGCTGACCAGGTTTACCAGGGTGTTCCCATGCACTAAACACATCACCGGCGAGGAGACCATCAAGATATTCCTGGAAGAGTGGTTCTGTGTCCATGGGGCACCCAAAGAGATTAACTCAGACGAGGACGTCCGAGTCCGCTCCGACACTGGCTGGTACAAGAGAGTCCTGAGGTTCCTCAATGTCCAGGTGTCAACGGGGATTCCCTATAATCATACGAGTAACCCCCTTTGTGAGCGACAGATCCGAGTTCTCAAAGAGAACGTAAGAATATGGTGTAAGACTGAGCGCACCAAAGACTGGGTGAGACTACTCCCCGTCATATCCTTGATGATGAACTCTGAAGAGAGTTCGGCAACTGGCTACACTCCCCATGAGCTGTTCCTGGGACGCTCGGCGTGGTTCCTACACGCTCCGTATCCTGAGGATTCCTACTCCACTGTGGGTAAGTGGGTGAAGGAGCAACAAGACGAGGTGGACAAGGCCTAGGCTATGCTCCAGCGAGTGAGGGAGCAGCAGTGGAACAAGAAGAACAAGCACCGGGTGCCCGCCTCCTACCAAGAGGGAGAGTGGGTGCTGGTGCACCACAGTCGGCTACCTGCCTGGCCACGCTCCACCAGCGATGACCCCTACTTCCGACCCTACAAGATCCTGTCCGTGGATGGTGACCGCATGACTGTGCGGTGTTCTCCCCGACTAGGGGGGACCCTGGTGTGCGCTGCTCAACAGCTCAAGCGCTACTACGACCCAGAGGACCTCTGTGGGGAAGAATGGGACCTAAACGATGAGGAGATCGCCGCTCTGGACCTACAGGGCGCTGCCAGCTCAATGGAAGTTGAAGGACAACTCCCCGACATGAATGCCGAGTAAATGGCTAAGGAAGGCTTATACCTGGTGAACCCGGTTATCCGACACCGCTATTGCCAAGGGTGGCGTTTCCTCACCCTCTGGGAAGGGTGTGGAGTTGAAGAAGCTACCTGCGAACCCTTTTCTGCCTTTGTGCTTCCTGAGGGACGCCTGAATTCGGTTCTGGTAGACTACTTCTCCCAGAACAACCTAGGAAAGTTGCTGAGGCTCGCTGAAACGCTTGCCTCTCAGAAGAAACCTAGGGACTGAACCCTTCCTATACCTGCCTATGTGTGTGTGAGTGTGCTGATCCTGAGGACACTATGAGCAAGCTGCAGAAATGGTGTCCTAATTATACCCAAGTCTGCACCCTTGCTGAACCTGGCGGGTGTCTTTACACGGTGCCACGGGGCACGCCCCGGGTCTCTCCGCCCATAGGTGCCCAATTTCTGTGCTGGCACCAGTCTTCCTTGGGGGAATACCCAGCGTTAACGCCAAGGTATTCGTTTTCCTACCTGCCTGCCTACTACAGGGGAGGGGTGGCGAAAAGCTATGAGGCATGAAGACGCCTGTTTGCTACACGGCTAAAACCTAGATTACCACTGCCACTGCCCACCAAAAGCTTGATAAAATTTCAGGAAACAGGCGGGACAGTGACACACACACTACAGGTCCTACACTCACTACAGTGGCACCAGCCATCGAAGGATGAGCGACCTCTGGGATCAAGCCCGCACCCTGGCTTGCCACTCCTACACACACACGCTACTTGGTGTTGATGGAGAAGGTGTCACAGGCCCTAGTGGCTCACCTGTGAAAGGACAAGAGAACACAGCGCTACTATACCGTCATCCTTAAGCTGACCCTTCGTCACAAAACTGATTTCACTTCTTTTTTAGAACCTTTTTCACTTTTTTCACTGATTTCACTTCTGTGGTCTAACAGATCGCCACTACGCGTTTCCCTGTAAGGGCTTGGAGAAAAGGAGTGCTCTGTTTGCGTGCACAGCGTGTATGTCAAAGATGTCGGACTGCCCTCGCCACTCCTGGCTGAGGTGCAGTTTGTTGATTCTGTGATCAGCGCCCGTTTTAGCTTGGGCAGAAAAATTCAAAGTCGCCAAAGGCAACTGCAGCTGCACCAATCACCCTTTCCTGCCCACCTGTAAACCCAAGGCAAATGAACTGGGTAAGCGGCTGAGGAACCAAGACAGCCTACACGTATTATACGCTTCTTAGGCTGCCCTATAATACGCTGTCCTGATACCCACTTACAAGCAAGCAAGCTTAATGAACTCCACCCGTTCTCTTAAAGAACGTAGGGTAGAGCCCTTGGGTAACCTAAGCAAGGGTTGTACCATGCGCAACATGCGTGGCCTACCCTTTAATGCGTCATATGCATGCACGGGTATGCACGAAGCCGTCAATCTCCTATTTTAACCTTTCACTTCCATTAATCCATACCACAATCACGAACTCAACCAGGGGGTGGCCCCTCCTGGGCTTACTCACCTTACCTACCGCTGAAGAGCGAAGCAAGGGAGAGAAGAAACGAGACACAAGCGAAGCAAGCGTTTATGCACGCGTGTGTATGTTCTAATCACCCGATCTCACGTCTATTCATCGTGCAATCTTCTAATCTGTCCCTCTACTCTATGCACCGTCATCCTTAAGCTGACCCTTCGTCACAAAACTGATTTCACTTCTTTTTCAGAATTTTTGGACTGATTTCACTTCCTTCTAACTTGCCACCTTGGACATAAATTATTATTGTATAAGTGTTCCCGACAGCCAAGTTGCGCATTAGCACAGCCGGGACGGCACCTCTTGGCACCCCATCTTTTTTCACTGCTTTCACTGATTCCACTTCTTTTTCAGAACCTTTTTCACTAATTTCACTTCCTTCTAACTGACCACCTTGGACATAAATCATTATCATATAAGTTTTCTCCACAGCCAAAATGCGCATTAGCACAACCGGGACGGCACCTCTCTCTTCTCTGTGCGTTTTTGACCTTTCGGGGAGCACTCTAGTACCCAAACCTCTAGACGGAAGCTGATTTCACTTACCAAAACCAAGCATAAGTGATTTTTGCGCAAAAGTCCACGTAGTTTGGTTGAATGCACGACACCAAGGCACATCTAAGCAAGCAAACGAAGTTGAATTGCAATCATTATTTACCCTTACCATTCTCAATGTGTTTTTGACCTTTCGGGGAGCACCCTAGTACCCAAACCTCTAGACGGAAGCTGATTTCACTTAGAAAAACCAAGCATAAGTGATTGTTGCGCAAAAACCCACGTAGTTTGTTTGAATGCACGACACCAAGGCACATGTATGCAACGAAACGAAGTTCAATTGTTTACCCATAGCATTCTCAATGCGGTTTTGCACTAGTACCCAAACCTCTAGACGGAAGCTGATTTCACTTACCAAAACCAAGCATAAGTGATTTTTGCGCAAATATCCACGTAGTTTGGTTGAATGCACGGCACCAAGGCACATCCAAGCAAGGAAACGAAGTTGAATTGCAATCATTATTTACCCATACCATTCTCAATGCGCTTTTGACCTTTCGGGGAGCACTCTAGTAACCAAACCTCTAGACGGAAGCTGATTTCACTCACCAAAACCAAGCATAAGTGATTGTTGCGCAAAAATCACGTAGTTTGGTTGAATGCACGACACCAAGGCACATGTATGCAAGGAAACGAAGTTCAATTGTTTACCCATAGCATTCTCAATGCGGTTTTGCACTAGTACCCAAACCTCTAGACGGAAGCTGATTTCACTGCTGATTGCACCTTATTATTTTGCATTTCGACGGCTTTAGTAATTAGTGATCTAACAGTATTAGCTATTAAACTAAGTAACTTATTAAACTTATTAAAAAGCTGACGTAAAATCTGCGGAAGCTGCTGAAGCTGCGGGCAGAAGCGGCAGAAGCTGCGGAAGCGGCAGCGCGATCAGTAAAATCAGTTTTGTGACGAAGGGTCAGCTTAAGGACAACGGTGTGTTTGCGTTGCTACACTGCGAGTTCGCGGTAACACGAGACAAGCAATGTGCATGCTGCATACGAAGCAACCAAAACCTGTACGTTTATACCTTGTTCTTTGAATTCATATTGATTTTTTCGAATTCTTCATTCTTGATTGCTCCTAGAAGCATGCGTGGAATCACTACGTTTATTAATCATTATGTGTCTTGTCATTTCTTGATTAATGCGTGACATACTGTTATAATCTTATTTTTCCTGTCTTTTCCGGCGCCTAATTTGGATGCGCTCCGGCTCGCCGCTTTTCTCTGCGTGTATATCCAGGAATTTGAAAAACCCTGTGATGAAAAAAAATTTCGTAAAAATGTGCATTTAATGCACATGGAGATTCTGGACAGGTGGTGCCTTCAGAAAAATTCTAGGCCGTCATTTGACGGATTTTGGTGTTTGCGTCGATCGTTGAGTGTTTGTCAGTCCCGCAACCCTTCGTCCCTTCTCTGCAGATATCCTGGAGCGCAAACAGTGGAGTAGGCCGTGTTTAGGCTGGAAAACTGACTCCTGGACAACTGTCCAGAATCCCAAACCCCCATGAGGGTAAATTAATTTTCAACGCTTCTAAGGACAGATCAGGTCTTACAGTAGGTTCATTGAGACCCCAGACAGCGTGCCCTGATTGTATCCTGCGTTGGCCTTTGCGTATTGCACTGCATTTTGCAATTTGGAGCGAGAGAGTTATGCACACATGAATTGGCATGCCCATTGTAGCCCCCTACCAAGCCACAGCTGCCCCAGCGACGCCCATGGGCGCAGTGGGAGCTGTAGGTGTCTGTTATGACTCAGCAAAACCTGGCAACTGCGCTGACGCAGCGCCTTCTTTCCAATGTTAGGGATATTGTAGGAAATTTTCCATAGATGTTGAAGCCATGGGGAGGCCAAGAAAAATTCCATCTTTCCTTTAAAATGCGACAGTGGTGGCGGCCACAGCACAAAGGGGGAGTGAGAAAAAGTGTATTTCCCTGCCGAAAGGTTAGCTTTAGTTATTAGAAAGAGGCCTAAAGGCATAACACATTTGTGTCTTATTATTGGCCAAACCAAAAAGGGGTGATAAGACATTTTGACCTATAAAACCAAACATGGAACTTTGGTTGTCGTGTGGACCCCTGATCCCCCAATTGATTGGACTTATACACCATTGCGCTGACATTGATCCAGAGCCTATACATTTTTCTATGTTTTCTCATGAAGGCTTAGCTATCCTAGTGGTCTGCACCCTAGGGGGCTGTGGCACCTTTTTTTGAGAGGTCCTGGGTTCAATTCCCAGTCAGCCTAGCTAAGTAGCAAGATCCCATGTGACATGGCAGTGACCTCAGCGCCACAAGCCATGCCACCTCAGCACCTATGGGACCCAAAACAAAGAGTGCACATCTCTAGATGGCACTATAAAAGAGAGTATGCCCATGTGGGCAGTTTTTCCTTGATTGTAGGATATTTTCTAACCATCTTTTCATAAATCTGTAATTATTGTGAGTTTCCTTTGTTGCTACATTATCTCCTTTGACTGCAGCCCTTCATGTTGTGGATTTGATCCTGTGGTCCTTTGCCTTGCACTGTGGGTACTTATCTGTGGTTGATTTCATCAAAACGTATTTTTTTGGAAAGCCTGAACTACATCAAGAAGCAGCAGGAGCAAGCAGGGGCACCAACAAAACAATATCATCAAAGCAATCAACAGTGAAAGCCTGTTCTAACTTGCTTGAGCTCCAGGGCACGGTTAGGGGTGTGTGGGCCCACACACGTGCAGCCTCCGCTGCACACCCTCTTCTAGCCCCATCGGGACACACATTTCGGTGTCGGGATGTAATCCCGTGCCCGCCCGCGCTGTCAATCCAGCACTAGGCTGGATTGGCACCGCGGGCGGGCACGGGATTACATCTTGGTGGTGCTTGGGATCCCGAACTGTCCAATGGCAAGGTGTCTTGGGGTGTGGGTTTGGCCATCTTTGTACATATTGCATGCCTTTGGTACTTTTTGCTCACGTTGTGCTCCGTTGAAACTTACAACCTTGTGTCACTTTCAACTTTAGGCACTTTGAACTACAACACGAATGCAACGGTTATGGCAACATTTGCTTTTCTTGTCAATTGACTGGGCCATTCTCCCGTGGTCTAGTGAGGCTGTTGGGGAAGGAAAGCAAAGGGTCAACAAGACCGGGCTTCAACTTATGGATGCTTCGTTGGAATGCCTCAGCAAGGCCAGATCGCATCTGGCCACGGCTGGTCCCGAGCCATTCCCTACGCGTAGTGGGGGACCGAACATAGAGAGTTACTTGTTGCCCTCCATCATCTGCTACAATTTGGGACTTCTTGTTGGTGCACGGAGTGCAATGCGGAGATGGAGCGTAGGCCAAAAGAGTCCGGTTGGTCCTCCCAACCCTTACGGTTGTTTGGATCAACCGGACCGTACACTTTATTTTCATATAATTACCGCTGCCCGAACACGGAGTGTAAGGTTAATTGGACGATTGCCCACCGGTGCAAATTGAGCCGGTTAGCACGGGCCTTCCTCCCCTTTGTCCTGAATGACCGGTTCGGTGTGGAAACTGAGGTTATTAGCAGCGTGCGTAGGGCTGTGATATCGCGTACCTCTTTTGAGCAATGTAGCCGGCATCTAGCAAAAACGTACGATGATGCGGTTGAGGTGGCTCTCCACAAGTATGACTTGTGGGTGGCAAGGAATCCGCTTTTTCGCGGGGCGCGTGATAGCCCGCTGATTGAGTCCATTCGGCGCGTCCCATCCGACGATACTTTACGTCGAACGTTCTTCGACACGTCCTGATCCGAATAGAAGTTTTACCGCGTCCAAATGGCGATGCTGCCTGCAACCCGTCTCAGTGATGACCACACTTACAAGTGTGTTGTCAACGTGGGGTTTTAGTCCTGACCACACAGGAAGTGGCAGTGGAACCAGCAGTACGCGGCTGTGTACTGCGTCTTGAACGAACTGGGGCAAGTGGTGATGTGGCGTTTCACGGAGAATGAGAAATCTGAGTCCGTGAAGCCCTACATTAAGGACTTGAGTGAACGACTGGGGGAGTCGGTTCAGATTTTCGTCACGGACAATTGTCGTAGAGACCGTGCTTGGCTTAAAGAAGCGTTCGGGGACCACGTGGAAGTGTACCAGGACACATTCCATTTGATCCAACGCATCGGACGTGAGGTGAACAAAAAACTGCCCAATGGTTGGTGCACTGCTTCTAGATTGCGTGGATTGCTAAAAGGACCAACAACGCGGGCTGAACTGGTGCGGCATCTAAGTGCGTGGATGAGGGAACACAAGAGTGTGTTGACTGCCATGGTGCGCAAAGCGGTGAAGGCTGCCAAGCGTCATATTTGGCGTGGTTGCTTGGACATCTTGGGGCCGGGAACGCAAAACAATGAGGGACGGCACAGATGGATGCGGAAGTCCCTGCGGCGGGGACGGCAAGGGATTGCGGCTGCACATGCTCTGTTTAGTATTTACTTCCACGAGGGGAACTTCTTTTTAGGGGAGAAACACGGGCAGAACTTGTTGCACTGCACGCATGCACATGCTCGGAATGCCGGTTGGACTACGCCCCCAAATGTACCCCACTTCGGGGCCTCTAAATTGTGTAGCAAGAACAGAGGGCAAGAGCACATTGCTAGTAACGAGCCTGCCGTAGGGAAAAATGAAGAGGCACAAGTTCTTAACCCCGAGCAGATGGCCGAAGCGGAGAAGAGGTGGGTTGCGCAGGGCATTGTTGATGCGGGGTTTGTGGATGAATCGGCATCTATGGCAGCAGAGCGAGATGACGCATCTAGTGCACCCTCAATTCCATGCAACGATGACTGGGCTGCACCCACCCTTGACCCTGCACTTCCTCACTTAACCGCTGCCCGACGTATAATCGTCCCCCCGACGGTTTCTGTTTTTCCCACGCCATGGCGTATGCCTTGCGGGCTGTAGATGTAGGTGCCATGTGGGAAGACGTCCCAAATGATGTCATTGATGAGCTCATGGAGAATGACCATTTGTACCATGTCGATTATGAGGATGATGCGTGGATGGGGAATGTGTTGCGACTGCGAGATCGGGATAGATAGGACCAAAATCTGGGTGATATTGTCATAATGGCAGCTGCCAATGTGTACGGTGTTGTCATTGCCGTCCACACCAGAGGCCAGGCTTACATAACGAAACCACAAGAGGGACGGGTGCTAATTCCGGAACCAATAGAATTGGAGTTGGACCACCAGCATTATGCCGCCCGGGTGGGGCCTGCCCAAGAACCTTCCCCCGCTGTTCTGCCAAGCCCTGATCCTGAACGCGAAGTGGTTGACCTGAGCCTGGACGATGATGCCTTCCTTGATACTGACCCCCTGCTGACCCCTGAGGAGGTTGAAGAGATTGGTAAGCAGGATGTAGAGTCGCAGTCACTAACAGTCATCCCAGACCCTCCGGTCCCCGATGCACTGTCAGTTGGCAGTGCGGTTTCTAGTTACACCGCACGTGAGGGGCAATCCTCACGACCCCAGTCCTTGGTGGACCATGCTAGGAAATCCCCTTTTGCCGACATCTTCAGGAAGTTGCAAAAGACAAAGCAGAGCCAAAGTGTGTCACAAGGGGCACAATTGGTTGACAACCAAAAGGTTTTTTTGCGTGCAGTTGGTAGTAGGCCCAAACCTGGCGAGTTTACCAAGGCAGAGGGTGAGTTGTGGGTAAATTTGTATGATAAGTACTTGAAGTGGCAACAGCCTTTTGTGGCAATGCATAACGAGTGGCAAAGGCACCCGGATGAGGACCAAATCCTCTATAGGACAAATGCAGAGTTACGTAAACTGCAGGACACTGCCAAAGGAAGGAACTGTTTTCCTCAGGATGAGGGACCGGAGGGAGAAACGCCTAACCCCGACCAGGATGTGGAGGCTCCAGTTGACGAGGCAGTTGAGGAGACGGCATCATCCTCTACAGCAACACAAGGTGGGACACACACAGTTGTCCTTAAGCTGACCCTTCGTCACAAAACTGATTTTACTGATCGCGCTGCCGCTTCCGCAGCTTCTGCCGCTTCTGCCCGCAGCTTCCGCAGCTTCCGCAGATTTTACGTCAGCTTTTTAATAAGTTTAATAAGTTACTTAGCTTAATAGCTAATACTGTTAGATCACTAATTACTAAAGCCGCCCAAATGCAAAATAATAAGGTGCAATCAGCAGTGAAATCAGCTTCCGTCTAGAGGTTTGGGTACTAGTGCAAAACCGCATTGAGAATGCTATGGGTAAACAATTGAACTTCGTTTCCTTGCATACATGTGCCTTGGTGTCGTGCATTCAACCAAACTACGTGGATTTTTGCGCAACAATCACTTATGCTTGGTTTTGGTAAGTGAAATCAGATTCCGTCTAGAGGTTTGGTTACTAGAGTGCTCCCCGAAAGGTCAAAAACGCATTGAGAATGGTATGGGTAAATAATGATGGCAATTCAACTTCGTTTCCTTGCTTAGATGTGCCTTGGTGTCGTGCATTCAACCAAACTACGTGGATTTTTGCGCAAAAATCACTTATGCTTGGTTTTGGTAAGTGAAATCAGCTTCCGTCTAGAGGTTTGGGTACTGGGGTGCTCCCCGAAAGGTCAAAAACGCATTGAGAATGGTATGGGTAAATAATGATTGCAAGTTAGAAGGATAAAGGCATTAAGTGAAATCATTGAAAAAGTTGTGAAAAAGAAGTGGAATCAGTGCAAGCAGTTAAAAAAGATGGGGTGCCCAGAGGTGCCGTCCCGGTTGTGCTAATGCGCATTTTGGCTGTGGGGAACACTTATACGATAATGATTTATGTCCAAGGTGGCAAGTTAGAAGGAAGTGAAATCAGTCAAAAAATTCTTAAAAAGAAGTGAAATTAGTTTTGTGACGAAGGGTCAGCTTAAGGACAACGGTGACAACCACAAGCACCACCACAAGCACCACCACAATCGCCACAACCACAAGCACCACCACAAACACCACCACAAGCACCACTCCCTGTACCACGAGCACACGCAGACGCATACATACAACATGCACAAGCACAGGTGAATGCACGTGTGCTTATCCGTGACGAAACCCAAAGGGCACTCAACACTGCTAACCTACAGCTTGCCCACTACCGCGCCCTTGGTCACCAAAGGGCGTGGACACCGCAGGTGTTTCATACCATCACAGTGCTGATGCAAAAGGCCGAGGAGCTTGGCAGGATGCTGAACCAATACCATTAGTTGTGCCCAGGTGAACTGTATGTTGTATGTTCCGACAATGGTGTACTTCATCACATGGATGCAATTGACCTACTTTGCCCATTGTGCAGTTGCCTCTGTTTGTCATTGTGTATGTCTTCCTTCCAATGCGCCGAAGGCGCGAAAGAAAATTTATTATGAGAGGCTTAAGGTTAAGCTTGGTTAAGGTTATGCTCCCTCCTTAGGGTTTGACTCACTAAGACCTTCCCCAAAAAAGCAGAAGGTGTGCTTTGGTGGCTTTTGCCAAAGAGGGCCGAAGATGGTGGAGGCCATGCCTAGGCCTATCTGCCTACGGGCCCGTATCTGCTTACCCCTCTAATGTAAGAGTACGAAAGGGTGGGTACCGATGGCAAGGGCCACGGCTTAGTCCTAGTAGGGAACCCGACCTTGGACAGAGTGAAGAGGAAGGACTGACACAAGTCAACACTGGAGTCCACACTTCTTGTTGCCAGCGTACCGTTTCTGTTGTCAACGTTGGCTGGTTGCCCGGCTCTCACAAAGAGGATAGTATACACCAACAAACCCTCAAAGATCATACAAAGCAAAACGAGTGACCCCACGCTTGCCTTCGCGGCGCACAACCTGTCGCGGGCGCTCATCAAGCTCGATAGGAGGCGAGCGCGCCCGTTTAGTGCCACGAGTCGCGCGCGCGGACCGCGGTGCTTCGCCCATTGAAAAACGGGTTTGGTAGGGTGTATATAGGGGGGTCCAGAGTTGACTTGTTTCTCTCCTTCCCCTTCACTCCGTCCCAGGTCGGGTTCCCTACTAGGACTAAGCGAAGGGTCAGTCGAGCCACCCCTCACCACTGGAGTGTGTCCAAATGGGTGTGCACCGCGGTCTGCACGTGGGCGACGGCATTAAGTCTCATGTAGTGTTTACAAAATGCTTCTAAATTACTCCAGGATCCAATCAGACAAACAACCTCAGGCGCAATGCCCCAGGAAGAAAACATATCAACACCAGCGTCTCTTGTCGATATGTCGGTATGTCCCAATGGGTTTATAAGGCCGCGAAAGCGACCAGAAGAGAGGCTGAGGCTCCTTCGTGCCCTTTGGCAGCAACAGCTCAGTAAGCTTAGCGTACAACAGCAAAAGATGCCAAGGACTGGCGTCAGGGTTGGAGGGGAACGACAAAACTTGCTCCCACCGGTACTCCGTCCAACCTTTCCTTTTAGCCAATATATAGCACTTGCCATTCACCCGAGAAACTGCACGCCTATGAAGACGGTCCGGTGTACGATGAACCGTCTTCGCCATCCAGGCCCCACAGTTAGAAAAACAATGTCAGGATTATTTTATCATTTTCGCGCAAGTCGTAGGAGATCAGCGCGCGCCGCAGAAGCAAGGCGCCTGGGCATTGATTACGTGTTAAGAACTGTACATTAGACCTGGATTTTGCATGTTTTTAGAGTTCTGATTATCGATTATAGTATAAATTTTTTTTGCGGTCACATCTGTATTGCCTTAGGAATGTGACGGCAGGACTGCAGACCCGGCAAGGGTCCATGAACTTTTCGTCGCTGTGGACGACAGCAAGAACATGCTACAACAGCAAGCAACAATGGAGTTCGATGTTCGGATGTTGATTGCGTCCACTATGGTCTGGATATCATGCTACGCTGCAGGGAGGGTATTAAATTTTGGATTTTGACATCACGGTTTTGTTTGCGAAAATCCTCGTGAGAAACATGGAACCAAGGAACCAGAATCAAGGAACGAAAGCTGGAATCCAGGATCCGTAGTCAGAAACCAAGAGGACCCGAAGGTAGAGTAGGGCAAGCATCGAAGAGTGAGCGGCCGAAACTACCACGTGGATCCCAAGGCAGCGTCAGGACCCAATCCTGCTACAGAAAAGTTCATTCCGGCTGTGTTAAGCATGCAGCCCACCTTGCCGCATACGAGCGTAACAACATGGTGCTGGAAATCGAGCGGTGAGCACCATGGTTAATGGAAGCCGTGAAAGAGGAACGGCAATCGTGCCGTCTGTTTGTTTGCGGGGAATGCAGTCCTTCCTCTGTGCTCACAGGCACGGTGAGTGTCAGCGGCAGCGACGTTGGGACAAGAACGAGCGCCAGTGCAAGGACACCAAGTGCAAGCGAGTCCAGCAACGCTGACGGCAGCATCCCATCCTACCTGTATGACCTGGATGACGACGAGGCAGCCGAGCTGCCCGGTGCGTGCACGCCGCAGGACACGGATGAGGAAGGAAGTGTGGAGTCGGCTGAACAAGACAACAGGGCCAGAGCCAGCATCCCGTCCTACCAGTACCACCTGGATGACGCAGAAGCGGCCGAACTATTCGGGGCCTACACGCCGCGTGGTATTGATGGAGAGGGATTTTGCGAGTGTGGTGGTCCGAGGAGGGCGCCAGCAATGCCGCCGCCGAGGCAGTACTGGGACGCTGAAGGTACGGAGGAGTTCCCTGAGGCGAGCACAAGTTCGAGCGGCAACAGTCGGTGCTGTGAGAGAGTAGAGCGAGGCTTGTCGAGCGCTGGAGCACCGAGGAGACCCATTTTCATGGGTGAAGAGCCGTTGACCTCGCTCTTGGAGCGCATGAAGCTGAGGGAAAGCTGGTACCTCATGGAGACCAGCGATTCGGATTAATTTTAATTGCCAGCTTTGCATTATTTTATTATTGTTGTGACAACGTGGCACTGTAAGCACGCCACGCTCCTGTTTGTACAGCCTTCCACGCCAGGCATGCACTGCCAAGTGTCGGGAGCGAAAGGAGGGTGTGATATGTGAGGGGAGCAGTGGGGCAGAGTGTGGTGCCTATGGTCTGTCGCAGCGATCTCACTTTGTGAGATCACTTCTGAGGGGAAGGTGAAGCCGGTCCGCTGTACGATGAACCGTCTTCGCCATACAGGCCCCACAGTTAGAAAAACAATGTCACGATTATTTTATTATTTTCGCGCGAGTCGTAGGAGATCAGCGCGCGCTGCAGAAGCAAGGCGCCTGGGCATTGATTACGTGTTAAGAACTGTAGATTAGACCTTGATTTTGCATGTTTTTAGAGTTCTGATTATCGATTATAGTATAAATTTTTATTGCGGTCACATCTCCACTGCCTTAGGAATGTGACGGCAGGACTGCAAACCCGGCAAGGGTCCATGAACTTTTCGTCGCTGTGGACGACCGCAAGAACATGCTACAACAGCAAGCAACAATGGAGTTCGATGCTTGGATGTTGATTGCGTCCACTATGGTCTGGGTATCATGCTACGCTGCACGGAGGGTATCAAATTTTGGATTTTGAGATCACGGTTTTGATTGCGAAAATCCTCGTGAGAAACATGGAACCAAGGAACCAGAATCCAGGAATGAAAGCTGGAATCCAGGATCCGTAGTCAGAAACCAAGAGGACCCGAAGGTAGAGTAGGGCAAGCATCGAGGAGTGAGCGGCCGAAACTACCACGTGGATCCCAAGGCAGCGTCAGAACCTAATCCTGCTACAGAAAAGTTCATTCCGGCTGTGTTAAGCATGCAGCCCACTTTGCCGCATACGAGCGTGACGACATGGTACTGGAAATCGAGCGGTGAGCACCATGGTTAATGGAAGCCGTGAAAGAGGAACGGCAATCGTGCCGTCTGTTTGTTTGTGGGGAATGCAGTCCTTCCTCTGTGCTCACAGGCACGATGAGTGTCAGCGGCAGCGACGTTGGGACAAGAACGAGCGCCAGTGCAAGGATGGCAAGTGAAAGCGAGTCCAGCAACGCCGACGGCAGCATCCCATCCTTCCTGTATGACCCGGATGACGACGAGGCAGCCGAGCTGTTAGGTGCGTGCACGCCGCAGGACACGGATGAGGAAGGAAGTGTGGAGTCGGCTGAACAGGGCAACAGGGCCAGAGCCAGCATTTCGTCCTACCTGTACGACCTGGATGACGCAGAAGCGGCCGAACTATTCGGGGCCTACACGCCGCGGGGTATTGATGGAGAGGGATTTTGCGAATATGGTGGACCGAGCAGGGCGCCAGCAACGCCGCCGCCGAGGCAGTACTGGGACGCTGAAGGTACGGAGGAGTTCCCTGAGGCGAGCACAAGTTCGAGCGGCAACAGTCGTTGGTGTGAGAGAGCAGAGCGAGGCTTGTCGAGCGCTCGAGCACCGAGGAGACCCGTTTTCATGGGTGAAGAGCCGTTGACCCCGCGCTTGGAGGGCATGAAGCTGAGGGAAAGCTGGTACCTCATGGTGACCAGCGATTCGGATTAATTTTATTTGCCAGCTTTGCATTATTTTATTATTGTTGTGACAACGTGGCACTGTAAGCACGCCACCCTCCTGTTTGTACAGCCTTCCACGCCAGGCATGCACTGCCAAGTGTCGGGAGCGAAAGGAGGGTGTGATATGTGAGGGGAGCAGTGGGGCAGAGTGTGGTGCCTATGGTCTGTCGCAGCGATGTCACTTTGAGAGATCACTTCTGAGGGGGAGTTGACGCCGGTCCGGTGTACGATGAACCGTCTTCGCCATACAGGCCCCACAGTTAGAAAAACAATGTCACGATTATTTTATTATTTTCGCGCGAGTCGCAAGAGATCAGCATGCGCTGCAGAAGCAAGGCGCCTGGGCATTGATTACGTGTTAAGAACTGTACATTAGACCTTTATTTTGCATGTTTTTAGAGTTCTGATTATCGATTATAGTATAAATTTTTTTTGCGGTCACATCTGTATTGCCTTAGGAATGTGACGGCAGGACCGCAGACCCGGCAAGGGTCCATGAACTTTTCGTCGCTGTGGACGACAGCAAGAACATGCTACAACAGCAAGCAACAATGGAGTTCGATGTTCGGATGTTGATTGCGTCCACTATGGTCTGGTTATCATGCTACGCTGCAGGGAGGGTATCGAATTTTGGATTTTGAGATCACGGTTTTGTTTGCGAAAATCCTCGTGAGAAACATGGAACCAAGGAATCAAAATCAGGGAATGAAAGTTGGAATCAAGGATCCGTAGTCAGAAACCAAGAGGACCCGAAGGTAGAGTAGGGCAAGCATCGAAGAGTGAGCGGCCAAAACTACCGGGTGGATCCCCAGGCAGCGTCAGAACCCAATCCTGCTACACCTAGCGTGCTCCAAATCTAAAGTGCGGTATAACTGGAACACACGCCAGACAATCAATAGACGATCACAAAACTGAGAAACAGAGGACCTGTTCAAAGGACGCGCCAAAAGGCGCCGCAAAAAAGAGATAGCGTCAAAGATCACGCCATACTTGGGCGCGGTGTGATTCCAGCGCTTGCTAAGGCGCTTCATGACTTCATCGAAGCGAAGAGAGGAAAGGGGCGCAAAAAATAACAGCGCGGAGTAGGCATTTCTAGCATGCGACGCGGAACACATAGCCAAGTCACAGAGCGCGCTCGACAATTCAGGCACACTCGCATGCTGCACTTCAACCCCCGTCTCCTGCAACATGGCCACTAGCCATTGAAAAGAAGCATTGTACCTCCGAATTGACCGGTAGGCACGGCCCAAATGAGCCTCAGTGGCTCGTGTAGAATACCGAAGGGATTGGAAAAGCGACCGGACACATGCATGCAAATCAAATCCGGTCGCGGGGGCAGCATTGCCCGACCTAAGCAATTGTATAACAGACCCCTGTGCTTCACCACACGGAGGGGGGGGCAAAACGGATCTCGCAGATGCAGCAGTAGGGGCCACCACGGACTGGAGTCCTCCCACGGCACCACGAGGATAACGCTGAGCGCGGGAAAATGGGGCACGCGGAAAGAAACAACAGTACCAGGCCCCAAGGAGGATGGGCGTATGCCCACCGCACTGACCAGAGGTCGCACGACAAGGCGTCGGTCATCTTGCAGAAGGGGCTGGGATATTGCCCCACGTACTCTGGACACTTCGAGTTCAAGTAAGTTGCAAAGAGGTCGACTCGGGGCCGGCAAACGGCCTGGAAATCGGAAAAAACAAAGCGTGTCACGACATGAGACAATGAATAGTCCGCATAGTCAGGCCCCCAACGAGAAATGGCATCTGCGGGCATCTCATCGGTGGGAACCCACTCTGGGCGAAGCTCAAAATTGTTATAACAACATGCGAAAGCGATCATTCAAATTCTTAAGATGGGGTCCTCCCTTAAGCGGCGTGCGTGCTTGGAAAGTTACGTAGCCTTTTAGTTGTGTTTCCTGCTTTGCGCATTTTTACCGACGCGCTGGCAGCATGGGTGCAGACTGCACATGACATGGGGTACGATTTTGTTTCGGTTGTTCCCTCAGATGTCAAGGCACAGGCCATGGAGTGCAAGCAATTGCTGCAAGATTGGTCGGGCCATCCCTTCGATACGGCGGTCACTCGGCAAGTTGCCAGCGATGCCTCGGACCATGAGTTAGGAGGTATCGACCTGCAGTGTGGGCGCATTGTCCATGACTACTTTAGGCAATTTTTGAGCCTCCACATCAACGCCAAAGAGTTGATGGCCTCATAGTACACCGTGTTGAGTTTGGCTAAGCCGCACGATACAGTTAGGCTTTTGGTGGACAATTCCACTGCACTCTTTTACCTCGCTTGCCGGAGTGACATGTCGGATTTGGTAAACAGCTTGCCAATTTCGCGGCAGTAGTCCTTTCTCTTTGCGGGTAGAATCTCGAGACGGCCTGTGGCAAAATTAATGCACGCCCCCCATAAATGGATAAGTTGTGACGGTTCAAACTCCAACTTTTCATAATTGACACACAAACCCGCATCACGTAGCATCTGGAGCACAAAGGCAGGGGCCGATGCACATGCAACCGGATCGTCTCCTAGAATTAAAATGTCGTCGAAATAAACGTAAACTAGAAAGCCATGTTTGCGCCATGGACAGCGCAAACATCCATCGCCGATGTCAACACCGCCAGGGCCACGGAAATACCGAAAGACATTGCAAGAAACTGAAACACTTTATCTCCAAACCGGACACACACATACCGTTGCAACTCATTACTAAGCGGTACGTGGAAATATGCGTCTTTGAGATCCACCTTGCATGCGTATTGGTTTTTTTCAAACATAGGAAAAATGGATCGCCAAAACGTATCCAAAGAAAAACGCTTCAAGCGCAAATGTCTATTCAATTGACGCAAATTTGTAATGAAACGCCACTTATCCGAGTCACGTTTGGGAATCACAAACCACGGAACTTCAAAAAGCACAAGCGGGATCTAACACGGCTCAAGCTTTCTACAAACACCCTGACTAACATACCCAAGCACGGTTTCATAACTTGCGCGGTATTCGGGTGACCCTTTTAATGGAACGGCGGCATTTGAATGAATTTAGCCGCAATTGAACCCAGGTAGAAGCCCTTGATAAAACAACCAGGCGAACTTCTTTGGGGCGTTTCGCCTCCACCTCATCTCCACATCTCCGGTGAGCGTGAAGTCATCTTGGGATCGGTAGCGTACCGTCATTTTCCGCCCTTGGACGAACCGCCTCGGCCTTGGGAGCCATATGCAGAATTTTTGTTGTTGTTGTGGTCAGTATCCTCCTTGATAGTGTCCTTGTCGTCCTTGATAGTAGGAGCTGTCACGTCCTCCTTGATAGCGTCCGTAACCTTTCCCATAGGCGTAGAAATATCCGCCACGACCGCGGCCACCAAAATTGTTATTGTTGTTGTTGTGACCTCCTTGCTTGTTCACCTTTTGTTGCAAAGCGGCAACCGCCACATCGTCTTTCCCAAAAAGAGGATTCTCCTTCACGACCGCATGTGGCATGGAGACCTGCTTGCGATGGTCCCGAATCTTGGTCTCCAAATCCCCGAGCAATGCAAACAACCGCAAAAATAATTCTTCGGCGGGGAACTCAACGTCATTGCCGTTCATGGCATGCTCAAACACCGCCGCTACACGAAGGGCTTGGGGTGCTTCTGATTGCCACGCACGATGTAATTTGTCAAGTTTGTTCTCCTTGTCGGATTTGTGATTGTTGTTTTGCGCCTCATGAGGAATGTCTAAAACAAATGGGACGTCCTTCAATAGATGTCCCTTCTCCGCCCCATCCATAGCAACTCGTGTTTTACGGAATGAATCAACCAAAGACGGAGGCAACGGCACATGAGCGGCATCCCACGGCATAGCAACGGGCTTTTTCTCATCGTCCTCTTCGTCCTTGTCCTCATTAACACCTTCCAACCTGTCGCAGAACTTGAAAGCCGCATCGGCAAACTCGTTACTAAGGTCCTTTGGCACGTTGAGCAACCGTTAATATAGTGCAAGCGCGCACACCACGATGTCACGGTACTTGGACCAATCACTAGTCATGAATCGCACCCCCGTCCAATGGTAGATAAACCTTGATAGTGGTGCTTGACCTATGCCGGAACCTTTCCAAACTTCTGCCTTGACCACAACAGCTTGCCGCAATTCTTCACGCACCATAGGCACCGCATTCAAGAAATCATTGATAAATAATCCCCAAGCATGTTCAAATGAGGCCTCATCACCACTGACCAGGTTGTCCAGATAAGAAAATTCCGTGGTACCAAAAAACGAAGAAAATCACCACTCCCACAAAAAACTTGCACCAGACGAATCTGTGGGAGCAGGGCAATCAGCCAACCGCCGGCAACAGAAACGGTACCTAGTGGTCCCTTCTGCCAAAATCTATTGCAGAAGTCCACAGTGTGTAGACAGGCGCAAACAGGGAAAATACTCTATGCCGTGATGGCTGTGCCAAAAAAGCTAAATTCAAAATCCTACATTTGAAGCCACATTAATGATAATGTCAAAAAATCCGAATTTGTTAATGAGAAAAGTTTTCTCCTGATTCGGATGCATTGGGAGTCAAAAGCAGAAAGGCTGCTTGACGCTCCCCTTGGCAAAATAGGCCTAGATCGCAGCCACGAATGGAGGCGTCCTAAAATCCCGACCATTGCAACCTTACAAGGATGTCATTTCCGACCTGCCTTCACATCTCGGAGCAGCAGCTGCTGCTGGTTTGTCTCTTCCTTCAGCCTCTTGGCCGTGTGAGCAGTCTTCTCTTGTGCCCGTGTCTTTCACTTGCACAACAGCCCTTCCTTATCAACCATACCTCTTTCGAGAGCATTTTTTGGTCCCTCAATCCTTCACGTGAGTGGCAACCATACCTTAGAGTAGTGCGTATACACAAGCACAACACGTGAAGGACAACAAGACCACATATCATCAAATGTGGGTTTTACTCAACTCCACAAGCTAGGTGAAAAAAACCCTCATGCCATGCATCCCGCAAACTTGAATTCCAAGTTTTTGTTTTAGCTTTTTGCAAAGCGTGTGTCGCAACTCTGCTCATGACAACAATTGCTTGCATACAAAGTGCATTTGTGGATTGGATCTATGAATCCTTTTGCTCACGAACGAACAAATCGAAGAACACTCGTTGGCCCCCCTCTTCTTTGCTAGGTAATCGAATTATGAAACTCACGATAGGACCCGGAAGCGCCGTTGTTTTGGGGCTGGGACTCGCGGTTGGAACGGGCAATGGTGACAAGATTATGCCGTCACTCAACTCGTTGGCGGGTAGTTTCATCAACACAAATAATCTACCCGACATCCAAATGCCCGACATCCAAACAGGCATGTGAGAAGGGGTTGTGCGTTTGTTTGGGACACTATTGGAAACACAACTCTAATTTCCCGTGCTCCTCTTCAGGAACGAGCAACGTTGTGGAATCCATTACCACAACCGGTGCCGACGTCTTCTCCGTGGTGAACTCCAAACTCGACGATGCTCTAAAAGAGATGCGACAACTCGTACGTTCGGAGCCACCGGTTCCACAAATGATCCAAATCCAAAGCAACCAAAGTTCCGGGTCTTGGACCTTGTTCGCAATCAAGTGTCTATTGGTGGTTGGTGCCGCAACCGGCATTTGTCATGTGTGTGGTATGCGGATGTGTATGCAATGACCAAGCCGTGGTGGTATCTAATTGCCTTTCGGGAACATGTTTGGGAGGTCCAATCCGTGGTCCACATCGATGGGGGGATCCGATCCACGGATCAAACGCGTCACATTTTCATGGTTGGTGTATGACGTGCTTACGCCAAAGTCACGTTTTTCGCAAGTTCCATAAGTCAATTTGGATCTTCGCATCGTCTTGAATTGTTTGTGCTTGCAAAAATTTCTTGAGCAAACATATACACTGAGGGATGAGGAAAGCGCCCGGCGCTTTGGACATGCATGGGTGATAATTATTATAGAAATACGCGACCAAAGGCGACGAGACGCCTCCGGCCATTCATTTGCACGCTCCTGTGCATCACCAATTTGCAATCCATTCGCCGTGGTATGCGTGTTTTGATCCCCATGAAGAGGAAAGCGGCCTTGTTTCAACCAAGTGGCATGACGTGTACTTGTCGAACTTCGGTCTTAGGCATAGATACATGGGCATTGTTGGGATATGGCAAGAAGACGATTGAGACCACGGTGCAAGGCTTGCAAGTCACCATGACCGCCCTACAAAGGGGTTGTGAGCAAGGGTTGGAGACTATCTCGGAATTGATGGCAAAATACCGTGGTGTGTTCCTTATGCTTTGGCTATATGTCAAAGAAATGGGCCCCAATGGGCTTTTGGGGTAATGCTATGGTCTATCATTTTGGGTATCTCGTCGGTGTTCAATTGGAGTTATTGTCGTGTTGCAATGTATTTAAATGTGACCACATGTTTTCAACAACTTTGTATCCAATTTTCGGCTTCTTTTAGCGCAATGGTAGATGCTAAGTTGTGGTCAAAGTGTGGCATTCCGGGGTAAGGACGCGGCCGTCGCCGGCCTCGCCATATCGCCCATCCTTTTCCTCGGGCCTTGGGGCCGTCCTTGCTCGGGCTTTGGGATCGCCCGAACCCACCAGTACAGGGTGCGGTATCTGCCACTACCACCACCACCACCACCACCTATGATCTTGCTGGGGCGTTGTTGCCTTGCCGATTCCATTCCATTGAAACCACCGGTACAATGTGCTCACACAAACTATGCTGCTGCATATGGGGCATTTTGCTTTGTTGGGGTGCTAGAATGTTGAAAAGGGTTCTGCACGTCTCTCTCCACATGTACACGACCGTCTCCTTTCCTTTCCGCCTTTGTGCCTACATGTTTGTAGGGGATATGAAAGATATGAATGACAAAACGAAGCAAAAACTCGAAGGCGTCGATGGCAACGTCGACGAGGTGAGGGAAAAGGTGTTTGAAGTGGCAGACTCAGTTGGGCGAATGAGCGACCTTTCGCACAGAACCAACATGGGTGTGTGGTTGCCGCATCATTTCGACCATCTTTGTGTGCAATGCATGTCTTCCTTGCATCTCCTTGTATGCACTGTGCGGGTTGGCCCAAATCCGAACAACAAATACTCAGTCCCCCCCGACTGTAGACCTAGCTGGAAACCCCCATTTATAAGACCCACCCCTTTTTTGGGCCCCTCCTCAGCAAAGACAGCTAGCTATAAGGCCCACTTCAAAAAGACCTCTATATAAGACCCACCCCGGAAGCCGTGACTTCTCTTTTGCTGCTTTAAACCCCAACCAAGCGCGGAATTTCACGGTGAATTTCCTCCTCATCCTCATGGAATTTCCTTCTTGAACGGAGCGTTGAGGAAGGACACCCTTTTGAACTAGGTCATGTACTAGGAATGTTGAACCTCAAAATTCTTCATAAATCAATGTTTTGATTCATTATGTGAAAATGTGTGGTGACATAATGATGATGCCATTGCCCCCCGAATACAGTTTTTTTTTCAGTTGAAAAATAACAACGGATAAAAGTTGCGTCACCGAAACCGGCATTCTTTGGTGGCTGAGAAAACAAGTCACAGTGTTCTCTGGATCAAAGAAGTGTAAGACCCACTTCAAAAAGACCACAATATAAGACCCACCCGACGTGGCTCAGGGGGAAAAAATTATGAGACCCGGGTCTACAGTCGGGGGGGACTGAGTAGGTCGAGAGATAAAGGCACAAACCAACGAGGCAGGGCCCTCGGGTCTACAAACCACGGCCCTAGGGTGCAGTTTTCAAGCTGTACAATTTCCATCCATTCTCATTTCATTGCATCCCGCCGCGCCGTTGATGGCAAATGTAAGGGTGCAACGAGATGCAAGGTTCGGGGGTCAATTTTTGTGGGTGAATATTACCTTTTTTTTCGTCCTTTGCCTCGTTGTGAACTTGAAGGGCGTTCGGGCTACCCTCTTCAGCCAGGGACAACATTCATTTGGAAGTTTTTCGCAGCGTCGACGCGCCAAGGGGCTAAGGTTTGAAACAATCTCCCTTGCACACATGCTTTTCAACCTAATCCATAAGTCACCAACTTGCACTTTGGTGTAGAGTACTGCAGCATATCTGTCAAGCCGCTCTAAGGTGATGGCGGAGCTTTGCTGGTAATGTGTGCGTTCTGTGGGGAGTTGGCGGGGGTTGGCGTATCTTTTTTTCCGAAGAAGTTTGATCACCGCATATCTGGAGTTTGCACATCAACGACTTTGTTCTGTATCAAGACGTTTGTTGCAGTTCAAGCATTTTGTTGTGTATGCTGCTTGTGGCTCGACATTGTCGGCAGACTTTGTGAGGGTTGGGTCTCCTATGGTCCTACGTGCGGCATGGCTTTCGGTGGATTTTTGGGCCTCGATCCATTTCACGATGTGCGGTCCGTGATCCGATCCATTTTGGGGTAGGGTTGGGGAGAGGGGGTTTCCACCACCCTGATCCGGGGCGGATCAGTTCGCCAAGTCCCTCTCTGTGTTCAAAGCATGTTGATGTGTGTCGGCTTTTCAGGGGTTCAACTCATGTGCCAAGTCCTTTCTGAGAATTTACCCAAGTCCTCGCTTCAGCAGAAGCTGCAGAATTTCGCCGCCACAACCCCACAACTCGAGGACAAGCCCAAAGGAGGCTATTCGTGGTGGCCATTTCAAAGCCAATCACAGAGCCAGTCTTTACCAGGACCAAAAATCATAGAACTTCCGGACGATTCCTAAAATGGACCGAACCTTTCTGCCTCCTATGACAAACCTCCGTCGAGCACCCGCTCCCCATCCTCGCTCGGAAACCTGACTTGTTTTAACTGGGCCGTTCTATCCCTGAATGATGATGATGATGGTGGTGATGACTGCCCCTCGCGCGAAACGCATGATGTCGCTGTGTCATGTGTATTTGAGTGTGCGCCAATCCGTTAGGCTTCTGGGGGGTTCGGGGTTTTAGAAGGGGTGCGATTCATGACTCGGCTGCGCCACTCCACGTTCTTCTGCATGTGTTTTTGCATTCATTCAACTTCATGGTTGTGTGTGTATTGCTGTTTGGAGCACAATGCCTGGAAGATTGCGGAGCAGCGACCGCAAGCGTCCCCAGGGGCACGTTGGTGGAAGCCCAGTTGTGGGCCCGCTTTGCAGGGAAGTATATTATATCAAATCGCGGTCAGGAAGTTGCGAATTTCCCCTTCCCCAAAATCAGGTTTTCGCCCCGCTGCGAATAGCCGGCCACCCGGACCGACTGTCAAGGTGTTGAGTTCCTTGCACTCGGACCTGGTCCAATCATAGCATACACACCCATGGAGAAAGTTTCCCAGTCTTCCTGGTTGCTTTTTCGTGGCTCGGGACAATACGTCCGAAGCCGGCACGTGTTCTCTGCTGTCTGGCTGCTGCAAGAGAGGGTTTGCAGCATAGGATGTTCTATCAACTTTATAAATTCAGGTGTCTCTTGCTGTTTGCAGTTTCTTTTTTGCCTTCCGCGTTTGAAACTACGAAGGTGGTATGCAGGGTTTGCTTCCCTTCCTTGGCCTTTGGCCTTGGCCAATCTGTGTGCCAATGTGTCCCATAGCTGTATGGTGCATGCCTATAGATTAGGATGCATGGGCACAGTTCAAATGGAGAGCATGATACCCGAGCAAGTGGGGCATTAGTGCAAATCGAAGACTTCAATTGGAGATACGCAAGCAAGTGAGGTTAATGGGAACCAAAGCAGCATTGGGATGATGATTCATTTTCATTTAGGCAGACAAGTATGGGTCAGGGTTGCACACAAGTACACATAAACACGTGCACACTATGCATATAGAAGTTGCCGTGCACCTTCCCCTTCAATATTGACATCATATTTGCAACTCATATTCATTCCCACGTAGGATTGCATGGCCATGCTTTGCATGGGTGGTGCATGCAGTTCGTGCAGCAAACATTCTAACCCTGATGTTGCCTCCAAAGGTGCTCGAAGCAGTTGGGTTTGGGTATCCAAGGTTATGTATATTACTCTTGTGTCCATCAAGTTGCACAGTCTGCAGTGTACTGCAGGTCTCCCATTGTAGACTGCAAGAGGTGGGTTTCCACGCTGATTGGTTGTTGCTTACAGTATGCATTTGCAACTGTGCTCTGTTTAGCATTGCTACAAGCGATTACGAAAGCCATACAATCCAGCTTGCAGGGCTGAAGATTTCAGTCCCAAGTCAAGCACAAACACAAATCAAAGACTAGCCACAGCTCAGATGGACACCCTGATGCACAGCTCTTTTCAGATGCTGTCAGGAGATCAGAGGAAAGGACAGAAAAGAATCACTTCAAGATCTCAACACCTTGCTACAGCATCATTTTGGACGACCACTTGGGTGGCCAATAAGGGCCCAAGATGCCCAGGTCATGACCAGATAGGCAACGAAGGGCAGCAAATTTCGTTGTGATTTCATCTGAAACCACACATTGGTTCTGAGCATTCCGTATGTGCATCAGCAAAGCAAAAAAAGCTCATGTTGTAAATGTGGCCGATTAACCATATTACAACAATTCCGTCTTCATCTTTGGTTGTAGCCCAAAGGTTGCCAACAAAACTTTTTGGGACAGGGCTTGGGACCGGGTTGAAACAGGTTTATGATGGGGTTGTGGCCAGCTAGGAAATTATTCCCAATGTGGTGTAGGAACAAAATCCTATTAGTAGACGTGCAAAATTTGGTCGATAAATTTGAATTTGAATACCACAGGAGCGCATGCCAGTCGAAGTAGAACCCTGCTGGTGGAAGAGTCACAGCTTCTATTTCCATCCCCGCAAATTGGGTCCCCTGATGCGGGGACATTGCCCCCTAGGAGCCGCAGGTACAAGCTCTGCAAAAGCAGGTGGGGGCAAGCTCCTGAGGAGCAGGAGCTAAGGATGGTTTTGTTCGGGGGCCACACAGAGCACCCCCCACCACGGTCATTTGCTCCTCCACTAGAGCCGCTTGAGGTAGAGGTCGAGGATGTGTCGGGGTCTGTGGGATCTCCACTTGCATCTTTAAGCCCATAGGGTTCGAGTTCCACCATTGCTTCTAAGGAGTTCCACTTTGCGCCATTCAGTCCGTCCCGCGCATGTGGGTGTAGTTCAACATGTGGTTGTAGAACAGCTGGACAGTGTGGGGCACGAAGGGACTAGGAGGCACTTGGGCATGGGGCAGATGCGGTGGCAAGTGTGACCTTCATCCCTAGAAGTACATGGAGCGAAGTAGAGGTTGTGGGATAGTAGTCAGTGGGACAGGGGCATGCCTCCAACCCCTACTGCATCAGCTGTGGGCATATGGGACGCATGGGAAAGCACACCCAAGTTCAGGTGGTGGGTGCAGACATGGCTTCGGTTGCAATACCCTCTTCGGCTTCTTCAATAGTAAGGTCAGGTATCGGCGTCTTTTACACTGGATGCTCTTGGGGCACAACAGCGTTGCCTTGATATGGGACTAGCTCTTCCAAGGTTGGCGGCGAGTCCAACTGAATGTTGATACCCTCTTCCGAACCCGAAGTAGAAGCCTCATGCTCTTCGTTGTACTCCATAAGGTTGAAGGGCACTATCTCTGGTACCAAGAAAAATGTGAGTGTTTTAATAGGGGTTTTGCTGCTTCTTTGTCGTTGGGCTTGTTTTGGGCGATCTAGAATGGTTGTCGGGTAAACTTCAGGGACTCCAAAAGGCCAGCATAATGAGAGAGGATCAATACATACAAGGCCCTGACAACAACGAAAGTAGATGCAAAATATGCGCACCAAGATGGATAAAGAAGACATCTTGAAAAAAGTAGTGAAGTCTTCGATACAAATTGGGATGGGTTTGTCCCACATGGGGGTTGCTCCTTGGTATAAGTCACTTAAATGTTAACTCTTTGTAAACTTTCTCTGTTTTTTGTGAGGTGGCATTGGCTGTTGCACATTAGGGCATAACCATATCATATGCATCATTTGTGGTTGTTGTTACCTGATGAGACTAGTTGAGCTAGAACCAAGGATCTTTGAATAAAGACGGCACCTATTCTCCACACCATTGTTATCGTCCACACATACTAGGGCGAGAGAGATTATGGTGAGTAATAGGACAAAACCATTTTATCTCATACCATCATGTCAGATCATCATGACAGACAGTGAAATTTACTCCGAAACTACAGATGACACTTCACTTCATTGCGTTTAAAGGATTCCATTCGTTGTTTGGAACATGAGGCACTTTTCACTGAAGTGTGATAAACCATCTGAAGTTCTAGTCATTAGTGTGATGGGGTGTTTATCGGCAAAAATGCAATCATTAACTCCTCCTTTGGGCCAAAACTTTGAAAATAGCATACAAAAGGACTGAAAGTTTCGCTGCTAAGGTAAACAGACCAATGAGTAGGCTGATAGCGTGCAAATGTAGCACATGGATGCGATTAATGCTGGCAATGAAAGAATTGTTAGATTAGTAGTTGAAATATGAAAGTTTAAAACTTTAAATCAGAGTTTTGAAAAATCCAGATGCTGCAGAAAAATCAGCTCTGAAATCCCGCACCGCGCGCATCCCGGATTACCGCTTCACACCGATTCCTGAGCCGGGCTTCATTGAAGAAAAGGTCTGAAATGTGAATTTTTTTTTGACAGAACTGTAGTTTGAAAATTTGCCTACGAATTTATGTAACAGAATGCGTGGCGCGGAAGGAAGGTGACATTCGTGGTTAACGGATGTTTTCAGCAGTGCGCCAAAGGCCAAGCCGAGTACTGCCAAAACCAGCGCAACCCCACGACCTCCCTGCTGCCCAATGAATGTCAATTCTTCGCCAAAACGTGCATCGCCGTTGGAGCAAGCCGTCGCCGAGAGTCGGTCTCAAGAAAAGACTCAACGTGCAGCCGCAAGAGACCATGGAGGAAACACATTCACCCTCGGAGAGGCATACAAGCGTGCTCTGTGCGTTGCCACGAATGCTCGTCGGTTGCTACTCGCTAGGTGTCACTCGCGGTACCATCGTGCACACATGGAGGCTTGGGCAACGCGACGCGACGCTTCAGCAACGAGACAAGTGAAAGGAACCCCCCTGTGGATGGTCTTTGGGTTGTTGTAGGAGAGGTGAGCCCGTTCCCATCAAAAGAGGATTGAAGCCAGAGATCAATGAAACAGAAATGATGTGTTGGATCGACGAACAATGCAACAAGGCAATGAGTCCAACGACAGAGGAAATCCTCAGTAGAGCGAAGGACAGCCGTGCCTTATTTGTTGGATTGTGGGCAAAAGCCTTTGTGCAAGCAGTGACATGCCAAAATATATTGAGTCGTTTCAAATCTTGTAGCATCTGCCCTTTTGATCCAGCGTATTTGTTGCAGCACCTGCCCCTTGCCCGATTGAAAAAGCCCTCCACACCCTTCACACTAGAGTGTCGTGCTAGTCTTGTAAGCCCTGCCGGTTCTGCGAGCCCTGAAAGTCCTGCCAGTGGGTGCTGCAGCCCCATCAGCAGAAGCAGCAGCACCATAAGTGATGCAAGGGTGCTATGCACATTGGAAGAGATCAATCAGACCACCAAAAATGATCCATGGAACTTGCGCTTGGGTGGATTTGTGATTTCTGGGACATTCATTGAAGGTGCGAGTCAACCAAAGCAACCAAAAGCAAAGGCTGCACCGAAAAGGAAACTCGGACACCGGATCACCCGAAATGCTAGCACAAATGTAGCAACAGAAGCAGAACCAAGCCTAGCTGCAAAAGGAGGAAGGCTGCAACCCAATAGTCCCCCCCCCCCCCGACCAAACCCATTTTAGGCAGCAGCTCCGGACCGCCCGGAGGACGTCGATGAGTTTGATTTGTATATGACATATGACAGTAGTTTCCCAAATTGTGTTCGTCAACACACGAACAAGGGTCCTGAGATGACTCATCAACAAAAAAAGGGCAGTCGAATTTTATGTGCGATACTTGTGGGTCCGGGTGTTGTGCATTTGTGACCTTTTCATGAAAATAAACAAAGAAAAACAAAGATTTTCCATTTTCAAAATGTTGCCCCTTGAAAGTATTTTCGGCAGTATTGAAGGTAGGAAATGTGTTTTGCGCACCAACAACAAGTTAAAGAAAGGATGTAAAAAAGTAGAACAATGACAAATAGCAATGCATGGGCTATGCGACACGTGTTTCCAAATTTTTGCAAAAAAATACAAAACAATCCCATTGGAACTAATGGGTGTCTCGGGTTCTCGCACACTCCTCAAGGCAGACCCGGGCCCCTATAGGGTAGGAACATCCTTACACAGTCATAGAAAGGCAAACTAACCCATACTTCATGGTCCCAAGATATAAGGGTACACATTAAACTACTTTTTCTTGTGAAATGTTTCCATTTATATGTGGTGGCATAGAAATTGGTGACTGGTATAGTTATGGGTCACTTTACCTAACAATCAAGCGTCCTCTAAATTATCTAGAAAAACCTTTTCATGTCTGTTTGTACTCTGCTGTACTTGTTTTTTTGTACGGGGCCTAACACATTGCAAGTTGCCAAAAAACATTTTCTTCAGATTTAGAAACGAAAGCAAAAGATGTATTTTTTGTGGAACCGTGATTATGGTGCCCTTTTTTATTTTATAACAAAAAGCCTTTTTGTGCCTAGTTGCACATCCTTTGCTTTCTCTCATTTTGACAATTTTACACCCTACAACTTCTTTTAAGACGTCACAAATTTTTTCAGCTCAAGTTCTCCAAGAAAGTGACCTTCTCTGTACAGCACTGTGGTATGTACAAAACACTATCGTGAATGCAAAAGAAACTACACCTTAGTGTTTTAGTTACCCGGCCTTTGCCGACACAAGTAGGAGTACGCCTTGGAGAAGTGTGGAACATCAGGTTTGGGTTAGGGTCACCGAGCTCTCGGAACCAGTCTTGGTTTTATAACCCTTTTGAGGGTCTAGGGTGGACCTACCAGGTTTAGCAGCAGCAGCAGCAAGCAGCAAGCAGCAGCAAGCAGCACGCGCGAAATGGAGAAAGATAAAAACTCTGTCGTGGTGCTTCGGATTCGGCTGAAATTTTGGTGGATGATACCTATGGGTGTGAGGGACAACCACACAAAGTATGAGCCAGAAACTCAACGGTGGCGGCCGGGAACAGGTGTCGCAAGTGGCGGACCTCAGTTTCAAAAACTGCAGTTTAGGGCCAAAAACAGCCATTTTTGGGCCAAAACAGCCCTAGAACCCATTCAAAACGGCCCAACAAAGGGAAAGTGTGGGTACACTCCATGTGCGGCTCGACTTTTCCACGTCTACGAGCCCTTTGCGGCCCTCTAACTCCACCATATGTCCCGGAAACCGCCCAAAAAGCCCCCCAGAAGGCCCAAATTTTGTGCAGATTGGCGGGCGACAGCCACAAACCAAGAGCAGGCCATATCTTTGGCTAGATGGCTGAAAATGCGATTCCGAGGGCACCTAGTCCACCCGCAACCGCCCACTTTTTGTGGTTTCCACGCCTCAAAATTGCCCAAATGGACACCTAGACCCCAATACCTAGGCCCACTAGGCTGCGGCAAGCTGCAAGCGCAAGCCCAAACAGGTGGGTGCCCAAATGGGTCAATATGGTCCAATGGGGCAGAAAAATGACTTTTCTCAAAAATGATCCTAGACCACGTGTGATGCTAAAGCAAGTGTTTTTGGACTGTTTTGAGCTTGTGGTGGCCCATTTTGGTCCTCCGAAAATCCCAAAATGCCTTGAAGATGCGCTGTTTTGGGACCAAAAATGGGTCAAAAATGGGTCAAAAACGCATTTTTCGAAAACTCATCCCACACCATTTGGGGTGCACAAACGGGTGAAATGAGCCCAATTTGAGCCCACTTTGGGGCATTTTGGCCCCTCACAAGTCCACAAAAGCCTTGAAAGTGGGCCTTGTGGTGAAGGGGATCACTTGCAAGCTGATTCCACTTTGTCAACGGCCTTCAATGTGTGACTCATTGGTGTCCCTCACCATTCATATCTAATGTTCCTTCCCCCACCAGCTGGGTCCCAATATTCAGTCTTGATTAGGGTCTTCTGGCATTTCTGGCACTTCTGGCTGTATGAATTTCTTTAATGAATAGGGTGCACCTAATACGTTTGGCATGCAGAAAGCACACAGCAAGCAAGCGAGAGCGGGCACGCGCAAAATGAAAAAATGTCACACCTCTGCTGTGGTGATTCGTCTTTGGCCAAAAATTAATAACTGCTACCTATAGGTGTGAGAGACCACCACACAAAGTATGAGCCAAAACGTCAAGGGTAGCGGTCAGGAACTGGTGTGACACGTGGTGCCTGTATGTTTCAAAATTTGTTAAAAACTGGCAGTTTGGGGCAGCTTGGGTGCCTAGGATATGCATTCAGGGGTCCAATTGCATTCTAGAAACACCTTGCCACCCCAACCAGCACGTGGGATGCTATATTTATTCAAACTAGTTGGTTATACCATGTCTATGAGACAAGGTTGTAGATGATGCATGGAATCATGTAAAGCAACAGAATAGCACGTGCTAATTTACTAGCTTGCTGTACAGTGGATTGTAATTCTGATGTACAGATCGGGATTGTGGTTGCGACGAATTGCGAAAGATCGATGCCGCCAGGTTGTTTTACACCCCTCCCCCTTTGCAAATACCGAAGCTAAGGGCGACGGCCAAAGGGGCGCAAAGTTGGCGCAAGGGTTGATACAAAGGAGCCACACAGCAGTAGAAAAAAAAGGAAAGGCAGTGGGGCCATTGGTCCCTGTTGTTTGCAAAAGCCAACCACCGTGCACACGAGCTCTTGGACAAGCGGCAAAGAAAACTGTGCGGTACATATATATACCGTGCCACACGGTGTGCACCGAACCCCGAACTAGGGTAGGTGACATTGTATCGATACCAAATTGATGCTAAAGTGGTACTTGCTCTCAATCGCAACGTGCAACACCGCTCATGGACAAAGGACTTGTCTGAAACCTCCTCCTTCACGGCACATGCGCCGTTGTTAAACAACCCCATAAGAAGTGATCGGCTTGTGCCCAAATTGACGAACTTGTTCTCGGGAGGCCTAGGTAGGACACAATAGAGGATGACAATGACCTCCAACGCCTCTGATGATCTGATGATAACCATGCGTCGCGCGATCGCAGCAGAAGAAAATAAAAAACCAAGAAAAAGACGCACAACCAGAAAAAATAAAGCGCAAAATCGTTTTTTCCGACCTCAGAAACCCCCCAAAAAATTTTACGCCGCTGTTTGGCGAGGTCGCAAAATTTAGGACGCTCACAGAAAACAAAAGAACAACAGAGTCGCGAGAGCGACGAAGTTGAGCGTTGCTCGCCCCAAAACACCTAGCAAAGTGCGTGTCCTAGGCGCTAGGGACTTGTGCGCGCTCCAACACCAATAAGAAAAACAAAACAACGAGACAACATAGGGTAGGCGCCACGTGAACATGCCGGCCGCCGAAACAAGTATGTTATATGTTATACGATGCGCCACGCTGCCACACGACGAAAGGGAGCCGGGGTGCGCAACGCACGAGGGAAAGGACACAACGGCCGCACCGCCACCAACAAAAGGGCACGCCCGCTAACATGCCCCGCACGCATAGGAAGAGGACGCCATGAGACAAGCAAGGTCAAGGTGTGTGAAAGCGTCAAGGGGAAGAGACCCCCCAAACACAAAGCGCCGCACGAAAAAACAGGGAAACCATGAAACACCATGAAACACACACAAGAGGTATGCCCATGCACGCACACGCCATGAGAGCCGCTGCAAGCACGCCAAGGTACAAACGACCTGCCGCCGACCAAACCGACGCCACGAGCACCGCGCCGCCGTCCAACCGCCCACATATGCATTCTATACTCTCTTTACTCTAGGCCGCCCGCACGGAAAGAAGCATGGTATGAGGGACACCCGCACGTAACCGAAAGGAGGGAACCACACGCCGGCGGAGAGCACACCACCGCCACCACAAACACACATACCACAAACCCAAGGGCACACGAAGAGCAAGAGCACACGCAAGGGTCCGACAAACGCCGCAAGCGCCAAAAGGTATGGTTAAAAAAAAGAAAAGTACACGCTAAGGGCCGCCGCTAATGGAGAAGCGAGCGAACCGCGGCGCCAACCCGCCCACCGACCAAGCAACGAGGCAACCACCCCCTTCTCCTCCTATCTCACTCTATAGGCTGCCGGCGCCGAGGAAAATGTGGACACCGCCAAAGAACACACAAAGAGCGAAAGGCCGCCAACACCGCGGAACGGAACATGAGTGGTATGAGGGAGTACCTAATGGGCAGCCCAAACAGAAGGAAGTGATGGTATGAAACCGGGAAACCACGAAACCGGAAGAAGAGAACCACACGCTATCGGGGAGCACACACCAACGCCACCGAACACACAAACCACAAGCCCGAGGGTACAAAAAGGGCAAGTGGTACGCCCACACACGCAAGCAAGCACAAGCAAGGTATGGAGAGACCCGAGCCCGCCGCCGCAAACGACACAAGGAAGGAAGGGCCAAGGACGGACTAAAAGAACGAAGCGCACAACGCCGCCACGCCAGCGCACCCGCCGACCGCACAAATGTCATGAAAACCACCCTCCTCCCTCACGCTGTAGGCCAACAACAAGAGAGGAAGCTGCCAATGCCAAAACGTCGACACCACCAACGACCAAATGAAGAACAAGAGGCCGCCACCGCCGCGGAGCAGGAGTGGTATCAGGGAACACCCAGGGGCAGCCCAAACGAAAAGAAATGAGGATGGTATGAATGGTATGGATGCCCACACGCGCAAGCATACGCAAGCAATGTATGGAGGTATGGCAAAGGGGCATGAACCAGCCGCCGCAAACGCCACGAGGAAGGGAGGACCACGGAAGGACAACGAGAGCGAAGTACACAACGCCACCCTCCTCCCTCTCTCTATAGGCCATCAACGCGGCTCAAGGAGTGGGAACACAACAAACAGGTCTGTCCCCGCAAGCGCAACGCAACCGCCACCGCCGCGGACAAACACACCATGGTATGGCACGAAGAGTGAGGAGAGTGCGCACACATGTAGACACAAGTGCGAAGACATGTATGTTATACGCCGCGCAACGGAGAACGCAGCCGCAACGCACATGGTGCCAACGTTGGTACAGTATGTTACATGATGACTGCGCCCAGCCGCCGAAGGCCCACATACCCCCATCCTTCCTTTGTCTCACAGGGCCCAACGAGAGAGAACGACGAGCCGGCAAGGAAAAAGACCGAGACACGCACCAGAGCGGAGGCAGGGAAACAGTGCATGCCAGGGAGAAGGGTAGAGGAAAGGGTAAAGAGCACGAAGCCACGAAAGAAACAGGGGGTAGCCAGCGGCCGAGCAAGGGACGCGCGCAGGGAAGGGGGCACGGCAGACACACGGCAAGCACAACACCGCACCGAAGCACCGGAGAGGGGAGCACCAGAGGGACAAGAGAAAAGCGACACTGCGCACCACGACACGCACCGCACAGACACTACACACACCGCACACACCCACACCCGCGCCCACAGCACGTGGCCAGCGAGCCCCGGCAACCCGCCCAGAGGGCGGGCAGCCGGGGGAGGTGGAGCGTCTGACCCCAGACGCCCCTCACAAGGGGGGACGGCAACCCCCCCGGGGACGCCCTACCGCCACCCCCACGGCGCGCAACGCCGGCCCGCAAGGGCGCGCGCGGTGGGGCCGGTGCAGGGTCCCCACGCCCGCACCGACCGCACCCGGGACACACGGGTCGCGGAACCCCGGCTGCCCGCTCCAGAGGACGGGCGGCCGGGGGAGGGACAGCGCCTGACACCAGACGCCCCTCACAACGGTGGCAGGCCACCCCCCCCGGGGACGGCCCCCCACCACACCCGCGGCACGCAGCCCCCACAGGGCATGCAGGCCAAAGGGACAGTGTTGAGCCCCCACACCCACACAACCGCACCAACAGTACGTGGATGGCGGACCCCAACAGCCCGCCCAGTGGGCTGGCAGTCGGGGGAGGGACAGCGCCTGACCTCAGAGGCCCCTCACAATGGTAGAAGGCACCCCCCCCGGGAACGCCCTTCCGCCACCCCCACAGCGAGCAACGCCGGCCCGCAAAGGCGCAGGCTGTGGGGCCGGTGCTGGGTCCCCACGCCCGCACCAACCGCACCCATGACACACGGGTCGCCGAACCCTGGCTGCCCGCTCCAGAGGACGGGCGGTCGGGGGAGGGACAGCGCCTGACACCAGGCGCCCCTCACACCGGTGGCAGGCCAACCCCCCCGGGGACGGCCCCCCACCACCCCCGCGGCACGCAGCCCCCAAAGGGCATGCAAGCCAAGGGGACAGTGTTGGGCCCCCACACCCACACACCCGCGCCCACAGCACGTAGGTGGCGGACCCCAACAGCCCGCCCAGTGGGCGGGCAGTCGGGGGAGGGACAGCGCCTGACCTGGGACGCCACTCACAATGGTGGAAGGCACCCCCCCCGGGGACGCCCTTCCGCCACTGCCACAGCGAGCAACGCCGGCCCACAAGGGCGCACGCTGTGGGGCCGGTGCTGGGTCCCCACGCCCACACCGACCGCACCCGGGACACACGGGTCGCGGAACCCTGGCTGCCCGCTCCAGAGGACGGGCGGCTGGGGGAGGGACAGCGCCTGACACCAGACGCCCCTCACAACGGTGGCAGGCCACCCCCCCCGGGGACAGCCCCCCAACACCCCCGCGGCACGCAGCCCCCACAGGGCATGCAAGCCAAGGGGACAGTGTTGGGCCCCCACACCCACACACCCGCGCCCACAGCACCCGGGTGGCGGACCCCAACAGCCCGCCCAGTGGGCGGGCAGTCGGGGGAGGGACAGCGCCTGACCTCAGACGCCCCTCACAAGGGTGGAAGGCACCCCCCCCGGGGACGCCCTTCCGCCACCCCCACAGCGAGCGACGCCGGCCCGCAAGGGCGCACGCTGTGGGGCCGCTGCTGGGTCCCCACGCCCGCACCAACCGCACCCGGGACACACGGGTCGCGGAACCCTGGCTGCCCGCTTCAGAGGACGGGCGACCGGGGGAGGGACAGCGCCTGACACCAGACGCCCTTCACAACGGTGGCGGGCCACCCCCCCCGGGGACAGCCCCCCACCACCCCGGCGGCACGCAGCCCCCACAGGGCATGCAGGCCAAGGGGACAGTGTCGGGCCCCCACACCCACACACCCGCGCCCACAGCACGTGGGTGGCGGACCCCAACAGCCCGCCCAGTGGGCGGGCAGTCGGGGGAGGGACAGCGCCTTACCTCAGACGCCCCTCACAATGGTGGAAGGCACCCCCCCCGGGAACGCCCTTCCGCCACTCCCACAGCAAGAAACGCCGGCCCGAAAGGGCGCACGCTGTGGGGCCGGTGCTGGGTCCCCACGCCCGCACCGACCGCATCCGGGACACACGGGTCGCGGAACCCCGGCTGCCCGCTCCAGAGGACGGGCGGCCGGGGGAGGGACAGCGCCTGACACCAGGCGCCCCTCACAACGGTGGCGGGCCACCCCCCGGGGACGGCCCCCCACCACCCCCGCGGCACGCAGCCCCCACGGGGCATGCAGGCCAGGGGAACAGTGTTGGGCCCCCACACCCACACCGCCGCGCCCACAGCACGTGGGTGGCGGACCCCAACAGCCCGCCCAGTGGGCGGGCAGTCGGGGGAGGGACAGCGCCTGACCTCAGACGCCCCTCACAATGGTGGAAGGCACCCCCCCCGGGGACGCCCTTCCGCCACCCCCACAGCGAGCAACGCCGGCCCGCAAGGGCGCACGCTGTGGGGCCGCTGCTGGGTCCCCACGCCCGCACCGACCGCACCCGGGACACACAGGTCGCGGAACCCTGGCTGCCCGCTCCAGAGGACGGGCGACCGGGGGAGGGACAGCGCCTGACACCAGACGCCCCTCACAACGGTGGCGGGCCAGCCCCCCCCGGGGACAGCCCCCCACCCCCCCCGCGGCACGCAGCCCCCACAGGGCATGCAGGCCATGGGGACAGTGTCGGACCCCCGCACCCACACACCCGCGCCCAGAGCACGTGGGTGGCGGACCCCAACAGCCCGCCCAGTGGGCGGGCAGTCGGGGGAGGGACAGCGCCTGACCTCAGACGCCCCTCACAATGGTGGAAGGCACCCCCCCCGGGGACGCCCTTCCGCCACTCCCACAGCGAGGAACGCCGGCCCGCAAGGGCGCGCGCTGTGGGGCCGGTGCTGGGTCCCCACGCCCGCACCGACCGCACCCGGGACACACGGGTCGCGGAACCCTGGCTGCCCGCTCCAGAGGACGGGCGGCCGGCGGCGGGACAGCGCCTGACACCAGGCGCCCCTCACAACGGTGGCGGGCCATCCCCCCCGGGGACGGCCCGCCACGACCCCCGCGGCACGCAGCCCCAACAGGGCATGCAGGCCAAGGGGACAGTGTTGAACCCCCACACCCACACACCCGCGCCCACAGCACGTGGGTGGCGGACCCGAACAGCCCGCCCAGTGGGCGGGCAGTCAGGGGAGGGACAGCGCCTGACCTCAGACGCCCCTCACAATGGTGGAAGGCACCCCCCCCGGGGACACCCTTCCGCCACCCCCACAGCGAGCAACGCCGGCCCGCAAGGGCGCACGCTGTGGGGCCGGTGCTGGGTCCCCAAACCCGCACCGACCGCACCCGGGACACACGGGTCGCGGAACCCTGGCTGCCCGCTCCAGAGGACGGGCGTCCGGGGGAGGGACAGCGCCTGACACCAGACGCCCCTCACAGCGGTGGCAGGCCACCCCCCCGGGGACGGCCCCCCACCACCCCCGCGGCACCCAGCCCCCACAGGGCATGCAGGCGGAGGGGACAGTGTTGGGCCCCCACACCCACACACAGCACGTGGGTGGCGGACCCCAACAGCCCGCCCAGTGGGCGGGCAGTCGGGGGAGGGACAGCGCCTGACCTCAGACGCCCCTCACACAATGGTGGAAAGAACCCCCCCGGGAACGCCCTTCCGCCACCCCCACAGCGAGCAACGCCGGCTCGCAAGGGCGCACGCTGTGGGGCCCGTGCTTGGTCCCCACGCCCGCACCGACCGCATCCGGGACAGACGGGTCGCGGAACCCCAGCTGCCCGCCCCAGAGGACGGGCAGCCGGGGGAGGGACAGCGCCTGACAACAGACGCCCCTCACAATGGTGGAAGGTACCCCCACCGGGGACGCCCTTCCGCCACCCCCACAGCGAGCAACGCCGTCCCGCAAGGGCGCACGCTGTGGGGCTGGTGCTGGGTCCCCACGCCCGCACCAACCGCACCCGGGACACACGGGTCGCGGAACCCTGGCTGCCCGCTCCAGAGGACGGGCGGCCGGGGGAGGGACAGCGCCTGACACCAGACGCCCCTCACAACGGTGGCAGGCCACCCCCCTCGGGGACGGCTCCCCACCACCCCCGCGGCACGCAGCCCCCACGGGGCATGCAGGCCAGGGGAACAGTGTTGGGCCCCCACACCCACACCGCCGCGCCCACAGCACGTGGGTGGCGGACCCCAACAGCCCGCCCAGTGGGCGGGCAGTCGGGGGAGGGACAGCGCCTGACCTCAGACGCCCCTCACAATGGTGGAAGGCACCCCTCCCGGGGACGCCCTTCCGCCACCCCCACAGCGAGCAACGCCGGCCCGCAAGGGCGCACGCTGTGGGGCCGCTGCTGGGTCCCCACGCCCGCACCGACCGCACCCGGGACACACAGGTCGCGGAACCCTGGCTGCCCGCTCCAGAGGACGGGCGACCGGGGGAGGGACAGCGCCTGACACCAGACGCCCCTCACAACGGTGGCGGGCCAGCCCCCCCCGGGGACAGCCCCCCACCCCCCCCGCGGCACGCAGCCCCCACAGGGCATGCAGGCCATGGGGACAGTGTCGGACCCCCGCACCCACACACCCGCGCCCAGAGCACGTGGGTGGCGGACCCCAACAGCCCGCCCAGTGGGCGGGCAGTCGGGGGAGGGACAGCGCCTGACCTCAGACGCCCCTCACAATGGTGGAAGGCACCCCCCCCGGGGACGCCCTTCCGCCACTCCCACAGCGAGGAACGCCGGCCCGCAAGGGCGCGCGCTGTGGGGCCGGTGCTGGGTCCCCACGCCCGCACCGACCGCACCCGGGACACACGGGTCGCGGAACCCTGGCTGCCCGCTCCAGAGGACGGGCGGCCGGCGGCGGGACAGCGCCTGACACCAGGCGCCCCTCACAACGGTGGCGGGCCATCCCCCCCGGGGACGGCCCGCCACGACCCCCGCGGCACGCAGCCCCAACAGGGCATGCAGGCCAAGGGGACAGTGTTGAACCCCCACACCCACACACCCGCGCCCACAGCACGTGGGTGGCGGACCCGAACAGCCCGCCCAGTGGGCGGGCAGTCAGGGGAGGGACAGCGCCTGACCTCAGACGCCCCTCACAATGGTGGAAGGCACCCCCCCCGGGGACACCCTTCCGCCACCCCCACAGCGAGCAACGCCGGCCCGCAAGGGCGCACGCTGTGGGGCCGGTGCTGGGTCCCCAAACCCGCACCGACCGCACCCGGGACACACGGGTCGCGGAACCCTGGCTGCCCGCTCCAGAGGACGGGCGTCCGGGGGAGGGACAGCGCCTGACACCAGACGCCCCTCACAGCGGTGGCAGGCCACCCCCCCGGGGACGGCCCCCCACCACCCCCGCGGCACCCAGCCCCCACAGGGCATGCAGGCGGAGGGGACAGTGTTGGGCCCCCACACCCACACACAGCACGTGGGTGGCGGACCCCAACAGCCCGCCCAGTGGGCGGGCAGTCGGGGGAGGGACAGCGCCTGACCTCAGACGCCCGTCACACAATGGTGGAAAGAACCCCCCCGGGAACGCCCTTCCGCCACCCCCACAGCGAGCAACGCCGGCTCGCAAGGGCGCACGCTGTGGGGCCCGTGCTTGGTCCCCACGCCCGCACCGACCGCATCCGGGACAGACGGGTCGCGGAACCCCAGCTGCCCGCCCCAGAGGACGGGCAGCCGGGGGAGGGACAGCGCCTGACAACAGACGCCCCTCACAATGGTGGAAGGTACCCCCACCGGGGACGCCCTTCCGCCACCCCCACAGCGAGCAACGCCGTCCCGCAAGGGCGCACGCTGTGGGGCTGGTGCTGGGTCCCCACGCCCGCACCAACCGCACCCGGGACACACGGGTCGCGGAACCCTGGCTGCCCGCTCCAGAGGACGGGCGGCCGGGGGAGGGACAGCGCCTGACACCAGACGCCCCTCACAACGGTGGCAGGCCACCCCCCTCGGGGACGGCTCCCCACCACCCCCGCGGCACGCAGCCCCCACGGGGCATGCAGGCCAGGGGAACAGTGTTGGGCCCCCACACCCACACCGCCGCGCCCACAGCACGTGGGTGGCGGACCCCAACAGCCCGCCCAGTGGGCGGGCAGTCGGGGGAGGGACAGCGCCTGACCTCAGACGCCCCTCACAATGGTGGAAGGCACCCCTCCCGGGGACGCCCTTCCGCCACCCCCACAGCGAGCAACGCCGGCCCGCAAGGGCGCACGCTGTGGGGCCGCTGCTGGGTCCCCACGCCCGCACCGACCGCACCCGGGACACACGGGTCGCGGAACCCCGGCCGCCCGCTCCAGAGGACGGGCGGCCGGGGGAGGGACAGCGCCTGACACCAGACGCCCCTCACAGCGGTGGCAGGCCACCCCCCCCGGGGACTGCCCCCCACCACCCCCGCGGCGGGCATCCCCCACAGGGCATGCAGGCCAAGGGGACAGTGTTGGGCCTACACACCCACACACCCGCGCCCAAAGCACGTGGGTGGCGGACCCCATCAGCCCGCCCAGTGGGCGGGCAGTCAGGGGAGGGGAAGCGCCTGACCTCAGACGCCCCTCACAATGGTGGAAGGCACCCCCCCCCGGGGACGCCCTTCCACCACCCCCACAGCGAGCAACGCCGGCCCGCAAAGGCGCAGGCTGTGGGGCCGGTGCTGGGTCCCCACGCCCGCACCGATCGCACCCGGGACACACGGGTCGCGGAACCCCGGCTGCCCGCTCCAGAGAGAAAAGTTTATAGTGTTTTCAGCACTGTGTTTTTGCTTCTCCTGCTGCTTGTTGTTGCTGTAGGGTGTCCTGCTGCTGGTTTTGGATGATGAAAAGCTTTTATTTGTTGAAATACAGTAAAGCCAACTCAATCCAGGATAGCCCAAGCCAACAGTATGCAAAGAGAAGGTAATTCAGGATCAAAGCATGAAGGGCTGCAGTGTAAACAGTGAAAGATGATTAGATATTCACAGAAACTGCAACTCAGGATACAAATGAATGCATATTCACAGAGATAGCTGAAATGGTTTGGGAAAAGAGTTAGAAAACTGCCTCAGGATCACTCTCTCTCCATAGTGCCATCTTAGGAGATGTGCACTCTTTGTTTTGGCTCCCATATGTGCTGAGGTGGCATGGTATGTGGCGATGAGGTCACTGCCATGTCACATGGGATCTTCCTACTCACATGGGATCTTCCTACTTAGTTTAGGCTGACCAGGAATTGAACCCAGGACCTCTCAAAAAGAGGTGCCTAACCCCCTATGGTGCATACCACTAGGGCAGATAAGTATTCATGGAAAAACATAGATAAATTCATAGGTTCTACCTTAGGTATGTCAGTGCTCAGTCAACTCAGGAAAAGATGTTTTACTTCTGATTGAAAGGGGATTAAGGGGTCCACTCCATATCCTGATTGGGTGTTTGGTTCCATAGGTCAAAATGTGTTCTCACCACTTTTGGCTGGACCAATACTAAGATAAAAATGCATGGATGCTCAGTGCATCTCTAATACAACTAGAGTATGTCCCAAAGCAATGGAAAAGCACTTTTTCTTACTCCCCCCTTGTGCTGTGGTGGCCACCACTGTCGCATTTTAGGAAAAAGGGAATTTTTCTTGGCCTTTCCTTGGTTTCCACATCTACTTTAAAATACCTACAGTCTCCCTCACACTGAAAAACGGGCGCTCACCATGGCTGGCGTCCTTTTGCTGCTCTGATTGTACAGTTTCCTACAGAAGACTCAGCGCTCTTGGCGCTGCCGGGGCTCCTGTGGCTTGGTTGGGTTAGATTGGGAGCATGCCAAACATGTGCATATGCATCCCTTCCTCCAAGACGCAGCGTCGACACAACCCAAACGCAAGACACATTATACACACTCGCATGGGTTCTCGTAAACCTGCTGGCGACCTGTGACCTGTCTTAGGGCGTAGGGAGTCGAAAAGAAATTAATTTGCCCCTTGGTGGGGTCTTGGTTCTGCTCAGTCTCTCCAGGCACCTGCGTTTCGGCCCGAACACGGCCTACTCAGCGAGGCTGCGCGTGGGTATCTGCAGAGGCAGGAATGGGAGAATTATGGACGAATCCACGCAAAAACGAAGCGACGACACCAAAATCCGTCAAATGACGGCGCAGAATTTTTCTGAAACGACACACCTGAGCAGAATCCAATTGTGCATCTTCAGCACATTTTTATAGAAATTATAGTCATCTCTGGATTTTTTAAGTCCAGAAATTCATACGCATAAAATGGCGGCGCGCAGGAGCGGCTCCTAGCGAAGCGCCGGAAAATGGAAAAATAATGGAATTATAAACGTATGTATCACGTAGTCTTGAAAATGACGAGACACACATTAATAAACAAACATACAGATTCCACCCACACTAATAGAAGCTTCAAAAATTCAAGAATTCGAAAATCAATTGAAAAGACTTCAATGAATCAGGTATAAACTACAGGTATGCTCGTCTTGCATGCCGCACACACATTGCTCGTCTCGAGTCTCCGTGACTGAGTCGTGTAGCAGCGTTGACAACGATAACCACGATAGAATGCGGTAGAGGGATTGATTGGAAAGATTGCAGATGATTAGCGGTCAGATCAGGGTGATTAGTCATACACACAAGTGCATAGCAACGTTCTTCGCGTGCGCCCCTTTTGTTTTCTCTCCTTGCTTCACTTCCCAGCGGTAGGTAAGGTAGGTACGCCCAGGCGGGGCCACCCCCTGGTGGAGTCAAGATTGTTGTGGAGATGGGCAGGTTTGCCCACGTGATTGTGCATAGTCGTGCATGCACACACGCATTAAAGGGTAGGCCACGCGAAGTGCGCACGGTAAACCTTGTTTAGGCTACCCAGGGGCTCCTCGGTACGTTCTTTAAGAGAACCTGAGGAGTCCCTTAACGCTTGCTTGCTTGATAAGGGTAGCTGCTCCATGCAGTGTGTTTGCGGACAGCGTATTATAGGGCACACTGAGAAGGGTATAATACCTGGAGTGTGCCTTGGTTCCTCCGCCGCAAACGCCCTTTCATTTGCCTTTGTTTTACAGGTGGGCAGGTAGGGTGAGTGGTGCAGCAGCATTTTTTTATGCCCTGCTAAACAGGGGCGCAGATCACACAAACAAGTAACTCCGCTCCGCCTGTGGCAGAGCAGGGAGTCCGACTTCATCGACATCTGCGCCTTGCACACGAGAGCACTCCTTCCCTCCAAGCCCTCGCAGGGGAAACGCGTTGTGGCGTCCCCTGTGAGGCCACAGTTGCTTAGCAGCGCTGTGTTCTCTTGTCATTTCACAGGTGGGTCGCTAGGACCCGCGAGAACTTTGTCTTCGCAACGCCAAGTAGAGTGTGCGTGTAGGAGTGGTAGTCCTGCGTGGGGGCTAGAGCCCGTTGCCCAGTGCTCGCCCACCAGGATGGTGCCACTGTAGGGTGTGTAGGACCTGTAGGGGGCGTGTCACTGTCCCACCCTTTTCCTGCAATTTTAGCCGGGTTGGTGGGCTTTGACAGTGGGTTAGGTTAGTGTTTTTGGCCACATAGCAAACAGGCGTTTTGCATGCCTTCATAGCTTTTGGCCACCCCTCCCTGTAGTAGACAGGTAGGTAGGGAAAAACAATACCTGGATTAACACTCTGGGTATTCCCCCAAGGTTTTGCGCCAGCACAGAAATTGGGCGCATAGGGGAGGGGAGACCCGGGGCGTACCCCGTGGCATCAATAAGCCAACCCTCCAGGTTCAGCAAGGGCGCAGACTTGGGTATAATTAGGACACCACTTCTGCGGCTTGCTCTCAGGACCTTAGGACTAGCACACTCACACATACGCTTTGGCAGGTAAGGGTAAGGTTCAGTCCCTAGCTTTATTCTTGGAGGCAAGCGTCTCGGCGAGCCTCAACAACTCACCAAGGTTGTTCTGGGACAAGTAGTCAACCAGAACTGAGTTTAGGCGTCCCTCAGGTAGAACAAATGCAGAGAAGGGCTCCCAGGTGGCCTCTTCGACTCCAAACCCTTCCCAGAGGGTGAGGAAGCGCCAACCCTGGCGATAGCGGTGGCGTAGGACAGACTTCACCAGGTAGAAGCCCTCCTTAGCCATCTCCTCGGCGTTCATGTCGGGGAGTTCACCTTCAACTTCCATAGGGCTGGCAGCCCCTTGTAGGTCCAGAGCGGCGATTTCCTCGTCGTTCAGCTCCCACTCCTCCCCACAGAGGTCTTCAGGATCATGGTAGCGCTTCAGGTGTTGAGCGGCGCACACCAGGGTCCCCCCTAGACGGGGAGAACACCGCACGGTGATACGGTGTCCATCCACAGATAGGATCTTGTACGGCCCGAAGTATGGGTCATCGCTGGTAGAGCGTGGCCAGGCGGGTAGTCGACTGTGGTGCACCAGCACCCAGTCCCCTTCTTGGTAGGTGGCCGGTACACGGTGCTTGTTCTTCTTGTTCCACTGACGCTCCCTCACTCTCTGGAGCATAGCCTTGGCCTTGTCCACCTTCGCTTGTTGCTCTTGGACCCATTCACCCACAGAAGAATGGGTGTCCTCTGGATAGGGGGCATGTAGGAACCATGCCGGGCGCCCCATGAATAGCTCATGTGGCGAGTAGCCAGTAGCTGAACTCTCTTGGGAGTTCATCATCAAGGATATGACGGGGAGTAGTCTCACCCAGTCTCTGGTGCGTTCAGTTTTGCACCATATCCTGACGTTCTCCTTCAGGACACGAATCTGTCGTTCACATAGGGGGTTGCTCGTGTGAGAGTAGGGAATCCCCGTAGACACCTGGACATTGAGGGACCTCAGGACCCTCTTGTACCAGCCAGTATCTGAGCGTACTCGTACGTCCTCATCGGAGTTGATCTCCTTGGGCGCCCCATAGACACAAAACCACTCCTCCAGGAGTATCTTGATAGTCTCCTCTCCGGTAATGTGCTTGGTACATGGGAACACCCTGGTAAACCTGGTCAACCCACAGGTTACCACGAGGGCGAAGTCATAGCCCCCGAACTTCGGCATCTCCGTGTAGTCCACGTATAGAACACTGTTAGCACAGTGAGGGATGGGCAGGGTCGAGTAGAGACCTCTGTCCCTGATATCCCCTGGTTTACAGGACCTGCACGGGCACTTGTCCACGATAGGCAGGAGCGTCTTCCGCAGCTGGTCGTCAGTCCACGTAGTGTGGAACCACTGCTTGAACAGCCTCAGGGTACGGTCAGCACCCACATGACCACTGGACTCATGGGTCCACTTCAGCAGCGCTGGGACTCGGTCACTAGGCACCACGATGCGGTCCTCGTGCCAGAGGTAGCTCTTGTCCCGCTTCCACTGGTCTTGGTTGACCAGGAGGGGTTCAAGGCGTTTCTCCAGGCGCCGGTAGATATCCCCAAACTCCTGTAGGTACTCCGATTGTTGGAGTCCATCCAGGGGGCGTATCATGGTCATGTTCAGGTCCAGGTGTACGTCCATACGGCTGAACGCTTCCTTAGCCAGCGCTTCAGACCGGGCACCGATCAGGGCGTCGAAGTTGTTGCGGCTGATGTAGTCTGCACACTCGTTCTTCACTCCCTGGATATGGTGTACCGTCAGCCGTAGTTGACTGAGGTAGGTCCACCAGCGACGTAGCTTGGCCTTTTCAGGTGGGGGGCCCTTCTGGAAACTGCGGACCGGTTCTTGGTCGCATAGCCAGACCACAGGGTTACTCCCCAACAGTCGTGCTTGTGAGGATAGCACCAGCATACCCGCGAGCAGTTCCTGCTCATAGGTGGAGTAGTTCCCCCTGGCCTGGTTCCACTTCCAGTTCCAGTGGCCCAGAGGTACTAGGACCCACTTGTCGTCAGGGTAGCTGTGCTTGAGGGTTCCATCTCGGTTGAGACCTTCCGTCCCCCATTGGGAAATGGCCGAGTCGAACTCCTCCTTCTCTAGTGCTTGCCATTGGAACAACGTTCCACCACCGCCCACATTGCTGGCGTCGGTCACCAGGATAATCTCCCCTTGTGCCCTAGGCACGCCCAAGCACTTAGCGTTGGCTACCTTGTCTTTGAGCTCGTCAAACGCTTGTTGCTCTTGTGGGCCCCAGCGCCAAGTAGTACTCTTCTTGATCAAGTCAGTCAGTACCGCGCTGGTGTAGGTGAAGTTTTTGATGTGGCGGCGATAGAAGTTGCACGCCCCAATGAAACTGCGTACATCATGAAGTCCTTTCTTGGGGTCTTCGTGTCGTACCTTGGCATCCATCAGGGGTTTGGCCTTAGAGGCCGCTGGGGTCCACCACCCATAGCCAACGTCAAACCCCAGGTACTGCATGGTCTCCTGCATGAACTCACACTTCTCCAGCTTGAGTCGTGTGTGGTTCTCCTGGCAGACCGCAAAGAACTCACCCAAGAGGATTAGGTGATCCTCCTGGGTATTGGTCCCGAGGCATACATCGTCGATGTGAGCCTCCATCTGGGCCCCACGGGATATGAGCTCCTGCACCTTAGGTCTCCTTCGTAGGAGGGACAAGATCTTGTTCATCAGCTCTTGGAACAGAGCGGGGGCGTTAGCCACGCCGAATGGCATGACCTTCCACTTGAATACCCTCCCCTGAGGAGTGATGAAGGCCAGTAGTTCCTGCGCGTTGGGCGTCAGGTCCACTTGCCAGAATCCACTTCGCTTGTCCATCTTGGTCTTGTAGCGACAGGAGGCTATCTTCTCCAGGGTAGACTCCATATTGGGAATGGACCCTGAGTGGTTCAGCGTCTTCTTGTTCAGCTCTCCATAGTCCACTACCAGCCGTTTGGCTGTAGACCCAGGTTTAGCCACCAGGAAACAGGGGCTGCAGTGTAGGGGGTAGTCCCCATCCTTGTACTCCAGGACTAGGCCAGCGTCGATACATTCTTGTATCTGTCGCTCAATCTCGTCGGCCTGCTCTTTAGGAGCTGGATAGGGTCTCCTCCGGATCTTGTGACCCACGAACTCGGGTTTCAGCTTGAGGTCCATCTGTACCAGCTTGTCGCATGAGGCTGGAGGGGGTAGTTCTCCGAACACCTCCAGATAGGTCCTTATCAGCTTTTGTACCCGCGGGTCCAGTACCTTGATCTTGTCCTCCATGTCCTCGTCGGAGTGTAAGTTGCTTGCCCCTTGAATAGACGTCGGGAGGTGGTCCTCCACCGACTCTTCGCCCGTGGTAGCATCCTTCAGCCCTTGGTAGGCATAAAGAAGGTCTTGCTCAACCATCTCCGGTGGACGATGGCAACATAGGCACGCTTTAGGGGGTTCACATACACATTCCTCCGAGAGGTCGTCCTCATCTGGGGTCCTCACATGGGCACCCCATACGCTCTTCATGAGCTTGAGATCCACCTCCCTTTGCCAGGTGGTGATCTTCTGTTCGAGGTCCTCCTTCAGTTGGGATAGGTCTCCCATACGTCCTTGCTTCAGTGGCCACGAGCTGCGGGTAGGCTTCGCGTAGCATAGCTTTTTCGCCACCAACTTCCTCTTGGAATCCACGTACTCCCTGAGCCTGGATCGAGGGTCCAGCTCTTCATCCACGGGGTCTTCCACCCTCATGGAGAGTAGGGGTTTTAGTGGGGCGACGTACTCGGCGTTCTCCACTTCTTCCACCGCAGTCTGCACGAAGAAGGCGTCGTGCTCAGTTTCGTCGTCTGAGTGGATAGAGCTAGGTAGCTCAGATAGTCCACACTCAGAGACTCCATCAGGAACAGGTACATGACAGGGAGAGTTGGGGGCGTTGGTGTCAGTCACGACGTACTCATCTCCTCCGGGTGTAGTTTCAACAGCATCTTGAGGTCGTCGACGATCCTTCAAGTCACCCAAGGCGAGTCCATCGCTTTCTCGTTGTATAGCCTGGACCAGAGTAGGGTCCAGGTCTTCCCAGGGGATGGTGGTAAGACTTCCGTCCACCACGCTGAGCATACTGCCCCATCCGGGCTTCCCAATGGGCGTCTTGCGTCCCAGAGGCACGTAGATGGCCTCATCAGGTAACCGCACAGAGCTGATAGTCAGCTTGTCAAGGAGGGTTCGCCAGTACTCGTTGCCCCCATGGGCTCCCCAATCGGGGGAACACAGGACCATACGGGAACGTTCCAAGGCCACCTTGGTCAGCACCTTCCCCAGTTCACTGAATCTGGGGTTCCCGTAGGCCATCCCGAAAGAGGGCCAGTAAAATTTGTAGCTGCAGTTCTTCCCCTTGCTGCAGTATAGGTCCAGTACATGCTGCTTGTCGCTGGCGAACAGTTCCACACTTAGGTCTTCTCGAGAGTAACCCAACTCCTTCAGACCTTGGTCTAGGACTTCCCCCAATAGTTGATAGTCCTCAGTTTTGGAGGCCGCCATCATGTTCGAGGGCTCCTCCTTCGATAGTCTCAGGTAACTCGAGGTATGTTCCGACTGCTCCAGTGGCACAGACTCTCTGCCACTGCCGTGGTCCACGTACAGGAGGTAGGGCGCTTGCAGCGTCAGGGATTGTATCTGGGAGTGCTGCACGAAGAAGTCAGTACCCAGTACAAAGTCGAAGGCATCAGTGTCCATCACATAGAACCGATGGGCGATAGTCTTGGAGCCCATAGGTACCTCCACTTCGCAGTCCCCGCAGCTGTGCACCACATGTCCATCCCCCATCCGTATAGCGGCGGTGGTCAGGGTGTTCTTCAGGCTCCCACAAGGTAAAATTTTCTTGGCCACTATCGATATTGTGGCTCCAGTATCCAGTACCCCCAGGTATTCACGTCCCCCTAGTCGGATACGTACCCAAAACACCAGGTCTTGGGTGCCACCAGAGCGTCCCCGTCAGAACTCCGCGGGACAGGTCACCTCGAACCCCTTGTTCCGCAATTTGCGGGCCATCCTCATGAAACGGCTTCTCTTCTTGGCGTTGCCGTCGTCACCAACTTCATGCTCACGCTTGGCCCCTTGTTCTTGCTGGGCCTGCTTCTGTGAGCGTGTGGTAGGTCCAGACTGCCCTCCAGAGGGCTCGGAGTTCCCCCCTGGATTAGGGTTGGGGTTACCTCCGTTCTTGTCCTTGTTCTTGTTGTCGTTCTGGCGATTAGCGCCTCCTCCTCGTCCGCCTTGACCCTTGTCTTGACCACCTTGACCACGTCCTTTCGACTTGCCCTTGCCGGAGTCGTTGCCTTTGGCCTTGCCTCCACCTTTGCCTGAGCTTTTGCCAGGATCTTCCCCCTTAAGCTTCGCCGATAGGCGTTGCTTATGGTAGCACTCGTCCTCATAGTGCTTCCGCTTACCGCAGAATGCACACGTGATGGTGCAGCGGTAATGATCCGGCATCTTCACCTTGGCGCCGGTGATCTTTTCCTGCTGCTTCCCCTGGACAACAAAGCAGTCTCGCTGCTCGCAGTCGGAGGCATGCTGCAGGTGGCCCAGTTCATCTCTGGCATCACACCAGAATAGCTCCTTCACGTTCTCCATTAGGCGGGCGTGGGCGTGTTTGGGGGTAGTCCCCTGCCCCGGTCGGGACCCTTGGTACCCTTTGCCTCCAGAACCTCCACCACCAGGACGGTAGTGGTTCAGGTGTTGGTCGCTCTCCTTCTCCAGCGCCATCTCCAGGAGCAGCACGCATAGATCCTCGTAGCGGAGGGATCTAGCCTTGCGCTCAGCCGTCAGACGGCACTCGTCCCATAGCTCACGGGGGAGCTTGGAGCACAACCAAAACAGCAGGTCGTCGCTGCTGTAGGAACCGGGCGTCAGTCGCCCAGCCCAGTGGTCCAGGTCCGCCAACAGCTCGGAGACCCTGCCGGGTTTGGGGTTGTTCGGCAGCACGGGCAGGTTCTGGATCTCGGCCCTGATGGAGAGGTCGGTCTCGTAGGTTGGGTACTGCCTCTCCAGGGCAACCAACACGTCGGCAAAGGTGGCGGAGTTGGTGACGATCTGCCTGACCTGCTTCTCCAGGTACTTCGTCTTGCAGCACTGCAGGAGCAGGTCGCACTTCACTCGCCCACTCGCGTGGGTTTGGCCGGTCAGTCGTAGGAACCGGCCAAAGTTCTCAGCGAACTCGCTGAGGTCCTTGCCTGTGAATTCAGGCAGGTTCACCACTATCTTGGAGGTGGCAATAGCCTTCGCCTCCTGAGCTCGGCGTCCTTCAGGGCGTCGGGTCTTCTTCTTCTTCTTCTTCTTCTTCTTACCCTTGGAGTCCTCGGGGTCCTCAGGGTCTTCGTCATCCGATGGCGAAGAAGAAGTCATCGAAGGCGGCCCATCATCGGAGGGGTCCCCGCCTAGATCACTGGAGCCATAAGGCTCCACGTCCACCATAGCCCTTAGGGCTGTCAGCCCCAGCTGGTCCAGCTCGGCCCTCGTCGAGTTCGTCACGTGACTGTAGGGCGGCTGGGCTGTCCTCGGGACGAATGGGCTTCTTGGTACTGCTGCAGGAGTCGGCATCGGTCGGCTCCTCAGGCTCCCCAGGGTATTCGTCAACCCTGCCGCCAGGTGGTTAGCCTGTACTCGGTGGGGTGACATCCCCACTGTCGTAGGTGACGCATGGGACGGGATCATCAGGGGCTGCAGCTTCTCCCTGATCTCTTGCGTGAGGTCGCTCACGATTTTCGAAGTGGCTCCTTGGAGCACCTCGTTGATCTCCGACCGCGTCAGGGACCTGTTGGAGGATCTTCCCGATCCTCTACTCCTGCCTCCCAGAGACTCTGGTCCTCTCCTCAACCCACTCAGGGGTGCATACCCAGGTGTACACCCAGGAGCATACCCAGGAACTTCCATGTAGGTTCCCGTGGCGTGGAGTGGATGGGGATGGTCAGCCGCATACCAACGCGGCGCAGAGCTGGAAGCCACCGGCTCACTGGCCGTAGTTGCCTCAAGGAGCGCAGTGGTAGGTGGGCCCATGCCATAGGCGGGGTAGTGAGGCATGCCAGTAAAGCCTGTGCCCTCTGCCATAGGCTGGTTGGTTGTGGAAGTGGATGTAGCGGCGGCTGGGTGTGTGGTGGTTATGGGAGAGGGTGATGCTTGGAGGCCAGAAGCGCTTGGTGCGCCTTCGAAGGTAGGGATATCCGTCGGGTCTTGCCCTTGCTCCTCTCCTTCGTCTGCTCCTTCTCCAGCATCCTTCTCGCTCTCGTTTCCTCTCTTCCTCTTCACAGGCTGAGGCTGAGAGACCATTTCCTTCACCGACAGGGCCCCAAAGGCCGTCTGGAGGCCATCCAAGGAGTCCTCCGCCGTATCCATTGGCCCATGTAAGGGCTCCACCGAAGGTACAGCGTCAGGCGCCGGCCTTGCCGGTGTCTCTGGCGCTGGCGCTGTGTTCACCTCGGCGTCCACTCTTCCTGGATCCATCTTAATCCACCCTTCTGCTTTTGTTTGCCTGCTCGGAGCACTGGTTGTACGGCGCGGGGTCGCTGCCGGTGCACAGAGACAGGCTGCCTCTTGCTACCAGAAAAGTTTATAGTGTTTTCAGCACTGTGTTTTTGCTTCTCCTGCTGCTTGTTGTTGCTGTAGGGTGTCCTGCTGCTGGTTTTGGATGATGAAAAGCTTTTATTTGTTGAAATACAGTAAAGCCAACTCAATCCAGGATAGCCCAAGCCAACAGTATGCAAAGAGAAGGTAATTCAGGATCAAAGCATGAAGGGCTGCAGTGTAAACAGTGAAAGATGATTAGATATTCACAGAAACTGCAACTCAGGATACAAATGAATGCATATTCACAGAGATAGCTGAAATGTTTTGGGAAAAGAGTTAGAAAACTGCCTCAGGATCACTCTCTCTCCATAGTGCCATCTTAGGAGATGTGCACTCTTTGTTTTGGCTCCCATATGTGCTGAGGTGGCATGGTATGTGGCGATGAGGTCACTGCCATGTCACATGGGATCTTCCTACTCACATGGGATCTTCCTACTTAGTTTAGGCTGACCAGGAATTGAACCCAGGACCTCTCAAAAAGAGGTGCCTAACCCCCTATGGTGCATACCACTAGGGCAGATAAGTATTCATGGAAAAACATAGATAAATTCATAGGTTCTACCTTAGGTATGTCAGTGCTCAGTCAACTCAGGAAAAGATGTTTTACTTCTGATTGAAAGGGGATTAAGGGGTCCACTCCATATCCTGATTGGGTGTTTGGTTCCATAGGTCAAAATGTGTTCTCACCACTTTTGGCTGGACCAATACTAAGATAAAAATGCATGGATGCTCAGTGCATCTCTAATACAACTAGAGTATGTCCCAAAGCAATGGAAAAGCACTTTTTCTTACTCAGAGGACGGGTGGCCGGGGGAGGGACAGCGCCTGACACCAGACGCCCCTCACAACAGTGGCAGGCCACCCCCCCCGGGGACGGCCCCCCACCGACCCCGCGGCACGCAGCCCCCACAGGGCATGCAGGCCAAGGGGACAGTGTTGGGCCCACACACCCACACACCCGCGCCCACAGCACGTGGGTGGCGGACGCCAACAGCCCGCCCAGTGGGCGGGCAGTCAGGGGAGGGACAGCCCCTGACCTCAGACGCCCCTCACAATTTTGGAAGGCACCCCCCCCAGGGATGCCCTTCCGCCAACCCCACAGCGAGCAACGCCGGCCCGCAAGGGCGCACGCTGTGGGGCCGGTGCTGGATCCCCACGCCCGCACCGACCGCACCCGGGAGACACGGTTCGCGGAACCCTGGCTGTCCGCTCCAGAGGACGGGCGGCCGGGGGAGGGACAGCGCCTGACACCAGACGCCCCTCACAACGGTGGCAGGCCACCCCCCCGGGGACGGCCCCCCGCAACCCCCGCGGCACGCAGCCCCCACAGGGCATGCAAGCCAAGGGGACAGTGTTGGGCCCCCACACCCACACACCCGCGCCCACAGCACGTGGGTGGCGGACCCCAACAGCCCGCCCAGTAGGCGGGCAGTCGGGGGAGGGACAGCGCCTGACCTCGGACGCCCCTCACAATGGTGGAAGGAACTGCCCCCGGGGACGACCTTCCGCCAACCCCACAGCGAGCAATGCCGGCCCGCAAGGGCGCACGCTGTGGGGCCGGTACTGGGTCCCCACACCCGCACCGACCGCATCCAGGACACACGGTTCGTGGAAACCTGGCTGCCCGCTCCAGAGGAAGGGCGGCCGGGAGAGGGACAGCGCCTGACCTCAGACGCCCCTCACGATGGCGGAAAGCACCCCCCCCGGGGACGCCCTTCCGCCACCCCCACAGTGAGCAACGCCGGCCCGCAAGGGCGCACGCCATGGGGCTGGTGCTGGGTCCCCACGCCCGCACCGAGCGCACCCGGGACACACGCGTCGCAGAACCCCGGCCGCCCGCCCCAGAGGGCGGGCGGCCAGGAGAGGGACAGCGCCTGGCACCAGAAGCCCCTCACAACGGTGGCAGGCCAGCCCCCCCGGGGCCGGCCCCCCACCACACCCGCAGCACGCAGGCCCCACAGGGCAGGCAGGCCAAGGGGACAGTGTTCGGCCCCCACACGCACACACCCGCGCCCACAGCACGTGGGTTGCGGACCCCAACAGCCCGCCCAGTGGGCAGGCAGTCAGGGGAGGGACAGCGCCTGACCTCAGAGGCCCCTCATAATGGTGGAAGGCATCCCCCCCGGGGACGCCCTTCCGCCACCCCCACAGCGAGCAACGCCGGCCCGCAAGGGCGCACGCTGTGGGGCCGGTGCTGGATCCCCACGCCTGCGAAGACCGCACCCGGGACACAAGGGTCGCGGAACCCTGGCTGCCTGCTCCAGAGGACGGGCGGCCGGGGGAGGGACAGCGCCTGACACCAGACGCCCCTCACAACGGTGGCAGGCCACCCCCCCCGGGGACGGCCCCCCACGACCCCCGCGGCACGCAGCCGCCACAGGGCATGCAGGCCAAGGGGACAGTGTTGGGCCCCCACACCCACACACCCGCGCCCACAGCACATGGGTGGCGGATTCCAACAGCCCGCCCAGTGGGCGGGCAGTCGGGGGAGGGACAGCGCCTGACCTCAGACGCCCCTCACAATAGTGGAAGGCACCTCCCCCAGGGACGCCCTTCCGCAACCCCAACAGCAAGCAACGCCGGCCCGCAAGGGCGCACGCTGTGGGGCCGGTGCTGGGTCCCCACGCCCGCACCGACCGCATCCGGGACACACGGGTCGCGGAACCCTGGCTGCCCGCTCCAGAGGAAGGGCGGCCGGGGGAGGGACAGCGCCTGAACTTAGATGCCCCTCACAATGCTGGAAGGCACCCCCCCCGGGGACGTTCTTCCGCCACCCCCACAGCGAGCAACGCCGGCCCGCAAAGGCGCACGCTCTGGGGCCGGTGCTGGGTCCCCACGCCCGCACCGACCGGACCTGGGACACACGGGGCGCAGAACCCCGGCCGCCCGCCCCAGAAGGCGGGCGGCTGGGAGAGGGACAGCGCCTGACACCAGACGCCCCCCACAACGGTGGCAGGGCCCCAACACCCACACGCCCGCGCCCACAGCATGTGATGGCGGACCCGAACAGCCCGCCCAGTGGGCGGGCAGGTCGGGGAGGGGGAGCCCCTGACCACAGACACCCCTCACAACGGTGGAAGGCACCCGCCCGGGGACGACCTTCCGCCACCCCCACAGCGAGCAACGCCGGCCCGCAAGGGCGCACGCTGTGGGGTCGGTGCTGGGTCCCCACGCCCGCACCAACCGCACCCGGGACACACGGGTCGCGGTACCCCGGCTGCCCGCTCCAGAGGACGGGCGGTCGGGGGAGGGACGGCGCCTGACACCAGACGCCCCTCACAACAGTGGCAGGCCATCACTCCGGGGACGGCCCCCCACCACCCCCGCGGCACGCAGCCCCCACAGGGCGTGCAGGCCAAGCCAGGTAGGGGGGAACCGGACGCCCCCCCCCCAAGCACGCCAGACGGAGCAAGGGACCGGGGCAGGACACGCGGAGGGGCACGGACCACGTGGAACGGCCCTACCAGCGCCCAGTGCCGGGACCGCGCGAGGTGCGCACGCCACACCACCCAGGGGAGGGGGGAGCAGACGCTGCGGGAGCGCGAGCGCACACACACGCAAAGGGCACGCGGGGACTACCAGAAGGGCAACCGGACCGAGCTTCCGGAACGCACAGACCGCGTGGAATGGCGTACCAGAGAGCGAGAGTAAGGGACACCCGGACGGGACGGCCCGCCACAAGCAGCACGGGACACGCGGGGCGGGAAGGGGGAAACGGGAGAGACACAACAACAGGTACCGGCCCGAGCCGGCGAACCGGCCGCGAGCGCCGCGCACACACGGACGGGGCACTGCACTCGCCAAGGCAGTAGTGGCGCACTGCGCCACGCCCCATCCCCTAGGCTAGGCAGCCTCCACGCCAGCCCAAGGGGGTCCCACTGGCGACAAGCCAGTAGCACTGGCCCGGCACCGCCGGCGCCCCGGGCGACCACACATTAGGGGGGCGACGCAGTGGGTAAGCGCCCGCAGCCACGGCTGCGAATTGATGCACTGACCGGGGAGTGGCGAAATGGGGAAGCCGGGGAGGCACGGGGCTCCGAGCTCTGTGAACCCAGGGGACTCCGCCACCAGGCAGGAGGTGCGTCTTGAAGGGCCCCCCAATAGGACCTGGTGGGGAGGATATCACCTGGCCCGACCAGGTGGCCACTTGGGGCCGAAAGGCGTCTAGTACCCGCAAAATCAAACCTCAAACCTCAAACCTCCAACGCCTCTGATGCCGCGGAACGCTGCTGAACTGGACTTCGGACGTCATCGACGCCAAGATTGGAGCCTAGTGGTCCGAATGTACTTGTATAGAACGTTCTTCAACCCAACTTCAAATTTGACCATGATGATGAAAAACAACTCAATGCAGTCACCCATAAGGGCGGCTGTAACTCGAGGACCATGCGGTAAAGGATTTGGACAATGCGGTACGTCGGAGAGCGTGTCAACGATTTCAAATTTTTCGGATTTGTCACTAGTGAATCGAACACGAGCCCAAGAGGAAAATGAGAAAGATGAGCAGAAAGGAGCGATGCAAGCAGCGCCGTTACACACTCACGGCCCCTAAGACTGCTTTTGGTACATAAGTCTTTGAAAGCAGAGTACCTAATAGTAGCGGAGCATTGAATCACCAACAAATGCTACCATGAAAGCAATAGATGTTAAAAAAGGTAATGGTCTCTCAATATTCCTAGGCTCGACAGACACAAAGAACATTAGCACATGTTGTGTACCGATGAGACTGAGCATGGCCCCTACTTGCCACCTCAGCTAGGATACGCGGTGATTTCCCCCCCTAGACTGGGTGATTATACCCTGTCTAACAGACAAGGGTATGGATGGCGCACAACTGCATACATGTAATCATGCAAAACAGCATATTAGCAAATGCTACTCTATAATCTTAGCCCAAGCAAACTGCACCCCCTTTTGGAAGAGAAGGACCCAAAAAAAGACTGCCCCAAAAACTAATCTTTTTGGACATTTGCAGCACACATGACCCAGATACCACCGAAAAAATACAATTTTACCCGATTTGCTGCTTTTTCCCACTTTTTGTTTATTAAAGGAAACTATTATTTTGTCTGATTTGAAGGGTGTGTTTTACCAATCTTGTCTTTTTTGTATTTCAAAAACCAACTGGTGCCTGCTTTTTCAGGAGCTCATTTTCAAAAATGACATTCTGCGGGTCTCCAGTTGCACCTATGTTTGTCCTGCGAAATAGATTGCTTTTTTATGTACCTCAGTGCGCGAGGCCTTGCGCACTCATGGTCACGGAAACAATTGCGTACAGAAGGCAACAAAAACAGGACAGGAAGTGCACAACGTACAAACACTGGAAAGAAAGCCCGGCAAAAATGTACAAGCCCTTAAGGGCATATAATTGCATGCACGTCGAAGGCTAGTGCGCGAGGCCTCGCGCACACATGCCTGCAAAAAGGGGCGAAACACTTGGGTTGATGGTGACTTATTTCTTCTTCGGTCCAGCAACCTTAGCCAACCTGGAACCCAGGCTTCTTGCCACCGCACTTGTCCCACTTTGGGAGGCAACGGTACCACGAGACGGCTGGGCACCAGAACGGGAGGGCGGCTTGAACTCTGCACTAGCACTGGCAGCAGTCTTCGCTTTCTACTTCGGCTGTTCCTTACCAGATTCGGGGCTTGCATCGAAGTGAGCGGCGGGCGCTCGCTTGCGCTTCTTCCGGGTCTCCAGTACTTGCTCCGGATCCTCTTCTTACTCCTCCTCGTCGGCATCGTCGTCGTGTGATTCCGGGGGCTTGTCCCATTCCTTCTCCTTTCCTTTTGCCTGCTTCTTGCTACTCGAGGGGGTTCCCTTTCCGGCTGCAGTACCCTGAGTTGGTATAACTTTGGCAGTGTTCTTCACCTTGGCTTGCATTGGCAAGGTAGGTGCAGGCGCAACAGGCTCAGTGTCGTCAGCGGGGGCCTCAGTCACGACATCTTCCTCGACGGCTTCTGCAGCGTGCACCTTCTGGTGCCCTTCATATCCTCGGCTGCTGTCCGAAACCCACAGTGGAATGCCACGCAGAATCTTTGCGGCCATGGCAGGCGTGTCGTCCACAACAACCACTGCATCAACATACCCACTGCACAAAAGACATTCGTCCAGGTACCACAGCACGTGAATCAGAGGCATGAAACCACCGAGGTTCTTGTTCTCCATCTCTTCGAAATGGCCAGCGGAATACGTCACATAGTTCGGCAACTGTAAATGTGATGAATAAAGACGAATATCTGAGGCAGCAGTGCGCGAGGCCTCGCGCACACAACGGCATCGTAACCGGCGAAAGAAGCAGATTTACCTGCTTATCCCAGCGACTCGTTGTTCCGATCCACATACGGTGCTCGTCGAACTGATACATATTGCTGGTCACGAGACCCGATAACCAAGGGTATACCGGCAACCGGACATGGTAGAATGGCACTGTGGTTGGATCCTTGTCCTTCCCCATACCCCACAGCCTCTGCATGTCGCGGCCAATACGGTGCACAACATCAGCCTCGCCATAGAAAATGACGTCCTTCCCAAGCATCATCACATCGAACAGCCACTTCGGAACAAATCCTGCAGAGTCATATTCAACGAAAAGGTCAGCGTTGATGATCCACAACGGGTACTGCAGATCCCGGAAACGGGCTGGCGGTGTCTCCTCAATATCCTCGATACGGCATGCCGTCAAAGCGAATTTGCTCTCTTGCTCGTCCTGCTTGGAGACATTGATCACATCGCCGGTCCTCAGCTGTGTCTGTGGCGGTGCCAATGTTGTTGCCTCAGTCTTCCTTTGCAGTTGTTTCCGCACGGCCAGCGTCTGCGGTAATGGAGGTGCGCCCCTGTCCCCAGTTCGCCACAGAGGTGCACTGGTCATTGTCTTCCATTTTGAGCACAGCGACCGAAACTTCGTACTTTTTGCATCCTCCCAATAACCCCAATTTCCCTGCCCAATTTTCAGTTGTGCCGTGCCCAGTGCTGCGACTTCTGCTCGGATCTTCGCATCGGCAGCTGTATGGATGTGAAAAAGGTGGTTGAGTGCGCGAGCCCTCGCGCACTGAAGCTGCGACACTGACGCATACCTGCGGTCTGGTTGACATACTGCTTCTTGTCCGGATGGTCAAGACGGAAAATAACCCATTGTTCCGTAATCGGCGCGTCAATGTAGTTCTGGGTGGAGCGTAAGGTCGAGTCCTTCAGGTTCATGTGCGCACAGACTTTCTGCAATAAGCTCGGTAGATGCAGCCCCTCCAGCTTCTTGAAGGCATTCCTTGTTCCTTCCTCTTTCCTGCTCTTACTCTCGAGGTTCTTCATACCAGTAACCGCCTCACGGCCGCAGTAATACGCCAGGGAGAAGATGTCCCTCCAGCTCTTGAATGTTGAGTCGTGCGAGGGAAAACAGTATCATGGAGTGCGCGAGGCCTCGCGCACTGTAACCGTGCGATACACCAATACATACTGTGTGTCCTGCTTCCTCCGAAGCCTCGGGTGCAAGAAACGCAGAGTTGACGGTAGCCTGGACAACAGCAATCTTGAACTGCTCGAAATCTTGAGGCTCTTTTTCCCGCTTCTGGTCCTCAATGTACAACAACATGTTGTCCAGCGCCTCGGACAGCGGAATCCACGTCACAGACTGGCTGCCAGCTTGTTGCAATCCTGCAACCTTGGCCCGGATCCTCCAAGGTGTTTCGTACTTCAGAATGTCAACGTAGCAAAACTCCTGCCCGTCCTCCAATTCTTTGCCTTCTGCGAGACGGAGTTCCTGAATCTTTCTGCATGTTTCTGTGCCATGTTGACCATTCAGAACGTAAAGTGAGCCATCTGCAAAGCAAATCATGTACCGAAGCAAAGAGAAGAAACGTCTCTGATCGAATGCGAAGCGAGTCATACCACTATCCTCCCAAGCCGTTACGCGCAACGGTCCAGGTGGTGGCAGTGCTTGGTATCCCGTCACTTTCCTGGCAACGTCGTCATAGTTGATGGATGGGATCTGTCCGCGCTCCTTGATCTTGTGAATTTTCAAATCAGAAATCTTTACCTTTACGGCTTTACCATTCTCCTGCCGCAGCCACTGTTGCACGTCGACTGTGAGCTTCATCTCCGGTATTGGCTTCTTCTCACCCTTCTTTTTGCGTTCTTTTCTTCGGCGTGTCCCCTTGGTCGGTCCCTGGTGACGACACCATGGCCTCTGCGTCTGGTGCTGGACGTTCTGGCGACCCTGGTTCACTCATGATGCCAAAAAATACCTGAAAAGCACAATTGGCATGAGGTGAAACACGGTCATTGGAACTGTGAAATCAGTCGAAACGGGATTTTGCAGGTCGTTTTCGCAAATCTGTTCCACAACCGTCTTTGTTGTGACGTATTTCACGGCACTTAGCGAACTACTCAGTGCGCGAGGCTGGCGCACTCACATGGAATTACGTACCTGTTTTTCGTAACGTTTAGTGCGCGAGGCGTCGCGCACTGCGGGTGTCAGTTACCGCAAGCGTTGCCGCACGTTGTGTGTTGCTGCTTCCTGTCTGTTGGCATCCATATCTTTTTTCCGCCCCACAACCCCATCCAGTTTCCGTCTCAGTTTGTTGTTGGGATTTGTTTTCTGGTCAATGAGGGAATCTAGTACGCTGTGACCAAGTAGCTGGTAGTGGTCGTAACCAAGGGGTCGTGTAGGTGAGGGTGGAAATCTCGGTAACCTCCGCGGCCACGAAGTTGCAACGGTGCTGACTCTGTCCGACTCCCATTCCACATAGGCCATGCAAATCCGGTCTGTCAGGAAAAATGTTGTCAGTCGTTGTCGCATCCTGTGCACCAGGTTCTCGGGAACGTTTTGCACCCCCACACGTTTGCCACCAGGACCAACCTTTAGTAACAAGTAATGGTTTTCCACCTCCTCAACAGTAACAGAACCCGTGTTTCTCGCCTTGTCCCGCACCAGCTTACTCAACATACCTTCTCCAAACTCCTCTTAGTGTGCCTGACCGGGCAGGTCCTGGTGCCACTTGCTGTTGTACAACAATGTGCACATGATTGTACGTTCGTACTTCAGTACGGTGTCACACGGTCCTCGACGCAGCCTCCGCGGCAGACACAAACTCAACTGCAACACCTCCTGAGCTCGTGACCCTGTACCGTTGTTTTCCCCCGACCAGTTGCATTCCCGTACCACGTGGCCCAAGTACAACAACAACGGGCACCATTCCGACAACAAATGCAAGACTGCGTTTGCCACTGCTGCTCTGTTGGCATGCGCAGTGTCACGACCACTGATCGGGGTTGCAGCTTGTGCCTTGCGCCGATACGGGCGTAGTATTCGGGGTGTGGCTAGCATCAGCGCAGCATTTTTTATCCATAACTATCAGTTTTGGGTATGATAGTATGGTTGAACCAGGGCGTAGCCGACCTTTCCGTAGGTAGGTTAGAATAGGCCAGAACACCCGAAAGGTATGAGTAACAACGAACTTGTAGGCATGTCAGACACCGTAAACTACAGGCACATAACGCAGGTACACACGCATGTTCCATCGTTGGTTCTTGGCACCGTACAACAACTTTACTATTCTGTAGTGTATGTTTTCGTCAACCAACAGCGGTAGAACTCTTTTTGTCTGTTGTGCTACGTCCTTTGCAAAGTGTAACAAGTTTAACAGACCAACACCACGAGTTACCTTTTCTTTTGACAGGGCAAACGGGCGCCACACCGGTGCCTGCACAGTCCTTGCATCCCTCCTAACATCCAACGGTGCTCTCACGTTTCCGGTGTCTAGTACACACCCATCTGCATACCCCATGTCACGCAAAGTCTGGGGGATTCTTCGTTCACGCTGTTGCAGAGCCCTTGCGACTGTCGTTATCCGTGCTGCCAGGTCCTCAATGGCTGGATGTCCTGCCCAATACGTGGGCCTCTGTTTCAGTTGAAGTACTGCCATTGCAGTACAGTTTTGGGACCGGTTGGTTTCGTCTGGGTGTGTCGTGTATTTTGCCCGGTACCAGTTGTCTATCCACAACACGCAACAGAACGAAAGCACCACTGACCACGTCGCTTTAAGTGCTGCTGCTGCCTGTCCGTCCACTGTATCTGCGGCAGCGTATGCTTGCCCAAGTCGTACTTTTGTTCGTCTTTCTGTTTGCGTTAGGTACCCTGTTGTGTTTCCCGGTTTTCTCCTGTTTGGTACTGCCCGTTGACGCATCAACAGGTACAGGTTCGAGCCCTCCTGTCGCAAAATGCACACCCAGCGCTTGTCCTCCGGCCTTTAAGCTGCTGGTAAACTGTGGCGCGTTCTCTTGTTGAACCTGAGTCGCTGTGCAAATGTTAACACCAGTTGTGCCGCCAGGTCGTTTCGTTTCAGTCCTTTCCGCATGTCGTCTGCTGTTTGGTATGCTGGTTCTGCCGTGCATGCCTCTCGTAGTGCTGCTGCTCCTTTGCTTACTTCTGCTATCATCTGATGCGTTACGGATTTTCTGGCTCGAAATGGCATTTTGCGTCTTTCTCTGTGGAATTAAATTTGCGCACATATTTTGGTTATCGTTTCGCACAGCGATCTTTAAAAAAGGTGTGTTTGAAAACATCTGGCCTCTTCCTGTCGTCATTTCTGGTGCGCGTGCTGCCGCCGCAAATTGTATCTGGTGTCTGCGTGCGCTCCGTTCCCAGTAACCGAAAATCATTTTCGCAACCACAATTTCTGGTTCTGTTTCGTTCTTTAAACCTAGTTGGAAAAAAAAACCATATCTATCGGGCAGCGAAGGCTACGGCCGCTATTAGAACTGCACACGTCTGCCAATGAGTGGCTGTTGGAAAAAAGAAAATCATTCCCCTGATCCCCTGAAAATATGACGAAGGTTACCGATGTATAATCCACTGTCACAGGTGGTAGCCGTGAAAGGGAATGTAAATACAGGCGTAGCCTGACCTGCCTGCTTTTTCATTTTCTTCCGTCCTTTGAGTGCGCGAGGCCTCGCGCACTGATTGTATCCCGGGGGGCAATGTTCTATACCGTGTTACATCTGACCAACACGGTGTCTACACACACGTACACCAGAAAAAATTAACTGCGTTCGTCTGCCTGGTATTGTACGTGCAATTGTACGCGTCATATCCATTCCGTAAATTAATACATAACGTGACCTGAGTGCGCGAGGCCTCGGGCACTCCGGATGCCGAAATTTGTATTTCATTTTCACTTTACAGTACATGTGTTTCCCCTAAAATGGGAAGTCCGACAGTCATACACTTCCAATGCTCCTTGGGCAACACAATCCCACTTTTAATACCATGTGGGAGCTGCTTATTTCCTCAAACGCCAGTCCTTACGGGTTTTTAGGTGTCGTGATAAACTCTACTTTGAATATCTTGAGTGCGCGAGCCCTCGTGCACCCAGAACGCCAGAAAAATGTAAAAAAGTTCACATTGAGGAACACGGAGTTGCACAACACTAAAAAAGGAATTTATTTCACTACGCCCAAAATCACGTTCATCAAACATCCAAGAAAATAGTTTCTTTGCCCTGTTGCGAACCGGTCCTTTTCTGCGCGTTTGGCGCGCAAAACAGGGTGCAGTTTGCGTGGGCTATAATAATGGCTCATAATATCCATATACAGACATACCACGGTTGTGGCTGCAACACCATACGAGAGATTGATGTTTAACAAACTTGTCCACACATCTGACCTATTGCTGAAGTCTGAAATCAACTATGGCATAACAGAACGTTATTATGAGTCTTTCAGCTCTTATTGTGCCTCTCCTGCTGCTTGCTGCTGGTGTAGGGCTCCTGCTGCTTGTTTCTGATGGAGAAAATGTTTTGTTGATGAAATACAACCAATTCAGGATAACCAAATGGAGTTGGACAGCCCAAGCCACAGATGAGCATGTAGAATCCAAACGGGATCAAAGCATGAAGGGCTGCAGTCAGGAAAGAGTTAGATAATAAAGATATCAACAATAGACTACAGCAATAGACAATCAATGCAACTTGGATCAAAATGTTTCACATGATTGAGAAAAACTGATTGGAAAACTGCCCCAAGTGCTCACACTCCACATAGTGCCATCCTGAGATGTGCACTCTTTGTTTTGGGTCCCATAGGTGCGGACGTGGCATGGCTTGTGGCGCTGAGGTCACTGCCATGTCACATGGGATAATCCTACTTAGCTAGGGTGACTGGGAGTTGAACCCAGGACCTCTCAAAAAGAGGTGCCACAGCCCCCTAGGGTGCATACCACTGGGATAGCCGAGTATTCATGAGAAAACATAGAAAAATGTATAGGCTCTGGATCAATGTCAGCGCCTCAGTCAGTCCAGGAAATGGTGTAAAAGATCAATCAGTCGGGGGTTCAGGGGTCCACACATCCTCCATAGTTTAATGCTTGGTTTTATAGGTCAAAGTGTCTTGTCACCCCTTTTTGGATAGGCCAATACTAAGATAAAAATGTGTTATGCCTTTAGGCTTCTTTATAACAACTAAAGCTAACCTTTTGGCAGGGAAATACACTTTTTCTTACTCCCTCCTTGTGCTGTGGTCGCCGCCACTGTCGCATTCTAAAGGAAAAAGGGAATTTTTCCTGGCCTCCCCATGGCTTCAACATTTATTTAGAATTTCCTATAACATCCCTAACACTTGAAAGAAGGCGCTGCATCAGGGCAGTCGCCAGGTTGTGCTGAGTCATAAAAGACACTTACAGCTCCCACTGCGCTCATTGGCATCGCTGGGGCAGCTGTGGTTTGGAAGGGGGTTAGTATGAGCATGCCAATTCATGTATGCACAACCCTCCACCTCCAAATGGCAAAACGCGATGCGATACGCAAATCCCAAAGCTGGATATGATCAGGGCACACGGTCTGGGGTCTCAATGAACCTACCGTAAGACCTGATCTGTCCTTAGCGCGTTGAAAATTACTTTACCCTCATGGCGGCTTGAGATTCAGGACAGTGGTCCAGAAGTCAGTTTTTCGTCCTGAACATGGGCTACTCCAATGTTTGCGCTCCAGGATATCTGCAGAGAAAAGGCGAAGGGTTGAGGGACTGCCAGGCACGCAACGATCGACGCCAACACCAAAATCCGTCAAATGACGGCCTAGAATTTTTCTGACGCCTCACACCTGTCCAGAATCTTCATGTGCATCAAATGCACATTTTTGCCAAATTTATTTTCATCACAGGAAATTTTAAATTCCTGGATTTACACGCAGAGAAAAGCGGCGCGCCGGAGCGCATCCTAATTGGGCGCCGGAAAATAGCAAAATAATAAGATTATAACAGTATGTCACGCAATAATAAGAAAATGAGGAGACACACAATAAATAATAAACGTGGGAATTCCACGTTTGCTTCTAGGAGCAATGAAGAAGAATGAATTCAAGAAAATCGAAATGAATTCAAAGAACAGGGTATAAACATACAGGTTCTGTTTGCTTCATATGCAGCATGCTGGACTCAAAAAATCGTGTTTTGCAGTCTTTTGGAGCAAATGATCAAGGGTTCCGGAGCCATCAGCACCAAAAAACCGCTTTTTTTGCCTAAAAAATGCCAATTTTTTGGCCTAAAACAGCATTTTTGGGGCATGAGTGGTCAGTTGAAGGGCCCCATACCCTATTTTGAGTGTGGTGGACTCAGAGAAACGTGTTTTGCAAGGGTTTGGAGCACCTTATCGCGTGTTTGGAGCCGCCATCACCAAAAAACCGTATTTCTTGCCAAAAACAAACATGTATGGTTTGAGCTATACAAAAGCTGCTATTCGCAACTAGGTGGTGAATGTCATATTTCTCGGATAAGGCCAATTTTAGATGGAATCAAGCCTGCATTCTTGATCTAGGGGCTGGAAAGCTTCCAATTTGGAGGCCTGGGGGGGGGGGGCTAACTCCGGAACATATTATCTTTATGGTATAATTTGACAAAAAAAGTAGTATTTCTGACTGTAGCTGGTTTTGGGATTTTTGGACCCCATAAAATCCTAGGTGACATTGCTTGTCTCGTGTCATCCTGATTGTGCAGTGTAGCAGCGCAAACATAGAATAGAGGGACAGATTAGAAGATTGCAAGATGATTGGAGGTGAGATCGAATGATTAGAGCATACACACGCGTGCATAAACGGTTACCTCACATGTGACTCGTTTTCTCCCTCCCTTGCTTCGCCCTCCAGCGGTAGGTAAGGTAGGTAAGCCCAGGAGGGGCCACCCCCTGGTAGAGTTCGTGATCTTGGTATGCATTGAGGAAAAGAAAAGAGATTGGTTAGAGTAGGGCATTGGTACCTTCGTGCATGCTCTTGCATTCACATGGCGCATTGAAGGGTGGGCCACGCGTGGTGCGCACGGTACAACCCTTGTTTAGGTTACCCAGGGGCTCCACCCCACGTTCTATAAGAGAACGGGTGGAGTTCCTTAAGCTTGCTTGCTTGCAACTGGGTTTAGGAACAGCGTATTATAGGTCAGCCTAAGAAGCGTATAACAGGTGGAGGCTGGCTTGGTTCCTCCGTCTTAAACCCAGTTCATTTGCCTTTGCTTTACAGGTGGGAAGGTCAGGGTGAATTGGCGCAGCTGCAGTTGCCTTCGGCGACTTTTGAATTTCTCGCCCAAGCTAAAACGGGCGCTGATCACACAATCAACAAACTGCACTCCAGCCAGGAGTGGCGGGGGCAGTCCAACCTCTTCCACATCCACGCTGTGTACGCAACCTCAGCACTCCTTCTCTCCATGCCCTATCAGGGAAACGCATTGTGGCGTCCCTGTTAGGCCACAGTCGCTTAGTAGCGCTGTGTCTTCTCGTCCCTTTCACAGGTAGGCCTCTAGGGCCTTTGGCATCCTCGTCAGCAACACCAAGTAGCGTGTGGGTTGAGGCGTGGCAAGCCAGGGTGAGGGCTTTGGCCTCAGAGCCCGTTCATCCTTCGATGGCTGGTGCCACTATAGGGCGTGTAGGACCTGTAGGGTGTGTGTCACTGTCCCGCCTGTTTCCTGAAATTTTATCAGGGCTTTGGTGGGCAGTGGCAGTGGTTAGTCCAGGTTTTGGCCTTCGTAGCAGAGAGGTGTTTTCATGCCTCATCGCCTTTGGCCACCCCTCCCCTGTAGTAGGCAGGTAGGTAGGGAAACAATACCTGGAGTCATGTGCCGCCGTATTCTCCAAAGGTTTTGCGCCATCACAGAAACTCAGCGCTTAGGGGCGGAGAGACCCGTGGCGTACCCCGTGGCACCGGTAAGACATCCGCCAGGTTCAGCAAGGGTGCAGACTTGGGCATAATTAGGACACCATTTCTGCAGCTTGCTCCGAGGACCTCAGGAAAAGCACTCACACACACGCTTAGGAAGGTATAGGAAGGGTTCAGTCCCCAGGTTTCTTCTGAGAGGCAAGCATCTCAGCGAGCCTCAGCAACTCTCCTAGGTTGTTCTGGGACAAGTAGTCAACCAGAACAGAGTTTAGGCATCCCTCAGGAAGAACAAAGGCAGAGAAGGGTTCCCAGGTAGCTTCTTCAACTCCAAACCCTTCCCAGAGGGTGAGGAAATGCCACCCTTGGAGATAGAGGTGTCGAATGACCGACTTCACCAGGTAGATGCTTTCCTTAGCCATCTCTCCGACAATCATGTCGGGGAGTTCTCCTTCTACTTCCATAGGGCTGGCAGTCCCCTATAGGTCCAGAGCGGCGATCTCCTCGTCGTTTAGTTCCCATTCTTCCCCACAGAGGTCGTCTGGGTTGTAGTAGCGCTTGAGCTGTTGAGCAGCGCACATCAGGGTCCCCCCTAGTCGGAGAGAACACCGCACGGTGATACGGTGACCATCCACAGATAGGATCTTGTAGGGCCCAAAGTAGGGGTCATCGCTGGTGGAGCGTGGCCAGGCGGGTAGCCGACTGTTGTGCACCAGCACCCAGTCCCCCTCTTGGTAGGAGGCGGGCACCCTCTGCTTGTTCTTCTTGTTCCACTGGCGCTCCCTCACTCTCTGGAGCATAGCCTTGGCCTTGTCCACCTTGTCTTGTTGCTCCTTCATCCACTTACCCAGGGTTGAGTAGGAATCCTCAGGATAGGGAGCGTGTAGGAACCACGCCGGGCGTCCCATGAACAGCTCATGGGGCGTATAGCCAGTTGCCGAACTCTCTTGAGAGTTCATCATCAAGGATATGACGGGGAGTAGTCTCACCTAGTCTTTGGTGCGTTCAGTCTTGCACCATATCCTTACCTTCTCCTTGAGAACACGAATCTGTCGCTCACATAGGGGGTTATTCGTATGAGTATAGGGAATCCCTGTTGACACCTTGACATCGAGGAATCTCAGGACTCTCTTGTACCAGCCAGTGTCGGAGCGTACTTGGACATATTCGTCTGATTTAATCTCTTTGCGTGCCCATTGGACACAGAACCACTCTTCCAGGAGTATCTTGATGGTTCCTCGCCGGTGATGTGTTTAGTGCATGGGAACACCCTGGTAAACCTGGTCAGACCGCAGGTCACCACTAGGGCAAAGTCATAGCCCCCGAACTTAGGCGTCTCGGTGTAGTGCACGTAGAGAACACTGTTGGCCCAGTGGGGGATAGGTAGAGTCGAATAGAGACCTCTATCCCTGATATCCCCAGGTTTACAGGACCGACACGGGCACTTGTCGGCGATAGGCTGGAGGGTTTTCCGCAGCTGGTCATCAGTCCACGTAGAGTGGAACCACTGCTTGAAAAGCCCCAGGGTACAGCTGGCCCCACATGACCACTGGACTCGTGGGTCCACTTGAGGAGCGCCGGGATTCTGTCCCTAGGCACGACTATCTGGTCCTCATGCCAGAGGTAGGTCTTGTCCCGTTTCCACTGTTCCTGGTTGACTTTGACGGGTTCCAGACGCTTCTCCAGGCGTTGGTAGATATCCCCAAACTCCTTCAGGTACTCCACTTGTCGGACTCCATCTGGAGGTCTGATCATGGTTCTGTTCAACTCCAGGTGTACATCCATACGGCTGAACGCCTCCTTGGCTAGCTCCTCAGACCTGGCACCAATCATGTCCTCGAAGTTGTTGCGGCTGATGTAGTCTGCACACTCGTTCTTGACGACCTGGATACAATGTACTGAGAGCGTAGCTGGCTGAGGTAGGTCCACCAGCGTCGGAGCTTAGCCTTCTCAGGTGGGGGTCCCTTCTGGAAAGTGCGGACCGGTTCTTGGTCGCACAGCCAAACCACAGGTTTGAGGTTTGAGGTTCGATTTTGCGGGTACTAGACGCCTTTCGGCCCCGGGGGGCCATCGTGTCGGGCCAGGTGATATCCTCCCCACCGGATCCTAGTGGGGGGCCCTCAAAGACGCACCTCCTGCCTGGTGGTTGAGTCTGCCGGGTTCACAGGGCTCGGAGCCCCGTGCCTCCCCGGGTTCCCCGTTTCGCCACTCCCCGGTCAGTGCGTCAATTCGCAGCCGTGGCTGCGGGCGCTTACCCACCGCGTCGCCCCCCTAATGCGTGGTCGCCCGGGGCGCCGGCGCCGCCGGGCCCGTGCTACTGGCTTGTCGCCAGTGGGAACCCCTTGGGCTGGCGCGGAGGCTGCCTAGCCTAGGGGTTGGGGCGTGGCGCAGTGCGCCACTACTGCCTTGGCGGGTGCATTGGCCCGTCCGTGTTTGCGCGGCGCTCGCGGCCGGCTCGGGGGGCTCGGGCCGGTACCTGGTGTTGTGTCTCTTCCGTTTCCCCCATCCCGCCCCGCGTGTCCGGCGCTGCTTGTGGCGGGCCGTCCCGTCCGGGTGTCCCTTACCCTCGCTCGCTGGTACGCCATTCCACGCGGTCTGTGCGTCCCGCGAGCTTGGTCGGGTTGCCCTTCTGGTAGTCCCCGCGTGCCCTTTGCGTGTGTGTGCGCTCGCGCTCCCGCGGCGTCCGCTCCCCCCCCCCTGGGTGGTGTGGCGTGCGCACCTCGCGCGGTCCCGGCACTGGGCGCTGGTAGGGCCGTTCCACGTGGTCCGTGCCCCTCCGCGTGTCCTGCCGCGGTCCCTTGCTCCGTCTGGCGTGCTTGGGGGGGGGCGGTCCGGTCCCGGTTCCCCCCTACCTGGCTTGGGGCTGTTGTGGCGAGGGGCGTCTGAGGTCAGGCGCTCCCCCTCCCCCGAGTGCCCGCCCACTGGGCGGGCTGTTGGGGTCCGCTACCCACTGGCTGTGGGTGCGGGGGGGTGTGGGTATTGGGACCCGTCACCAACCCCACCACGCGCGCTCTTGCGAGCTGGCTTTGCGCGCTGTGGGGGCGGCATGAGGGTGCCCGGGGGGGGCGCCTCTTGCCTTGGTGTGGGGCGTTTGGGGTCGGGCGGTCTCCCACCCCCGACTGCCCGCCCTCTGGGCGGGCTGCCGGGGCCCACTACACGGTGGCTTTGGGTGCGGGGGGGTGCGGGCCGTGGGAAGCCGCCCCGGACCCCACAGCGCGCGCTCTTGCGAGCTGGCTTTGCGCGCTGTGGGGGCGGCATGAGGGTGCCCGGGGGGGGCGCCTCCTGCCTGGGGGTGGGGCGTCCGGGGTCGGGCGCTCTCCCAACCCCGACTGCCTGCCCTCTGGGCCGGCTGCCGGGGCCCACTACTCACTGGCTGTGGTTGCGGGGGGGTGCGGGCGTGGGGACCCGTCACCAACCCCACAGCGCGCGCTCTTGCGAGCTGGCTTTGCGCGCTGTGGGGGCGGCACGAGGGCGCCCGCGGGGGGCGCCTCCTGCCTGGATGTGGGGCGTCCGGGGTCGGGCGCTCTCCCACCCCCGACTGCCCGTCCTCTCGGCGGGCCGCCGGGGCCCACTACCCACTGGCTGTGGGTGCGGGGGGGTGCGGGTGTGGGGACCCGTCACCAACCCCACAGCGCGCGCTCTTGCGTGCTGTGGGAGCGGCTTGAGGGTGCGCGGGGGGGGCGCCTCTTGCCTGCGTGTGGGGCGTCCGGGGTCGGGCGCTCTCCCACCCCCGACTGCCCGCCCTCTGGGCGGGCTGCCAAGGCCCACTACCCACTGGCTGTGGGTGCGGGGGGCTGCGGGCGTGGGGACCCATCACCATCCCCACAGCGCGCGCTCCTTGCAAGCTGGCTTTGAACCCCACGGCACGCGCTCTTGCGTGCTGTGGGGGCGGCTTGAGGGTGCCCGGGGGGGGCGCCTCTTGCCTTGGTGCGGGGCGTCCGGGGTCGGGCGCTCTCCCACCCCCGACAGCCCGCCCTCTGGGCGGGCTGCCGGGGCCCACTACCCACTGGCTGTGGATGCGGGGGGTCGCGGGCGTGGGGAGCCGTCACCAACCCCACAGCGCGCGCTCTTGCGAGCTGGCTTTGCGCGCTGTGGAGGCAGCAAGAGGGCACCCGGGGCGGGCGCCTCCTGCCTGGGTGAGGTGCGTCCGCGGTCGGGCGCTCTCCCTGCCCCGACTGCCCGCCGTCTGGGCGGGCTGCCGGGGCCCACTACCCACTGGCTGTGGGTGCGGGGGGGATCGGGCGTGGGGACCCATCACCAACCCCACAGCGCGCGCTCTTGCGTGCTGTGGGGGCGGCTTGAGGGTGCCCGGGGGGGGTGCCTCTTGCCTGGGTATGAGGCGTCCGGGGTCGGGCGCTCTCCCACCCCCGACTGCCCGCCCTCTGGGTGGGCTGCCGGGGCCCACTACCCACTGGCTGTGGGTGCGGGGGGGTGCGGGCGTGGGGACCCGTCACCGACACCACAGCGCGGGCTCTTGCATGCTGTGGGGGCGGCTTGAGGGTGCCCGGGGGGGGCGCCTCTGTAAGTGCGGCTAACCCCCATCTGCTCAGATTTTCACAGATCTGCCCCAGATTGACTACATTATGGTCATTTTCTTTGCTTCGGCGGAATCGCCGCCTCGCAGCTCAGTCTCAGGATCAGACCTATATATTTCTGATGTGCCGGATCTGATTCCGCGGTCCATTCTCCGTAAATCCGCCGCGTTCCGATCATTTACCTGGAATCGCCATTCGCCGCTGACGCGCGCTCGCGGGCCAGATCGGCCAAATATTTCTCACAATCGGATTTATATAAATCTTTTCAGATAGTTTTGGACACTCAGATGTACTTAGAATAATCCGCATCAATTTTCTTCATAGACTGGGATTTTCTGCCGGATAACAATCAGCATGGATCTTGCTTCCGTTGTTGCTGCTCTCGCCTCCGTTGGTGTCCGTGTATCCGGTTCTACCCCCAACAGCAGCGTTCAGGTCGACTCCTCGCGTGCCTGCCCCACTGGTCTTGCCGGCCCCGAGCCCTCCGGCACCTTCCGGGACCCAGGGCAGCACTTTCATGGTAGCAGAGGCTACCTGAATGTTGTTCCTTTGGTGTCCCAACCACAGCCCGCTCCCCAGTACGGCCCCGTAGACCCCGCCGCTTCTGGAGAAGTAACGATTACACTGCCTTGGTGCTGCGTGAACGAGGCCTTGAGAGGAATGCCTTGCGCGAGTCCAAGCTGCCCAAGAAGGGCACAAATCAGCAGCTGTGGGGACCCAGATTACCACAATCCCAGTCGAAATTGGCCATCGAGCAGCTGGAATCAGCCGGCCTACGACGATGGCAACGCTCCGGTAGACCTTACGGAGCTGGCAGGTACCAACATTCCTTACCAATGTCCAACATTTGAGACCACGGACGCCGACATTGACGACATTGAGATGGGTGGTCCAGGTGAGGTACCTAGCTATAATCGACCAGCCACTTGGGCACAATGGGACGACCATTTGTCCCTAGAAGTGACCCGTAACCTTGAGGCCCTTGAGGCCCTTTGTCTATTAGCCACGTCTAAGCTGATCGGACAAGAAAGAATCGCCTCTGATTTTTGGATGGAATATTTTTTCCTCCTTCAGGACGAAATTAATACCAGGAGGTGGTGGCGTTCTCAATAAGATGACTCTTTTGCCATTTTTTTGCAGATCTGGAAGGCAAGTCCCTTCCCGAAGGAGAAGGGCACCGCACCTGTTCCCGGACCCTCCGCCCCTCATCCCCCTGTTTCCATGCGCGACGATCTAGCCGCCGCGGTTGAGGAGGGAATTTTAGAGGCGGCCAGACAGGCAAGCCTGGAAATTAGGGCTGAAGGAGCTCCCCAAGTGGACTCCTGGCTGCGGACCACCGAGATCAGCGGTCCGACAGCCTGCTCAGGCCCTTCAGGACACGGTATGTACTGTCCTGCCGACTGCTCCTGCAGATTTCAGCGAGATTCTGAGCTCCAATTGCTCAAAGATCAAATGCAACTCATCATTCAAACGCTGGGAATAAAAAATCTTTTCAAGACGCACATGCGGTCTGAGGGCGCATCATCGGTGGAACAAGCAACAGAACCGTCGGAGGAGTCGACAGAAAGTTTTTCAATTGCTCCTTCGGTGGACTCCAAGACCACCGATGCAAGGATCAGCAGGACCAAGCTAAGAGAAAGGGTTAAAATCTCTCGTTCTGAGAGTAGGACGGCGAAGGCTAGGACTGAGGCTCAGAATGCCAAGCGAACTGCCTCCCGTACTGCCCCTCCTGCTGCTGATTCCAATGCCTTAGCCCAGCTGTTGCTCGCCCAGACCCTCGCCGGAGCTGGTGTGGCGAATGATGCCGCCAAGGTGTCTGCCATTACGGCCGGTGTTGGGCTGGATTCGCTTCTTAATCCTACTTCATTGCGACTTCGTCAGGTTGCCAAGCAACCGAAGTATAATGGGAACCCCAGACGTTGGCCTCAGTTCCAACGGGAATTTAAATTGTGGGTTAAGACTCAAAAACTCCAAGATGATCAGTTCCTGATGGCCCTCTTGGACTGCCTTGAGGGAGCGCCGGCCAACACTTGGCTCAGGACCTGGAGTGATCGTGAGGATACAAGTTCCCCCCTTACCTTTGATGAGGTGTGGGAACAGTTGGAGGTACGTGGATCCCGGCTGCCAGAGGACCATTACCACCAAATGTTGAAGAATTTTCCTTCATTCTCGCGATTAATCTTGCACGAAGTGCAAGACAAAAGACAGCGCTTCTGGAATTTAGTGGAAGAAGCTGAACATTCAGGCGAAAAATTTTCTAGTGCCGAGCTGAAAAATCTGATTTTTGACAAGATCCCCTCAGAAACTGCCGCCACCCTTCGGAACAGACAGTCCGAAGAAAAGGTCAAGACCTGGTGGGCGGAGGTCGAAGGCTTCGATGCCTCGGCCAACAGGTTTTCAGTCAGGGAGGCACTTCAAAAGTGCTCCCCCACGTCCTTCTCCAAGGTGAAATTCACTGAGGAGACGTGGAAAATCAAGTTTAATGAACACGAGGATCGGGACTTGTTTGTCCAAGTCCTCAACAGGGGAGTAAGTTTCCATGGCCATCGCCTGAAGGCCAAGAACTGGGTGTTTTCGTTCACCCCGAAGGAACTCTGGGAAGAGGTTGAGCGGCTCGCCGACGCCGCCAATCAGAATTTCCATGAGGGTCTTGGGGGAAACAAGAATACCCAGCAAAACACCCAAAATGGGGCCCAAAAGGGCAACAAAAAGGTGAATGACACCCGGAATGTTCAGGACCACTGTAGCATCTGCCTCCTTTTAGGTTCTACGAACCGAGCTAAGACGCATTCTACGGGTAATCACCGATGGTCTCCTTACGATCACAAGGTGATTGGTGAAAATATCAGTAATCCGCAGAATTCAGACAGGAATGACAGACAGGTGCATGGTGGGAAGGCTGGAAAAGGGAATCCGACCCCCTCCGGTGGAAACAAAAATACTGGAGGCCCTGGCGGGTCCCAAGGCACAGGAAATCGGACTCCATCCGGCTCCGGTGGGCAGCCGAACGGCCAGAAAAATCCCAATAGCAACGCCGGAGGCGGAAATCGAAATCCAGGCCAAACCCCTCAATCCGGTACAAATAAGGGAAATGCTCCAGGATTCCAGGGTAAAGGTAAGGGAAATCCTTCGGGAACCCCTTTCTCTGGTAAGGGCAGAGGGCGTGGCGACGGTGGAGGTCCATCATCCGGCGGCCGTGGCCGCGGACGTGGAAAGGGCAACCATCGTGTGGATCAGGTCTCAGGTGCAGATCAGGTGTCCGATGCGGATCGAGATTATGTCGAAAATGCCCTGAATCCAGCAGATGATCCGCTCCAAGATGAGTGGGTTGATGAATCCGGCTGTGTCCACAATGTTAACGCAGCCACTGGAGGTCAGAACACCTAGGGGAGCCACGAAAATCGCCCCTCCCCAGGCAATTTCAGGCATGATCCCCAGATTCCTGCTCGACAACTACTTGATGTAGGGTCGCTTGTCTCCTCTCCCCTGGATCCGGCAACGGATCCTTCTGTTGTAGTGGACGAGGTTGGTGTACAGTCCAAGCACAGGGCCCGCCAGTTTGTCACAAAGCTGTGGGTCTCTGATTGCAAGGGCAATTTCCACCTCGCCACTTGTTTGTGTGACAATGGATCAGAGGTAAATCTCCAATCCAATTCTTTCTTACCCGACGACTGCGTGTTTGATTCGCCTCATCCTGTTACCCTCGAGGGAGTTTCTGGACATTCTCTCGCAGGTGGGCAACGCGGTTGTTATATATCAACTCATTTGGTCGCTCAAGACCTTTGGGAAGAAGGTAATGTGGAGGAAGTTGTCCTTAAGGATGACTACTTCTATCGTGCCGACATAAAGTATGACCTTTACTTGGGCCATCCTTGGCTTCGCAAGAACAGGGTAGCGCCCGTAGGTCATCGGCGTTGTTTTTTGCTGGAGTCAGGTCCCTTGGAGCGTCCTGAATTTCGTTTTTTGCACGCAGGGTTTAAAAGTGCAGAAGAATTTTTGAAGCAAAAGGTTACACCAAAATTTGGCGAAGATGTCACCATTGCAGAGGTGAATGTGAGTGCCGATTACTCCCGAGAGTTAGAATGTCCTCGTAGGGACTCCCAGCCACGACGCCCTTCGCGCTGGCACTCTTCATCCTACAGAGTTGTCGACAAATGGCGCGATACAATTTGTGAACATTTTTATGAACACCATTCCTTTTGGCCACAGTATGATGCCTTTGCTAACCGCGAGAACAAGCGCTTTGACAAGCACTTTCGCGACGCTTGGACCCATAAATGGGACAAGAAGTTATGGATTAATCCTCCGTTTCACTTAATCCAGCAAGTCATCCACAAAATCAAGCAAGATAAAACCCAGGCGATTTTAGTTGTGCCCTTGTGGGACGACAAGCCTTGGTTTCAGGAATTGCAGGACATTTGTGTAGATTACATCGAACTTCCCAGGAAGATTAAGCTGTATGCCAGGGACGACACAGGTCCCCTGCCACAGCGGTCCTGGAGTTCGCTTGCATTCCTGGTGGATGGAAAGCTTTCTGACTCTGATTCTGCTGATTCTGGTACTGATTCCTGTGTTGGGTCTGAATCTGAGGTTGAGCGTGGTACTGATGATGAATCTATTTTTTCTGATTTTTGTCCGTCAGATGCCCAAGGTGATCCAACGTCAAATGGATCCGCCTCGTCTCCCTCTTCCCCAATACGATCTACATCCAAAAGAATCTTCAGTGCACGGGCGAAGAAAAATTTTAAATCGCGCCGCAAATTCAGAGTTTTTTATGAAAAACCCCGTGTGGAAGCTTTCATAGATCCTTTCGAGGAGCTGGATCACGAAGAGAATCTCTGGAATGTCGACACTCGACCCACCTACCTTCAAGAGGCAGTTGATACGGACCTTTTTAGGGACATCCGTAAGAAGATTCTTCCTGCCAAGGCCGAAGAAGTCGCCAAAGTTTTCTCGACAGTAATTCCTGGCGATCAGGTGGACACTGAGTTGTGTTCCAAGACAAGAGAAAGGATTTTTGAGGAACGGAAGGACACAACCCTTTCGGGGAAGTTGATCAAAGACCCCCCTGTCCGTGGGCAGTTCGGTGAAGCCTTCATCCAGCTTCGTGAAGGCTACAAGGCGAAGAAACAGCGTCCTTATGAGAACCATGGACACAAACATGAGATACTCAGAAAAATAATCGAGAGAAATGTCAGGGAATTTGGTTAGCTTGAGGGTTGTATGACCAGCGAATGGTCCTGTGCACCCTTCACAGTCCCGAAGCCGCCGCCTGCAGACCAGAACACTATTGATGGTTGGCGAATGGTTGTTGATTTTCGCAACCTCAACGCCGAAACCAAGGCGGATTCACACCCCCTGCCCCTCATTGAGGAGGAAATCGCCAAGAGGGCAAGAGGTCGTTTGTTTTCTGTGCTGGATCTCCGTCACGGCTTTCACCAAATGCCGTTGAGGAAGGACAGCCGACCTCTCACCTGTATGTGCACGCCATGTGGCCCAGTCCAGTGGACGGTCATGCCCATGGGCCTGAAGAACGCCCCCTCGTTTTTTCAAAGAATGATGGAGGATGTGCTTTTTACAGCTCATCCTGAGCTTCGTGCCTTCGTGAGTGTGTACATAGATGACATAATCATCGCGACAGAGGGGGAGGGACTGACCGAAGCCGAGCTGGTGGCCCTACATGAAAAGCAGCTGAACCAAGTTTTGGACATTCTTGATGCCAATCAGCTGATTTGTGGGCCAAAGAAGGGAAAATTATTTTTAAAATCAGTCGAATTTTGTGGTTCTCTCCTTGAGGATGGCACCCGACGACCCAGTCCAGGGAAGCTCGTCGCTATTCAGAAGTGGAAGCGCCCTGAGACGATCACGGAATTGAGAGGATTCCTGGGTTGTTGCAATTTTTACCACACTTTTGTGCCGAATTATGCCAAATTTGCTGCCCCCCTCACTGAATTATTGAAGGTAGGGAGATATGCGGGCAAGGCAGGTTCAAAGGTTCGTGTCAAGTGGACTGACGAGTGCGAGGAGGCCTTCCATCACTTGAAGGCGGCCCTCTGCGAAGTCGCCACGTTGCATGTGCCGAAATTTGACCGACCCTTCTACATAAGAACCGACGCTTCTAGGTACGCGATCGGAGCTGTCCTTGAACAGGTTGATGAAGCCACAGGTGATCATTACCCTCTTGCATTTTGGTCTCGGAAGCTAGCCCCACGCCAAATGCAATGGTCGCCGCGTGAGCAAGAAACCTACGCCATAATCTGTGCTTTGAAAAAGTACCAATCGTGGGTTGGCACCAATCGAGTCGAGGTCCTGACGGATCATCGATCTCTGGAGTATTGGGCCACCGAACACATTGATACTGTCGCGAGCTCAGCTGGTCGACGGGCCAGATGGCACGAATTTCTAAGTCTGTTTGACCTCCATCTGTCGTATTTGCCTGGAAAACACAACACGGTAGCGGATGCTCTGAGCCGATGGGCTTACCCCGCTTCAGAGGGGCTGCAAAGTACCAACATCCATGGTACGGAGCAGGACCGCCATGTCATAATCGAATGGGATCAGGAAGAAAAAAAGCTCATTCGACGTGCATGCATGCAATGCGCTGTTAAACAGCACGCATTACCGTGCCATGACATCACGGCCTTTTCAGATCCGGCGCATGCTCATGAGATCTGCACCAAATCACTGAAAGTCGTGGAGAAAGTCACCGATCCCTCCTCAGGGAGTGTGAAACGGTTTGACTATACCCGACGTGTAAGTGGATTTCGGTTGATCCAGGGCATTAAGCGTCGAGATCCGGCCAAAACTCCACCCCTGCCGAAAGATTCCCTGATCATCCGTGACTGGACGTCCGATTATCTGCATGATTCCATGTTTAAAGAGGTCTTTGAGAATCTCAAATCCAAAGATGCTCACAAGGATGGAATCTATGCTGAGTACTCGTTGGATGGGGGGAAGCTGTGGATGGAGGGTAAATTGTGCGTACCAGACGCCCTGGCCCCCCGAGTGTTAAACTGGTGGCACAAATGGGAGTCCCCCCACGCACATGGCCGTAGATTGTGGTCGATGATTAAACATAGGTTGTTCGGCTCACGGCTATATACTCATTGCATGAAAGTAGCCGCCGGATGTGCCCAATGTGCTGTCTCGACGCCCCCCAGCGCGAAGAAGCACGGCCATCTGAGGCCACATCCTATTCCGGAGCGCCTCTTTAACAGAGTCACCAGTGATTTCTTCTATCTCCGTGAACTCGATGACGAAGAGTGCCATTGGACTAACAAAAAAGTCAATGGAGTGCTCCTTATTCAGTGCCGTCATTCCGGCTACATTCAGGTGTTGCCTTGTAACATCGAGTCGATGACTGGCAAGGCTGCCGCCAAATGGTGCGCGCAGACCTGGATGGGAGGTTGGGACGTCCCATCTGAGGAGGTTACGGACTCAGGCAAAGAGTACACCTCCGAATGGTGGAGAGAATTATGTGCTCGCCTTGGAATCCACCACCTGAGATGTAAAATCCACTCGCATCGAGCGCTGCCTGGCGAAAGAGCCGGTCGCTCTATTATAAATATGCTTCGTAAGGAGCTCGCGAGTGAAAAGGATTTCCATTGGCTTGAAGTTCTCTTCGCATTGCTTCGCCGTTACCACAACACGCCTTTGTACCATGGCCTTTCTCCAAATGAAATTGTCTTTGGACGAAAGAAGTGTTGGTGGAACATGCCGTTGAATAATCCTCGCCCTTGTAAAGATGCTTCGTTGTTTTTGGACGACGTCCAACGAGCAGATAAAACTGTCTCGAAATTAATCGATAAGCATCAAGCTGACTGGCTTTGGGTCCAGAATCAAGGCCGAAAAAACCCCCACAATTTTGAAGTCGATGATCGAGTTTGGCTTGGAAAATCCGAAACCACCCTGGACGGAGATGATAAGCTTCTTCCCTTGTGGGAGGGGCCATTCGCTGTTACAGCGCGTCTAGGTGAGAACAGGTGGAGGATTCGTGTGGATGTCAGCAGGGAAATTGACGTTTCGGGCGATCGCCTCAAGAGAGAGATCCCCTCCCCCAAGGATCGGGTTAAACCCCTTTTTTGGACTTCGAAATTTTTGTCGGATCGGGTCATCAAAGGGGGGAAGTACGAACTCAAGAGAATTTTAGAAGCAAGACGTGACGGAAAGGGCGAATGGGAATTTCTATGTGAATGGAGGGGCTTTGATTCCAGTCACAACAACTGGGAACCAGCCCATTCCTTTGTCCATGGGTACACCAAGGGGTTCATCGACTTCCTCAAGAAGCACCCCGAAATTGGCGTACTCCTGACAGACTGTTTGTCGAAACCAGACAGACAGGTGGAGAGCGACGGAAAAAGACCTGTGGTGAATCGAGATCCAGCCTTTTACGGCCCTCAGCAGCCACATTCCAGGGCTGATCCGTCGATCCCCCCTCCTGCGGTCAGGCCAGCCCAGGAACCAAATGAGGACCAAGCTTCGAGTTCGGCCGCTGATCTACAGCGCCCAAGCCGTACGAGGGCCCGACCAGACAGGTTGGTGGTCACATGTATTCGTGCTTGGCCGAATTCAGGGAGATCCGTCGTGACTTGAGTCGCCGACGCCGTAATCTGGGTAACAGTCGTCTAGTCCAGGGCGCCATGGCACTCGTCGCTAGGGCTCAAGGGTGTAGGTTCGAAACCCTTGCATGTCCGACTCCTACAAAAGCTCCAGCCTCGCCCCGTCGACCACTTATTCCAATGTGAGTGTTCTGACGGCTTGAAAAAACCACATTCTGCTCAATCCACTGTTCATTTTTCCTGATTACAACATGATGTGGAGAACTGCGAATGTTTGATAATTTGACGCCAATCAACTTTTCTTTGGTCTCCGTTCGGCAGACAAGGCGTAGATACGCTGCCGAAAGCCACGGAGTGTGCTGCCCTGTCCAGAAAAAACCAAACTCAGGCTTAATTCAGGCAGATTCGGGGTAATCTTGTCTCTGTTGGTCTGTGCTTTTTTGGAATTTGGCTACTCGTGCAGATGGAAGCAAATGTACATAGTAAAAACACCGGCCGGTGACATTCACCCCTACAGGCACCCCCTGTAGTACTGGCTGCACCAGTTGCGACGCCAGGAACTCAGATCTTACCTTCATTTGCCGTGATACTGAAGCCAAAGTCCAGATTCAGATCCAGATTCCTTGAATTTAACTTGAATTCCTCAGGTTTGTCCATCATTCTGCCACTGTTGTGCAAAACCCCGACGTCAATTGTTCAGACAACCTTCACATAGGAGCTCTAGGGACTTCTAACAGCAACCTCTGAAGTCCGTAAGCTTCGTTGTATTTTTGGCACACGCCAATGTGAGCTCAATCCGACCTGAAACTGTCGAAAATGGTGAATCCAAGTGTCTTGTGGGACTCAATCGAAAGATGGGCCTTGTCCAAGTCGATTGACACCGCCGCCACTGTAAATAAAGGACTACTCGGTGTCTCTCAGTTATATACTGTCAGTAAAGCGCCTTCAGCGAACCTTCGGCGCGTTACATGCCAAGGATCCAGGGCTATCATGTCTCATCATGATGCATCATCACATGATCCACATTTTCATAGAATCTGTTAGATGCTCGCGAACCAACGTGCCGGAAAGCACAATTGAGCTGAATAAACGACAATATATATTAACTCTAGTCTAAACGAGAGTGTTAGTAGTTTTAGTTCTAGACATTCCGCTTCATTTAACCTTCATCTTAGGCAATTTGCCTCATTTTAGGACAATTTAGGTTGATTTCCTTGTCATCTCCTCTCATTCCTCGAAGATCTGTTGACGGCTTTGCCTAACTAAGTGAACAGGAACCTTCTGTGGTTCACTTAGGGCCTGCAGACTACATTTGTATTTGTTTTCCCTCTCTGTGATTGTTTAACCTCCTTCATCTCTGCTCAAATTGACTCTGAATCTTGCTGAATTTTGTGATCATCCACCAGATGCGCCAAATCTGAAGCACATGCTGCACTTTTCAGAACGAGAAAAGCGGGAGTAACACGATGTAGAGTTCGGCGAGGACACCGTAGCGTGCCCGCGACAGCGAAACTGTGCCAGAGCGCTGAGATGTCACTCCATTTCCTGATTCCCCCACTCATTCCATCAATAATCTACCTCATTCTCAACCAGGGCATGGTTTGGTATCGATTCTCGATACGTTTGCATGCTTTTTAGCCCTTAACCTAATGTTTTACTGCACGGAGGACTGTTCGTCACTCCTCATTCTGTCTCATTTCAGGTTCATCCATCCTGATTCAGTGCCAATTCAGCCCAAATCAGGTCAGATCAAGCAGATTTCGCCCCATCGAGGCTACATTTCTATTTTTTTCTGGGACTTACCCGCACTACGTTCTTCGTTGACGTAGCGACACACCCCAGTGTGTTTTTGGAGGGGGAGTGTAAGTGCGGCTAACCCCCATCTGCTCAGATTTTCACAGATCTGCCCCAGATTGACTACATTATGGTCATTTTCTTTGCTTCGGCGGAATCGCCGCCTCGCAGCTCAGTCTCAGGATCAGACCTATATATTTCTGATGTGCCGGATCTGATTCCGCGGTCCATTCTCCGTAAATCCGCCGCGTTCCGATCATTTACCTGGAATCGCCATTCGCCGCTGACGCGCGCTCGCGGGCCAGATCGGCCAAATATTTCTCACAATCGGATTTATATAAATCTTTTCAGATAGTTTTGGACACTCAGATGTACTTAGAATAATCCGCATCAATTTTCTTCATAGACTGGGATTTTCTGCCGGATAACAATCAGCATGGATCTTGCTTCCGTTGTTGCTGCTCTCGCCTCCGTTGGTGTCCGTGTATCCGGTTCTACCCCCAACAGCAGCGTTCAGGTCGACTCCTCGCGTGCCTGCCCCACTGGTCTTGCCGGCCCCGAGCCCTCCGGCACCTTCCACGACCGAGGGCAGCACTTTCAGCCTCTTGCCTGGGTATGAGGCGTTCGGGGTCGGGCGCTCTCCCACCCCCGACTGCCCGCCCTCTGGGCGGGCTGCCGGGGCCCACTACCCACTGGCTGTGGGTGCGGGGGGGGTGCGGGCGTGGGGACCCGTCCCCAACCCCACAGCGCGCGCTCTTGTGAGCTGGCTTTGCGCGCTGTGGGGGCGGCATGAGGGTGCCCGGGGGGGGCGCCTCTTGCCTGGGTGTGGGGCGTCGGGGGTCGGGTGCTCTCCCACCCCCGACTGCCCGCCCTCTGGGCGGGCTGCCGAGGCCCACTACCCACTGGCTGTGGGTGCGGCAGGGTGCGGGCGTGGGGACCTGTCACCAACCCCACAGCGCGCGCTCTTGCGTGCTGTGGGGGCGGCTTGAGGGTGCCCGGGGAGGGCGCCTCTTGCCTGGGTGTGGGGCGTCCGGGGTCGGGCGCTCTCCCACCCCCGACTGCCTGCCCTCTGGGCGGGCTGCCGAGGCCCACTACCCACTGGCTGTGGGTGCGGGGGGGTGCGGGCGTGGGAACCCGTCACCAACCCCACAGCGCGCGCTCTTGCGAGCTGGCTTTGCGCGTTGTGGGGGCGGCACGGGGGCGCCCAGGGGGGGCACCTCCTGCCTGGGTGTGAGGCCTCCGGGGTCGGTCGCTCTCCCACCCCTGACTGTTCGCCTTTGGGCGGGCTGCCGGGGCCCACTACCCACTGGCTGTGGGTGCGGGGGGGTGCAGGCGTGGGGACCTGTCCCCAACCCCACAGCGTGCGCTCTTGCGAGCTGGCTTTGCTCGCTGTGGGGGCGGCATGAGGGTGCCCGGGGGGGGGCGCCTCCTGCCTGGGTGTGGGGCGTTCGGGGTCGGGCGCTCTCCCACCCCCGACTGCCCGACCTCTGGGCAGGCTGCTGGGGCCCACTACCCACTGGCTGTTGGTGCGGGGGGGGTGCGGGCGTGGGGACCCGTCACCAACCCCACAGCGCGCGGTCTTGCGAGCTGGCTTTGCGCGCTGTGGGGGCGGCACGAGGGCGCCCGGGGGGGGCGCCTCCTGCCTGGTTGTGGGGCGTCCGGGGTCGGTCGCTCTCCCACCCCCGACTGCCCGCCCTCTGGGCGGGCTGCCGGGGCCCACTACCCACTGGCTGTGGGTGCGGGGGGGTGCAGGCGTGGGGACCCGTCCCCAACCCCACAGCGCGCGCTCTTGCGAGCTGGCTTTGCGCGCTGTGGGGGCCGCATGAGGGTGCCCGGGGGGGGGGCGCCTCTTGCCTGCGTGTGGGGCGTCCGGGGTCGGGCGCTCTCCCACCCCCGACTGCCCGCCCTCTGGGCGGGCTGCCGGGGCCCACTACCCACTTGCTGTGGGTGCGGGGGGGTGCTGGCGTGGTGACCCGTCACCAACCCCACAGCGCGCGCTCTTGCGTGCTCTGGGGGCAGCTTGAGGGTGCCCGGGGGGGGCGCCTCTTGCCTGGGTGTGCGGCGTCCGGGGTCGGGCGCTCTCCCACCCCCGACTGCCCGTCCTCTGGGCGGGCTGCGGGGACCCACTAACCACTGGCTGTGGGTGCGGGGGGGTGCGGGCGTGGGGACCCGTCACCAACCCCACAGCGCGCGCTCTTGCGAGCTGGCTTTGCGCGCTGTGGGGGCGGCACGAGGGCGCCCGGGGGGGCGCCTCTCCCTGGTTGTGGGGCGTCCGGGGTCGGGCGCTCTTCCGACCCCGACTGCCCGCCCTCTGGGCGGGCTGCCGGGGCCCACTACCCACTGGCTGTGGGTGCGGGGGATGCGGGCGTGAGGACCCGTCCCCAACCCCACAGCGCGCGCTCTTGCGAGCTGGCTTTGCGCGCTGTGGGGGCGGCACGAGGGTGCCCGGGTGGGGCGCCTCCTGCCTGGATGTGGGGCGTCCGGGGTCGGGCGCTCTCCCACCCCCGACTGCCCGCTCTCTGGGCGGGCTGCTGGGGCCCCGTACCCACTGGCTGTGGGTGCGGGGGGGTGCGGGCGTGGGGACCCGTCACCAACCCCACAGCGCGCGCTCTTTGCGAGCTGGCTTTGAATCCCCACGGCACGGGCTCTTGCGTGCTGTGGGGGCGGCCTGAGGGTGCCCCGAGGGGGGCGCCTCTTGCCTTGGTGCGGGGCGTCTGGGATTGGGCGCTCTCCCACCCCCGAAAGCCCGCCCTCTGGGCGGGGTGCCGGGGCCCACTACCCACTGGCTGTGGGTGCGGGGGGGGTGCGGGCGTGGGGACCCGTCAACAACCCCACAGCGCGCGCTCTTGCGAGCTGTCTTTGCGCGCTGTGGGGCTGGCACGAGGGCGCCCGGGGGGGGGCGCCTCCTGCCTGGATGTGGGGCGTCCGGGGTCGGGCGCTCTCCCACCCCCGGCTGCCCGCCCTCTGGGCAGGCTGCCGGGGCCCACTACGCACTGGCTGTGTCTGCGGGGCGATGCAGGCGTGGGGACCCGTCAACAACCCCACAGGGCGCGCTCTTGCGAGCTGGCTTTGTGCGCTGTGGGGGCGGCACGAGGGTGCCCGGGGGGGGCGCCTCCTGCCTGGGTGTGGGGCGTCCGGGGTCGGGCGCTCTCCCACCCCCGACTGCCCACCCTCTGGGCGGGCTGCGGGGGCCCTCTACCCACTGGCTGTGGGTGCGGGGGGGGGGTGCGGGCGTGGGGACCCGTCACCAACCCCACAGCGCGCGCTCTTGCGAGCTGGCTTTGCGCGCTGTGGGGGCGGCACGAGGGCGCAGGGGGGGGCGCCCCCTGCCTGGTTGTGGCGCGTCCGGGGTCGGGCGCTCTTCCGACCCCGACTGCCCGCCCTCTGGGCGGGCTGCCGGGGCCCACTACCCACTGGCTGTGGGTGCGGGGGGGTGCTGGCGTGGGGACCCGTCCCAAACCCCACAGCGCGCGCTCTTGCGAGCTGGCTTTGCGCGCTGTGGGGGCGGCACGAGGGTGCCCGGGGGGGGCGCCTCCTGCCTGGGTGTGGGGCGTCCGGGGTCAGGCGCTCTCCCAACCCCGACTGCCCACCCTCTAGGCGGGCTGCTGGGGCCCACTACCCACTGGCTGTGGGTGCGGGGAGGCGCGGGTGTGGGGACCCGTCACCAACCTCACAGCGCGCGCTCTTTGCGAGCTGGCTTTGAATCACCACGGCACGGGCTCTTGCGTGCTGTTGGGGCGGCCTGAGGGTGCCCCGAGGGCGGCGCCTCTTGCCTTGGTGCGGGGCGTCCGGGATTGGGCGCTCTCCCACCCCCGAAAGCCCGCCCTCTGGGCGGGTTGCCGGGGCCCACTACCCACTGGCTGTGGGTGCGGGGGGGGTGCGGGCGTGAGGACCCGTCCCCAACCCCACAGCGCGCGCTCTTGCGAGCTGGCTTTGCGCGCTGTGGGGGCGGCACGAGGGTGCCCGGGTGGGGCGCCTCCTGCCTGGGTGTGGGGCGTCCGGGGTCGGGCGCTCTCCCACCCCCGACTGCCCGCCCTCTGGGCGGGCTGCTGGGGCCCACTACCCACTGGCTGTGGGTGCGGGGGGGTGCGGGCGTGGGGACCCGTCACCAACCTCACAGCGCGCGCTCTTTGCGAGCTGGCTTTGAATCACCACAGCACGGGCTCTTGCGTGCTGTTGGGGCGGCCTGAGGGTGCCCCGAGGGGGGCGCCTCTTGCCTTGGTGCGGGGCGTCCGGGATTGGGCGCTCTCCCAGCCCCGAAAGCCCGCCCTCTGTGCGGGTTGCCGGGGCCCACTACCCACTGGCTGTGGGTGCGGGGGGGGTGCGGGCTGGGGACCCGTCACCAACCCCAAAGCGCGCGCTCTTGCGAGCTGGCTTTGCGCGCTGTGGGGGCGGCACGAGGGCGCCCGGGGGGGGGCGCCTCCTGCCTGGATGTGGGGCGTCCGGGGTCGGGCGCTCTCCCACCCCCGACTGCCCGCCCTCTGGGCGGGCTGCCGGGGCCCAGTACCCACTGGCTGTGGGTGCGGGGGGGTGCGGGCGTGGGGACCCGTCACCAACCCCACAGCGCGCGCTCTTCCGTGCTGCCGGGGCGGCACGAGGCTGCCCAGGGGGGGCGCTCCTCGCCTGCGTGTGGGGCGTCCGGGGCCGGGCGCTCTCCCACCCCCGGCTGCCCGCCCTCTGGGCGGGCTGCCGGGGCTCACTACGCACTGGCTGTGGGTGCGGGGCGATGCAGACGTGGGGACCCGTCACCAACCCCACAGGGCGCGCTCTTGCGAGCTGGCTTTGTGCGCTGTGGGGGCGGCACGAGGGTGCCCGGGGGGGGCGCCTCCTGCCTGGGTGTGGGGCGTCCGGGGTCGGGCGCTCTCCCACCCCCGACTGCCCACCCTCTGGGCCCGCTGCGGGGGCCCACTACCCACTGGCTGTGGGTGCGGGGGTGTGCGGGCGTGGGGACCCGTCACCAACCCCACAGCGCGCGCTCTTGCGAGCTGGCTTTGCGCGCTGTGGGGGCGGCACGAGGAGGCCCGGGGGGGGCGCCTCCTGCCTGGGTGTGGGGCGTCCGGGGTCGGGCGCTCTTCCAGGCCCGACTGCCCGCCCTCTGGGCGGGCTGCCGGGGCCCACTACCCACTGGCTGTGGGTGCCGGGGGGTGCGGGCGTGGGGACCCGTCCCCAACCCCACAGCGCGCGCTCTTCCGTGCTTTGGGGGCTGCTTGAGGGTGCCCAGGGGGGGCGCTCCTTCCCTGCGGCTGGGGCGTCCGGGGTCGGGCGCTCTCCCACCCCCGGCTGCCCGCCCTCTGGGCGGGCTGCCGGGGCCCACTACGCACTGGCTGTGGCTGCGGGGCGATGCAGGCGTGGGGACCCGTCACCAACCCCACAGGGCGCGCTCTTGCGAGCTGGCTTTGCGCGCTGTGGGGGCGGCACGAGGGTGCCCCGGGGGGGACGCCTCTTGCCTTGGTGCGGCGCGTCCGGGATTGGGCGCTCTCCCACCCCCGAAAGCCCGCCCTCTGGGCGGGCTGCCGGGGCCCACTACCCACTGGCTGTGGCTGCGGGGGGGTGCTGGCGTGGGGACCCGTCACCAGCCCCACAGCGCGCGCTCTTGCGAGCTGGCTTTGCGCGCTGTGGGGACGGCACGAGGGCGCCCGGGGGGGGCGCCTCCTGCCTGGGTGTGGGGCGTCTGGGGTCGGGCGCTCTCCCACCCCTGACTGCCCGCCCTCTGGGCGGGCTGCCGGGGCCCAGTACCCACTGGCTGTGGGTGCGGGGGGGTGCGGGCGTGGGGACCCGTCACCAACCCCACAGCGCGCGCTCTTGCGTGCTTTGGGGGCTGCTTGAGGGTGCCCAGGGGGGGCGCTCCTTGCCTGCGTGTGGGGCGTCCGGGGTCGGGCGCTCTCCCACTTTCGGCTGCCCGCCCTCTGGGCGGGCTGCCGGGGCCCACTACGCACTGGCTGTGGGTGCAGGGCGATGCAGGCGTGGGGACCCGTCACCAACCCCACAGGGCGCGCTCTTGCGAGCTGGCTTTGCGCGCTGTGGGGGCGGCACGAGGGCGCCCGGGGGGGGCGCCTCCTGCCTGGGTGTGGGGCGTCCGGGGTCGGGCGCTCTCCCACCCCCGACTGCCCGCCCTCTGGGCGGGCTGCCGGGGCCCACTACCCACTGGCTGTGGGTGCGGGGGGGTGCGGGCGTGGGGACCCGTCACCAACCCCACAGCGCGCGCTCTTGCGTGCTGTGGGGGCGGCTTGAGGGTGCCCGGGGGGGGCGCCTCTTGCCTGGGTGTGGGGCGTCCGGGGTCGGGCGCTCTCCCATCCCCGACTGCCCGCCCTCTGGGCGGGCTGCCGGGGCCCACTACCCACTGGCTGTGGGTGCGGGGGGTGCGGGCGTGGGGACCCGTCACCAACCCCATTGCGCGCGCTCTTGTGAGCTGCCTTTGCGCGCTGTGGGAGCGGCACGAGGGCGCCCGGGGGGGGCGCCTCCTGCCTGGCTGTGGGGCGTCTGGGGTCGGGCGCTCTCCCACCCCCGACTGCCCGCCCTCTGGGGGGGCTGCCGGGGCCCACTACCCACTGGCTGTGGCTGCGGGGGGGTGCTGGCGTGGGGACCCGTCACCAGCCCCACAGCGCGCGCTCTTGCGAGCTGGCTTTGCGCGCTGTGGGGACGGCACGAGGGCGCCCGGGGGGGGCGCCTCCTGCCTGGGTGTGGGGCGTCTGGGGTCGGGCGCTCTCCCACCCCTGACTGCCCGCCCTCTGGGCGGGCTGCCGGGGCCCAGTACCCACTGGCTGTGGGTGCGGGGGGGTGCGGGCGTGGGGACCCGTCACCAACCCCACAGCGCGCGCTCTTGCGTGCTTTGGGGGCTGCTTGAGGGTGCCCAGGGGGGGCGCTCCTTGCCTGCGTGTGGGGCGTCCGGGGTCGGGCGCTCTCCCACTTTCGGCTGCCCGCCCTCTGGGCGGGCTGCCGGGGCCCACTACGCACTGGCTGTGGGTGCAGGGCGATGCAGGCGTGGGGACCCGTCACCAACCCCACAGGGCGCGCTCTTGCGAGCTGGCTTTGCGCGCTGTGGGGGCGGCACGAGGGCGCCCGGGGGGGGCGCCTCCTGCCTGGGTGTGGGGCGTCCGGGGTCGGGCGCTCTCCCACCCCCGACTGCCCGCCCTCTGGGCGGGCTGCCGGGGCCCACTACCCACTGGCTGTGGGTGCGGGGGGGTGCGGGCGTGGGGACCCGTCACCAACCCCACAGCGCGCGCTCTTGCGTGCTGTGGGGGCGGCTTGAGGGTGCCCGGGGGGGGCGCCTCTTGCCTGGGTGTGGGGCGTCCGGGGTCGGGCGCTCTCCCATCCCCGACTGCCCGCCCTCTGGGCGGGCTGCCGGGGCCCACTACCCACTGGCTGTGGGTGCGGGGGGTGCGGGCGTGGGGACCCGTCACCAACCCCATTGCGCGCGCTCTTGTGAGCTGCCTTTGCGCGCTGTGGGAGCGGCACGAGGGCGCCCGGGGGGGGCGCCTCCTGCCTGGCTGTGGGGCGTCTGGGGTCGGGCGCTCTCCCACCCCCGACTGCCCGCCCTCTGGGGGGGCTGCCGGGGCCCACTACCCACTGGCTGTGGGTGTGGGGGGTGCGGGCGTGGGGACCCGTCACCAACCCCATTGCGCGCGCTCTTGCGAGCTGGCTTTGCGCGCTGTGGGGGCGGCACGAGGGCGCCCGGGGGGGGCGCCTCCTGCCTTGGTGCGGGGCGTCCGGGGTCGGGCGCTCTCCCACCCCCGACTGCCCGCCCTCTGGGCGGGCTGCCGGGGCCCACTACCCACTGGCTGTGGGTGCGGGGGGATGCGGGCGTGGGGGCCGGGCTCTCCTTGGCACCTTTTCCCGTGCCGCGGTTTGTCGTGTGTTGTGCGCGCTTCCCGGGTTCGCGGCACCCGGTGGCCGTTGTGGCTTGGCACCTGTCCTCGTGCCGTGGTTGTGGCCGGCGGCGTGCCTCTCTAGCGTGCCTTGTGGCCCCGCGTTGGTGCGCGGGGCACGTGGAGGCCGGCCGAGAACCGGGCTCATTGTGCCTGCCGCTGGCCCCTGCCGAGGCAAGGGCGCTGGGCGCGCTCCGCGTCGTACCCGTTCGGGGCCCCGCGATGGGGTTGTCTCTGGCGGGTCCCTCCGGCTTCGGTCTTGGGCTGCGTGCGCTGCGGTGGTTTGGCGTGTGTGGACCCGGTCACTGACGCGTCGGGTTTCCCGTACCGTCCGTCTCGCGACGGGGGACTCGGCCGGTGCACCGGGGCTGTTTAGTGTGGACGCCGACACCGCCCCTTTTCGGGTCGGAGGACGCCACGCCCGGGTCCCGCGCGTGTGTGCGTGTGCGTGCCCTGATTGGCCGGGTCGGGCGGGCCGGCCTCCTGGGCGCGTTTTGGTGCGCCTCACCTTTCCTTTGGCCATCCTTGGTTCGCTCTTTGCTTGTTCGGCCCCCTCCTGGCTGGGGTTGCCCCGCTTGTGGTTGTTGTTGGGTTTTTTTTTTGTTTCTTTTCCCCTTCTCCCTCTCGTTGCGCCCCCGTTGTCTCTTGCTTTGCGTGTTTTCCGGCCCCGGGTGCCCTGGGCCTTGGCATCTTGTTGCCCCGCCCCCCCCCCCTTTTTTTTTGCCCCACCCCCCTCCCTGTTGTCTTCGGCGTTTCCTGCTTTCCGGTTGCCTTTGGCCTCTGCGCCCCCCCTCGCCTTTTTTTTTTTCCCCCTTGGTTTGTGTGTCCTGTGGCGCTGTGCTGCCGTGTGGTGCTGTGCTCTGGTGCCCTGTCTCCTTTTTTTGTTTTTCTCCCTGCTTGTGCGCTGGTTTCCTATTGTTTCCCTGTTGGTTCTAGGCTCCGGGCCGGTTCCGGGTTGTTTCTGTTTCTGTGCTCTGCCTGTGCGGTGCTGTGCTGGTGTGCCTGCGTCGTTGCTCTCTGTTCGGTGCTCTCTTGCCCTCTCGGGGCTGGCTGGTGTTTTGTGTTGTTGCCGGTTGTGTTTGTGTGTTTGCTGTTGGGCCTGGCTGTCCTCTGTTGTCTCCTGGTGGGTCCTGGTGGCTCCTGGTGTCGTGTCTCGGTGGCGTGCTGTGGTGTGTCCCTGGGTGCTGTGCTGCGCCGTGTTGCTGCGCGTTGTGCCGCCTGGCGTTGCGTTGTTGTGCGCTGTGTTGTTTCGTTGTGCTCTGTTTGGTGCTGCAGCGCGCTGTGTCCTGGGGCGCTGTCCGTTGTCTTGGGGTCCTGTGCCTTCTGGCGCCGTGTTTTGTCTTGTCACCCCGCGCTGTGTGTGTTTTGCTGTGGTGTGTCGCCGCGTGGTGTTGTTCGCCGTTGTGCTTTGTGCCGTGTGCGCCCTGGGGCGTCGTGTTGTGCGTTTCCTGTCGTCTCCGCTCTGTGCGGTGTTGCTGTGTGGCCCGCTCTCCCTCTGTGCCCTGCTCCCGTGTGCCGTCCCCCCTGGTGCTGTGCTGCCGCGTGCTGCCGTGGTGTCCTGACCTGCCGCCTTGTTGGGTTTGTTTCTTGTGTGTGGCTGTACCTACTTAAAAAACCGCTGCAAAATTTCGTAAAATATTTTTTTTCCTCTTTTTTTTTGGCTTTTGAAAATAAAATAGAATTATACACGACCCAACACACTCGCGTGCAGCAAGACCATGTACGCTGCAGTGCCTTACGTGCTACCCGTCGTTCTCGAAGTTCTTGGCCTGGTACTTGTACGTGGCGTCGTGGAGCGTGTTGGTGTCCATTGCTAAGGGTTGACCGCGTTCCCCCAGGGCCGCCGCCTGAGCTGCAGGGCAGGGGGAGTGATGGGCACGAGGGTGGGGAGGGAGGTGCATGGAGAAGAAGAAGAAAAAGGCGGCAGGGCGCGACGTGAGGGGTTGTGGTGAGTTATGAAAAGTTTTCGAGTTTTACGCGCTGCTCGCGACGCGTTTTTCTTTGCGCCTATAGCGAGTTGGTCGACGGCAGGGACGGCGTTGGGGTCCTACGAGCGTTACAGTGCTTACGGCGTTAACTATTCACCTATTTCACGTCGAAAGATTTTTTGTCGCGTTTTTACGCGTTTCGCAGCGCGCTTTTTGGCCTAAGCGTTTTTTATGCTAATTAGCTTTATTTTCAGCTAGTCAGAAAGTTTTTTGGTTGTGTTTTACCTACCGTTTTATTTCGTTCTACTCTCACCTAGTCTTTGGTGCGTTCAGTCTTGCACCATATCCTTACCTTCTCCTTGAGAACAAGAATCTGTCGCTCACATAGGGGGTTATTTGTATGAGTATAGGGAATCCCTGTTGACACCTTGACATCGAGGAATCTCAGGACTCTCCTGTACCAGCCAGTGTCGGAGCGTACTCGGACATATTCGTCTGAGTTAAGCTCTTTGGGTGCCCCATAGACACAGAACCACTCTTCCAGGAGTATCTTGATGGTCTCCTCGCCGGTGATGTGTTTAGTGCATGGGAACACCCTGGTAAACCTGGTCAGACCGCAGGTCACCACTAGGGCAAAGTCATAGCCCCCGAACTTAGGCGTCTCGGTGTAGTGCACGTAGAGAACACTGTTGGCCCAGTGGGGGATAGGTAGAGTCAAATAGAGACCTCTATCCCTGATATCCCCAAGTTTACAGGACCGACACGGGCACTTGTTGGCGATAGGCTGGAGGGCTTTCCGCAGCTGGTCATCAGTCCACGTAGAGCGGAACCACTGCTTGAAAAGCCCCAGGGTACAGCTGGCCTCACATGACCACTGGACTCATGGGTCCACCTGAGGAGCGCCGGGATTCTGTCGCTAGGAACGACTATCTGGTCCTCATGCCAGAGGTAGGTCTTGTCCCGTTTCCACTGTTCCTGGTTGACCGTGACGGGTTCCAGACGCTTCTCCAGGCGTTAGTAGATATCCCCAAACTCCTTCAGGTACTCCACTTGTCGGACTCCATCTGGAGGTCTGATCATGGTTATGTTCAACTCCAGGTGTACATTCATACGGCTGAACGCCTCCTTGGCTAGCTCCTCAGACCTGGCACCAATCATGTCGTCGAAGTTGTTGCGGCTGATGTAGTCTGCACACTCGTTCTTGACGCCCTGGATACGATGTACTGAGAGCCGTAGCTGGCTCAGGTAGGTCCACCAGCGTCGGAGCTTAGCCTTCTCAGGTGGGGATCCCTTCTGGAAAGTGCGGACCGGTTCTTGGTCGCACAGCCAAACCACAGGGTTACTCCCCAGCAGTCGGGACTGAGAGGATAGCACCAGCATACCCGCGAGCAGTTCCTGCTCATAGGTAGAGTGGTTACCCCGGGCCTGGTTCCATTTCCAGTTCCAATGACCCAGGGGGACCAGGACCCATTTGTCGTCCGGGTAGCTGTGCTTTAGAGTACCGTCTCCGTTGAGTCCATCAGTACCCCCACCGTCATCTTAAGCTGACCCTTCGTCACCAAACTGATTTTACTGATCGCGCTGCCGCTTCCACAGCTTCTGCCGCTTCTGCCTGCCGCATCTGCAGCTTCCTCAGATTTTACGTCTGATTTTTAATAAGTTTAACAAGTTACTTAGTTTAATAGCAAATACTGTTAGATCACTAATTACTAAAGCCGTCCAAATGGAAAATAATAAGGTGCCGCAGCTGCCGTCTAGAGGTTTGGGTACTAGTGCTGCCCGAAAGGTTGAAACCGCATTGAGAATGGTATGGGTAAACAATTGAACTTCGTTTCCTTGCTTTCATGTGCCTTGGTGTCGTGCATTCAACCAAACTACGTGATTTTTGCGCAAAAATCACTTATGCTTGGTTTTTGTAAGTGAAATCAGCTTCCGTCTAGAGCCATTGGGAAATTGCCGAGTCGAACTCCTCCTTCTCCAGTGCTTGCCACTGGAACAACATTCCAACCCCGCCCACATTGCTGGCGTCAGTCACCAGGATGATCTCCCCTTGTGCTCTAGGCACACCCAGGCACTTAGCGTTGGCCACTTTGTCCTTGAGCTCGTCAAACGCTTGTTGTGCTTAAGGGCCCTAGCGCCAGGTAGTAGTCTTCTTGATGAGTTCCGTCAGGTTGGTGCTGGTGTAGGTGAAATTCTTGATGTGGCGGCGGTAGAAGTTGCAAGCCCCAATGAAACTGCGTACATCATGGAGTCCTTTCTTGGGGTCTCCATGTTGTACCTTAGCATCCATCAGGGGTTTGGCCTTAGAGGCCGCTGGGGTCCACCACCCATAGCCAATGTCGAACCCCAGGTACTGCATGGTCTCCTGCATGAACTCAAACTTCTCCAGCTTGAGTCTAGTGTGGTTCCCCTGGCAGACCGCAAAGAACTCGCTGAAGAGGATTTGCTGGTCCTCTTGGGTATTCGTTCCCAGGCATACATCGTCGATGTGTGCTTCCATCTGGCCGCCCCGGGATATGCGTTCTTGCACCACGGTCTTCGACGTAGGATGGATAGGATCTTGTTCATCAGCTCTTGGAAAGGAGCGGGTGCGTTGGCCACGCCAACGGGCATGACCTTCCACTTGAACACCCTCCCCTGAGGCGTGATGAAGGCAAGGAGTTCCTGGGCCTTTGGCCTCAGGTCAACTTGCCAGAATCCACTGCGCTTGTCGATCTTTGTCTTGTAGCGACAGGAGGCTATCTTCTCGAGGGTTGACTCCATGTTACAAATGCACCCTGAGTGGTTCAACGTCTTTTTGTTCAGCTCTCCATAGTCCACTACCAGCCGTTACAGCAGGCCTCAACCATTCAAGACAGCTTGAACCACCACTGCACCACAAACCGAGTTCTCAGTTACCCACTCACCTCAATTCTCAACTTAATTTCAAAAACCTGGGACAACCTTTGTGACACGAAGTTCTTTAGCGCCTTGTACGCTGCGACCAGTTCAAACCGAGTTCTCAGTTAACCACACACCTTAGTTCTCAGTGTCATTTCAAAAACCTTTGTGACGCGAAGTTCTTTAGCGCCTCGTACGGTGCGACCAATTCAAAACGAGTTCTCTGTCAACCACACACCTCAGTTCTCATCGTCATTTCAAAAGCCTGTGGCAACCTTTGTGAAGCGAAGTTCTTTGGAGCCTCGTACGCTGCAACCAGTTCAAGCCGAGTTCTGAGTTACCTGCACACCTCAGTTCTCAAAGTCAGTTCAAAAACCTGTGCCAACCTTTGTGAAGCAAAGTTCTTTTGAGCATCGTAGGGTGGGACCAGTTCAAACTGACTTCTCAGTTAACCACACACCTCAGTTCTCAATTTCATTTCAAACACCTGCCAACCTTTGTGAAGCCTAGTTCTTTTGAGCATTGTGCGGTGCAAAGGGCCCATGCCTGCAAGTTTGAAACTATTTGCCAAAGATGAGCTACAAAGCCTGACCGTTGGAATGGGTACTTCTGCACCACAGGAGATCCCTTTTCAGGGAGAGTCAAGGGTTGCAGAACATGCTTTGCAACAAATCAGGCAAATAGTAAACTCACAGAGCCAAGACCGGGCAAAGAAGGCACAACACAAGCAAGTGCGCAGCACGTCAACTGTCAACAGTTCCGAAACCTTTACCAGCAACACAAATCAAGTCCCAGGGACCTCAGTTCTCAACAGTTCTCACCAGTTCAAAGTTGTGTTTGCAAGCAAGGCAAAACAAACGCAATTGCAAAGCATTAGTCAGAAATGTTGTGTCAAAATTTAGCAGTCAATAGCCGGAAATGTCTGGAGCGATCTGCACTACAGCTGAGCAGCACAAAAACAGCAGAACAACAATATTAAAACGACTTTTGGCAGGCATCTTTAGATTCAACCACAGCATTATAATGTTCTGACACATCCACACTTTTGTGCCAAGGAATCAAATGTATTCAAGTAATGGAATTTGCAAAAATTCATGTTTGAACGACAAATTTTTGGCACCGCGGCCGTTTCAGATCCAGTGTGGTAGCGTAAATGCGGTTTTGGCCGCAGATTGCCCCACAAAATCATAGGTGTAGACCCAGGCTTAGCCACCAGGAAACAGGGGCTGCAGTGCTGGGGATAGTCCTCATCCTTGTACTCCAGGACCAGGCCAGCGTCGATACACTCTTGTATCTGTCGCTCTATCTCATCGGCCTGCTCTTTAGGAGCAGGGCAGGGTCTCCTTCTTATCTTGTGACCCACGAACTCGGGTTTCAGCTTGAGGTGCATCTGTACCAGCTTGTCACAGGACGTTGGAGGGTAGTTCTCAAAATACCTCCAGGTAGGTCCTGATCAGCTTCTGTACTCTAGGGTCCAAGACTTTGATCTTGTCCTCCATGTCCTTGTCAGAGTGTAGATTGCTTGCCACTTGGTGTATAGAAGCTGGGAGGTGATCCTCAACCGGCTCAGCGTCCTTGGTCGCGTCCTTCAGTCCCTGATAGGCGTAGAGAAGGTCTCGTTCCACCGTCTCTGGTGGTCGATGACAACATAGGCACATTCGAGGGGGATCGCATACGCATTCATCTGAGAGTTCATCCTCCTCTGGGGTCCTCACATGGACACCCCATACGCTCTTCATGAGTTTCAAGTCCACCTCTCGTTGCCAGGTGGTAATCTTCTGTTCTAGGTCCTCCTTCAGTTGGGAGATATCTCCCATAAACCCTTGCTTCAACGGCCAAGAGCGGCGTGTAGGCCTAGCATAGCATAGCTTTTTCGCGACCAATCTCCTCTTGGAGTCCACATACTCTCTTAGCCTGGATCGGGGGTCCAACTCCTCGTCCAGGGGCTCTTCTCCCCTCATGGAGAGTAGGGGTCTCAGTCGGGCGGCATACTCGGCGTTCTCCACTTCCTCTACGCACATCTGCACGAACAAGGCGTCTTTCTCAGTCCCGTCATCAGAGTGTATAGAGCTGGGTAGCTCGGATAGCCCACACTCTGAGACTACATCAGGATTAGATACCCGGCAGGGGGAGTTGGGGGCAACAGTGTCAGACAGGACGTACTCGTCTCCCCCAGGAGTAGTCTCCACGGCGTCTCGAGGTCGTAAGTGATTTTTCAGGACGTCCAGGGTGAAGCCACTGCTCTCACGTTGAATTTCCTGGACCATAGCGGAGTCCAGATCCTCCCAGGGCACTGGGGCTAGACTCCCATCCACCACGCTTAGCATACTACCCCATCCAAGTTTCCTGATGGGCGTCTTGCGGCCCAGAGGCACGTACATGGCGTCGTCCGGCAGCTGGATGGAGGTGAGCGTCAGCTTGTCCAATAGAGTACGCCAGTACTCATTTTCTGCACGGGCTCCCCAATCGGGAGAGCACAGGCCCATACGGTAACGTTCCAGGGCCACCTTGGTCAGGACCTTCCCCAGTTCACTGAATCTTGGATTCCCGTAGGCCATCCCGAAAGAGGGCCAGTAAAATTCATAGCAGCAATTTTGCCCCTTGCTGTAGTAGAGGTCCAGGACATGTTGCTTGTTGCTGGCGAATAGCTCCGCGTTCAGGTCTTCCCGGGAGTATCCCAACTCCCTCAGACCTTGGTCTAGAACATCGGCCAGGAGCTGATAGTCTTCTGTTTTGGAGGTGACCATCATGGTTGAGGGCTGCCTCTTGCATACCCTCAGGTATCTAGACGTATGCTCGGACTGCTCCAGAGGTACAGATTCCCAGCCGTCACCATGGTCCCCCTGGAGGACGTAGGGTGCTTGCAGGGTGAGGGATAGAATCTGGGAGTGCTCGACGAAGAAGTCAGTACCCAGTACAAAGTCGAAGGCTTCGGTGTCCATCACGTAGAACGGATGGGCAATACTTCTAGAACCCATAGGCACTTCGACCTCAGAGTCCCCACAACTGTGCACCACATGCCCATCCCGCATGCGATGGTGGCGGTAGGAAGGTTGTTCTTCAGGTCCCGAAGAGTTAAAGTTTTCTTGGCCACGATAGATATGGTGGCCCCAGTATCCAATACGCCCAGGTATTCGCGTCCCCCAAGACGGATACGTACCAGGAACACCAGGTCTTTAGGCCCCCCGGACCGTCCTTGTCAGAACCCCGCGCGGCAGGTCACTTCGAACCCCTTCTTCTGGAGTTTACGCGCCATGCGCATGAAACAGGAGCGCTTGCGGGCATTGGACTGGTCCCCATCTTCGTGGGCACGCTTGGTCCCTTGTTCTTGTTGGCCTTGCGTCTGGGAACGGGTCGTAGGTCCCGTGTTCGGTTGCCCACCAGAGGGCTCAGGGTTCCCCCCTCGTGTAGAATTCGGGTTCTCTCCGGAAGGGTTCGCGTTATTGTCTTTGTCAGGCTTGCGGTCACCGCCTCCTCGTCCATCTTTGCCTTTACCAACTTGGCCTTTGCCATTCCCCTTGGACTTGCCTTGGCCATTGTCCTTGTTGGCCTTGCCCTTGCCACCGCCCTTGCGGCTAGCGTTCTTGGTCTTAAGCTTCGCCGATAGGCGTTGCTTATGGTAGCACTCATCCTCGTAGTGCTTCCTCTTCCCGCAGAACGCACAGGTGATGGTACACCTGCAGTGGTCCGGCAGCTTCGCCTTGCCGCCAGTGTTGGTCTCCTGCTTCTTACCCTGGACCACGAAGCAATCATGCTGATCGCAGTCCGGGGCGTAAAGCAGGGAGCCCTGCTCCTCTCTGGCATCACACCAGAAGAGATCTTGTACATTGCTCATGATGCGAGCATTTTTGGGGGTAGTCCCCTGTCCGGGTCGGTGTCCTTGATATCCCCGGCCATGGTTCCCAGAGCCTCCTCCTCAGGGACGGTAGGCGTTTGGGTGCTGGTCGCTTTCTTTCTCCAGCGCCAGCTCCAAAAGTTGCAAAGACAAATCCTCGTAGTTGAGGGCTCTCGCCTTGCGCTCTGCCGTTGACCGGCACTCGTCCCACAGCTCCCGAGGGAGCTTAGCCACCAACCAGAAGAGCACCTCGTCGCTGCCGTAGGAACCAGGCGTCAGTCGTCCCACCCAGTGGTCCAGGTCAGCCAGTAGCTCGGAGATCCTGGCTGGTTTGGGGTTGTTTGGCAGCACAGCCAGGTTCTGGATCTCGGCCCTGATGGAGAGGTCGGTTTCGTAGGTCGGGTACTGCCTCTCCAAGGCAACCAACACGTCGGCGAAGGTGGCGGACTTCGTGACGATCTGCTTGATCTGCTTCTCCGGGTACTTGGTCTTGCAGCACTGCAGGAGTGAATTGCACTTGACTCGCCCACTAGCACGGGTTCGGTCGGTCATCCGGAGGAACCGGCCAAAGTTCTCAGCAAACTCGCTGAGATCCTTGCCTGTGAACTCAGGCAAGTTCACCACAATTTTGCAGGTGGCGATTGCCTTTGCCTCCTGAGACCTGCGTCCCTCAGGGCGCTTGGTCTTCCTCTTCTTCTTATTCTTCCGCCCGATCGGGTTCTCGGGGTCCTCAGGGACGTCGTCTTCCGAGGGCGAAGCAGAAGTCATAGACGGCGTCTCATTGTCAGAGGGGTCTCCGCCTAGGTCACTAGAGCCGTAGGGCTCCATGTCAACCATTGCCCTCAGGGCTGTCAGCTCCAACCGGTCCAGCTTGGCTCTCGTGGAATTCTCCACGTGGCTGTAGGGGGGCTGGGCCGTTCTTGGTATGAAAGGGCTTCTCGGTATCACAGCAGGGGCTGGCATCGGTGGGCTACTCAGGCTTCCCAGGGTGTTTGTCAACCCCGCCACCAGGTGGCTGGCTTGTACTCGGTGAGGTGAAACTCCCGAGATGGTAGGTGACGCTTGGGGAGGAATCAAGGGCTCCAGTTTAGCCCAAATTTCTTGAGTGAGATCACCCACAAGTTCAGAGGTGGCTCGTCAGAGAGCCTATTTAATCTCTGACCGCGTCAGGGACCTGTTTGATGATCTCCCAGATCCTCTACTCCTTCCACCAAGAGACTCAGGGCCACGTAGCCACTCAGGGAAGTGAGACCAGGTGCTGGCATAGTGTAGCCAGGTTCAGGTGCCACATAGCCAGGTATCCCAGTCATGTACACGCCCGCCGCGGGTCTGTGATAGAGGTCCTCATCACGGCGCGGCATAGCCTCAGGCGCACCAGTGTAGGCGGAGCTGGATGCCAGTGGTTTGCTGACTGCAGTTGCCATAGGTGGCACCGTTGCGGCTGGAGTCACACCATAAGTGGGGTAAGGCATTCCAGTAAAGCCTAGACCCTCAGCCATAGATGGAGTGGTTGTGGGTGAGGATGTAGCTGGATGTGTGGCTGGGAGGGTAGTGGTTGTTGGAGAGGGTACTGCAGGGAGATCACAGGCGCTCGGAGCGCTCTCCTCAGGTGTGTCCTCGAGGGGCGCCTCGTCGGGTGGTCCGTATCCATCTCCAGGGTATGCCTCTTCGACTCCCCTGTCCACTGCCTGCTTCTCCTTCTCCATCTCCTTGCCTTCAGGTCTGCACACGGATAGACTGCTGAAAGCAACTCTCAAGCCATCCAGAGAATCATCCTCCAGCCCACTTAAGGGCACTGAAGGTACAGGCACCTCAGGTTCTGGTTCACAGCAGGTTTGGGTGCTGGCGCTGGCTTGGCTGGTGCCACTGAGGGCGCTGTTGTCTCGGCAGTGTCCTTGATGTCCATATTTCTCTTCGCCCTTCTTGCTCAGGACAGTCCTCGGCGCGCTGGTTGTACGGCACGGAGTTGCTGCCGGCACGCAGAGGCTGTCTGCCTCTGCTACCAGAAGCTTTTTATGAGTCTTTCAGCTCTTATTGTGCCTCTCCTGCTGCTTGCTGCTGGTGTAGGGTTCCTGCTGCTTGTTTCGATGGAGAAAATGTTTTGTTGATTAAATACAACCACTTCAGGATAACCCAAGCCAGAGATGAGCAAGTAGAATCCGAACAGGATCAAAGCATGAAGGGCTGCAGTCAGGAAAGAGTTAGATAATAAAGATATCAACAATCGACTACAGTAATAGACAATCAATGCAACTTGGATCAAAATGTTTCACATGATTGAAAAAAACTGATTGGAAAACTGCCCCAAGGGCTCACACTCCATATAGTGCCATCCTGAGATGTGCACTCTTTGTTTTGGGTCCCAATGGGTGCTGAGGTGGCATGGCCTGTGGTGCTGAGGTCACTGCCATGTCACATGGGATAATCCTACTCAGTTAGGCTGACTGGGAGTTGAACTCAGGACCTCTCAAAAAGAGGTGCCACAGCCCCCTAGGGTGCATACCACTGGGATAGCCGAGTATTCATGAGACAACATAGAAAAATGTATAGGCTCTGGATCAATGTCGGCGCCTCAGTCAGTCCAGCAAATGGTGTGAAAGATCAATCAGTTGGGGGGTCAGGGGTCCACAAAACCACCATGGTTTAATGCTTGGTTTTATGGGTCAAAGTGTCTTGTCACCCCTTTTTGGATAGGCCAATACTAGGATAGAAATGTGTTATGCCTTTAGGCTTCTTTATAACAACTAAAGCTAACCTTTTGGCAGGGAAATATACTTTTTCTTACTATAACTTGGCCATGTTGATTACGCTCCCCTCACAGAGTACGAGTTGGGGTGTAAAACAATGAGGTCAAACACACCTAGGAGTCTTCGATCAACAAGCGGAAAACAATAAGGTAAGGCAGGCTGGGGTCAGTGGAATCGCAGAACTAAAATGGTTCCCTATCTCAGTACCTGTAAGAACAATAGGGGCTTCACTCAAATTGAGTACTTCAGGAGTACTTTCTGCAGGTGCTGGTGCAGGTGTCAAACCACTAGAAAGCTTCGCATACCAAAAACAAATTAGACACTAGATCAAGTGTAACCAGCATATCAGAGCACCTGGATTGGCAAAGGGCGAAATTTAGCACACGTCTGCCAGGGTCAAGGAACATAATGTCAGTGCAGTCATGGGATACACACAAAAAACAAAGAACTTGAGCAGAACTTCAGTTACACAAGTACATAGACCTCAGATATCGTCCTTAAATTCAACGCAAAAACGCTGCATCATGTCCATTGACATTGTGATAGGGGTCTCCCGGGTCAAAATGGCGGTACATCCTCAAGAGCTCTTAATTAAAAAAAGGGGCAAAGATTGATATGCCCTAGCAAAGTACAATGAAACTGCAGGGCCAGGGGTGTGGGGTATCCCTCAACTGCATGTGGTCCCGCAGAGTGGATTTTAAGGGAAGGGGCAGTGGCTCACATGCTGGTTGTGCCACACCATGCATGCGCACCTTCATTGGGGGTTTCAAACATTTAGTAAGACCAAAGAGACTAGGGGGGGCTGTACCGTGTAGAAGTCCTAGAGTCATTCCCAATGATAAACACTACATCCTATACAAGTTAGTTTAGATGGGGGAAATGGATACACGAATTGCAACTGCATCCACGGGTGACATGTAGAAAATTCAGCGAGAGGGAATGCCCTCTTGAACAAATTCCCCTACCACCAGTTGGGGGGTATTATAAGTATGTATCTGTGTGTTGCAGTCAGTAAATGGCGAAAGATAATGTGTGAAACATGCAGTCGGCATATGCAGGATGGCATGAGAACTGCCATGGTACACCAACTGCACCAACCAGAGAAAAATATGGCAAAAAAGGTGTCATGTCCTACAGAAAGATCACAGAAAACACAACCACGGGCACCACGGGGAAGAGCAACACCGCCAGCACGGCCTCACTGGGCACGCGCAACAAAACACGCAACAACACAAAAGGAGGAGGCACAGGCAGGGGGCACCGAACGACGGAGCGCAAGCGCACACTGGCCCCCGCCGAAGCACATTAAGGCCCACAGCAACACACACCAACACGCCCCACAACCCAGGACACACAACCGCAGCACCGCACAACCAGCACACCACGGCACAGGAAGAAAGAAAAAGAGAGAAAAAGAGAGGAAAAAAAACACGCAGGAAAAAAACATAAAAAAACAAAAAAAAACACGCGAGGGGGGGGAAAGAAAAAAAGGAAGAAAAACAAGAGAGGGGCGGGGGGGGGGGCACAAGACGCCAAAGCCCAAGGCACCCAGGCCCGGAAAACACGAAACGCCCGAGACAAGGGGTGCGCACAAGGGGAGGGAAAAAGCGAAAGAACAACCACAAGCAGGGCAACCCCAGCCCGAAGGGGGCTGAGCAGACAAAGAGGGCACCAAGAACGGCCACAGGAAAAGGTGAGGCGCACCAAAGCGCCCAGGAGGCCGGCCCGCCCAACCCGGCCAAGAAAGCACGCACACGCACACACGCGCGGGACCCGGGGGTGGCGTCCTCCTACCCAAAAGCGGAGGTGTCGGCGTCCACACCAAACAGCCCTGGTGCACCGGCCGAGTCCCCCGGCGAAAAACGGACAGTACGGGAAACCGGATGCGTCAGTGACCGGGTCCACACACGCCAAACCACCGCAGCGGACACAGCCCAAGACGGGAGCCAGAAGGACCCGCCAGGGATAACCCCATCGCGGAGCTGCGAACGGGTACGACGCGGAGTGCGCCCAGCGCCCTTGCCTCGGCAGGGGCCAGCGGCAGGCACAATGAGCCCGATTCTCGGCCGGCCTCCACGTGCCCCGTGCAGCCACCCAGTAGAGCCGGTGGCGACAGCTCCTGGCGTGGGGGAAGGCACCAAGGCGACGGGAAAGCCGACTGGAGCACCGGGAGGGACAGGACCAGAGGAGGTGCGGCGCATCATTGCAGGGCCACGAGGCACGCCAGAGAGGCACGCCGCCGGCCACAACCACGGCACCAGGACAGGTGCCAAGCCACAACGGCCACCGGGTGCCGCAAACCGGGGAAGCGCGCACAACAAATGACGAACCGCGGCACGGGAGGAGATACCAAGGACAGCCAGGCCCCACCCCCGCACACCACACCCACAGCCAGTGGGTTGTGGGCCCCTGCCGCATGCCCCAAAGGACGGGCGGTCGGGGCCGGGAGAGCGCCCGACCCCGGACGCCCTACACCCAGGCAGGGGGCGCCCCCCGCGGGCGCCCCCTGCCGCCCCCACATCGCACGAAGCCAGCTCGCAAGGGGGCGCGCTGTGGGGTTGGTGACGGGTCCCCACACCTGCACCCCCCGCACCCACAGCCAGTGGGTAGTGGGCTGCGGCCGCATGCCCCAAAGGACGGGCGGTCGGGGCCGGGAGAGCGCCCGATTCCGGAGGCCCCACACCCAGGCAAGAGGCGCCGCCCCCTGGGCGCCCTCGTGCCGCCCCCACAGCGCGCAAAGCCAGCTCGCAAGAGCGCGCGCTGTCGGGTTGGTGACGGGTCCCCACGCCCGCACCCCCTGCATCCACAGCGGGTGGGTGGTGGGGCCCGGCCGCACGCTCGAAAGGACGGGCGGTTGGGGATGGGAGAGCGCCCGACCCCAAACGCCCCACACCCAGGCAAGAGGCGCCCCCCCCGGGCGCCCTCGTGCCGCCCCCACAGCACGCAAAGCCAGCTCACAAGAGGTAGGTAGGTAGGTAGGTCATCTCGGGACTCAGGTTTCCCCGCAGGGGGGTCTTACCAAGGGGCTTTTGCTCACCCACCCACGGCCCTACTGCACGTGCCACTACAAAGCGGCTGCCCCACATGGGGGAAGGGCGCGGTTGCCGCGAGCAGTACCCCAATGCGGGTTCTCCCTTGAGAGGTAACCCATGTTCGACCAAAGTCGCACATTCTTCTCCTTCGGGCGGATGATACGTGGGGGAGGGTCCCATCGCACATCCTCATCAACGTCCGGATTCTGGGGCCCAGGGGCCCGGAGCCAGGCCAAAGGCCCTGTCCTGCAGGCACCCCCACCTGGGTTGGTTTTCAGTAGGCGCGAGGCAACTTGAAGAAGCACGTGCTACGGGACTCTGAGCTTGCGTTCTCCCGGGGGGCAGGGGGTTTGAAGTAGTTCGTTGCTGTAGATTCGTCAGTTGTATAATGGTAGAGGTAGGTAGGTAGGTATCTTCGGGAGCCCGGGATGCCTACTTTGACATTGCAGGAAGAAGGTCTTACCAAGGGGACGTCCTGTCCCTCCCACTGCCCTATGTCAGGTGCCTCTTGAGCCGCTCCCGCATTTGCTTGGGAAGGCATTGTCGCGGCCACCCGGTCCATGTGTCCCAGGTGGGAGGGTGTCCCCACATGTGTCCATGGGTAGCGCCACATGCCCCCTCCTTTGGGCGGCAGCTCTGGGGGCTGCCCAGCCGTGTGGAGTATCTCTCACCACAAGGGGTATTGCTCCCGCTAGTCTACGGTACGACCGCCTCACCCTTGTGGCTTGAGCTGCGGGGCCACTCTGCTTGGCAGGCGACCCCCTCCTGGACTGTGCACCTGCTCGCCTGTCACCGGTTGCTTCCATGGCTCTGGGTGACATTTGCCATGGTCCCCGATGCAGCCTGGCAGGGCTCGGACCAGTGGCCTTGGAGTACCGCTCCTGCCACTGGCCCAGTGGGTCGGCTGGGTCGCCCCAGTGCGTCCGACCCATGGGGTGTTGGTTCTTTCCTGTCCCTCGGCCGCCCTACGTGTGTGCAGTGTCCTGGGCTGCTTGGCTCCTGTTCACCGGTGTGCCCGCGCGGTTTGTTGTGTTGCGTCTGCGGTGTCCTGGGCCACTTGGCTTCTGTTCACCGGTGTGCTCGCTCGGTGTGTTGTGTCGCGTGTGCGGTGTCCTGGGCAACTTGGCTCCCGTTCACCGGTGCGCCCGCTGGGTGTGTTGTGTTGCGTGTGCGGTGTCCCCGGCCACTTGGCTCCTGTTCACCAGTGCGCCCGCTCGGTGTGTTGCTTTGCGTGTGCGGTGTCCTGGGCGACTTGGCTCCTGTTCACCGGTGTGCCCGCTCGGTGTGTTGTGTTGCGTGTGCGGTGTCCTGGGCCACTTGGCTCCTGTTCACCGGTGTGCCCGCTCGGTGTGTTGTTTTGCGTGTGCGGTGTCCTGGGCCACTTGGCTCCTGTTCACCGGTGTGCCCGCCCGGTGTGTTGTGTTACGTGTGCGGTCTCCTAGGCCACTTGGCTCTTGTTCTCCGGTGCGCCCGCTGGGTGTGTTGTAGTGTGTGCGGCGTCCTGGGCCACTTGGCTCCTGTTCACCGGTGCGCCTGCTCGGTGTGTTGCTTTGCGTGTGCGGTGTCCTGGGCCACTTGGCTCCTGTTCACCGGTGTGCCCGCTCGGTGTGTTGCTTTGCGTGTGCGGTGTCCTGGGCCACCTGGCTCCTGTTCACCGGTGCGCCTGCTCGATGCGTTGTGTTGTGTGTGCGGTGTCCTGGGCCACTTGGCTCCTGTTCACCCGTGCGCCCGCTCGGTGTGTTGCTTCGCGTGTGCGGCGTCCTGGGCCACTTGGCTCCTGTTCACCGGTGTGCCCACTCCGTGTGTTGTTTTGCGTCTGCGGTGTCCTGGGCCACTTGGCTCCTGTTCACCGGTGTGCCCCCTCGCTGTGTTGTGTTGCGTGTGCGGTGTCCTGGGCCACTTGGCTCCTGTTCACCGGTGCGCCCGCTCCGTCCTTTGCTTTGCTCGTGCGGTGTCCTGGGCCACTTGGCTCCCGTTCACCGGTGTGCCCGCTCGGTGTGTTGTTTTGCGTGTGCGGTGTCCTGGGCCTCCTGGCTTCTGTTCACCGGTGTGCCCGCTCGGTGTGTTGTGTTGCGTGTACGGTGTCCTGGGCCACTTGGCTCCTGTTCACCGGTGTGCCCGCTCCGTCCTTTGCTTTGCTCGTGCGGTTTCCTGGGCCACTTGGCTCCTGTTCACCAGTGTGCCCGCTCGGTGTGTTGTGTTGCATGTGCGGTGTCCTGGGCCACTTGGCTCCTGTTCACCGGTGCGCCCGCTCGGTGGGCTGTGTTGCGTGTACGGTGTCCTGGGCCGCTTGGCCCTGGTACACCGGTGTGCTCGCTCTGTGTGCTGTGCTTTGGGTTGCGCGTGTGGTGTTGCGTGGGCGGGGTGTCGCTGCGGGGCGCTCACTCGTCCATCAGGACGGCGGCTGTTCGTAGCCGGTAGGGGCTGGGTACCCTCCGGGCGCGCACTCGTCCATCCGGACGGCGGCTGTTCGTAGCCGGTAGGGGCTTGGTCCCCTCTGGGCGCGCACTCGTCCATCTGGACACGGCTGGTGTTGCTTGGCACCTGTTCCTGTGCCGTGGCCCGGTGCGTGTTGTGCGCGCTCTCCGGGTTTTTGGCACCCGGCGGGCGTTGTGGCTTGGCACCTGTCCGTGTGCCCTGGTTGTGGCCGGCGGCGTGCCTCTCTGGCGTGCCTCATGGCCCCGCGTGGTGCGCCGCGCCTCGTCCGGTCCGGTCGCTCTCGGTGCTCTGGTCGGCTTTCCCGACGCCGTGGTGCCTTTCCCCGACCCGGGGGCCTGGGCCCCCGGCTTTACTGGGCGGCTGCGCGGCGCACGCGGAGGCCGGCCGAGAACCGGGCTCATTGTGCCTGCCGCTGGCCCCCGCCGAGGCAGGGACGCTGGGCTCGCTCTGCGTCCCACCCGTTCGGGGCCCCGCGATGGGGTTGTCCCTGGCGGGTCCCTCCGGCGCCGGTCTTGGGCTGCGTGCGCTGCGGTGGTTGGCGTGTGTGGACCCGGTCACTAACGCGTCCGGTTTCCCGTACCGTTTGTCGTTCGACGGGGGACTCGGCCGGTGCACCGGGGCTGTTTCGTGTGGACGCCCTCGTGCCGCCCCCACAGCGCGCAAAGCCAGCTCGCAAGAGCGCGCGCTGTGGGGTTGGTGACGGGTCCCCACGCCCGCACCCCCTGCATCCACAGCCAGTGGGTGGTGGGGCCCGGCCGCACGCTCGAAAGGACGGGCGGTTGGGGATGGGAGAGCGCCCGACCCCAAACGCCCCACACCCAGGCAAGAGGGGCCCCCCCCTGGGCGCCCTCGTGCCGCCCCCACAGCGCGCAAAGCCAGCTCGCAAGAGGTAGGTAGGTAGGTAGGTCATCTCGGGATTCAGGTTTCCCCGCAGGGGGGTCTTACCAAGGGGCTTTTGCTCACCGACCCACGGCCCTACTGCACGTGCCACTACAAAGCGGCTGCCCCACATGGGGGAAGGGCGCGGTTGCCGCGAGCAGTACCCCAATGCGGGTTCTGCCCAGAGAGGTAACCCATGTTCGACCAAAGTCGCACATTCTTCTCCTTCAGGCGGATGATACGTGGGGGAGGGTCCCATCGCACATCCTCATCAACGTCCGGATTCTGGGGCCCAGGGGCCCGGAGCCAGGCCAAAGGCCCTGTCCTGCAGGCACCCCCACCTGGGTTGGTTTTCAGTAGGCGCGAGGTGACTTGAAGAAGCACATGCTGGGGGACTCCGAGCTTGCGTTCTCCCGGGGGGCAGGGGGTTTGAAGTAGTTCGTTACTGTAGGTTCGTCAGTTGTATAATGGTAGAGTTGCGGTGTTCTGTCGTGTCCATGGGTATGGTCGTCGGCGGGCGTGGCGCACCCTGCTGTCGCCAACCCGTGGGACGCCGTTCCCGTTTCGACCCTTGCATGCCTGGCGGGTTCGATGTTGGCCGGCTTGCATGTGGTCTGTTTATGGTCGCATCGTTGTTGCTGCAGCGGTTTGGTTGGTGCATCGTTGTGTTAGCCGCCTTATGGTCGGCTTGTTCGTCGTTGGGTCTTTTCTGCTGCTGCCGGCGCTGTCGCGTCCTGGGCTCAGTTGGGTCCTTCGTGCGAAGGTCCGTGCAGCCCGTTATGGTGAGTCGTCGTGGTCTAGGTCTTGTTGTGGCCAGCATGTCGGATGCGGGGTTCGTTGTGCTGCGACCGGGTTGTAGCCGGCGCATTATGTTGGTTTGCCGTCGTCGTAGCCGCATGCGGTCGGCTTTTCGGAGGTTACGCTGTTGCCCGCATTGGTTTGGCCGGCTATGCGCTCGTCATGTATGGGTGTGTGGTTGTCGTGTTGTCGCCAGCGTTACGCGTGGCCGGTTTTGTTGCCGTGGCGTCGTGTGCGCCGCCTGATGGCCGGCTTGTCCTGCTGTCGAGTGTGTTGGGCCATTGGTCGTCGGTTGCGGTTGTCTGGTGGTGCACGGACCCCCTCATGGTGGGGTGCGCTGCGTTGGTGTGTGGCTGACCTCCTGGCGGGGCGTGGTGTGGTGGTCCATGGCCCCCCTCATGGTGGGGCGTGCTGCGTTGGGGTCCGGTGTGTTGTATTGTGTGGCGTTCTGTGTTGTGGTGGTGTGTGGCCGCCCTCATGGTGGGGCGTGTCGTGGTTGTCTGTGGCGCCCCTCGTGGTGGGGCTGTGTTGCGTTGTGTTTTGTTGTGTCGCATCGCGCTGCGGTGTGTTGTGTTGTGTTGTGTGGTGTGGTGTGGTGGTGGGTGGCCCCCCTTGTGGTGGGGCGTGATGCGCCGGTGTGTGGTTCCCCTCATGGTGGGGCGTGGTGCGTTGTGGTGCAGTGTGTTGTGTTGTGCGGCGTTCTGTTGTGTGTGGTGGTGGTGTGTGGCCCCCCGCATGATGGGGTGTGCTGCGTTGGTGTGTTGCCCCCCTCATGGTGGGGCGTGCTGCGTTGGTGTGTGGCCCCCCGCATGGTGGGGCGTTCTGCGTTGGGGTGCGGTGTGTCGTGGTGTGTCGCCCCCCTCATGCTGCGGCTGTGTCTTGTTGTGTTGTGTCGCACCGTGTCGCGGTGTGGTGTTGTGTTGCGTTGCGTTGTGTGGTGTGTCCGTGGTGTGTGGCGCCCCTCATGGTGGGGTCTACTGCATTTGTGTGTTGCTCCGGCATTGTGGGGTGTGCTGCGTTGGGGTGCGGTGTGTTGTGTTGTGTGGCGTTGTGTGTTGTGGTGGTGTGTGGCCCCCTCACGGTTGGCCGTGCTGCATTGGTGTGTGGCCCCCCTCAGGGTGGGGCGTGCGGCGATGGTGTCTGGCCCCCCTCATGGGTGGGCGTGCTGCGTTGGTGTGTTGCCCCCGGCATTGTGGGGCGTGCTGCGTTGGGGTGCGGTGTGTTGTGTTGTGTGGTGCTGTGTGTTGTGGTGGTGTGTGCCCCCCTCATGGTGGGGCGTGCTGCGTTGGTGTGTGGCCCCCCTCAGGGTGGGGCGTGCGGCGGTGCTGTGTGGCCCCCCGCATGGTTGGGCGTGCTGCGTCGGGGTGCGGTGTGTCGTGTTGTGTGGCGTTGTGTGTTGTGGTGGTGTGTCGCCCCCCTGATGGTGGGGCTGTGTTTTGTTGTGTTGTGTTGCACCGCGTCGCGGTGTGTTGTGTTGTGTTGCCTTGCGTTGTGTGGTGTGGTGGTGGTGTGTGGCCCCCCTCATGGTGGGGCGTGCTGCGTTGGTGTGTTGTTCCCCGCATGGTGGGGCGTGCTGCGTTCGGGTGCGGTGTGATGTGTTGTGTGGCGCTGTGTGTTGTGGTGGTCTGTGGCCCCCCTCATGGTGGGGCGTGGCGTGTTGTGTTGTGTCTCGATGCTTTGCGGTGTGTTGTGTTGTGTTGTGTGGCGTTGCGTTGTGTGGAGTGGTGTGGTGGTGGTGTGTGGCCCTTCTCATGGTGGGGCGTGCTACGCTGGTGTGTGGCCCCCCGCATGGTGGGGCGTGCGGCGTTGGGGTGCGGTGTGCTGTGTTGTATCGCGCTGTGTGTCGTGGTGGTGTGTGGCCCCCCTCATGGTCGGGCGTCGTGTGTTGTGGTGTGTCGCGTTGCGTTTTTTTTGCACTGAACGGCGCCTTTTGTGGCTGGCCAGGCCGGGGAGAAAGGCTCTTGCGCGCCAAGCTTTTTTTGGGGAGGGGCGGGAGCCCGAAATCAAGTTCAATCGCGGGCTGAGTACCGCTGCACGTTGCTGTCCTCGTCTGCTTCATCTCAAAGAGACTTGGCAGCCCCGTTATAGACAACCGCAGGCCGGGGTCTCTGCTTGATACCCGAAGGCGGTGTGGTTGCGGATTGGGGGTTAGAGCATGACGGCTTGAGCACGGGGGGTGGCTTGGGGGAGGGATTCATTTGCAGAAGTGACTGGTGAGTGCCAGTGTGGTAGTACTGATGGATTGCGCCGCTAGGGCTGTCGAGGGTCGGCGTGAGAAAATGTGTAAGTGTGGCTTTTTCAAAGAGATGACACGTTGGACGAGTGTGAGGACGATTGTGAGTTTGTGCTCGCGGGGGAGGGGGGGGCTGGTGCGAAGTACTTTGTTATGCGAGGAGAAGGGGCGGAAATGGGGGCGGAGGCGGCGAGGGGGGGTGCTGGTCTAGGGGGGGGGGGGAGGTTGAACATGTCCCTGATTGTGAGCGGCCGTTTGGGGGGCGGAGGCTCTGGCTGGGGTTGACTTGCGGTACCGCGTTTCAGTGATAGAGGCCGGACGGGCCTTGGGGGCTGGCGGCCGTGTTTTCGAGTTTTGGTGTGTGCCGCAGGAGATGGGGGGCGGGGGCGCTTTGGGGGCTTGTGTGCGACTTTGTCCGGGAGGGGGGGGGGAGGGTGGTAGGCGGGGGAGGGGCGTTGTTGGGCGGTGTGCGACGTGCTGTAGGGCGACCAGGGGCGTCCCCATGAGTTGGGGCCCGTAGGGGGGGTGAGCGGGGCTGGAGGGGGGTGGTCTTTTAGCCATTCCAGCGTGCGGTATAGGGCGCTGAGGAGCAGGGGAACACGATCCTTCAGGGCGAGTTTTAAGTCGTGACAGTGTGCTGGTTTTCTTCGGCCGGAGGGGGGGGTTGTGAGTTTGGTGTACAGCGTCATGGGAACAAGCCCCCGGACGAAATTGCGTCTCTCCCCCACGTGTGTGGTCGCGGACCACCATTGGGACACCACCGTGGTGAAGGGGGGGCGCCAGCATTGAATGTAGGTTTGGACCAGGTGTTCGCACGTTGGGCAGTGTGAGACGAAAGAGATAACATCCATCGGGTGCGGGTCGGGGCAAGCGTGGCAATGGCGAGGGCGCAAGTCGTCGTGGAAAGCAAATGGCGCCATGTTGAAATTTCCGGAGGACCATTTGAAAGGGAGGCCTTTGAACCACGAAGTGTGATTGTAAAAATGGAAGCTGGACGGTGCGTGGATGTTTTCGTGTTTGTGGCGAGGGAGGAGATGCTTGATTGAGGTTGTAGTCAATTTGTGTATGACTGGGAGGGGGCCCCTGGATATGCACCCTATCGGGGGGGGGGGAAGGAGGGAGGGGTCCCAGACCATCACGTGGGCGGCCCACTTTGAGTAAGCATCTGAGATTTCATTCCCCACGAACCCGGCGTGCCCCTTGATCCACCCCCAACCCTGGATCATCCCTGGGCGTAGGGAGGCCTGGATGGACTGGAGAGAGGATTCCCACGTGCCGGCTGGCGAGCGTGATGGGAGGCCTGGGGGGGTGTTCGGAGAGAGAACAGTGATAACGTGGAGGTTGTCCCCTAGCACGGCGAAGGTGAGGTGCGGGTGAGATGCAAGGGCCCACCGTAGGAACATAATAGCGGCCCAGAACTCCGATCCCTCTGATGACTGGTACGGGGACGTTTGGCACAGTACCCATCTGGAGCCATTTGGAAAAAACAGGGTGGCCGCCGATCCGTAGCCCAAGGCGCCCGCTGAGCCATCCAAGTACACCCATGTCGTGCCGGGGGACGATGCGAGGAGGAGGGCAAGGGCTGCTTCACAACCCCATTCTTCGAGGTCGTCGGGGTCAAGGGAGTGAGGTTCATCTGGGAGCCGGTACAGCTCGCCATGCAGTGACGAGTCGAGTAGGACCCCGCCGTATGGCCCGGGGGGGGGGTTGAGGATGTATTCTTGAGGGTGAAGAAGGGGGGGGGTGAGCAGTTCGTGGCGCCCCGCCAGTTGAGGGAGGACAGAAATGGCTGGGTTTTGAAAGGTGTATTCTTTCTCGTTGCGGCGGAGACCGGGGTTTTTGATGGTGTGGGTGGTGCCGTCCGAAAACTGGAGTGTGGCCGATTCTGAGTGCACTTCCGTGACTGTACCTAGGTGGAACCCCAGGTCCTGGGGCGTCCGTTTTAATCTGTTGCCGAACTTGCTGTATTGTGGTGCCGGCTTGGTGGCTAGGAACCGGACCTGGACTTTTTCTTTTGGGAGGAAAAGGGAGGGGGGGCAGGAGGCCCAGAGGCCGGTGCTGTGGTATCGGAAGCCTATGGTGTGGCATGCGTCCATGATGGTGTCTTGGATTGGGTTGCGTGTGGTGGAGAGCATTGCTTCGGAAAAAGATTCGTTTGTCGAGGCCGGGCCGTCTCCGTTGAGGTACCTTATTGCGGTGTTTACCAGGGCCATGCAAATTGAAAAAGTGAAGTGGCGGAGTCCTAAGCCTCCCTGGTGGCGAGGGGTGTAGCGGGCCTTAGGGGAGACGAGGCGGGAGATCCTGTTGGCTCTGTCCGGGGAGGGGTCATGCGCAACATTTTGCCAGATCATGGCCTGAAGGGCCCCCAACTCGTTCAGGGCCAGGGGGTGTGCCATGAGGCGGTAGGAAAGAATAGGGATGAGTTGGACGTTCACCAAGAGAATGTATTCCGAAAGGGTGAGCTGGAGGGGTTGGAGGGTTGTGAAAAATGAGCGTATTTCCGACTTGGCCAATGCCAGTGTTTGTGCCTCATGGTTGGCGGTGAAGATGTATACCCCTAGGTACTTGTAGCAATTGTGTGGTTGCCCCGTCTTTTGGTTTGTTGTCGACAGGGGGGTGCCCGAGGGGGAGGTGAAGGTTCTGGGGGGAGCTGTTCCCATAGCGTGGATCTCGGTTTTGCTGAGGTTAAGGTCTAGACCCCACTCCCTGGCGACCGTGTCGAAGAAGTTTAAAACTTGCTGTATGCGGTCCCCATTCTCTGATCGATAGAGGAGGTCGTCAACAAAGGCGTGGCCCGATTCGTGTGAGGAGGGGGGTGCAGTGACGTGGGACGGCAAGGCGAAGAGGAGCACATTCAGGTAGAGGCAGAAAAGGATTGGTGACATGGGGCATCCTTGCCGAACGCCTCTGGTTTGCAGGTGTGAGGAGTGGGTTTGACCTGACACCACTGGGAAGTCGCGAGGGGCACGGTACAAGGATTGAATGAGGTTTACAAGGGGCGTAGGAAAGTTCAGGCGGGATAGGACTGTGAAGAGGGTGGTGTGGGGGACGGAGTTAAAAGCCTTATTGAAATCAATGTAGAGGCTGTAGCTACCGACCGATTCCCGAAACGTGGATAAGAGGTTGAAAATGTGGTCCTGGCATCTGCGGTTCGGAAGCCCGCCGAACTGGGTGGGGTGTATGATGGAATGTTCAATGGCCGCTGCCAGTAGTTCTCGGTTGGCGTGTGTTGCAATTATTTTGTAAACGCTGTTCAGCAAGGCTATAGGCCTGTAATTTACCGGGTTCATCACGTCCCCTTTCTTAAAAAGCAAGATAATGTTGGCTTCGAGCCATTTCTCGGGCAACGGCCGGTGGAGGTAGTAGTTGCATACCTTCCAAATGAATTGTTGGATAGGGGGGGGAGAGACGTGCAAAGTGTAGTTGTTTGTGAAGTCCCGCCCTCCCGCCTTGTTGGGCTTGGACCTCTTAAGCGTGTTGCGTAACGATTCCCAGGTAATGTCAGGGAGGAGGCCGTGTTTTGTGGGTTCGGGGCAGGCGGGGGAGTGTGCGAGTAGGCGATCCACTAGAGTGTTCGGCGGTGCATATTCGAGGCTGCCCCCCAGGGTGAGGAGTGTAGAAGAGAAAATAGAGCCCACTTCTTTGGGGGTGGAGACGAGCTGTGTGGTGCCCGGGCGCTTCAGCGTTATTTCACCTCGTTCCACGGGGTTGAGCGCCTCGTTGATGGTGCGTTTGATCCTAGTTTTCCTCACTAGGCACCGATGGATTTTGGTGGTTGCGGCCTTGTTCACTTTGGTTTCCCACTCCTTGACGAGTTTGTTGAGCGTGTCCATGGAAGCGGGGTAGTTGGGATGGTTGGGGGGGGGCAGGGTTTGCAGGGACTCTTTGATTTTCTTTACCAGAGCCGAGGAGGTAGGGCGTGACGGCGTGGTGATACTGTGGTAACTGGTCGCCACTTCCTCCAGCACCACGTCTGTGAAAAGCTCGATGTCCGCCGAGGACAAGGACTCAAAGCGGGGGAGGGTAGACTCGCACCACCGCGCCAGGGGGGCAAGGGAGTCGTGGTGCTTGGAGCGTTCCCGCTCCGTCAGTTTTCGGAAAACTTTCCTCTTAGTGGTGGGAGCTTCGGTGAAAGGGTGAGGGGGGACCTGAGAGGTGTACGTGACTGGGTGGTGGTCTGACGTTTTGTCGTCGGTTTGGATGGTTGCAGAGGTGGGGGCAAAAAATTCCGAGGCCGCCGGGGAGAGCAAAATATGGTCAAGGCGGCTACTGCTTGCCCTGTACGGGGTGGGGTATCGGGAGAAGGACCGCTCGGTCGGGTGAAAGTGCCGAAAGGTGTGTCGCGTTGCGTTGCGGTGTGTGGTGTTGTGTTGCATTGTGTGGTGTGGTTGTGGTGTGTGGCCCCTCTCATGGTGGGGCGTGCTGCGTTGGTGTCTGGCCCCCCGCATGGTGGGGCGTGCGGCGTTGGGGTGCGGTGTGTTGTGTTGTCTGGCGTCATGTGCTGTGGTGGTCCGTGGGCCTTCTCATGGTGGGGCGTGCTGCGTAGGTGGGCGCCCCCCCGCATGGTGGGGCTGTGTTGCGTTGCGTTGTGTTGTGTGGCGTTGGGGTGCGGTGCGTTCTGTTGTGGCGTTGTGTGTTGTTGTGGTGTGTGGCCCCCCGTATGGTGGGGCGTGCTGCGTTGGTGTGTGGCACCCCTTCGTGGTGGGGCTGTGTTGCGTCGTGTTGTGTTGTGTGGCTTGGGGCTGCGGTGTGTTTTGTTGTGTGGCGTTGTATTGTCTGTGGCGGTGGTGTGTGGCCCCCCTCGTGGTGGGGCGTGCTGCGTTGGTGTGTGACCCCCCTCCTGGTGGGGCGTGCTGCGTTTGGGGTCCGGTGTGTTGTGTTGTGTGGCGTTGTGTGTTGTGGTGGTGTGTGGCCCCCCTCATGGTGAAGCGTATTGTGGTGGTGTGTGGCCCCCCTCGCCGTGGGGCTGTGTTGCGTTGCGTTTTGTTGTGTCGCGTCCCGTCGCGGTGTGTTATGGTGTGTTGTGTGGTGTGGTGGTGCGTGGCCCCCTCGTGGTTGGGCGTGTTGCGCCGGTGTGTGGCTTCCCTCATGGTGGGGTGTGGTGCGTTGGGATGCGGTGTGTTGTGTTGTGTGGCGTTGCGTTGTGTTTGGTGGTGGTGTGTGGCTGCCCTCACGGTGGGGCGTGCTGCGTTGGTGTGTGACCCCCTCATGGTGGGGCGTGCTGCGTTGGGGTGCGGTCTGTTGTGTTGTGTGGCGTTGTGTTGCGTGTGATGGTGTGTGGCCCCCCGTATGGTGGGGTTATGCTGTGTTGATGTGTGGCCCCCCTCGTGGTGGGGCGTGCTGTGTCGGTGTGTTCCGGTCTCGGTTCGTGGTGTTTTAGCCGGCTTGATCCTCAGCTTGTTTTGTTGGTTCGCTGGTGTCTCCGCCACCTTACGGCTGGCTTTGTTGGGTGTTGGGTGTTCCTGGTGTTTGCTTTGCCGGGACGGACGGGCCGGCCTCCCGAGCGTGTGTGGTGCGCCACCCCTTTGTCCTGGCTGGTTCGGACGGGCCGGCCTTCGGAGCGCGTGCCGTGCGCCACCCCATGTTTTTGTTTCGCGGGTGTCGTCGCCCGGCCGCTGGTGTTCCCCTGCTCGCCCTCCGCTTTCTTGTGTCTGCGCGGCCCCTGGCTGTGCTCTGGTGTTTTCGGCACCACCTGCTGCTGCGCTCCCCCCTCCACCCCACCCCACCCCTCCGCTTTTTGTCTTCTGTCCCCCCTTTGCGTCGTGGTGTCGCCGCGCCTGCCGGCAGCTGTTGCCCCCCCCCCCCCCAGGTTTTTGGACGGAGCGGTCACTCGGGTGGTGTGCCCTCCGGGCCCCCCCGCTTACCCGGACAGCAGCACCGCCACCCAGGATGATATCCCGGGCAGGCTTCAGGGCAGGGCACCGCTAGGCGCGCCCTGAAGCCCCTCCACCTGCCAATGCCAGCCACCGTGGGCGGATGGTCCAGCCTAGTGCAGCACCACCTGTGCCTCGTGCAGTCAAGGAGTGCCGACCACCCCCAGTCGCGTAGCAGGCAGGGCCGCCCCCGTGCCTGCAGCAGTCGTGGGGCAGCCGGCAGCATGTCAATCGACCAGGAGGCGGCGTGTCCTGGCCGAAGACTCCCCCGGTGGGCTCAGCGTCAGGCTCCCCCAGCCTCCCCGCCGGGGCCTGGAGCACCAGGCAACACACGAGCATGCACACACGCCCCCACACGCGCCTCCCCCCCCCCACGCGCGGGAAAGACCAGGCCATGGCTCGGTGGTAGCGAGCCCTGGCCTCCCTTGGTAACACCGTGGCGGCGGCGAACACCATAGTGCAGCAGCAACCCGCCGCAGCCGCCGCCACAGACCAGACCACCGCCCGCAGCGGCCGCCGTAGCCGAACGCCGCCAGCACCGTCGTCGACCCCGGGACACCGTACGTCGACAGCCGCGCTCCGACTAGGCCCGGGGCCTCAGCGACACCATATGCCTCCTCCCCCCCTGCCTGTCCTGAGCACTGCCCTCAGCCCTTGCCCTCAGCCAGTGCCCTGACGCTCCTTCCTCTTACCCCCATCCAGCTCGAACTCGCCCCGCCACACACGCCCGCGCCACAACCTCGACGTCCGGCCCCTAAGGCCATCACACGATACTTAAAGAACGACGCCTCGCACCTCCTGCCCCCTGTCCTGCTCTGCCATCTTCACCCAGACCCAGCCCGCATCTCAGCCCTGCCCCCTGTTCTGCCCTAACATCTTCACCCAGACCCAGCCCACGTCTCAGCCCTGTCCCTCAGGTTCCGGTCGCAAACCCTACCCTTTGCCCCCTTCCCCGCCGCCTCCCTCTGTCTCGCTCTCCCAGGCACAGCACTATGGCTCCACGACATGCCTTCGCCGCCAAGTCCCCCGCCCAGCGAGCGGCCGATATCCGCCCAGCGGAGGCGTGGCCTGCCACTGCGGTTGGCTGGAGCGACGCCGCCCACAGGCTGCAGCTTACAGTGACTCATCATGAGTCCAATACGCCCGTCGAGGCGTTTCACCCCGACGACCTCATGCTCGGCGCCCTGTGCCTCTTCTGGGCGGTCGCGGTGGAGGCCCTCCCACCCCTGGACGTGCCCACGCTGCAGCAGCGGGACGCCAACTTCCACTGGGGCACCTACCAAGCAGCGATGCGGGACCTGGTGTCCTACCTGGCGGCCGCCCCACCGGACGCAGCGCAGCAGCTGCAACAAGCCGCGGCTTCTCATGTGGCCCCCTTCGGCGACACACTCCGCGCGGCCACCCCCGACCAGTTCCTCATGCTCCTCGCTGCGGATAAGTCGCCCAAGCGCCCCGTGGACAGAGTACCGCTTGTACACTGGGTGATCACGTGGCACGCGGCCCACCTCCGGAAATCCATACGCTGCCAGATTGTCCCTCATGATGAGACCCGCTTACCCTCCCCGGGCCCGCTGACGGTACAGCAGTGGAATGCAGAACTCACAAGACACAAACCAACCCTCTCCTACCCCGGCATCCTGTCGCGCATCTCACTGAAGCGAGCAGAGCTGGCAGGCTCCACGGGCACCGGGGAACCCCTGTGGAAGCGCATGCTCACGCAGCCCAGCTCCCTGGCCTCGACCTCTGACTTCTCCGCCGAGATCGAGAGACTCGCGAACACACCCGACAACCAGGCGGAACACATCGCGCAGTCCATCAGGGTGATGTGCACTGACATGGCAGTCCCAGAGAGCGCCATGACCACGCTGCGGGCAGTGAAAAATGCGCGGTCGCTGGCGTCGGCGGTCAAAACGGTGTGGTATGCCTCCCCGACCAGTCTGCGCCCCTCCCTGCAAGCCAACCTGCTGGACTTGATTGCCACGGTAGAGGACCTGCATGGCTCCGCCGCCATTGAGTCCATCAAGCTCGCAGCCCTGCAGACCCTTGACCCCCTTATCGAAGCGGCTGCCACCCGTCCCGGCCTCACCTGGTCCTCCGCGGCAGCCGCCTTGCTCGCCGCCCGTCCCCCAGTGGTGCCCCCCCAGGCCACAGACCACTTGCTCGCTGTCCGCGACCCCGTCTCCTTTCGCATCGCCATCTCAGTAGCGGTGCAAAACGCCACCCGTCCGCCAGTCCTCGATCAGCTCATCACGGAGACCCGTGCAGCTCTTCAGCCCGCCGCTGGCCCGGCAGCAGCCTATGCTTGGTTCGAGCGGAGAGCCTCCTACCCCCCCCCGCCGCAATCCCCCCACGGCCCCGCACCAACTCCCCAACACCAGCCCCACCTCCCGCCCTCCCCAGCGGCGCCACTCCCGTACCCGCCCCCCCCCCTCCCCCCGGGTCCTCAAGCCACAGGCCTCCTGCCCGCCTCCTTCGTAGATGCCCCCCACGTGATACGCCTCCGCGGCCTCCGCCACATCCCCGACGCCACGCAGGCCTCATCGGCGCTCACCCATCATGTCGGCGCCCCCGTTACCATTCCCGCCACCGCCCTCCGAGATGGCTCCCATTTCGTGTCCGTACCAGCCGACCAGTTCAGGGCCCTCTTCGCTAGCGCCCCCACTCGCACCTATGTGGACCCTCACCACCACTACACCATCACCTTGGACTCCCGCACCGCCAGCGGGGAGCCCTTCTACCTACCGGACAGCCCCATCAAGCCCCCCCCCAAGAAGAAGCTCAAGGGCCCGAAGGCGCGACGAGCCGGCCGCCAGCTCGATGCGATGCCCCCCCCCCGACCATCCCCCACCGGGCTTCCACACCACCACTAGCGCCACAGCGGCCCCCTCGGCCTCCGCCCAAGCCCCCCGCGCGTACGGCACCCTCCCCCACACCCGGGACGCCCCCCACACTTCCCAGCGCATCACCCCCTACCATGGATCCCGCGTCAACTGACTGTCCCTGCCCCTCTGCCTTCCCCCGGGTGCCCTGCCGTCCACCCCACTCACCCAGTTGGCCCTCGACTGTGCCAGAGCCTACCCCCGCGTCCGAGACCTCCGCAGGCTAACCACGCGAGCCAGCGCCCTCCTTACCCACCTGCCCACCGACCTCAGCCGCCCCCTAGCCGTAGACCAGCAGCCTCCCAACCAGTGCCTCGCTGTCTGCTGGCAGTGCGGTACCATCGCCCCTGGATCACCTGCCGCGTGGGCCTGCCCTCTGTGCAGTGGCCGTGATTTTGTCCAACTGCCCCCACCCCCCGACGCCCTGCTCAGCCCCCCGGAAGCCTCCTTCGTCGCCGACCTCTCCTCAGCCCTCCCCCCCCCCAGGGCCCCCTCCCAGCACCCCCGACTCCCCCCCCAGCTCCAGTTTCGCGTCCTCCGAGACTTTGCCCTCTGGCTCACGCAAGCCGTGCACCAGCTCCAGCGTGAAGACGCCGACCCGGTCATCAGCATCCCCCTCGTCCTCAACGGGTATGTCGTGTGGTTCTACGATGACTCCCCGTCCCATCTTACCCCGCGGCCCCACCCCTGGGCTCACTACGACACCTCCCAGCACGGCATCCCGGGCCACCGCCTGTGGCTCACCCCCGCCTGCCCTTTACCTGTGATCATAGCGGCCTGGTACTGCCCCCCCTGCGGCCGCCCCCAGCTTCCATCAGCCTCCATCCTCCACCATGCCCCTGCCCTCCGACTCCCCAACGCCGTGTGCTTACACCCCTGCCCAGGCCGCACCCACCTCACCCTTGACATCGCTCAGCGCTCGTTTGTCCGCCCCCCTGGCCTCCCCCTCCTCCAGGGCGTTCCAGCAGCCCCCGTCCGTCCAGGCGCCACCTGCGTCCGACCAGACCACTCCCTCCTCCTTCCGGCCACCCCCTGGGCCAACCACCTCCAGTCCCTCACCTTCTCACCCCTCAACCTACGCCGCCATGCGGGTCTCGTGTTCCTCTCCTGGAACATTGGCGGCGTCGCAGCCCATGTCGACCTTGTGGTGCACGTCCTGCTCGCCCTGGAAGTCGACGTCTTTGCCTTCCAGGAACTCTGGTCGTTTGCCCCCCTCCTGCAGGCCCTGCCTGCTTTGTATGCCTCCCACACCAGCACGGCCGGGGGCTGTGGTACAGGCTTTATGATCGGCTGGCGACGTGCGCTCCAGCACCCAGCCACCGCCCCGCGGGTGGAGTACGACGCCCCAGACCTGCTCGTCTCCACTGTGCGTCATCACACCCTGGGGTTCATGCTCCTGGCCTCTGTCCACGTACACCCAGACCTCGACTACAAGGCCCGGAGGGCCGTCCTCATCAACCTCACTACCCTTGCATCCTACCTGCGAGCGGCCTTGGAGCTGGTTGGTGGGGACTTCAACATGTCTCGAGACTGCTCCCGCCACCCCTTGGCGGCAGCCTGCCGTGGCGATGGGTGCATGGTGCGGTACCGCGCGGTTTTCCCCCCGGACGCCCCCACCCACTTCTCCTCCTCCCGGGGAGCCCTCAAGGCGACGTGCATAGACCACGTGTTCGTCAAAGGCGCGCGCTCAGTCCCGGATGCGGACATCCTCCCCTCCCCGACTCCCCACAAGCCCCTCTTGGCCACCGTTGAACCCATGGAAGGCCTGGCCGACATCCGCAACTGGCGCATGATTCGTTGGCGCCACTCTCCAGCAGGTACCCTTCCTCGCCTTGCAGACCTGCTCCACCTCACGTGAGGCTGGCTGGCCTCGTACCCCGTGGGCCCCAACAGCTTCCTGCAGTCCCTGTGGGCTGCGGCCAGGCACCTCATCCCCGACCCTCGACCCCTGGATTGGGTGCTGCGGGACCTTCGCCTCCGTGATTCCCCTCGTACCGAGTCCGACCTGACCGACCTCCGCAATTACTTGGCCGACACCGCGGCGCGCCACGGAGTGGAACGCCCAGACGAAGTCCTCCGCGCCACCTCCATCACATCCGCAACCAAAGGTGCTCTCTGCCGCCCCTCCAAGCCCCTACGCCCCTACAGTGGGATCCAGCCAGACCTGGGCGTGGAGCTCCCCACGGCGGAGGCCAGGCTTCAGGAGGTGCACAACCAGGCCGCAGCCACGACAGCCCACCGCGGCCACACCTTGGACCTGGACCTCCTCACAGCCGCCTTCGACCCAGCCAAGTGGGACCCCTACTTCGACCCCGTGGCACACTTACCTGTCTCGCTCCTGGGCGACCTGCTGCATGCAGGCATCCACCCGGCAGATCGTCGCCGCCGGGGCCTCTACAGTGCAGCGGTTGCCGACGGACCCGTGCTCCGCGACGACCGCATATGGGCCTCAGTGACAGCGGCCGGGTCACTATTCGCAGGATTGGACCAGTGTCCCCAGGCGCTCCTGCATCACCTCAGGCATGGGGGAGTGCAGGGTGTCCAGCGCCACCTCCAGCTAGTCGACGCGGGCCAGGACTCGCTATCCCTCGACTCCGTCATGATGGGCATCGACAAGTCCAAGCCGTTCCCCCACCTCTTCAAGGCACACCGCCCGGTAACCCTCACCTCCCCCCTCACCCGCTCCGAGTCCCGTGCCGCGCGGGCGATGCTGGTGCCGTCCCTGGAGCTCTCCGGGACCCTCACCCCAGAGACCTTCGCCTACCGCGCCGACATCCGTCCCGCGTTTCTGGCGCTGGCCTTCCGCGCGGTAGTCTTCGCGTGTCTGGAGTCCCACGGTACAGCCGCCGTCACCGACTGGGACTCGGCCGACGCGTTCCTCCGCCAGCAACGGGAGGACTGCACCCCCCTGCACGGCGTCCTGCAACTGCCCTGGGATTTCGGCCCTTGGGCCATGAAGTATTACGGTCGCCTGCGCATCCACCCCCTGACAGCGGATGGGTTCGCCCCGCCGTACGTCACGGAAGAGGGGTGGAACCAGGGCGACAACCCGTCCGGGGACACGTACCAAGTCGGCGAGCTGGTGGTCAGCGGCAGCCTGCCCCATCCAGACGACGTCCGCGTGCCCCCAACGCCCAGCAGAGTGCCCGTCAGCAACCTCTCCTACTCCGACGACCGCCGTCTCGTGCGGCCCACGCTCACCTCGCTGGTCGACCTGACTCGCCTCTGCACCAGGGCTACCGTCGCCAAAGGTGGCCTCGTCCACATGGACAAACTCCGCTTTTTCGCCCTCGACCTCGATGGATCCGCCCTCCGCCTGCAGCAGACCCAGGTGCCCCACTACCTCACGTCCACCTCCACAGACAGCCCCCAGGTGGTGGGCATCCCACTCTCCCACGCCCTGCGCCCCCCGGGTGTGTATGCCGACCTGGCCAAGCAGATAGCCCGCATGCGCCGCCGCCCGGACTCCAACCCCGCCACTACCATCCTGGCGCTCCGCTCACTCTGGGCCTTCATCCTCTCCCAGCTGGACTACGTCGCCTCAGGGGTAGCGGTACCCGCTGAGCATGTCGCTGAGGCATCAGTGCAGGCCCGCGCGCTCTACCGCCAAGTCCTCGGCCTGCCCTGCTGGACACCCCGGGCCCTCATGTCCTTGGCCCCCCGTTACGGGGGCCCGGGCTGCCCGCACCTGCCCGTTCGCTCAGCATGCCGCCTCCTTCTCACCTACACACAGGCTACCTGCTCCCGCAACCTCCTGGCACAGCACTCTGCCCAGTACCTCTCTCAGGCCTCCGTCCCCGGCAGTGAGTCGCAGCCCCTCAGAGAGGCAGCCCTGCAGCTGTCCGTGCAGATCGCCCTCCTGCCCGACGCCACGACAGCCGCCATGCCCGTGCTCTACGACTCCGATCCCGCCGTCCTCCAACGCTACCACCACCTCTTTCTGTCCACCGACGCGGCCCTCCGTCAGTGCGATGGAGGTGGGGGCATCGTCTTTTACGCCCCCGGAGTGGGCGTAGTTCTACGCGCCTGGTATGGCATCCGCTTTTGGGCTTCGCCCACAGGCGCGGAATGGCTGGTCCGCCTCGTCGCCCTGCACCTCCTGCAGGGGTGGCACGGGTGCCTGGTGTCGTCAGCGGACTGCTCCTCCGCCCTGCTCCGTGGCTGCACCTGGTTCCCACCCAAGCTTACAGTCCTGGAGCTTTTGTGGCGTCGCCTCTGCCTCAACCTGCTGGGCCTCCGCCAGCACTGTGAGAAAAGTTTATAGTGTTTTCAGCACTGTGTTTTTGCTTCTCCTGCTGCTTGTTGTTGCTGTAGGGTGTCCTGCTGCTGGTTTTGGATGATGAAAAGCTTTTGTTTGTTGAAATACAGTAAAGCCAACTCAATCCAGGATAGCCCAAGCCAATAGTATGCAAGGAGAAGGCAATTCAGGATCAAAGCATGAAGGGCTGCAGTGTAAACAGTGAAAGATGATTAGATATTCACAGAAACTGCAACTCAGGATACAAATGAATGCATATTCACAGAGATAGCTGAAATGTTTTGGGAAAAGAGTTAGAAAACTGCCTCAGGATCACTCTCTCTCCATAGTGCCATCTTAGGAGATGTGCACTCTTTGTTTTGGGTCCCATATGTGCTGAGGTGGCATGGTATGTGGCGATGAGGTCACTGCCATGTCACATGGGATCTTCCTACTTAGTTAGGCTGACCAGGAATTGAACCCAGGACCTCTCAAAAAGAGGTGCCTAACCCCCTAGGGTGCATACCACTAGGGCAGATAAGTATTCATGGAAAAACATAGATAAATTCATAGGCTCTACCTTAGGTATGTCAGTGCTCAGTCAACTCAGGAAAAGATGTTTTACTTCTGATTGAAAGGGGATTAAGGGGTCCACTCCATATCCTGATTGGGTGTTTGGTTCCATAGGTCAAAATGTGTTCTCACCACTTTTGGCTGGACCAATACTAAGATAAAAATGCATGGTTGCTCAGTGCATCTCTAATACAACTAGAGTATGTCCTAAAGCAATGGAAAAGCACTTTTTCTTACTCCCCCCTTGTGCTGTGGTGGCCACCACTGTCGCATTTTAGGAAAAAGGGAATTTTTCTTGGCCTTTCCTTGGTTTCCACATCTACTTTAAAATACCTACAGTCTCCCTCACACTGAAAAATGGGCGCTCACCATGGCTGGCGTCCTTTTGCTGCTCTGATTGTACAGTTTCCTACAGAAGACTCAGCGCTCTTGGCGCTGCCGGGGCTCCTGTGGCTTGGTTGGGTTAGATTGGGAGCATGCCAAACATGTGCATATGCATCCCTCCCTCCAAGACGCAGCGTCGACACAACCCAAACGCAAGACACATTATACACACTCGCATGGGTTCTCGTAAACCTGCTGGCGACCTGTGACCTGTCTTAGGGCGAAGGGAGTCGAAAGAAAATTAAATCTGCCCCTTGGTGGGGTCTTGGTTCTGCTCAGTCTCTCCAGGCACCTGCGTTTCGGCCCGAACACGGCCTACTCAGCGAGGCCGCGTGTGGGTATCTGCAGAGGCAGGAAGGGGAGGAATTTGGACGAATCCACGCAAAAACGAAGCGACGACACCAAAATCCGTCAAATGACGGCGTAGAATTTTTCTGAAACGACACACCTGAGCAGAATCCAATTGTGCATCTTCAGCACATTTTTATAGAAATTATAGTCATCTCTGGATTTTTTAAATCCAGAAATTCATACGTACAAAATGGCGGCGCGCAGGAGCGGCTCCTAGCGAAGCGCCGGAAAATGGAAAAATAATGGAATTATAAACGTATGTATCACGTAGTCTTGAAAATGACGAGACACACATTAATAAACAAACATACAGATTCCACCCACACTAATAGAAGCTTCAAAAATTCAAGAATTCGAAAATCAATTGAAAAGACTTCAATGAATCAGGTATAAACTACAGGTATGCTCGTCTTGCATGCCGCATACACATTGCTCGTCTCGTGTCTCCGTGAACGAGTCGTGTAGCAGCGTTAACAACGATAACCACGATAGGACGCGGTAGAGGGATTGATTAGAAAGATTGCAGATGATTAGCGGTCAGATCAGGGTGATTAGTCATACACACAAGTGCATAGCAACGTTCTTCGCGTGCGCCCCTTTTGTTCTCTCACCTTGCTTCACTTCCCAGCGGTAGGTAAGGTAGGTACGCCCAGGCGGGGCCACCCCCTGGTGGAGTCAAGATTTACGCGTAGATGGGCAGGTTTGCCCACGAACTTGTCGCATACTCGTGCATGCACACACGCATTAAAGGGTAGGCCACGCGAAGTGCGCACGGTAAACCTTGTTTAGGCTACCCAGGGGCTCCTCGGTACGTTCTTTAAGAGAACCTGAGGAGTCCCTTAACGCTTGCTTGCTTGACAAGGGTAGCTGCTCCATGCAGCGTGTTTGCGGACAGCGTATTATAGGGCACACTGAGAAGGGTATAATACCTGGAGTGTGCCTTGGTTCCTCCGCCGCAAACGCCCTTTCATTTGCCTTTGTTTTACAGGTGGGCAGGTAGGGTGAGTGGTGCAGCAGCATTTTTTTATGCCCTGCTAAACAGGGGCGTAGATCCCACAAACAAGTAACTCCGCTCCGCCTGTGGCAGAGCAGGGAGTCCGACTTCATCGACATCTGCGCTTTGCACACGAGAGCACTCCCTCCCTCCAAGCCCTTGCAGGGGAAACACGTTGTGGCGTCCCCTGTGAGGCCACAGTTGCTTAGCAGCGCTGTGTTCTCTTGTCATTTCACAGGTGGGTCGCTAGGACCCTCGAGACCTTCCTCTTCGCAACGCCAAGTAGAGTGTGCGTGTAGGAGTGGTAGTCCTGAGTGGGGGCTAGAGCCAGTTGCCCAGTGCTCGCCCACCAGGATGGTGCCACTGTAGGGTGTGTAGGACCTGTAGGGGGCGTGTCACTGTCCCACCCTTTTCCTGCAATTTTAGCTGGGTTGGTGGGCTGTGACAGTGGGTTAGGTTAGTGTTTTTGGCCACATAGCAAGCAGGCGTTTTGCATGCCTTCATAGCTTTTGGCCACCCCTCCCTGTAGTAGACAGGTAGGTAGGGAAAACAATACCTGGATTAACACTCTGGGTATTCCCCCAAGGTTTTGCGCCAGCACAGAAATTGGGCGCATAGGGGAGGGGAGACCCGGGGCGTACCCCGTGGCATCAATAAGCCAACCCTCCAGGTTCAGCAAGGGCGCAGACTTGGGTATAATTAGGACACCACTTCTGCGGCTTGCTCTCAGGACCTTAGGACTAGCACACTCACACATACGCTTTGGCAGGTAAGGGTAAGGTTCAGTCCCTAGCTTTATTCTTGGAGGCAAGCGTCTCGGCGAGCCTCAACAACTCACCAAGGTTGTTCTGGGACAAGTAGTCAACCAGAACTGAGTTTAGGCGTCCCTCAGGTAGAACAAATGCAGAGAAGGGCTCCCAGGTGGCCTCTTCGACTCCAAACCCTTCCCAGAGGGTGAGGAAGCGCCAACCCTGGCGATAGCGGTGGCGTAGGACAGACTTCACCAGGTAGAAGCCCTCCTTAGCCATATCCTCGGCGTTCATGTCGGGGAGTTCACCTTCAACTTCCATAGGGCTGGCAGCCCCTTGTAGGTCCAGAGCGGCGATTTCCTCGTCGTTCAGCTCCCACTCCTCCCCACAGAGGTCTTCAGGATCATGGTAGCGCTTCAGGTGTTGAGCGGCGCACACCAGGGTCCCCCCTAGACGGGGAGAACACCGCACGGTGATACGGTGTCCATCCACAGATAGGATCTTGTACGGCCCGAAGTATGGGTCATCGCTGGTAGAGCGTGGCCAGGCGGGTAGTCGACTGTGGTGCACCAGCACCCAGTCCCCTTCTTGGTAGGTGGCCGGTACACGGTGCTTGTTCTTCTTGTTCCACTGACGCTCCCTCACTCTCTGGAGCATAGCCTTGGCCTTGTCCACCTTCGCTTGTTGCTCTTGGACCCATTCACCCACAGAAGAATGGGTGTCCTCTGGATAGGGGGCATGTAGGAACCATGCCGGGCGCCCCATGAATAGCTCATGTGGCGAGTAGCCAGTAGCTGAAGTCTCTTGGGAGTTCATCATCAAGGATATGACGGGGAGTAGTCTCACCCAGTCTCTGGTGCGTTCAGTTTTGCACCATATCCTGACGTTCTCCTTCAGGACACGAATCTGTCGCTCACATAGGGGGTTGCTCGTGTGAGAGTAGGGAATCCCCGTAGATACCTGGACATTGAGGGACCTCAGGACCCTCTTGTACCAGCCAGTATCTGAGCGTACTCGTACGTCCTCATCGGAGTTGATCTCCTTGGGCGCCCCATAGACACAAAAGCACTCCTCCAGGAGTATCTTGATAGTCTCCTCTCCGGTAATGTGCTTGGTACATGGGAACACCCTGGTAAACCTGGTCAACCCACAGGTTACCACGAGGGCGAAGTCATAGCCCCCGAACTTCGGCATCTCCGTGTAGTCCACGTATAGAACACTGTTAGCACAGTGAGGGATGGGCAGGGTCGAGTAGAGACCTCTGTCCCTGATATCCCCTGGTTTACAGGACCTGCACGGGCACTTGTCCACGATAGGCAGGAGCGTCTTCCGCAGCTGGTCGTCAGTCCACGTAGTGTGGAACCACTGCTTGAACAGCCTCAGGGTACGGTCAGCACCCACATGACCACTGGACTCATGGGTCCACTTCAGCAGCGCTGGGACTCGGTCACTAGGCACCACGATGCGGTCCTCGTGCCAGAGGTAGCTCTTGTCCCGCTTCCACTGGTCTTGGTTGACCAGGAGGGGTTCAAGGCGTTTCTCCAGGCGCCGGTAGATATCCCCAAACTCCTGTAGGTACTCCGATTGTTGGAGTCCATCCAGGGGGCGTATCATGGTCATGTTCAGGTCCAGGTGTACGTCCATACGGCTGAACGCTTCCTTAGCCAGCGCTTCAGACCGGGCACCAATCAGGGCGTCGAAGTTGTTGCGGCTGATGTAGTCGGCACACTCGTTCTTCACTCCCTGGATATGGTGTACCGTCAGCCGTAGTTGACTGACGTAGGTCCACCAGCGACGTAGCTTGGCCTTCTCAGGTGGGGGGCCCTTCTGGAAACTGCGGACTGGTTCTTGGTCGCATAGCCAGACCACAGGGTTACTCCCCAACAGTCGTGCTTGTGAGGATAGCACCAGCATACCCGCGAGCAGTTCCTGCTCATAGGTGGAGTAGTTCCCCCTGGCCTGGTTCCACTTCCAGTTCCAGTGGCCCAGAGGTACTAGGACCCACTTGTCGTCAGGGTAGCTGTGCTTGAGGGTTCCATCTCGGTTGAGACCCTCCGTCCCCCATTGGGAAATGGCCGAGTCGAACTCCCCCTTCTGTAGTGCTTGCCATTGGAACAACGTTCCACCACCGCCCACATTGCTGGCGTCGGTCACCAGGATAATCTCCCCTTGTGCCCTAGGCACGCCCAAGCACTTAGCGTTGGCTACCTTGTCTTTGAGCTCGTCAAACGCTTGTTGCTCTTGTGGGCCCCAGCGCCAAGTAGTACTCTTCTTGATCAAGTCAGTCAGTACCGCGCTGGTGTAGGTGAAGTTTTTGATGTGGCGGCGATAGAAGTTGCACGCCCCAATGAAACTGCGTACATCATGAAGTCCTTTCTTGGGGTCTTCGTGTCGTACCTTGGCATCCATCAGGGGTTTGGCCTTAGAGGCCGCTGGGGTCCACCACCCATAGCCAACGTCAAACCCCAGGTACTGCATGGTCTCCTGCATGAACTCACACTTCTCCAGCTTGAGTCGTGTGTGGTTCTCCTGGCAGACCGCAAAGAACTCACCCAAGAGGATTAGGTGATCCTCCTGGGTATTGGTCCCGAGGCATACATCGTCGATGTGAGCCTCCATCTGGGCCCCACGGGATATGAGCTCCTGCACCTTAGGTCTCCTTCGTAGGATGGACAAGATCTTGTTCATCAGCTCTTGGAACAGAGCGGGGGCGTTAGCCACGCCGAATGGCATGACCTTCCACTTGAATACCCTCCCCTGAGGGGTGATGAAGGCCAGTAGTTCCTGCGCGTTGGGCGTCAGGTCCACTTGCCAGAATCCACTTCGCTTGTCCATATTGGTCTTGTAGCGACAGGAGGCTATCTTCTCCAGGGTAGACTCCATATTGGGAATGGACCCTGAGTGGTTCAGCGTCTTCTTGTTCAGCTCTCCATAGTCCACTACCAGCCGTTTGGCTGTAGACCCAGGTTTAGCCACCAGGAAACAGGGGCTGCAGTGTAGGGGGTAGTCCCCATCCTTGTACTCCAGGACTAGGCCAGCGTCGATACATTCTTGTATCTGTCGCTCAATCTCGTCGGCCTGCTCTTTAGGAGCTGGATAGGGTCTCCTCCGGATCTTGTGACCCACGAACTCGGGTTTCAGCTTGAGGTCCATCTGTACCAGCTTGTCGCATGAGGCTGGAGGGGGTAGTTCTCCGAACACCTCCAGATAGGTCCTTATCAGCTTTTGTACCCGCTGGTCCAGTACCTTGATCTTGTCCTCCATGTCCTCGTCGGAGTGTAAGTTGCTTGCCCCTTGAATAGACGTCGGGAGGTGGTCCTCCACCGACTCTTCGCCCGTGGTAGCATCCTTCAGCCCTTGGTAGGCATACAGAAGGTCTTGCTCAACCATCTCCGGTGGACGATGGCAACATAGGCACGCTTTAGGGGGTTCACATACACATTCCTCCGAGAGGTCGTCCTCCTTTGGGGTCCTCACACGGGCACCCCATACGCTCTTCATGAGCTTGAGATCTACCTCCCTTTGCCAGGTGGTGATCTTCTGTTCGAGGTCCTCCTTCAGTTGGGATAGGTCTCCCATCCGTCCTTGCTTCAGTGGCCATGAGCTGCGGGTAGGCTTCGCGTAGCATAGCTTTTTCGCCACCAACTTCCTCTTGGAATCCACATACTCCCTGAGCCTGGATCGAGGGTCCAGCTCTTCATCCACGGGGTCTTCCACCCTCATGGAGAGTAAGGGTTTTAGTGGGGCGACGTACTCGGCGTTCTCCACTTCTTCCACCGCAGTCTGCACGAAGAAGGCGTCGTGCTCAGTTTCGTCGTCTGAGTGGATAGAGCTAGGTAGCTCAGATAGTCCACACTCAGAGACTCCATCAGGGACAGGTACATGACAGGGAGAGTTGGGGGCGTTGGTGTCAGTCACGACGTACTCATCTCCTCCGGGTGTAGTTTCAACAGCATCTTGAGGTCGTAGGCGATTCTTCAAGTCACCCAAGGCGAGTCCATCGCTTTCTCGTTGTATAGCCTGGACCAGAGTAGGGTCCAGGTCTTCCCAGGGGATGGTGGTAAGACTTCCGTCCACCACGCTGAGCATACTCCCCCATCCGGGCTTCCCAATGGGCGTCTTGCGTCCCAGAGGCACGTAGATGGCCTCATCAGGTAACCGCACAGAGCTGATAGTCAGCTTGTCAAGGAGGGTTCGCCAGTACTCGTTGCCCCCATGGGCTCCCCAATCGGGGGAACACAGGACCATACGGGAACGTTCCAAGGCCACCTTGGTCAGCACCTTCCCCAGTTCACTGAATCTGGGGTTCCCGTAGGCCATCCCGAAAGAGGGCCAGTAAAATTTGTAGCTGCAGTTCTTCCCCTTGCTGCAGTATGGGTCCAGTACATGCTGCTTGTCGCTGGCGAACAGTTCCACACTTAGGTCTTCTCGAGAGTAACCCAACTCCTTCAGACCTTGGTCTAGGACTTCCCCCAATAGTTGATAGTCCTCAGTTTTGGAGGCCGCCATCATGTTCGAGGGCTCCTCCTTCGATAGTCTCAGGTAACTCGAGGTATGTTCCGACTGCTCCAGTGGCACAGACTGTCTGCCACTGCCGTGGTCCACGTACAGGAGGTAGGGCGCTTGCAGCGTCAGGGATTGTATCTGGGAGTGCTGCACGAAGAAGTCAGTACCCAGTACAAAGTCGAAGGCATCAGTGTCCATCACATAGAACCGATGGGCGATAGTCCTGGAGCCCATAGGTACCTCCACTTCGCAGTCCCCGCAGCTGTGCACCACATGTCCATCCCCCATCCGTATAGCGGCGGTGGTCATGGTGTTCTTCAGGCTCCCACAAGGTAAAATTTTCTTGGCCACTATCGATATTGTGGCTCCAGTATCCAGTACCCCCAGGTATTCACGTCCCCCTAGTCGGATACGTACCCAAAACACCAGGTCTTGGGTGCCACCAGAGCGTCCCCGTCAGAACTCCGCGGGACAGGTCACCTCGAACCCCTTGTTCCGCAATTTGCGGGCCATCCTCATGAAACGGCTTCTCTTCTTGGCGTTGCCGTCGTCACCACCTTCATGCTCACGCTTGGCTCCTTGTTCTTGCTGGGCCTGCGTCTGTGAGCGTGTGGTAGGTCCAGACTGCCCTCCAGAGGGCTCGGAGTTCCCCCCTGGATTAGGGTTGGGGTTACCTCCGTTCTTGTCCTTGTTCTTGTTGTCGTTCTGGCGATTAGCGCCTCCTCCTCGTCCGCCTTGACCCTTGTCTTGACCACCTTGACCACGTCCTTTCGACTTGCCCTTGCCGGAGTCGTTGCCTTTGGCCTTCCCTCCACCTTTGTCTGAGCTTTTGCCAGGATCTTCCCCCTTAAGCTTCGCCGATAGGCGTTGCTTATGGTAGCACTCGTCCTCATAGTGCTTCCGCTTACCGCAGAATGCACACGTGATGGTGCAGCGGTAATGATCCGGCATCTTCACCTTGGCGCCGGTGATCTTTTCCTGCTGCTTCCCCTGGACAACAAAGCAGTCTCGCTGCTCGCAGTCGGAGGCATGCTGCAGGTGGCCCTGTTCATCTCTGGCATCACACCAGAATAGCTCCTTCACGTTCTCCATTAGGCGGGCGTGGGCGTGTTTGGGGGTAGTCCCCTGCCCAGGTCGGGACCCTTGGTACCCTTTGCCTCCAGAACCTCCACCACCAGGGCGGTAGTGGTTCAGGTGTTGGTCGCTCTCCTTCTCCAGCGCCATCTCCAGGAGCAGCACGCATAGATCCTCGTAGCGGAGGGATCTAGCCTTGCGCTCAGCCGTCAGACGGCACTCGTCCCATAGCTCACGGGGGAGCTTGGAGCACAACCAAAACAGCAGGTCGTCGCTGCTGTAGGAACCGGGCGTCAGTCGTCCAGCCCAGTGGTCCAGGTCCGCCAACAGCTCGGAGACCCTGCCAGGTTTGGGGTTGTTGGGCAGGACGGGCAGGTTCTGGATCTCGGCCCTGATGGAGAGGTCTGTCTCGTAGGTTGGGTACTGCCTCTCCAGGGCAACCAACACGTCGGCAAAGGTGGCGGAGTTGGTGACGATCTGCCTGACCTGCTTCTCCAGGTACTTCGTCTTGCAGCACTGCAGGAGCAGGTCGCACTTCACTCGCCCACTCGCGTGGGTTTGGCCGGTCAGTCGTAGGAACCGGCCAAAGTTCTCAGCGAACTCGCTGAGGTCCTTGCCTGTGAATTCAGGCAGGTTCACCACTATCTTGGAGGTGGCAATAGCCTTCGCCTCCTGAGCTGGGCGTCCTTCAGGGCGTCGGGTCTTCTTCTTCTTCTTCTTCTTCTTCTTACCCTTGGGGTCCTCGGGGTCCTCAGGGTCTTCGTCATCCGATGGCGAAGAAGAAGTCATCGAAGGCGGCCCATCATCGGAGGGGTCTCCGCCTAGATCACTGGAGCCATAAGGCTCCACGTCCACCATAGCCCTTAGGGCTGTCAGCCCCAGCTGGTCCAGCTCGGCCCTCGTCGAGTTCGTCACGTGACTGTAGGGCGGCTGGGCTGTCCTCGGGACGAATGGGCTTCTTGGTACTGCTGCAGGAGTCGGCATCGGTCGGCTCCTCAGGCTCCCCAGGGTATTCGTCAACCCTGCCGCCAGGTGGTTAGCCTGTACTCGGTGGGGTGACATTCCCACTGTCGTAGGTGACGCATGGGACGGGATCATCAGGGGCTGCAGTTTCTCCCCGATCTCTTGCGTGAGGTCGCTCACGATTTGCGAAGTGGCTCCTCGGAGCACCTCATTGATCTCCGACCGCGTCAGGGACCTGTTGGAGGATCTTCCCGATCCTCTACTCCTGCCTCCCAGAGACTCTGGTCCTCTCCTCAACCCACTCAGGGGTGCATACCCAGGTGCACACCCAGGAGCATACCCAGGAACTTCCATGTAGGTTCCAGTGGCGTGGAGTGGATGGGGATGGTCAGCCGCATACCAACGCGGCGCAGAGCTGGAAGCCACCGGCTCACTGGCAGTAGTTGCCTCAAGGAGCGCAGTGGTAGGTGGGCCCATGCCATAGGCGGGGTAGTGAGGCATGCCAGTAAAGCCTTTGCCCTCTGCCATAGGCTGGTTGGTTGTGGAAGTGGATGTAGCGGCGGCTGGGTGTGTGGTGGTTATGGGAGAGGGTGATGCTTGGAGGCCAGAAGCGCTTGGTGCGCCTTCGAAGGTAGGGACATCCGTCGGGTCTTGCCCTTGCTCCTCTCCTTCGTCTGCTCCTTCTCCAGCATCCTTCTCGCTCTCGTTTCCTCTCTTCCTCTTCACAGGCTGAGGCTGAGAGACCATTTCCTTCACCGACAGGGCCAGAAGGCCGTCTGGAGGCCATCCAAGGAGTCCTCCGCCGTATCCATTGGCCCATGTAAGGGCTCCACCGAAGGTACAGCGTCAGGCGCCGGCCTTACCGGTGTCTCTGGAGCTGGCGCTGTGTTCACCTCGGCGTCCACTCTTCCAAGATCCATCTTAATCCACCCTTCTGCTTATGTTTGCCTGCTCGGAGCACTGGTTGTACGGCGCGGGGTCGCTGCCGGTGCACAGAGGCAGGCTGCCTCTTGCTACCAGAAAAGTTTATAGTGTTTTCAGCACTGTGTTTTTGCTTCTCCTGCTGCTTGTTGTTGCTGTAGGGTGTCCTGCTGCTGGTTTTGGATGATGAAAAGCTTTTGTTTGTTGAAATACAGTAAAGCCAACTCAATCCAGGATAGCCCAAGCCAATAGTATGCAAGGAGAAGGTAATTCAGGATCAAAGCATGAAGGGCTGCAGTGTAAACAGTGAAAGATGATTAGATATTCACAGAAACTGCAACTCAGGATACAAATGAATGCATATTCACAGAGATAGCTGAAATGTTTTGGGAAAAGAGTTAGAAAACTGCCTCAGGATCACTCTCTCTCCATAGTGCCATCTTAGGAGATGTGCACTCTTTGTTTTGGGTCCCATATGTGCTGAGCTGGCATGGTATGTGGCGATGAGGTCACTGCCATGTCACATGGGATCTTCCTACTTAGTTAGGCTGACCAGGAATTGAACCCAGGACCTCTCAAAAAGAGGTGCCTAACCCCCTAGGGTGCATACCACTAGCTCAGATAAGTATTCATGGAAAAACATAGATAAATTCATAGGCTCTACCTTAGGTAGGTCAGTGCTCAGTCAACTCAGGAAAAGATGTTTTACTTCTGATTGAAAGGGGATTAAGGGGTCCACTCCATATCCTGATTGGGTGTTTGGTTCCATAGGTCAAAATGTGTTCTCACCACTTTTGGCTGGACCAATACTAAGATAAAAATGCATGGTTGCTCAGTGCATCTCTAATACAACTAGAGTATGTCCTAAATCAATGGAAAAGCACTTTTTCTTACTCTGTGAGCTGTGGGTCCCGGCCCAGCATGACACCCAGGCCCAGCACTTGCTGGCCCTCCTCAACAAGGAGGCGCACGACCTCGCCGCCCGTGGAGCCTCCACACCCACCCCGTGGGCCGTACCCCTCCCGCAACACCTCCAAGGGGCCCTGGTCCTGCATTACCAGGGTGCCCTGCTGCTGGAACCTCAGCTCGGCCTCGACCAGGCGTACGAAGACGCCACCGCGGCTGCCTACTACGCCGGCCGCCGGTCGCGCCTTTGGCGCCCCGACGGCACCGTCTTCTCTGACCTCCTCGAGTCGGACGCACTGCCCACGCGTGCCATCAAGCGTGCATTCGCCTACCGCGCGCTCGAGTGGCAGCCCCCCCCAGAACCGGGCATCCCGATGGAGTGCCACTTCTGTGGCATCGCAGAACGTCAGCTCTGGCAGCACGTCCGCAGCCGCTGCCCAGCCGCTTTCCTTCACCTGCTTCACGCTCAAGCCCTCCTCCTCAGCCACGTGTCCCCAACCCCTGGAGCCACACTCACCGTCGACGGGGTCCTGCAGGATGTCCGCCGCCGGCCGCAGCTGCAGTGCACGTGGGACGCCCACTTCACAGAGGACGCCATCAACTGCGACACGCTGACCCTCTCTGGTCTCTGGTACAGGTCGTCCAGCGCGAGCCCGTCTGGCCTGACGCCCGCGGCCCGGCACCGTGCCACTAAGGCAGTCGTAAGTACCCTGGCCCTACCTCCCCTGTCCTTTGCAGACGTTTATGCCCTGTGGGCTGCGCTGCCATGCCCGCACAGCCCTCCAGACCGGCCCCCCCCGCAACCCCCAGCGGTCACCGTACAGGACCCCCAGGTATACGTGCCGTGGTCCTACACCCTGGCGGCGTCGTACTTGGTGCGGGGGCTCGCGTCCTGGCAGGTGTGCAGTGCTGGGTCCCTACATATGGCACTCCCAGTACAGCCCAGCTGGCACCCGGGACCACCGGTGCTGCTCATTATATGTCCGCCTGCGGCCGAGTGCTGGGCGCTTGCCCTGCTCGCAGAGGCGGAAGCGCGTCCCTCGTGGGCTGGCGCGGCCTTGCTTACGGCTATGCTTCCGGGTGACGGCGCCCTGCCCCTGCCAGCGCCCATGACACCCTATGCCTGCGGGCCCTTGTGGCTGTACACCACAGCCGGTGTGGCCCAGCGATGGGCCCTCACGCCGGCAGCCGCTCCCGTGCACTGAAACCGAAGGAAAACGACGCGCAGCGACCCAGGCTTGTGCGCGTTGAAAGGGGGGCAGAGGTAAGGCGAGGTCCAGCCCCCGTACCCCCAGCGCCGGTGCCAGCACCGGAACCTTGATTGACCACGTACAGGAGACAGGCGCGGCCTACGAGCAGGTAGCGACCCCCCCCCCCCCCGGGACCCACCAGCGGGTCAAGTCAGGGCCAGGCGCGGCCCAGCCGTGTGACCCGACGTGCCTCGCCGCCCCCACCCGCGCGCCCACCATACACACTGACGCGCGCGCCCACACACACACAGGCAGGGCGGCATCTCCCTCCCGCGTGTGCCTCCGCGGGGTACGGGGGCCGTCAGCAGTCCGGTAGGCCTTGTGACCGGACAGCCGGGAGTCGACCGACCCAATCACGCGGCGCAGGGAAGGATGCGCGCGGTGGGTCTGGCGGTCCGGGGGAGGCCTTCACCCAACCCAACCCAACCCCCCAGGTTTTCTTTGTGCGGCCCTTGGCGCCTTGGTCGCGTTTTCCCTTGTTCCCTCTGTGTCTTGTGGTTGCTCTGCGCTGCTTGGCCGTTTATTGGCGCCTCCCGTTCCCCCCCCCCCTCCAGTTTTGTGTTTTGCGGGTGTCGTCGCCCTGCTGCTTGCCTTCCTTCGTTCTCCCTCCGCCTTCTCGTGGCTTCGCGCCGCTGGGCCGTTTGCCCCCCCCCCCCGTTTTTGTGTTTCAGGGTCCTCCTGCTGTTGCCTTGTTCCGGCTGGTGTTGGTGCGCTGTGGTGGCTTATTCTGTGCTTTGCGGTGCTGTGTTGCTGCTTGCTGCGCTCTGTTGTTCGGGGTGCGGCGTGCCGTGTTGTGTTGTGCCGTGTCTTGTTGTGCTCCGAGGGTGGTGTGGTGCTGCGCTGTGTTTCCTCGTGCGGCTGCGCCCTGCTGCGTGCTCTGCCGTGCTCGGTGGCGCTGTGCTGTGTTGTCTTGCGCTGCGCCGTTCGCTGGGGTGCTGCGTCTTGGTGCTCTGTGCTGTGCTGTCCCACTGTGTGCTGTTGTGGGTTGCTTTGTGCCAGCTGGTGTCTGTTGGCGTTGTGCGGTTGGCTGTGTGCCTTGCTGTGCTGTGCCGTGCCGTGCTGTGCTGTGCTGTGTTGTTGTTTGCTGCTGTGTGCTGTGCTGCGCCTGTGGGCGTGGTGTCTGGTTGCGCTGTGCTGTGCTGTCCTCATTGTGGCTTGCTGCTTTGTCTTGGTCGCGGTGCTGTGTGCTGTGCTGTGCCTCCTGGTGCTGTGCTGGGCCGTGTTTCGTCCTCTTGTGCTGTGTGGTGCTGTGCTGTTGTGCACTGTGCTGCGGGGGTGGTGCTGTGCTGCGTTGTCTCGCGGTGTGTCGTGCCGCTTCGTGCTGTCGCGTGCCCCCGGGTGCTGTGTGCTTTGCGCCGTGCTGTGCTGTGCTGTGCTGTGACGCTGTGTTTTGTGCTTTGCCTTGGGGTGTGCTGTCTTGGTGCGCTGTCCTGTGCTGTTCGTGTTGTTTTGGGCTGTTTTGCTGGGGTCTGTATTCCTGTGTCTTGTGCTGTGTCTCTCAGTGCTGTGCTGCGCTGCGTTGCGTTGCGTTGTTACGTGCAGTGCAGTGCTGTTGCGCACTGTGCTGCTTGCGTGGTGCTGTGCTGCTTTTTCTCGCACTTTTTGGTGCTGTTGCGTGCTGTGCCCTGCCCCCGGGTGTTGTGCCGTGCTGTGGGGTGCTGTGCTGTTTGGTTTGGCGCTTTGCTGTGTTGCCCTGTGCTGTGTGTGCTGTGCTGTGTGTGTTTTGCCGTTGTGTTGTGGTGTGTGCTGTTTTTTGCTTCCGTCCGTTGCGCTGCTGGCGCCCTGTCGTGTTGCGCTGTGTGCGCGGTTACCTCCGTGCATTTTCAAAAACAGAAAAAATGTTTCCTGCCAACACGTGCTGTGTCCCGTGGTGTCGTGCCGTGTGCTCCCTGTCCTCCCTGCATGCAACAAAACCACACACTGAAAGAACCAGCCTGGTTGACTTATTTACTTCTTGGCCTTGCTGCTCAATTGATTCGCAACAAGATTTGACACCTCTTGACACCTCTGGACACCTGCAGCGAAAAGAGGGCAAACACGACGAGGGTGGGCCAGAAGCGGGAGGAGAAGGTACACGGAGGGTAAAAAAGGCGAGAGGGAGCGAGTGCAGGGACTTAACGTATTAGCTTATTTTTTACGCGTTTTACGCGCTGCTTGCGACGTCTGTTTCGCTAACCGTTGGGCACAAATAGCATCGAGGGACACGTCGTTTTGTTCATACGTTTGTTATGGCGCTTACGGCGCTTTGCATTCACCTACTTAAGCCGTAAAAGTTTTTCGGTCGTGTTTTAACGCGTTGCGTCGCGCACTTTTTGCCTAGCCGTTGTCTATGCCCCCCAATCTGCAGTAACGAGCACAGAGGTGCGAGGGCAGGTACATGGAGAAGGAGAAAGGAAGAGAAAGAGTGCGAGACGGAGGGCCTGGCGTGGTAGAAAAATATTTTTCCGTTTTGACGCGCTGCTTGCGAAGCGTTTTTCCTTATCTATACGGCGTGTTAGGGGGCGAGAGGGACGGCGCAAAGCCAGCTCGCAAGAGCGCGCGCTGTGGGGTCGGTGACGGGTCCCCACGCCCGCACCTCCCGCACCCACAGCAAGTGGGTAGTGGGCCCCGGCCGCAGGCCTTAAAGGACGGGCAGTCGGGGGTGGAAGAGCGCCCAACCCCGGACGCCCCACACCCAGGAAAGAGGCGCCCCCCCCGGGCGCCCTCAAGCCGCCCCCACAGCGCGCAAAGCCAGCTCGCAAGAGCGCGCGCTGAGGGGTTTTTCTGATGGGTCCCCGCGCCCGCATCCCCTGCACCCACAGCCGGTGGGTAGTGGGCTGCGGCCGCACGCCCCAAAGGACGGGCGGTCGGGCGTGGGAGAGCGCCCGACCCCGGACGCCCCACACCCAGGCAAGAAGCGCCCCCCGCGGTTGCCCTTGTGCCGCCCCCACAGCGCGCAAAGCCAGCTCGCAAGAGCGCGGGCTGTGGGGTTGGTGACCGGTCTTCACGCCAGCAGCCCCGCACCCACAGCCAGTGGGTAGTGAGCCCCCGGCGCACGCTCCAAAGGACGGGCGGTCGGGGGGTGGAGAGCGCCCGACTCCGGACGCCCCACACCCAGGCAAGAGGCGCCCCCCCCCGGGCGCCCTGGTGCCGCCCCGACAGCGCGCAAAGCCAGCTGGCAGAAGCGTGCCGAGGGGTTGGTGACGGGTCCCGACGCCCGCACCCCCCGCACCCACGGCCAGTGAGTAGTGGGCCCCGGCCGCAGGGTCCAGAGGCCGGGCGGTCGGGGCTGGGCGAGCGCCTGACCCCGGACGCCCCACACCCAGGCAAGAGGCGCCCCCCCCGGGCGCCCTCGTGCCGCCCCCACGGCGCGCAAAGCCAGCTCGCACGAGCGCGAGCTGTGGGGTTGGTGACGGGTCCCCACGCCCGCACCCCCCGCACCCACAGCCAGTGGGTAGTGGGCCCCGGCCGCACGCCTCAAAAGATGGGCGGTCGGGCGTGGGAGAGCGCTCGACGCTGGACGCCCCACACCCAAGCAAGAGGCGCCCCCCCCCCCCCCGGGCGCCCTCGTGCCGCCCCTGCAGTGCGCAAAGCCAGCCCGCCAGAGCGCGCGCTGGGGGGTTGGTGACGGCCTCCCACGCCCGCATCCCCTGCACCCACAGCCAGTGGGTAGTGGGCCCCGGCCGCACGCCCCAAAAGACCGGCGGCCGGGGGTTGGCGAGCGCCTGACCCTGGATGCCCCACACCCAGGCAAGAGGCGCCCCCCGCGGGTGCCCTCGTGCCGCCCCCACGGCGTGCAAAGCCAGCTCGCAAGAGCGCGCGCTGTGGGGTTGGTGACGGGTCCCCACGCCCGCACCCCCCGCACCCACTGCCAGTGGGTGGTGGGCTCCGGCCGCACACCCGGAAGGACGGGCGGTCGGGGGTGGGAGAGTGCCCAACCCCGGACGACCCACACCCAGGCATGAGGCGCCCCCCCCGGGTGCCCGCGTGCCGCCCCCACAGCGCGCAAAGCCAGCTCGGAAGAGCGCGCGCTGTGGGGTTGGTGACGCGTTCCCACGCCCGCACCCCCCGCATCCACAGCCAGTGGGTAGTGGGCCGCGGCCTCACGCCCCAAATGACGCGCGGTTGGGGGTGGGAGAGCGCCCGACCTTGGGGGCCCCACACCAAGGCAAGAGGCGCCCCCCCGGGCGCCCTCCTGCCGCCCCCACGGCGCGCAAAGACAGCTCGCAAGAGCGCGTGCTGTGGGGTTGGTGACGGGTCCCCACGCCCGCACCCCCCGCACCCACAGCCAGTGGGTGGTGGGCCCCGGCCGCACGCCCCAAAGGACGGGCGTTCGGGGGTGGGAGAGCGCCCGGCCCCGGACGCCCCACATCCAGGCAAGAGGTGCCCCCCCCAAGCGGCCTCGTGCCGCCCGCACAGCGCGCAAAGCCAGCTCGCAAGAGCGCTCGCAGTGGGGTTGGTGACGGGTCCCCACACCCGCACTCCTCGCATCCACAGCCAGTGGGTAGTAGGCCCCGGCCCCACGCCCTAAAGGACGGGCGGTTGGGCGTGGGAGAGCGCCCGACCCCGGACGCCCCACACCCAGGCGAGAGGCGCCCCCCCCGGGCGCCCTCGTGCCGCCCCCACAGCGCGCAAAGCCAGCACACAAAAGCAGGCCTGCCCGCAGGGGGGCGCCCAACCCCAAGCAAGGCAAGGGGACGAAGGGACCGGGCCACCCCTCGAGGAGTTAAATAGGCGGAGCACGGGACCGCCGCAGGAAACGGGGAGGGGCACAAACCGCCTGGAGCGGCCCTACCGGCGCTCTGCACCGGAACCGCGCGTAGTGCGCACACCACACCGACCCGGGGGGGGGGGGAGGCGCGTACGCCGCGGGAGAAAGAGCGCACACACACGCAACGGACAAGCGGCGCGGACCCGAAGGGCAACCGGACCGATCCCATGGAACGCACAGACCGCATGGAATGGCGTACCAGCAGGCGGAGGAAAGGGACACCTCGCAACACGCACCGCGGGGGACGCGAGGGCAAGGAGGAGCCCAAGGGGAGACGCAAGAACCAGCACCGGCCACGACCCCCCAGGCCAGCCGCGCGTGCCGCGCACACATGACCAGGGCACTGCACCCGCGAAGGTAGTAGTAGCACACAGTGCACAGTAGCACACGCACCATCCCCTCGGCTAGGCAGCCTCCGCGCAAGCCCATGGGGGTCCTACTGGCGACAAGCGAGTTGTACGGGCCCGGCGGCGCCAGCAGCCCGGGCGACCACGCATCAGGGGGGCGGCGTAGTGGGTAAGCGCCTACAACAACGGTTGCTAAGTGACGCACTGACCGGGGAGTGGCGAAATGGGGAAGCCGCGGATGGACAGGGCTTCGAGCCCCGTGAACCCGCGGGACTCCGCCAGCAGGCAGGAGGTGTGTCATGAAGCCCCCCCCACTAGGTCCCGGTGGGGATGATATCACCTGGCCCGACCAGGTGGCCCCCCGGGGCCGAAAAATGTCTAGTACCCGAAACGTCAAACCTCCCGTAGAGTGGAATTTAAGGGAAGGGGCGGTGGCTCACATGCTGGTTGTGCCACACCATGCATGGGCACCTTCATTGAGGGATTCAAACATTTAGTAAGACCACGGAGACTAGGGGCGGTGTACCCTGTAGAAGTCCTAGAGTCATTCCCAATGATACACACTACATCCAATACAAGTTAGTTTAGATGGGGGAAATGGATACACGAATTGCAACTGCATCCACGGGTGACATGTAGAAAAATCAGTGAGAGGGAATGCCCTCTTGAACAACTTCTCCTACCGCCAGTTCGGGGGTATTATAAGTATGTATCTGTGTGTTGCAGTCCGGAAATGGCTAAAGATAATGTGTGAAACATGCAGTCGGCATATGTAGGATTGCATGAGAACTGCCATGGTACACCAACTGCACCAACCCGAAAAAAATATGGCAAAAAAGGTGTCATGTCCTACAGAAAGATCACAGAACACACAACAGTACAACCCAGTGGAGTCCTCCGAACTGAAGTCGGGAGTCTAGACGTCCAAGCGGAAGATGTGTGTTGACGGACGGTACTGTTTGGGGGTCATAAGCGGTTTTTTGGCTGAGCAAGGGACAAATGCAGGGGGGTTACACAGACATTCAGTAACCACAAAGATAATTCATTGATTGTAATAGTTTTTCCAACCCAACAAGCACAGTTGCTGAGCCAAACTAGACTGCAGTCCTCTCAGATTACCCGCACGCCAAGATGATGGCGGACAAAATCTTCTACCAAAAATCAGTACCGACGAATTTCAAGGGCTGTCAAACCCAGGGGCGGGCCAACACAGGCGTGGCCGTGCCTCAAGGGCAACAGTGGTTGCAACCCTGGCAGATCAGTCTCCACTTCCCGAGCCTTACATACTGCGCACGACGGCGCGGAAGTCACCATATGCCTCTCTTACACTCTAGGCCCGAAGGTGGACTCGGGGCAGAGATGTCCCTGGATGTCCAAAATTTGGGTGGCCCCTTCCGTCTTGCGCCCGGACAGGGAACCCCAAAGTGCCTGCCGGGCGCTGAGTCATTGGGGCGCACCGGCCTAAACTTTTCATGTCACCAGCGGCGATAACGTGTCCACTGGGGCACTCAGCGAGAGCCGCGAAGGACGGGCATCGCCCTCAAAAAAGATATGATCCAAAAAAAAGTCCACAAAACTTCAGGCAAATGAAATACAAAAATAAGTAAAACATGACAAATGTTTTTCTGAATAGCCAAGGGTTAAATCAAATACCGTAAAAAAAGCTTAGTCAAAAATTCGTGCCGCGAAACGCGTAAAAACGCGACGAAAAACTCTTTAGGCTAAAATAGGTAAACGTACGCCGCAATAAGCAGCGTAACGTAGTGAGGATAATAACGGTGTGTTACTCGTAGTAAAACTCGACATATTATAACAGAAAGGCGCGTCTCGAGGAGCGCCTAAAAGTCGATAAATCGTTACCAAGTGGTCGCGACTCCACACCCCACTTCTACGCACTCCCTTTCATTCTTCATGTACCCCCCGATCCCGTACGCACCCCTCCCTCCCTGTGGTTGCCTCTCCTCTCGCTGCAGGAGGATAGCGCTCGGGGATACCCGGTCAACCACATGCAACGACGCCAGTGAACACAAGTCCAAACACAAGTTCAAGTATGGAGTTCAGAGTTCGGGTGGCACAAGGAAGTGTGCGAGAACCTGGTTGCTGTACACCTACAAGGTGGGGAAGCAGGTGCACTCTGGCAGCGGGTCAGCAACAAGGCGACGAACAACGTAAACAGTTTCATCCACGTTGTGTACGACCGACACAGAGACAGGCGCGGGGTAACACAAGGTTATTAATTTGGTCTTGTGCATGCCGGCAGGGAGTGAAGGGGCACAAATGCAGACAGGCAGCGCAGCACGCCACCACCGGGCAAAGCACAACACAGGCAGCACATACAGCACCGACCACACAGCACGAAACAGTTCGACAGACCACGGCAGGGCAGGGCCACACAGCACACCATCCCAAACAACAAGGTGGCTGGTCATGCGGTCAGACAGGAACAAAAACGCGGAACGCCGCACAGCAACATGACAGGAAGCAAGGCACAATGCAACGCAGCACAGCACGGAGCAACACGACACGGCACCTTACACAACAGCGCAACACACCGCCGCGCCGTACCTCATCGAAGGAAACAGCGCAGCACGCAACAATGAGCCACAGCAGGAGGCACAACCAACAGCATAGAGCAGCACCGCACGGGACGGCACGACACTAGCACACCGACACAACAAGACACAGCACCACACAGACAGCAGGACATGGCAAAGCATGACAAACCAAGGCAAAAGGTTGTATACACTTTTTCTTGCTTTGAAATTCGGCTCGCCACGAACGCTGTTGCCCGTGGTCAGGCCGCTTTGAGTAATACCCTTGAAAAACAGTGTAATGTACCGTGAATGATGTCCCTTCGATGGGGCATTCCTCAAAAGTCGCCAGCGTGCGGCGGAAATTTTTGGTAAAAATTTCGGGGTAGTTGTAGGGCTTTGAACCCAGGACTCCCTCCCTAGAGCACATATGCTTGCCCACTAGGGTACAGTCGAACGCTCTAATGCGGACTGTGATCGCTGTATAAACAGCGTTTGAGTAAGCGTCCTAACCAAGGGCCAGGGCGGAGCAATACTACCAATGGAGGGCACAAAACTCCAGGAGCTGAAAAAAATAGAAAATGAAACCAACAGGGAGTGAATCCTGTGGATTAGCGAAGGGGTTAGCGATTTAAGAAGTCAAATAGCTAAAAACTGACGAAACGACGTTAGAAATCGTCATTTTTAGGTCAAAACCTAAAGTCGCAGACAAGCGCAACACGAGCAGACTCCCAAAAAGAGTTTCGCACGCGTGAACGGCTACAGAAAAGGGAGGTATGAGCCGTGGTTTTTAAAGCTTTTAAAAGAAATTTTTGCGCAGTTGCATCAAAAATGTTATAAACTTTAGGAAAAAGTATTGTACAGAAACCCGGACAACAGAGCAGGTGGACAACCCACCTCTCAGGTATGTTAGTGTCATGTCACACGCATGCATTGCGTTCGTGTTGGTAGTTTCGCTAAAGCGCTAGGGTTGTCACCGCTGCGTTCGTTGGGGGTCTGGGTGTTCACTTCCCTTGCTCTGCACAGGTCGAAAAGAAAATGAAATGTATGTGAAACGAATGGAGCAGGCAGCGCGCACGTAGGGTTAGTGTGTGCGCTGTGCCCGCGATGCATGTGCCTAATCTAGGCATTCACACGTTCTGGTGCTTTCCCTGTGTCCCGATCCACTCTTCTCTTCTCTTCACAGGTCAAAAAGGAAAGTGCTTGCTCGTGTTCGTGTTGCCATAGCGGTAAATTACGGTTGCTCAGAACGGGTAGGCTTGTTTTGCGCTGTGCTGTTGTTCGCCATTCCTGTCCTGCTTCAGCAGCAAACAAGGTCAGAAGGGCATGCATGACACACAATGCATTAACCGATTAAGGTTGTTTATAACTCGCCGTAGGGTTGTTCAAACGCTTAGGGTTGTTTACCGTTCGTGTTCCCTTCCGCATTCACATGATGCGTGGTGAGTAAGGTAGGTAAGCCCAGGAGGAGCTCACCTCCTGGTTGAGTAATGCGATGTTTGGTTGTTGTGGGTTAATGATAGGAATAGAGTATTATCAATCGCCTCCCTTCCCTGCATACACATCCCTTCCCTGCATTAAAGGGATGTACACCACGCGCAGTGCACACGGTATAACTCTTGCTTAACTGACCCAGGGCTCCGCCCTACGTGCTATAAGAGAACGGGCGGAGTCCTTAAGCTCTCTTGCCTGCGGCCTGGTTAGAGGACAACGTATTATAGGTCAGCCTGAGAAGCCTATAATACGCGGAGGCTGCCTTGGTTCCTGAGCCGCTATCCAGGTCTCATCTGCCTTTGCTTTACAGGTGGGAGAGGGCAGGGTGATTGGTGCAGCAGCAGTTGCCTTTGGCGACTTTGGATTTTTCTGCCCGTGCTGATCACATAATCAACAAACTGTACCTCAGCCGTGAGTGGCGAGGACAGTCCGACCTCTTCATCATACACGCTGCGCACGCAAACAGAGCACTCCTTCCCTCCAAGCCCTGACAGGGAAACCTGTCGTGACGTCCCTGTTAGGCCACAGTTGCTTAGTAGCGCTGTGTTCTCTTGCAATTTCACAGGGGAGCCAGTAGGGCTCGTGACTTCTTTCCGATGACCAGCCAGTAGTGTGTGTAGCGGTTAGGGTCAGCAAGCCTGGCAGGGACTGAGTGCGGCTTTGCTCACCCTGCCTTCAAAGGCTGGTGCTGGCATTAGTGAGTGTCGTGTAGTGGTTTCTCCTGTCCCCCGTGCTTTTCCTGGTCGGCAGGGGAGTGTGTTAGTTTTTGGCGCTCAGAAAAATGGGCGTTTGGTATGCCCTTAGAACACTTGGCCACCCCTCCCCTCTAATAGGTAGGGCTTTTGCCGTCTTCCCCAAAGGATGGGCGCCAGCACAGAAACGGGGTGCCATAAGAGTGGTAATTGTACCTGATTAGGACCTTTGGTCCGACGTCAGCGAAGCCCGGTCTCCGGGTGCCACGCCGGGGAGTGAAGTGGGACACATACAGATATACGTAGCACACTTAGGGGTATGGTAACCCGGTAAGGAAGGATAGAACCCCATGGGTGTGGACCTGTCAGGGGCCCCCAACTGTGGGCACACTTGTCCCCAAGGAGGGTGGACACACCTTGCTTCACTGCACCTTGCTTGTCATTCCCCCCTGTAGTAGAAAGCCACCGTTCTTCGTTGGCTCCCCAAGGTCATTACATCAGGGCATTTCCCATGCAAGACATGGTCAACAAGGCACGCAGTTGCTAGGTGGCTGCAAACCTGATAAGCGGCCATCTGGCTCACGCTGGTAACCATAGGCATGGGACTGCAGGGCACAGCCAGGGCAGGAGCAGTACTCCGCAAGCAGCGGATGTGTAGGTGTTTGGAGTGCCGAACCAGATTGGGGGTGGGAGTTAGTACATTCACGGTAACTGGAGCTCAACAGGACTTCTGAACCTGTCCTGGCACACACTGAGTAGGCCTAGCTATTCAGCACAGGAGTGCTCACCGCCCCTGGGAGGTTAGAACACAGTTAAGAGATAGGCACAAGGAGATTAGTTTTTCTTTTTCCACAGGGACAGAGGGTCAGCACGGGTTAGTACCTGTCCCTCGTTGTTCTGAACGTGGTAGGAGCAAAAGATGGGGTTGATACTCCCATCTGGCTGTATAAAGGCGGATATGGGTTCCCAGGTCGCCTCAGAGAGCCCATAGACGTCGCACGGGGTAAGGAATTTCCAGCCCTGTTTATACTCGTGGCATGCAATACCTGCAACCACGTAGTAGCCATTGACTGCCATCTCATCGGCAGTCATTTCTTCGACTTGGTCTGCCTCCTCAGGGTGGGCAATGTTCTCTAGGTCGATGCGCTTGACCTCTCTATCAGACAGACGCCACTCGTCCCAGGACAGTTCGTCAGGCCAATGGTACCGTCTCACCTGCTTAGGTGCGCACGGCAACTCTCCACGTAGGCGGGGGCTGCACCTCACATGGATCCAGGATCCATCTATTTTTATAATACAATAAGGCCCAAAGTAGGGGTCCTGCAGATAGTTGCGGGGCCAAGTGGGCAATCGCGAATGGTGTACCAGCACAAGGTCCCCTACCTTGAAGGTGGCAGGACATATCGTGCGGTTGCGCCTAGTCAACTCACTTTCTCGAACGTGTTTCAGGTTAGCTCTAGCCAGGTTAGCCAGGTCCTGCCTATGCTCCAGCCGATCCCCTACGGGGTTCTTGTAGTCCTAAGGAAAAGGGGTTTTGAAGAACCACGCAGGACGCCCCCCATGGAACAGTTCGGGTGGGGGGTATAGCCAGTTGAAGAACTCTCCTGGGGGTCCATGGTTGAGACAGCCCAGGGTAACAGGCGTACCCAATCTTTGGTACGCTCCTGTCTCATCAGAATCCTCAGGTTCTGCTCCAACACACGGTTCTGCCTCTGGCACAGAGGGTTAGAAGTGTGAGTGTAGGGCACACCTGTGGTCAAATGGATGTTCAGGGCGTCCAATACTCGCTTGTACCACCCCGTATCGCTCCGGGTACGTACATCCTCGTGTGAGTGCACCTCCTTAGGTGCCTCATAGTGTTCGAACCATTGTTCAACCAAAATCTTCACAGTCTGTTCCCTTATGATCTTTTTCTTGCAGGGGGACGCACGGGTGAAACGGGTTAGGCCACAGGTGACAACCAAACCGCTGTCATAACCACCAAACTTAGGCAGACCGTGGATGAAATCCACGTACAACAGAGAATTAGCACAGGTGGGGATAGGCAGACGGGAGACCAGTCCCCGGTCACGTGAGTCGCTCTGGTTGCTGGCGTGACAGCCACAGGAGTCCACTAAGGACTGCATACGAGCACGTAGCTCAGCACAGGTTGGTGGGGAGTAGAAACGCTCCCTGAAGAAGTCAACAGACCTGTTGCACCCTGTGTGCCCAGAGCTGAGATGGGACCACTGTAGGCAATCATCAAGTTGTGCCTCAGGCACGACTATACGATCCTCATAGTACAGATATTGGTTATCTTTATACCAACGGTCGCCGTCTATCAGGCGTGCCTCTAGGCCATCACTGAGGGACGTGAGTACGCATTTGCACTCAGTCCGGTAGCGTCTCAGACTCCAGCTTTCCAGTAAGCCTGCAGTGCGCATGGATAAATCCAGCTGGACGTCCATGCGTTGAAACGCCTCTTTGGCCAACGCTTCCGAGCTCTCACCTAGGAGGGCATCGAAGTTGTTACGACATATATAGTCAACCATCTCGTTCTTTATACCCTCGATATGGTGCACAGTCAGCCTGAACTGGCTGAGGTAGGTCCACCATCCTTTTAGTTTCGCCTTTTCAGGAGGGGAACCTGTCTGAAACGTTTTCACTGGCTCTTGGTCACGAAGCCAGACGATAGGGTTAGTACCAAGTAGACAGTACGGAGAAGAAAGAACGAGCATCCCAGACAGCAGTTTCTGGTCGTAGGTACTGTAGATGGATGGTGCTTGATTCCACTTCCAGTTCCAGTGACCAAGAGCTACCAGACGCCATTCATTGGCAGGGTAGTCATGCTTCAGGGTGCCATTGCGGTTCAGACCTGCATTTTTAAACTGGCAGTGAGACAACTCAGCGGGGTGAGGCTCCTGCCACTGGTATAGGGTACCCCCCCCCCCCTACATCACAGGCATCTGTGACGAGTATTATCTCACCTTTAGGGCGGGCCACCCCAAGACAGTTGGTGGATGAAATGTTCTTCTTCAACTCCTGGAAGCAGGCCTCTTCCTTGTCGGTCCATCGCCAAGGATTGGTCTTTTTTATAAGGTCAGTCAGGGGCCCTGATGAAGAGGTAAGATTGTGGATATGGCGCCGGTAAAAATTGCAGGCGCCAATCAAACTCCGTACGTCGTGCAGACCCTTCTTAGGGTCGTCACGTATCTGCATGTCTTGCAGGTGTTGCATCTTAGATGCGGCTGGTTTCCACCAGCCACACCCAACATCAAAACCTAGATATTCCATCTCCTCACGCATGAACTCACATTTCTCGAGTTTGATGTGGAGATTGTTTTCCTGACAGACAGCGAAGAACTCTTGTAGAGGGAGGATATGATCCTCCTGGGTATTAGTACCCAGGCTCACGTCATCGATGTGTGCCTCCATCTGAGCCCCGCGGGAAACCAGTTCCTGTACAAGGAGTCTGCGTCTCAAGATATATAGGATCCTAATCATCAGCTCCTGAAAGAGAGCAGGGGCATTCGCGACACCGCAGTGCATGACCTTCAAGCGGAAGACACAGCCCTTAGGGGTTACAAAGGCGAGCACTTCCCGGGCTCCTCGGGTTAGGTCTACCTGCCAGAAGCCACTGCGCTTGTCCATCTTAGTTTTGAATCGACACTTAGCGATTCTCTTCAAGGTGTTCTCCATGTTCAGGATACTCCCTGAGTGATTTTGGGTCTTTTTGTTGACCTCACCGTAGTCAACGACCAAGCGCATGGCAGTGGAGCCAGGTCTAGCCACTAGAAATCAAGGGCTACACTGGCGGGGGTAGTCCCGATGTTTATATTCCTCGATGAGGCCAGCATCAATAGATTCCTAGATCTGGCGCTCAATCTCGTCGATCTGGTCTTGTGGGGCTGGGTATGGACGCCGTCTTACCACAGACCCTTCAAACTTTGGTTTGAGTTTGAGGTCCATCTGGACCAGTTTTTTGCAAGACAGAGGTGGGGGCAACACTCCAAAAACCTCCTGATATTTCTGGATGAGCTTACTGAGACGGGGTCTAGGTTCATGCTCTCCAGTTTCTCAACAAAGTCCTCCTCAGCATGGAGGTTGCTCTTCCCTTTTTCCTGTTTCTTCATACGCCCCATGGTTTCAGGGGGTAGTTTATCCTCCCAGTCCTGGCGATAGTGCTGGGCATAGTGAAGGGAGTATACCAGAGGTACCTCATAATCGGGAAGAGTCATCTCTTCATCATCCTCCTCGGACCATATAGACATTTTCCAGGTCCTCTTGAGGGGGTCCAGGCGGGTTCGTTGCTCGATACCCTCAGCCTTAGCCCATAGAACCTGTTGGAGATCCTGTACATCGTACCAGGACACGGGCATATTGTTAGGTGAGGGTTTAGCGCCAGGTACCATACCGGTGGGGCCATCTGTGGTCTGCATGGAGAAAACAGCGTGGTCATGGGACCCCCCATGAGTGGACTCACCAAGGTCCACCTCATCCATAAGCAGCTGCGCTAGGAAAGCGCTGTGCTTCAGTGTCACCATCTCTGCATCAACCGGGGGTATAACACTGGCGATATTGCTGAGGCGGTCGTCAGCATCAGCCAAGGGCGTGGGGACTGCTGGCGTCTCTTGCTCATCGGAGCACTCACCACTCGTAGTAGTGACCGAAGAGTACTCAGATCTTTTCTTGAGATCCAGGAGGGTAAGGCCTATGTTTTAGGCCATCAACTCCTTGAGTACCACCTGGTCCAGTCACTCACAGGTACGGGGTTTAGAGAGCCATCTACGATGGACAGGAAACTGCCCCATTCAGGGGCCGGCATGGTCTCTTCAAAGTCCTCAGGGACGTAGATTCGAGGTAGGTAGGTAGGTATCTTCGGGAGGTCGGGATGCCTCCTTTGACAACGCAGGAAGGAGGTCTTACCAAGGAGATGTCCTCTGCCTCCCATTTCCCCATGTCAGGCGCCTCTTAAGCCGCTGCCGCATGTGCTTGGGAAGGCATTGTCGCGGCCACCCGGTTCATGTGTCCCAGGTGGGAGGGTGTCCCGAAATGTGTCCATGGGTATGGCCACATGCCCCCTTCTTTGGGCGGCAGCTCAGGGGGCTGCCCAGCCGTGTGGAGTATCTCTCACCATAGGGGGTATTTCTCCGGCGAGTCTACGGTACGGCCGCCTTGACCCTGTGGCTTGAGCTGCGGGATCCCGGTGCTTGGCAGGGAAGCCCCTCATGGACTGTGTACCGGCTGGGCTGTTACTGGTTGCTTCCATGGCTCTGAAACAACTTTGCCATGGTACCCGATGCAGCCTCGCTGGGCTCGGACCACCGGCTTTGGGGTACCGTGCCTGCTGCTGGCCGGTTGGGTCGGCTGGGTTGCTTCAGTGCGTCCCACCCATGGGGTGTGGTTTGTTGTTACCTGTCCCTCGGCCACCCTAGGTGCGCAAAGGTGTGCGGTTTCCATGGCCCATTGGCTATGTTAAGCGGTGTGCGCACCGAGGGTGTTCTTGTGTGCTGTGTCCGGGGTTTTTTGCCGCTTGTTCACCGGTGTGCCCGCCCGGCCTTTTCTGTGAGCGATGTCCATGGACACTTGGCGCTTGTTCATTGGTATGCGCACCCGGCGTATGCTTTGTGCGGTATCCGTGGCCAGTTGGCGCTTGTTCACCGGTGTGTGTGCCAGGCGTGTTCTGTCTGTGGTGTCTGTGGCCGCCTGGCGCTTGTTCACCGGTGCGCACGCCCGGTGTGTGGTGTGTGCAGTGTCCTTGGCCACTTGGCGCTTGTTCACCAGTGCGCGCGCAAGGTGTGTTCAGTATGCGGTGTCCTTGGCCTCTTGGCGCTTGTTGGGCGGCGTGCACGCCTGGTGTGATGTGTGTGCACTGTCCGTGGCAACTTGGCACTTGTACACTGGTGCACGCACTCGGTGTTTTTTGTGTGTGCCGTCCTTGGCCACTTGGTGTTCGTTCACCGGTGCGCACCCTTGGTGTGTTGTGTGTGTGGTGTCCTTGGTCCCTTGGCGCTTGTTCACCCGTGTGCACGCATGGTGGGTTTTTGTGTGCCGTGCCCTTGCCCACTTGGCGCTTGTTCACCGCTGTGCGCGCTTGCTAGTTTGTGTCTGCCGTGTCCTTGGCCACTTAGCGCTTGTTCGACGGTGGGCGCGCCTGGTGTTTTGTGTGTGCGGTGTCTGTGGCAATTTGGCGCTCGTTCATCGGTGCGCGCGCCCATTGTTCAGCAGGTGCGGTGTTCTTGGCACCGGTGTGCGCGCATGGTGTGTTGTGTGTGCGGTGATGTGCACCTGGTTTTTTTGGTCTGCGGTGTCCTTGACTTCTTGGCACTTGTTAACCGGTGTGTGCGCATGGTGTGTACTGTGTGCGGTGTCCGTGGCCACTTGGAGCCTGTTCCTTGGTGTGCGCGCCCGGCTTTTTTGGTTTGCGGTGTCCTTGGCCCCTTGGTGCTTGTTCACCGGTGTGGGCGCATGCTGTGTTGTGTGTGCGGTGTCTCCGGCCACTTAGCGATCCTTCACCGCTGCGCGTGCCTTGTGTGTTGTGTGTGCGGTGTTCTTGGCCACTTGGCCCTTGTTCACCGGTGTGCGGGCCTGGTGTGTTCTGTGTGCATTGTCGTTGGCCACTTGGCGCTGGTTGACCGGTGTGCGCCCTTGGTGTGTTGTCTGTGCCGTGTCCTTGACCACTTAGCTTTTGTTCACCAGTGTGCAGGGCTTGTGCGCTGTGTGGTGAGCTGTGGCGTGTTGCGCTTTTGTGTGTCCACTGTCGTCCCTCCGTGCGCTCCGCGTGCTCGCGCGCCCTACGAGTCTTTGGTGTGGTTTGTGTTCCTCAGGTCGGTCACCCCTTCATGGCACCTGGTCCTGGTCTCTGGTTGTTGCCGGTATTGTGCCTCTCTGGCTTCCCTTGTGGCCTGGCGTTCGTGTGCCTTGTCCGTCCGGTTCGGCTCCTCCCGGTGCGCCCGTCGGCTTTCTCCTCGCCGTGCTTCCTTCTCCTACCAGGTGCTCGCGCCCCTCGTTTTACTTGGCGGCTGTGCCGGGCACGAGGGGGATGGCCAAGATCCGGGCTCATGGTGCCTTCTGCTGGCGCCGGCGCGGCAGGAGCGCTGGTGTGGCTCTGCGTCCTACCTGTTCGGGGCCCCATTGTGGGGTTGTCCCCGGCTGGTCCCTCCGGCGTCAGTCTCGGGCTGCGTGCGCTGCACTGGTTTTGCGCACGTGTTGACCAGGTCACTTACGCGTGTTGTTTCCTGTACCTTTCGTCGCGCGACAGAGGACTCGGCGGGTGCACCGAGGCTGTTTTGTGTGGACGCCGATACCTCCCCTTTTCGGGTCGTAGGACGCCACGCCAGGGTCTGCGTGTATGTGTGTGTTTGCTGATGTCTCGCCCTTCGTGGTCGAGTGGGCGGGCCTCTGGTCTGTTTGTGTGTGTTCTTGTTATTCAGGCGTCCTGACTGGGTCGGACGGTCCGCCCTCCCGGGCGCATTGGGGTGCGCCTCACGGTTCCTGTTTTTTTTTGCCTGTTTTTCAGCCCCCTCTCGGCTCTGTGTGCCCCACCCCAGTTTTGTTTTTTGTGTGCCGCCCTTGTCTCCGCCTTTTGGTTGTTTGCAGCTCTGGGTACTCCGGGCATCAGCGCCTTGTGGTTGTGCCCCCCGCACTCTTTTTTTTTCTTGCGCCCCCGGTGTCCTGGTGGTTCCCGGCCCTGGGTGCACTTTCCCTTGGCGCCATTTGGTTGCGTTTTGGTTTCTTGGGTTGTGGCCTTCCGTGTTGTGTGTGTGTTCCCCGCTGGTGCTGGCCCCCCCCTTCCTGTTGTCGTACGGTGTTCTGCTTCTTGATGTCTTGTGTCGTGCTTCCGTGTGCGCTGTGTGTGGTGTTGCGCCGTGCCTGGCTGGCGTGTCTCCCTTGTGTTGTTGTGCCACACCTTGTTGTGATTTTTTGTGTTGTCTCCCTCTGTCTGGATTGCTGTGCACTGTGCCGTTTTCTTTTGTGTTGTGCTTCTCTGTGTCGCGGTGCGCCGTGCTGTTTCGTGCGGCGCTGTGCTGCCTGCCATTGTGCCGGTCACGTGGTGCGCTGCTGCATTGCCCCCCCCCTTCATTGGTTGCTCCCCTTTTTGTGCAGTGTCCTGTGTCTTGTGGTCTGCTGCCGCGGTCTGGTGTGGGCTGTTTTCTGTGGTTTGCGGTGTTTTTCTTTGCTGTGCTGTGCTGTGCTGGTGTGCGGGTGCCTTGTTGTTTGGTGTGCTGTAAAGGCGGTCAGAGCCTTTACCCTCACTTGGTTGTCCTTGGAAGGATCTTGTACCCGGAATGCTTGCCCTATGAAACATTCCGAATGTCTGGGAATGGGATCCGAACCGGCTTCACTGTCCTTCCAGGAGCATTGTCGGCTGCCTGGAGAGACATAAAGAGGACGGGACGCTTCCTGTCCTGCCCCCGCATGCGCCCTCTGAAGCACCACTGAATTTAAAAGTGTAGCTCAGGAACCAAAGATAGACAACGTACAACAAAAGCAACGGTGTCGACAAGTCTACATAAAAAGACTACAAACAGATACATGATGCTTGCGATGATGCAAATCACCCGCCTCCCGAACAGGAGACATGACAGCATTGCATTACCTCCAGGAGACAGTGGCACCTTGGGGGGGACGATGAAATTGCATTCTGACAAGCGTGCACACAAACAACAGAATTGTTTTTTTTCTGGTTAAGGTCCCAAAAGAAGAAATTGTTCCCGGGTTTTGTCTTTTTTCGGTGGTCCAAATTGTAAACTGGACTCCGGGCGTGAGAAACGTTGAAGCAGACAAGGCCATCGCGTCCAGCACGTGGAGAAATGGTCGTGCATCCGGTCAGAATATCCCAAGGTACCAAGTATGCGGAAATATGACCAAAAACCTTTGTACTAAAAATAGTTACATTTGTTATTAAAAATAGCACAGGCTAAAAATTAAAATCCCCAAACTCAGGACTCTGGAGGGAAACCAACCTCACCAATGCAACAGGGACACCTAGTGGTGTGCTCGAAATAGAAAAGTTAGTTGGGGAGGGAGGTAGCACTACCGATGGTCCCCATTGCGTCCCGCAACCTCCAAAAAGGTCCAATAGCTCCCAAGAGAGGCAAGAACAAAGCAACAAAACAACGTGGGTGAGGAGAGCAAAGCATATAAATATTAACTTCATACCCCCCGCAGACTCCGGAGTTCCAACCTGGAAGTCTACAGACGAGGCCATATAGCGGGGCTTGCCGCTCCTGCCCATGCACCCACCAAAGCCTCCGGCCAAAAAAATAGGAAGTATGAAGGGGCCTTGACAACCATGGTTCCGTGTGAATCTCCTGGGCAAGCGGCGACCGATTGTGCACACGGGAAAAACTGGAAAGCCATTCAAGACTGATCCTGGTTCCAGATGCTCCTCACATGTCAAGGAATACCTGGGCGGTTCTGAGTCACGGTATGTACGTCTCAACGGCAAAAAAACTGAAATGCACAAAAAAAAACATGCATGGAGAGTGTTGGCCTCAATCTCGGTCGCTCGTGACAAGGTCTAGCAGCACGTCCTTGACATTCGACTTGATGTTCCTGGCCTTGAGGTGGTCCAGCTATACGGACTTATAGCGCGGCACAAAGCGGCTCGGAGCTTCCCACGAGTCCCTCAAGGCAGCAAAACCCTTCCATCGGACCTTGTATAGCCGTCCCCCTGGTGTGCTGAGATCACGCTGTTCGAGAGGATGCTCTTAGCGGTGTACTCATCCCCCTCTGCTTCGTCGGTCGAGTCGAAGGCGTCAACGGTTGAACCCCAAATACCCCAACTGGATCAGATAGACATCCTGCCCGGTCTTTCGCAATATGAGACCCGGAAGGTACCGTGACTGTTGCCGGTGCTGGGACAAGATGTCATTGTGGTGCCGCTCCACCCACAGGGTGTCTTTCAGCAGATGATTGTGAACTTCCCCGGAACGGAAGTGGGGCGGGAGGCAGGCGAGCCACTTGGCCAACAAGCTCCGCCACAGCTCCCAGTCCGGGGCGGGGCTCAGGGCCTTGGGCTCCCGGGGGTCGTTGAAGCCTGTTCGGAGCCCCGTGGCCATCTTGGGGTCACTTGGGGTGTGTATCTATGTGCCAGCAAGCCGCCATTGGCTGATATCATACTCTCCCATCCACCTGACCTAACCCGATGTGATAGTGTGATAGGTTTGGCCATTCCGGCTATGAGCGGCCATATACAGTACCGAGGCGCCGCCAGCTGAGATTTATATATCAGAATATCAGGAATCAACAGGGTTTTTTTATCATAATGTTCCCGTAATTTTTCCGCCTTCCGTTCTGATGGTCAATGTATCGGCGACTGTCAGTTGGCCCGCGATTTTGCGGTAACCGATTGGTTAACTGTTATTTCCAGATATTTTGGCGGAAACCACGATGAAGGGTCAGATTTCATCAGTAAAGGGTTCGTTGCTTCCGCAATTTTCTAAATATGCACTCGAAATTTTAATCTGAATTTTTCGCGATGTCAAAATCGGATTTTCAACCTCGACATCGCCGCACTTGATTTGGTCTTCTTTGAGTGGTCATATATAATTCCAACAGACCTCGCGTCTATCTTTTTTTGCTCCTCAATCCTGCAAACGGAGTTTTTTTTCCCCAGCGGCATTTTGTTTTTCATAATAAAATTAAAATCCTTCAGTCCCAATCTCCCACGAGCACTTGGATAATCTTGTCCGTCAGAATCAATTGAACATCTTGTTGTTACTGCAAGTAACAACAACACAGTAATGCATTGTATTCAGAATAATGAACCAGATTGCAACATACG